>JAGMVL010000460.1:0-1200000 GCA_019202695.1 Populus x sibirica | reverse complement strand
AGTTTCTAAAATCTGAAACCGATTGAACCGAACCGAACCGAACCGGTTCAACCAGCCAATACTTAAAAAAAAAGTAAGTATAAATACAACATTTTCTAACCCTAAAATCACTTTAGCCATCAGCCGCCCCTTCCCTCCCTTTAGCCCTCCCTTCCCCTTCTCTGCATATCCCTCCCTCCCTTTAGCCCCCCCTTCTCTGCATATCCCTCCCTCCATTTATCCTCCCTCCATTTATCCTCCCTTCCCTTCTCTGCATATCCCTCCCTCTCCTTTCTCTGCATATCCCTTTTAGCCCCCCCCTTCTCTGCATAATATCCCTCCCCCTACTCTGCATATCCCTCTCCCTTTCCTTTACTCTCCTTTGCTTTGATTTTTCTCCCCTCCCTTTACTCTTTGTAAACCTAAAGTTACAGGCTTTATGGGGTGCATGCATGATATGGGTAAGTGCCAAGTTGTTGATTTTTTTTCCTTTCATTCCCCCCCTTTTTTTCCTCTGTTATCTTTTGCTGGCTTGTGTGGCTGCTAGTTTGCAAGTTTCAGCAAACAAACATGACATCTTTTCTTTATTATGCGTAGCAGAAGCTTTGGATTTGGAAGCTCTTGTGTTTAATTGTGGGCGGTCGGGGCACAGAGCATTAAAATGCCCAAACAAGGAAGATTTTTAGTTGCCTTCTTCGACGCGGGGATTAGGGATTTTTTTGGGACTGTGAACAAGTTGGAATAATTTCGGTTTGAACCGGTTTGGAAGAGAAAAAAACCGAACCGAAATTAATCGGTTTGAACCGGTTTTCGGTTCGGTTCGGTTCAAAAAATTAAAAAAAAATAAAATCGGTTTGGTTGTTTATTTTGGTTCAAAACCGGACCGAACCGGAAATGCTCAGCCCTACTAAGCGCTAGATAAACTCGCGCGCCTTGCTGAAGACATGATACGCGGGTCTGTAGACCAACATGCATACTGTAAATTGAAAATTAATTAATGTGTTTTTTTTATATTATATAAAAATTAGACGATGATGATTTTTATTTATTTCAAGTTGGAATTGAATTTTTTTAATAAATCATGTTTGGTTTTGTTTTTTAAAAATACTTTTGAAAAATTTTAAATTTTTTTTTTATTTTTTTACTTAAAATTAATATTTTTATATTTTTTTAATTTTATTTTTAAATATATTAAAATCGCACAGGATTCAAAATACCTTTGAGTTCAACTGTAAAATAAAATCTAATAATTTTTTTGAAGAATTAAAAAAATAAAAATTTTAAGATACAAGTTAAATATTATTATTAATATTATAAATATTATTGTTGGATTTGATATTGCATCACGATATTGGATCCAACATTAAAAGTAGATTTAATGATTTTGGATATCAGATTTAATGATAAATCACATGCCACCTAACTAGTATACAGTAAATATCACATGCATATATTTAAAAGAAATCAAGATGTTTAAGATGGTAGTGTCTAAACTCCTGGTCTAAATAGAAAAAAGTAACTTCTTTCATGTCCAAATTACACCACCGACTCACCATATAGCTGGAAGCACATTAATTACTCTCATGATTTTATATTATAAATACTAATGAAATATCAAGTAGGGGGGGTTTAACTAATTCAACTAATATATAAATATCAAGTAAGGGGGGTTAGTCTACACATATATAAAATAATATTTCATTGTTATTTAACCAATAAAATATAACCTCGAAGGCTACATTCATCCTGATGTAAGTATTGCAGACTCCTTGAAGCCCAATAGTAGATTTATGTTATTGGTGCTCTTGATCTCCAACTGCAACGGTCTCGATCTCCCAATCCCCAACTGCTCTTGTTTTCCTCAGTTCGTTCCTCCTGGTGTGTTCTGTGTGTTTCGTTCCCCTGCTGTGTTCTTTTCGTGGGTTTTCTCTGTTCTTTTCGTTCTCTTCGTTCGTCCTCTGGTTCTCTCGGTTTGCTCTCAGTCCCCTAGTCTTCCTCCTCTTCGTCCTCCCCCTTCCTCCTGGAGGCCTCTGGCTTCATAGCCAGAGAATGCCATACGTTTCAGTAACGTATTGCATCGTGGGCAGCTGAGGCGTTGAGGAAGATGAACAGCTCGTCTGGAAACGGCGCCGTTGCTTTTCTGTCGGTTTGGTCATTGAAGTTTGGAGATATCGCAATCAAGCCCCTTAATCAGGAAATTCCCTCTCCTTTTGTTTTTTAATTTCGCCCCTGGATAAATTTTAATTGGACCCCTGGCTTTTATTGCAATTTACTAAACAGTCCCTTAGTTTCTGAATGTTTCAATTCAGTCCTTAATTAATTCTTCAACTTTTACTTCTTTCAAAATTACCCTTAGAAAGATCAATTAAACTCCCTACAGTAACCTCCGTCTTTTCACTTTGTTCCTTATCCTTTAATTCCTTGCAATTTTGACCCAAATCAACCCCAAACTTTAGTATTTTTTAAATTAAGCACCTGATTTCATTAATTAAACTAATCTCAATTTCAATTAAGTCCCAAAACTTATCAATTATTCAATTAAGCCTTGATTTGATTAATTAAACTGATTCAAAGTTTAATTAAGTTCTCAATCTTCTAATTTATGTTGTCTTGACCTAAATTTCAATTTATTCTTCATTCAATTTATTTTTTTTTATTTTTTTCATCATCATTTTTTATTCTCATTTTTATTATTTTTATAAAAAATAAAATAAAATAAAATAAAATAATAAAAAATTAAGTTATAAAAATAAATATAAAATCAATTATTATTATTATTATTATGATCATCATCATCATCATCACTCATTATTAGAAATTTCCTTTGATGGCTCAAATAGAAAAAGGCTTTAAAAGTTATGATAGGCTTATAGACTCAATAGAAACATATATAAAATATGTGTTTCATATGCAAAATTCTTTCCTAGATGTGGTGCCATAATTTTGATTTCAAATCTATTATTGGCTTTTAGAATCTTTGTACAAAGCTAATAGCTTAATTTAGAATAAACATCCAAGCCAGGAAAAGCTCTATCTATCTAGGTGTAAGGGTTCTATACTACCTAATACAAAGGGTATTACAACAAGAGAACAACCCAGAAGGACGAACCAGAATAGCAGGACTATTATTCCCCTGTTGCTTCTCAAAGAAACAGAGGAACGCGTAAAAATCAGAGAAGATAGGGACGAAAAAGAAAGAACAAACACGGGGAAGAAGGACTAAGGAGCACATAACAGAGGAAACCAGAGGAGAACGCAAATAAAAAATAGAAAGGAAGAGAAGAGAATCTTCCAAAACCAGTGTTATTCCCAGTCTTTCGCCTTCAGCAACGTCTGCAGATCAGACAAGTTTTTCGTTCCCTCCTCTTCCATTTTTCATTACAAAGTCATTGTGCAGCTTGAATTTAATTAATCCTTCACTGTGCACACACGTGTTGCTTGTGCCTCCTGCTGGCCTAGCCGAGTCACTCCAGCGGGCTGAACTGGACCAGCTAAAAAAAATAAAAAAATAGAAAAAGTAGAGAAAGTAAAAAATAAAAAATATGTATACATGAATAAAAATAATATAAATTTATTGGTTTAAATTTATATTATTTTTATTCATTGTATTTTATTTTATTTAGTTAGAAAAATAAAAAATATATGCATGTGTAAAAATAAATTTATTTTTATTTATTTATTCACTAACATTAGAGTCAGAAATAAAAATATTGATCTAAATTTATTTTATAGCTACGTAATATTTACCAACGCCAGAGTTGGAAGTATCCGTAGTTGAATATTCACCGGCGCCAAAGTCAGGAATATTATAAGCAAATTATCATGGCATAAACAAATAAATGTTTAACAATTAAGACAAAACCAACAATGCAATGCCTTCGCCTGCAGGCGTTTAAGAGGTGATAATATCTTCCCTTTTACGTAACAAGTTTCAAACCATAAAATCTCTGTTGACCAGTTAGGGTTTCTAGTGACCATAATATTAGGTGGCGACTCTTTAAATAAGATCTTTTTTCTAAAAAAATAAAATGCTAGCTATCTGTTCTTTTTCTATAATCAAGAAAAATTTTAAAACCGTTGCGATATCGAGTGTGACAATATGGCCTGCAATAAATTTTACTTGTAAACTATCTTTCTCTCCCACCTTACATGCTCTTCTAAAAATAAAATTGTGTAAACTTAGTTCTTTAAAAAAATTAGTGTTTAAGCTCAAAAAGGATAAGGGACATGATGTTGATACATATATAACGCCAAAGTATAATTCAACAAAGCTTTAAAGTTTCAATTGATTCAAAGAATGCCTAAATAATTTCTTAAGTAATATTTTATCCAAGAAACCATGAGCATCATCAAACAACTTTTAAAGTTTGTTAACATATAAATTTATAATATTCACATAAATTTTTTCTAGGTATACAAAATATATAATTATTGATCTTGATGACCATTCATTGAATATAGAAAATCTTAAATTAAGCAAAATCAAGTCAAGAATTAACAAAATAGACTCATGCAATAAGATATATATATATATATATATATATATATATATAAAGAATCCAACCCCACATTATAGCTCAGGTACACGACTAGCACATACTATTTATCAAAAACGGATGCGATTAGTTGTTGTCAAACTATTTAGTGCTAAAAACTCGAGAGTCAAGTACCCTGAAATATGAAAGAACTCTGTAAAGACACACCAGAGACATGTACGTTCTGCTTTATATATTGTTGGGAAAACTAGGGACAACTAACCGGATCAATTCAGCGGAATACAATTCACAATTCACAAGTCCCAATCCTTTTTCCCTCTTTGTGCAGTAAAAAACAGAATCAAATAATGAACAAATATAATGCAACAATCACACAAATCAACACCAAGATTTTTACGTGGAAAACCCGATGCGGGAAAAACCACGGAGCCGGAGTCCACCTAAAAACTTCCACTATCACAAATAATGGGTTCACAATAGTTCTTCCTCAGATTCAACTAAGGGCTATAACATATATATCATCAAGAACAACTTATTCTCGGATTATAACAAGATTAAAGAGAGTAATGTTAGAGAAAAGCTCACAACACTGACAGCCCCGTTTTCTGTCAAAACGACCAGCTTCCACACCACCAATCTTCAATCCAACCGTTCAGAATGAAGAGTAACGTGTCTAGAAGCTGCTGTACAAATCTCAGCCCGATCCAACGGTGAACGAACTAGAAATCGAAGAAAGAAGACAGACTGCTCTGCTGCCTCCTCTTCTTTCTTTCTCTCGGTTTTTCTCTGCTCTCTTTTGTTCTTCGCTACGCCTCTACGGTGGCGGTTTCATTTTAAATCAAAGAGGCAGCCAGCCTTGCCTCCTTAATTAATGTGGTGGTCCCCCATCACATGGTGCGGGACCACACACAACAAATCTCCCCCTCACGCACCATGTGAGGAATTCCGCCATACGGCGATCAACATGTAAGCTTCAATTTAGGAGGCTCTGACAAGCCTGCCTCCCTTCCGCAAAACTCAAACTTCTCTCTCGGTAGAGGTTTGGTCATCATGTCTGACACGTTGTTATCGGTATGGATCTTCTCAACAACAAATGACTTCATCTCCATAGCATCACGAATCCATTGATATCTAACCTCAATGTGCTTTGATCGAGAGTGAAAAGTAGGATGCTTATCGAGATGGATTGCACTTTGACTATCACAAGTGCAACACAAAGTTCTCTTGAACTAGGCCAAGTTCATGTAGGAACTTCTTCATCCATAACAACTCTTTGCCCCCTTCAGGTAAGAGCAATATATTCAACCTCGGTAGTGGATAATGCCACACATTTTTGCAACCTTGATTGCCATGAGACTCCCCACCGCAAACTTCATCAAGTATCCCGATGTGGACTTTCTAGAATCAACATCACCACCATATCTGCATCCGTGTATCCATCCAACACGGGTTTATCATTACCAAAACATAAGTTGAAACTAGAAGTACCTTTGAGATACCCGAGTATCCATTTCACTGGCGACCGGTGTTCTTTACCGGGATTGGAGAGGAACCGACTAACCACACCAACTGCATGAGCTATATCCGGCCTTGTGCAAACCATGGCATACATCAAGCTACCAACTCGGATGCATAAGGAACCTTTTTCATCTCATCTTTTTCTTCATCACTTGAAGGACACTGCTTAGAACTCGGTTTAAAGTGGCTTGCAAGTGGAGAACAAACCGGTTTGGAGTTGCTCATGTTGAATCTCTCAAGTACCTTTTGGACATATCTCTCCCGAGATAGCCAAAGTTTCTCCTTCTTCCTGTCACGTGTGATCTTCATGCCAAGAATCTGTTTTTCTTGGTCCTAAGTCTTTCATTGCAAAAGACTTGCTTAACTCTTCCTTCAACATCCGAATCTTCTTAGCATCATGGCCAACAATCAACATATCATCCACATACAACAAGAGAATAATAAAGTTTCCATCTGGAAACCTTTTCATAAATACACAATGATCAGAAGTGGTCCTGTCATAACCATGATCCACCATGAAAGAATCAAACTTCTTGTACCACTGTCTTGGAGCTTGCTTTAACCCATATAGGCTCTTTTTCAACTTGCAAACTAACTGCTCTTTGCCTTTTGCTTCAAACCCTTCAGGTTGCTCCATGTAGATTTCCTCATCTAAATCACCATGGAGAAAGGCAGTTTTCACATCAAGTTGCTCAACTTCAAGATTCAAACTAGCAGCTAAACCAAGCACAACTCGGATTGAAGACATCTTGACCACTTGGTGAAAAGATTTCTTCAAAATCAATACCCTTCTTCTGACCGAAACCTTTCACAACCAATCTTGCCTTGTACCTTGGCTGTGAGCAATGCTCATCAATTTTCAACCTGAACACCCATTTGTTCTTGAGTGCTCTCTTACCTTTAGGAAGCTTCACTAACTCAAAGGTATGGTTTTCATGCAAGGATTTCATCTCTTCTTGCATTGCTTGCAACCATTCACTTTTCTTCTCATGTGACATAGCTTCATCAAAGCATTCCGGCTCTCCCCGTCGGTAACCAGCACACATACTTATGAGGAGAGTATTTGGTGGAAGGTTGGCGAGGTCTGGTTTACCTCCTCAATTGTGGCTCATCTGGAGCTTCCTGCATAACCTGTTCAGGAATAACATCAATATCATCATTAGGCGATTCGGGATCACCAACTAATGGCTCAACAAGAAAACCACCATTATCATCATTTTGCAAATCTCCCCCATGATTAGCGGGCATCAAAGGTAACTGTGGAGTAGGTCTTGGATTTGAATTAGATGGAATAAAAGTAGTAGACTCTGTTTTCTCCTTCAGTTCAAAGTCTTCAATAGTTTGATCTTCAAAGAAGATAACATCTCTGCTTCTCACAATTTTCTTCTCCTTTGGATCCCACAACCTATAGCCAAACTCATCATCTTCGATCCCAAGAAAATACACTGCTTTGTCTTGCTTGTCAAGCTTGGACCTTTCATCCCTTGGAACATGTACAAATGCTCTACATCCAAACACTCTCAAGTGTGCATAGGAAACATCATTTCCTTTCCAAACTCTATCTCGGAACATCAAACTCAAGAGGAACCGATGGAGAAAGGTTGATCATGGCAACTGCTAGTCTTCATTGCCTCACCCCAAAAGGACTTAGGCAACTTTGCATGAGAGAGCATACATCTAATTCTTTCAACAATGGTTCTGTTCATTCTCTCAGCCACTCCATTCATTTGTGGAGTCTTAGGAACCTGTTTTCTCCAACTTGATGCCATGTTCCCTGCAATATTTCTCAAATGGACCCCTGTATTCACCACCATTGTCTCGCTCGAACACATTTCAGCTTTCTACCAGTTTCTCTTTCAACTACGGCATGAAAATCCTTAAAGACATCAAGCACCTGATCTTTGGATTTCAAACAAATGGCCCAAATCTTCCTGGAGTGATCATCAATAAAACTAACAAAGTACAATGCACCTCCAAGAGACTTATCAATCATTGAGCAAACATCGGTATGAACTAAATCAAGAACATGTGATCTTCTATGTGGAGGTGATCTTTGAAATGCAACTCTATGTTGTTTACCAACTAAACAATGAGTACATGTGTTCAAGTTCATACCTTTTAAAGGAAGGTAGTTCTTCTTGGCAAGGATGCCAAGGCCTTTCTCACTCAAATTTCCAAGCCGCTTATGCCATAGATCGGTAGAGCAATCTTCAATTGCATTCACCTCCCCTTTGATCACCTTGGCTTGTGACATGTAGAGACCCATCTTCTTCCCTTTAGCAACAATTAGGGAATTTACTGGAGAGCTTCCATTTACCATCTCCAAAGTAATTGTGATAGCCTTCTTCATCAAGAGTACCGGTAGAGATCAAATGTAGGCGCATATCGTGGCACATGCCTAACATCTTTGAGTAGCAACTTGCACCCAGTATTGGTTTCCAACCAAATATCTCCAATGCCCACAACACTAGCCATCCCTTGATTTCCCATCCTAACTTGACCAAAGTCACCAGCGGTGTAGGATGTGTAAAAATCATGTCGGGGTGTAACATGGTAAGAAGCCTGCTGAATCCGCAACCCAGGTGGTATCTTGACATGCAAGATTAACACAACCATCATCACACACAATGGCAACATCACCATCGATACAACCTAGCTGCCATGTACCATTCTCTTCATTCTTGTCTTCATCTCTACCCTTTTTATCTCTTTTATACTTTCTGCAATCCTTTTGCATATGCCCAGGCTTGTCACAATAATAACACTTAAAACCCTTCCTTGACTGAGATCTTCCTCTTGGCTTCCATTTGCCTTTTTATTCTTTGGATTCTCCATCTTGCTTGCCGTGAGAGAACCTCGCTTTGACTTCTCCCTCGACTTTACGTAACAAGTGCATGAGACTCGGAAGTGCTTGTCCCTTTCCTCCTCTTCTCTTCATTGAGGATACAATCCTTCACTTGTTTTCAAAGTGAGCTTTCCATTCGGAGTAGAATTGCTAAGTGACACTACCAAAGTCTCCCAACTATCCGAGCAATGAACTCAATAGGATTAATGCTTGCATTTCATCGGCTAACTCAAGGTTCATCAATGACAGTGATTCAAGAACCCTTGGAATACATTTATGTGCACTTGAAGCATCTTCACCATCTCTATACTTCAAATTTACAAGGTCTCTAATTACAAAAACCTTGTTTTGTGCACTCTCCTTGGCAAAGGTTTCTTCTAACAGCTTCCACACTGTATAACAGTCATGTTCTTGAGAAATGTGATTAATGGACTTAGAAGATACCCATTTTCTAACATTAGCGGTAGCCTTTCTATTTAGTCCATTCCATTTTGCATCATCCATATCATCGGGCTTTATTCCTTTACATTCAATCGGCAAAGCCAAATCATTGCAATATAAGTGATCCTCCATCATTGTTTTCCACGAGAAAATAATTTGAGGAAGTGAGCTTTATCATGCCCGAATCTTCCTTTTCCATTTTAAGCGCACAAGAACTCAATCTACACAACCAAATGCTCGATACCACTTTGTTGGGAAAACTAGGGACAACTAACCGGATCAATTCAGCGGAATACAATTCACAATTCACAAGTCCCAATCCTTTTTCCCTCTTTGTGCGGTAAAAAACAGAATCAAATAATGAACAAATATAATGCAACAATCACACAAATCAACACCAAGATTTTTACGTGGAAAACCCGATGCGGAAAAAACCACGGACCGGAGTCCACCTAAAAACTTCCACTATCACAAATAATGGATTCACAATAGTTCTTCCTCAGATTCAACTAAGGGCTATAACATATATATCATCAAGAACAACTTATTCTCGGATTACAACAAGATTAAAGAGAGTAATGTTAGAGAAAAGCTCACAACACTGACAGCCCCGTTTTCTGTCACAACGACCAGCTTTCACACCACCAATCTTCAATCCAACCGTTCAGAATGAAGATTAACGTGTCTAGAAGCTGCTGTCCAAATCTCAGCCCGATCCAACGGTGAACGAACTGGAAATCGAAGAAAGAAGACAGACTGCTCTGCTGCCTCCTCTTCTTTCTTTCTCTCGGTTTTTCTCTGCTCTCTTTTGTTCTTCGCTACTGCCTCTACAGTGGCAGTTTCATTTTAAATCAAAGAGTCAGCCAACTGCCTCCTTAATTAATGTGGTGGTCCCCCCATCACATGGTGCGGAACCACACACAACATATATAACGAGAGTCGTTACAAGAGAGAAGAGAAAGAGCTCAATATCTATTTGTTACAAATTACATGAGATTTAAATACAAGATAAAATGCCCTCCCGTTAATTTGCAAGCTATCCAGTTTGAACTGGATGTGATCCTATTCTCCACCCATAAGACAAGTCCGTACATGGTACATCCTTCTTTTCACAATTAATATGGCAGCACATGTTATCGCCAAACAAATACACAGAATACAAATTTGTCTTTCGATTTTCTAAAAAAATATATTAAAAAAACAATAAATCTTTTGATCCTATTTTGTACCCATAAGAGAAGTCCGTACATCCGTCCTCCTTTTCATTCCAGCCATCAATTTAAAGAGATTTGCTTGCACAAAAGACAATACTGAATTTGCAGTTGAAACCATCAATCTATAGGAACAAACTAATTGGGTAAAAAAACGACAGGCTTGGAATGTGATGATGGCTGTGAAAAATCCATTACGTTCTTGCACCGTGATTGTCAGGATGAATGTAAATGCTAAACCCATGCAGAGAAGGGAGTAAAAATTAAGAAATGTCGCTATCTCCATGCTAGATGTTACATAACTGGCACGACCTAATGATATCCGACCAAGGATTATAGCGGCGATGAGGGAGAGATTCATAGCTAGCTTGTCAAAAACAATATAAGCTCTCATCAGATTTTTTGAACTACCACTGTTAAAATCAGAACTTGATCCAGGCACAGTGATAGCACCAGAGAAGGTTACTCCAGCTACCAGTACTGCCACCACGAGAAGATTCCCTACCCCTCTGTTCAGTTCCTCCGTCGTTAACGTCGTTCTTAGTAAATCAAAGATAAGCTTGATGTCAAACTCGGCCATATCATCTGCCTCCACCAAAACTTTTAATACCTCACGCTGAGCAACAAAGTGTTAATTAGAAAATATATGGTATACAAATTATATCAAGCACCATGACAATGTTAGCTTAATATCCCATAATAACGAAGAAGGAATTCATCGCTATTTAGTAGATCAGTAAATAACTTTATTTCCATTTTGGATTAATCAAATTTAAGGTAATTAATTAAAAGAAATCTATCATTCCCTTCTCCGTGAAGTTGCAACTTGGATAAAATGTGGATGTGAAAGTTTTTGCTATACTAGAATATATTTGCTTCCATCACTTGATTAGCTTCTTATGTGGACCCAAACGGCTAGAATACAAAATAATTTGACTGAAATACCATCTAAAGTGAAATGTGCATGGTTCTTCAAATGGCAAACCAAAACCATCTGGCAATGGTGGATTTTTAAGAGATCATGAAGGAAAATTTTGTGTCTTCTCTTGTTCTACGGGTATAAAAAAATTAAATGTGGCTGAGGTTTTGACAATTAAAAAAGCTTTTCAAGTGAGTATTGATTGTTCCTATGTACTTCCTAGAAGCTGGATTGTGGAGTATAATACCATTACATTGGTCAAAAGCCACAATATCATAAGATCACGACACTTACAAGATAAATTCAATAACATTTTAAATTCTTGTAGTATCCACTTTTTTCTGAACTTTGCACATAGTCAGTACTTGTTAGTGACATGAATCTTGTCACAGATCATTTGGCAAAGCAAGGAATACATATAGAAACAGATTTAATTAAATGGTTTTAGTTTTTATTAATTTTAGAGTCACTAACAGAAAATTGATAAATACAAACGGAAATACCGAGAAAATATTTTTGTCGATGAATTGCCGACAGATTTTACCAACATAAATATTCCCTCGGTAAATACCGAGGGAATTACAGTGGGAAAAAAATAATTAAAACAAAGTAAAAAAAATGATGACGTACCATTTTTACCAATAAAATTACCGACGGAATAAATTTCGTTGGTAAACTGTGAACACTGTTCATCATGTTAATTACAAAGGGAATCACCAACGGAAAATTCTGTCGGTATTTTTCATAGAGCTCTGGAACTGTTCACTTCCCAATTTTATTATTAATTACTGTTCTTTATAGATAAAATCACCGACGGATTGAAAAGTCGTCGGTGTTATTTGACAGTTTTCTGAAAAATTTTGATTAATTAAATATTACAGACAGAATCACTGACGAATTGAAAAGTCATTGGTGATATTTGACGGTTTCTAAATTTTTTTAATTAAATTAAAAATTTAAATTAAATATTACAGATGGAATCACCGACAAAATGATTAAAAATATTAATATTTAATTATCTGTCGGTAAAATGCACAATAAAAAGCCTAGAATTTATAATTTCACAACAGACGTTGCTCCTTTCTTCTTCTTCTTCCCCATATGTAAAAAACATGAATATCCATTTCTATCTCTCCTCTCCTCTCCTCAACTCCTTCTCTTCTCCTCCATGCCCATGCATGTATTCTTCTCCTTTCTTCTTTTTTCTTCATGGTTTTATTTAATTAATATACTTTATGAATTGTTTTTCTTTTCTTAGCTTCACTTGCAACCACATCAAGGTAATTTTTTTTTCACTATATTTGTTTTTTATTTTATTTTTAATTATTTTTGTTCTTAATAATTGTATGAATATTGTTGTAGGATTTTTTTGCATATGATTTTATTCTTCTTTTTTTTCAAGCGTTTTGAGTATTATAGATTGTTGATTATATTAATTTAATTATTTTATAGTTTTGTAAAGTGGATTTTTAAAAATATTTTTAAATAATTACCGACAGAATTACATACGGTATTTTTCTGAGAAAAATACCGACCGAATGAAGCAAATAATTTTTTTTGCGCACCTTTTCCGTCAGTAAATTAATCGATAAAAATATTTTTTTATTACCAACGGACAAAAAATTACTGACAAAAGATTCACTAATAGAGCATTTCTGTCGATGATTTCGTTGGTAAATTAATTACTAATGGAATGATAGTACAAATACCGACGGAAAATTCTGTCAGTAAATCTAAAGATTATGATAGTGATACAAATTGGTGTGATAAAATTTGAAATCAAATGTTCAATAGGAAAGAAAAAAAAACGATTTCGTTCTTTGATAGTGAAGAATGTTTTAACAGCTCAAGGACTTCATATTTCTCTTAAAAAACTAAACCTGCATAAATCCTGGACAATAATCGGAACTCAATTAAGAAGAAATCATCGAGTCAAATTCGATTGGCTTCGACTCCATAGGTTAAGTACAATATCTTAGGTGAGTTGACCCTTAGAGGCATATGGAAAAAACTAGAGAGTATTCATGCTTCTAGACCCATGACTAATCGTTTTCTTTTTAAGTAAGATTTGTACTCTTGAGGATGGATGAAGGAATGGATATACACAACTATATATCTTTCAAGAGTTATACTAGATAAAAATGAGGATAAAGAGCGAAACCTCATGTTTAAATGATGTAATTATAATCTTATTGGAGAATGAAAGGTTTTGAAGCAGAAAACAATGTCAAAAGGTAACGCGGCATTGGTGATGGGAGGTCGTCTTGGAAAAAAAATTATGATTGTCATGGGAGGAACATGGCATAAGGAGGTAGATTTGGTATAAATAACTCTATTTGAGATTCTAGACCTAGAGTGGATTGGAATGATAAGAAATATATTTATTGTCAATGAAAAGGCCATGTTTGGTATCATTGTGAGAAGATGAAAGCCGACATATATAGAAGAATTAAAGCTAAATCATACGAAGTCTAGAGATGTCACGATTACCATTGAAAGATGGGAGCAAAGATGATGATGTTCTCATGGATCATAAATGTAATAAGGTTTTGAAAAATTCATGAAAAATTCATAATTATTTAAAGAAATAATGTTTTGATACTCACAAAGAATATGATAATGTTAAAATTAAGATATATGATGGAGCAATGAAAACCCTTGTGATGTTAGGCACATGCCAAGACTTAAAAGAAAGAAAGTTTGTGAAACCGAAAATCTTACCATTTTGCGAACTTCTGCTTCCATCGATTTGTTCCATACACATCTCGCAGCATCATCCTCATGCTTGGTATCGATTAGCTTGTTCTGAGCAAGGACAAGCAAAGACAGTATTAATTTGTAAGTATACATTCGAAACTGGATTTGAATGTATTTTCTTGCAATCAGTTTTTGTAATGTTAAAGGTTGTCCTTTTCATTTTCATTTTTTGCAAGTTAAACTGATCCCTCGTGATGTTCAAGAGCAATTGCAAGCCCATTGGCACCATAAGGTCAGTTTTTGGGCAAAAGGCTCAGCATATAAGCATACCATTCCATCTGACTTTGGAGCTTTAAAGCGTCCGCCTAGCAATAATTTCGCAACAACACCAGATGGTTTCAACTTTTCATTATTAACAATCCTTTTATCCACCCGCTTGTCACTCACTAGTGCCTGCATTATCTCAGAACGGCCATCCATAGCAGCCAAGTGCAAAGGTGTATTTCCATCGTAATCCTTCTCATTTATAAGTGCTTCCAGATCTCGATTTCCCAATATTTCTTCCACTAATTTCATGTGTCCACTCTCCGCTGCAACATGAAGAATATTCTGTCCTTTTTCGTTGAGAAAATCCATTGGATCGAACCAATAAATAAGTAGTTCCCGTACTACTTCAAGATGGCCCTTCTGGCATGCAACATGGATGGGTAAGTTGCCTTCTTCGTTTCTTTGTGATGCGGCAACAGGACATCGACTAACCAGGAGTCTTGCTCCAAAAAGGAAGCCCATGGATGCTGCAAGATGAAGGAGATTTCCCCCTTTTTTGTCCTCGGGAAGCATTATATCCGGCTTGCCGTCCGCTAGTTTTTCTAGTGCAGCATAATTTTAAAATTAGATAATCAATACAAAAAACACAAAATGCATGGAAATAACTTGAATTTTATGCTTTACATAAAATGAAATGATGAAGAATCAATTTTAAAAATTAGTAACATGTTATTTTTCACGTGTAAATGATGAAAACTTGTGATTACCTAAATTTCCTTCCGGCATAGCTTCTATAAAAGAAGTAATTATCTCCTCGTCGCAACTCTCTACTGCCAAGTACAAGGGAGACTTGTGTTCCTTGTTCTTGTGGTAGGAAACTTCTAGGTCTACATAAACGAGGAAACAGGCCACCTCTCGGCAACCCTTGATGACTGCATCATGCAAAGGGGTGTTTCCTTTATTATTCTTCATCCTCAGCAAGCTAGCAAGTTCAAGTGTTCTATGATGAATTTTCACATGCTTGACGAGATTTTGAATTGTGTCAAACCGTCCAGCCCTGGCAGCCAGATGAAGCGCATTATCACCCAGGAAATTTTTCCTGGTGATTAGGATGGGGAAGTGATGACACAGTAGCTGTGTCACACCTTCGCTTCCATGGCTTGCTGCCACATGAAGCAGTGAATTTCCAGAGGCAGCAACATGTTTGAAAATGACATTGAGCACTTCCTCCGATGAAACATGTTCCAGTTTATCGGACAAGAGACCAAACAAGGCATTGAAGTTGTCTTCCTTTGCATAGGTATAAAACTTCTTCTGCAGTATTTTATTTGGCTCAGAAAAACCATAGTCTGCAAGCTTCGGAACTGGGAATTTAACTGCCTTCCATCGTTCAAGCTCCTCATGTACTGGTCTCGGCATATCTATTTTTAATTGCATAGAGAGGTTGCAACGTGCTGGAAGATTGTATAATGTCTGTTGAGTGCTCGATCTCTTCTTGAGTCACTTAATTAACTTTGCTGCGGTTGTATCAGTGGTAATTACATGTCTTGCAAGCAAACTAAAGAATTCATAGAGAACATGAATGCAAGAGATATGCTAATTAAATTATTAGTAAGAGAAAACGTACATTAGCTACATAATTTTTCTCAATACAATTATTTAGGAGCATATATATATAAATGTTTAAATTCAAGTCAAAATTAAGATGTTAATGCGATGTAGATCGAGTTTGAGAGTATGGTTGTAATTGTTTTTCAAAATATTTTTTATTCGAAAATAAATTAAAATAATTTATTTAAAAAAAAAATTAATTTTAACATTAGCACATCAAAATAATCTAAAAATACTAAAAAAATTTAATTTAAAGCAAAAAAAATAAAAAAATTTAATTTTTTTAAAATATTTTTAAAACACAAAAACAAATATAATAAAATTAAAGTTAAGGCTATTCTTTTATATCCTGGTCGAAGAATAACTAAGGGTTTGTGTATTATATTTATAAATAAAATAATGTTTTATGACTTTTAATAAATTTTCTAACAGTATTATATAAATTAATAAATTATATGCATAAACATATCAAATTAATATAAATTTTATTAGCGCAAACAACTGATGCCAGTTTATTAAGAATTTGAATAGAATCTTCAAAAATAATTCTCATAATATAAAGGAAAAAGTAATACATATATTTAACCTAGTTTAGCCAATTACCTATTCCACAGGCACGCAAGTATCGTGCGTGTACAGTGATGAGTTAGTTAAAATCCAAAGTGCAGAGTGTTAAGTGAATTGAAATTGTAAGACCGGGGAAGAGAAGAGACTTACCTGGTAGAGATGAAGAGGTGATGGAGGACTGGTCGACTAGTTACTTTCTTCCTCTGCTTTCACCTCTGTTCTTGCTTTTCTCTGATCGGTTTCTTCCTGTCCGTCCCCGTTCTGCGTGTGTTTCGTTCTCCCCGTGGCCTTCTGTTTTTGCTCGTCTTCTCTGTATTATCTCTGTTCTTGCGTCTGTGTTTTTGTTTGAGGTCTTCGGTCCAGTGTTCTCTCTGTGTATTATCTGTGTCCGGTCGTCTCTGTTTTTCCTGGGTTTTTTTCGTTCGTTCGTTCGTCCTCTCTGCGTTTGCTTGTTTTTCCCCTGCTTTTTCCCCCCAGTTCGTTCCTCCTGGTGTGTTCTGTGTGTTTCGTTCCCCTGCTGTGTTCTGTGTGTTTCGTGTTGGGTTGGTTGCCATTAATGTGCAACAACCATTGACAATTGCAGCAGCTGCAGCTGGAGTTGCACCAACCATGTGCACTCATCCAAGATGTCAAAGGTTGGCAGCCACTATTGTTGAAGAAGAGCTGGAGTTGGCAGCCACCTTTGTTGAAGAAGAGCTGGAATTGACAGCCACCATTGTTGACAAAAGAGTTGGAGGAGCTGCCATGGATGCCTATAAATAGAGGCATACATTAGAGAGCAAAATGAGAGAGTTAAGAGAAGGAAAGTAGAGCCAAAGATGTGAGAGATGTAGGAGAGAGTGGGCTGCCAAGGCAGCCAGCAGTAGCTGCCATTGCAGCACTGAGAAGAGAGAAATAGAGTGAGGTTGAGAGTTGCTAAAGAGGGGATAATTCCTCCTCCTCTATTGTTGTAAATCTTGTTCTCTCCCTATATAATGCAATGGCTTCTCCCGTGGATGTAGGCGGTTTGCCGAACCACGTTAAATATTGTGTCAGTGTGCTTTACCTCCTATGAGCAAATATCAGTACATCACCGGTCGGAATTCCCTATAATTGGTATCAGAGCACATGGTTTAAAGTGGTGTTTGATTTTTGCTCAAAAATGAAAGTTGTCAAAATTGTGTTTTGACCATACCACTGTGTAGAGGAGGCCGAGACGAAGCCACTGGTGAAAACGGCGTCAAAATCGGACGTCGGAAAACGGCCGCACGGGCCGGCGAAGAGATCGCTGCCCAGTCGCGTGCCACGTCAGCGCCAGTCCACAGACACGTCAGCCAGATCCAACAGACACGTCAGCAAAAGTCAGCAGACACTTCAGCGACGGTCAACAGACCCATCATCGACCAGTCAGCAGACACGTCAACAAAGTGGGACCCACCTGACACATCATCAGTCGCGAGCCGAGCCGAGCCGCGAGCCGAGGGCCAGGATTCAGTGTAGCTGATCCTATGTGCAACCGGATCCGAGATTGAAGCTGAGCCGTTGATCGGCCGGAATTGTTTTGATCAAATCTTAGCCGTCTGAAGTGCGATTTGGACGATTTCAGACTTGTTTCCAGCTAATTTGATCGTTCCGGATGCAATGGTACGGTCTGATCGTTGAGATTTGAGACCGAAAGTGGTGGTGGTGAATTATTAAAGAGAGATTGCCCGATCAAGAGGCATCTAAAGGTCATCATGGTGGTCGTTGAAGAGAAGAAGAAGAAGGTGCACATGTTTACCCAATTACATGTGCTAAACTGTTAAGTGGCGAGAATTTTAATTGCCTTGAGGGAAGGTAAAATTGGGACACTCGGACACCCGATCAACTGGACAATTTGAGGTGTAGAGTGAAATTGACGAAGACCAATCTTGACGAATCTAAGAACTGGTAGTCTCGCCAGATGTTGAGAAATCATGTATTAAACCAAGTATATTCCGGATCATTTGTAAAGGAAAGCCGCAACAAAGCTAGCAAATGGTTGTATATACGGAAAGACAGTACGATGGATAGATATGGCCTGAGAAGTTCTGTCTAGGAGATTGGGTTTTAAGCGGGACCAGTGTGACCCCTCCAATCTTTCCTGGGAACTTGCTTGGTGGAAGGATTATCCATACGGTACTATTTTCGTATATATAACAGTTTGTAATGAAACGGTTGAAGACTAGCAAGATAACGGCACAAGGGAACAGTTGGGTTCCGAAGGTTCAAGGATCTGATGAAGTGGTGATTTCTCCAAAGAAGTTAGATTCGGTGACTGTGATTTCTCGATGGGAGAATTGATGAAGACCCTGATAATTGAAGAGAAATACAGCAAGGGGATAAAGATTGGCACCCTATTTTGACTTGGACAGTGTTCCGACAGGGATGAGCTGCTCGTTAAACATAAGCAAGGAATAGGGAGAAATCGGAGAACAGAAATTACACGAGGGCACACGGAGATTGTGCGGAGGTACCCGTAGGATCCAATGAGGTACTATAATGAGACAACAGGTGCAAGGAGAAGAAGTGTTCCCAGATAAAGCTCAGAGCAGAGACTGTTAAAGTTTGTACAATAGGAAGTCTCTTATGCTCTTGATGAAGACAACAGGCGAAGACCTTTCAATGCATGCAAGGATGGAAAGAGAGCTGTTGCGAGGCACCTAATTGAGGGGGTGCAAACGCCCGTGATAAAAGGCGACCGCCTATGACAAAAGGCGAAGACACCAAAGAGAGTTGGTGTAGGTGGAGCTGTCAGCGTAAAGGCATAGAAGCTCCAAACATAGAAATCGAGGTGGAGGATTGCGAGGAGTATACCGCAAGTTTCTCTTTCTATGTGATTAGTGGCAGCTATCTCTCCCATAGTGCACATGGTGGTAGAGAATTCTGGAGCCACTTTGAAGCATCTCAGCTGAAGGAGGATGCAACCACCTATGAAAGGTGAAGACACCTTAGATAGAAGGTGTGTGTGGGCCATGAAACTAGCCCAAGTACAAACCGCCGCATGACAACGAGTGGAGACACCTCAGGAGAAGGTGTGAGGACCATGATATGAGTCCATGTTCAGACCGTCTCATGACGACGAGGCGAGACACCTCAGACAGAAGGTGTGAGGACCATGATATGAGTCCATGTTCGGACCATCTCATGACGACGTGACGGAGACACCTCGGGAGAAGGTGTGTGGGCCTTGATAGGAGCCCAATTACAGAATGCCCCCAGAGCCAATGTGATGGCTAGATATAAGTGGACAAGTGTATAGCCAATGAAGAGGCTATGATGAGTATGGAGACAAATGCAAGATTGACTTTCATGGATATTGCCCCCATGCTAAAGATCAATGAGCTAGAAGACATTTGCCTTGAACAATAAGTGGATGACTTGTGGAGCATTAAGACGCGACTGCTATGAAGGAGCAGAGGGCATGCGCAGGTTCCGAGAACAAGTTGACTCTTGTCAAGGTGGTGAGCTTAGTAATGACATTGTAATACTCGAGTATGAAGATAGAGATGGATCAACCTTTAATGGGTTGTCCCCATGGTTAAAAGGAGAGCTACCTGGACTCTTGAGACTAAGAGTGGGAGACTCACGGAGAAGTAAGGCGTGGTTCCTAGGGAGGAACAGAGGGCGACGCAACTCCGGGATGAGTAGACTCTTGGAAGAGTGGTGAGCTCGAGATCACATTAAAATACTCAATGACTGTCGCACTTGGAAATATCCGTTTGAGGGGGTGTTATAAGCCTTGGTGTAAGGCTTGATAAATCATTCCGGGCCAAGCATGGTTGATATGCTTGAAGGGAATGTTGTTCCGAGACAAGCGTTAACACTCTTCGAGATGAGATGTGACAAACCATCCGGTTGAAGTGATCCTTTGGAGTGAGCAAAGGGGTGCTTGGGTGACTCTGTGATTGAAAGGTTTGGCAAGTACCTGTAAACTTGGCCACAAACGCTCTCGGAATGGTAAGCTTGGAAGAGCTGCAGAATGCAAGCATGTGCTGAAGAAGCAAGAGGACTGTTGCTACCCAATTTTTGACCCATGTTTTGATAATTTTTCAGAAAAAACCAAAAATAGCAAAAAAACAATGAAAACCCAAAAAATGCATTTTTGATATATTTGCATCGTTTTTAGCATTTTCAACGTCATCTCAAAAGAATTTAAATTTTCAAAGGTATTTGGAACGCGTTCAACTTTTAACGTGTAAATTTTATGATCACCGATTTTCCTTGTTAAGTTGACGTTGATATTGCTCGCTTTCAAAAATACAAAAAAAATAAGAAAAATCAAAATTTACAAAAAAAGAGGAAAAGAGAAGGAAAGGAAAAGTTGAGGGGCTAGTTTGAAAACCTAGCAAAACTTTTCCTATAAATACCATGCTACACTGAATTTTTAAAAGAGGAGGTAATTTTGCAATTAAAAAAGACAACAAAAAAAAACCCTAAGGGCTGAACATTTTTTCATCTCCTGCACTCGAGGCAGCCGCCCCCCTCCCCTGAATTTTTTTCTCTTCTCCCGCAACCGCACAGCCGGCCCCCACCCCCGATTTTTTTTTCTTCTCTCCCCTCTGGTTCCACCACCGCTCCCCCTCCCGTTCGTTGGTCCTCCTCCCAGCCGAAAGCAAACAAAACAGCCTCTTTTGATTTTTCCTCTTCTCCCACAGCAGCCTCACTCCGCTCCCTCCCTTGAAAACAAAACTCTATCCCAAAACAGCCGCTTCCCCACTCGGCCTCCACACCGTTCCCCATCTTCTTTTCCTTTTCCAGCCAACAACACAGAGCCAAGGACCCCCCCTTTGCCGTTTCGGCTCCACCCGACCTCTCCTCTCTCGGACCGACCGTCATCGTCCCCCAGCAGCTGCAGATCTGTCCTTTCCTCTCTCGTTCAACCGCGGTAATCATCTTGCGGCTTCTCCATCCGAAGCTCCTCCCTCGCAGGCCTCTTCTTCGGCGATTTCTTCAACAAGAAACGGCCACGAACAGCCAAGGCCGGTCATCTTTTTCAACCGGTCGTTCGCAAATCCACCCGTCGTCAACGACCCAAAGCGGCGGCCACAGATTCACCACCAGCCCGAGCGGCCGCCCCGATCCGCCACCCGAAGCAGAGGAGAAGAAGAAGAAACACATAATGGACCGATCTGTAGGAGAAGCGAGATCGACAAAAAGAAGAAGAAAAAAAAACCGGCGCATTTGAAAACGAAGAAATCTAAAATCTAAAATCGATCTGTTTGTGCGTTTTTGTTGTTGTTGCGAGATGATGTAGCTCCTCACCGTTTGCGGGGAGGGGAAAGGGAGAAGAAACAGAGCCGAGACCAACCCATTTTCCGGCGATTCTCGCGGCGGCGCGTGAGCCCACGCGCCGCCATTGTTCCCGGCATCCATGGCTTCACGTAACCGGGTCCCAAGACACCGTTATGAATTTTTGAATGGCGTTTACGTAATTTTTGTTTAATGTAATATTGGTTTAGTTTAGAGTTTTTTGTAATTTGTCTTTTGTAAACATGGAAGAAAAAAGGAAAAGAACTAGAAAAGAAAAAAAATACAAGTAAAGAAAAAGAAGAAAAAAATACAACGGTGAAGGTGTATGTGTGTTTATATTTTTTTATGGATGTTTTTTTTATGATAAAATTGCAAAGATTAAATAATTCAATATTTTAATTTTCATGCACAAATATCTAAAGGACAGATAAAAATCATGTTGTATTTCCATGAAAATGTAGAATATGTATCTACATATATTTTTGGAACTAATAACCGATTTATCAAAGCCTTAGAATTGGGCTAAAATTTTATTTTTAAAAAATAAACACATCAAGTACACGAAGCAGCTTACCTCAGGTAGGGTGTGTTAGGGGTGCTAATACCTTCCCTAACCACAACCGGTCCCTTACCCGCGAATCTCTAACAAGACCAGTACATCAGGTTTCCTAGTAGCCCTTAATAAATTACTAGGTGGCGACTCCAACGAACCAATCAAATCGAAACGAACAAGAAAGGAAAAGAATCGCCAGCCGACGCTGCGCGGAGATTTTCGACGTGCGACAGAATGGCGACTCCACTGGGGACGGTATTGTTTTCAACTTTATTGGACTAAGCTTTGTGTTTTTGATATGTTTAAATTTTTTGCTTTTTGTCTTGTTTTATTCATGCATTTTGTAGAATTGTCTCATGCATCACATATTTTAATTTTTTAAAGCACACACAAGCTTCAGGTTAGGAGGGGGACTAGCAGCTTACCTTATGACTTTTAGTCAAGGTTTAAGTTTGTGTAAACCCCAACTCTTCGTTGAGTGCTTAGACTGGTAATAGTTGGACACGTGCCATCTCATTGCCTACAAGCCCCCATATTGCCTCCACGAGGGCAATCACTGGGACAACAAGAGACCCTTTTTAGAGACCAAGTAGTAAACCCACCTTTTGTCTCACTTAAAAAGATTAGAACCTGCCTTTAGGATGTGTGCTTCGTATACATTGTTTTGCATCAGGGCAAACCCTTCTTGAAGCATCTTGAACTCAAGACTTTTAGGTGACCCAATGGTCGTCACTCGGAAAATTTTCATTGTAGAGTTTGGGCAAGAATCAAGATTCTTGTTTCATCATACAAGAGTTACGACCATATGTCACCCCTCGAAGGGCGAGTTCATCATATAGTTTACATGTTCATACATTTATCATGCATGTACCGGGAGGAAAAATAGGTTCCCCCATCCGAGATGTGCTACACGCGAATGAAGAAAGATGGTAGAAGCGAAGAAAGTTGTCGGAGAGAGGCTCATTGTCAAAAGGAAGTTGAGAGCATCGAGGTGAAGTAGCTAGAATCGATCTGCTTGAACAAGTGTAGAGCATCAAAGGGAAAGGGAATGTCTACACAGTCTTATGTGGGAACACTTTGCTTGTCCATGTCCCATTGAAGTTACACCTCCTCTTTTCGATCGTGAATAATTGCAGGCAATGCCTTCAATCATCGCCTAATGACAACCTCTTGTTCTTGTTCGGTTGCATTGTTAATTGGTCATCGCCTCCACATCTTCCAATGGCACCAAATAACTGCTAGCCTTCTGTGCATGGTGCGTTAGTCTTCTTTGAAGTTACCCCACATTGAGCTCAATTCCAATTCAACGGCACAAGATGCTGATCTTAACCATGATTATACACTGAACTTCTATGTGGCAGAGCTCTCTCTGTAGAGATTTGTTTGTGGATCTGCCAGTGGGGAATGCAAGAGGGTATGTAGTAGTTTCATATGCTTTGAAACTTTCTCCCACCAGTGGCACCAGCAAAACATTGTAATAGGCAGAAGAGTCGACACTGGTCCGAAAATGTTAGCATCGTCAAACTTCAATGTGGCGAGCTCTCTCTAAAAAAAATCCGTTAATGGCTCTGCAAGTTGGGAATACAAGAGGGGATTTATTAGTTGCATATGCTATAAAAATCTCTCATCGGTTTCAGCCCAAAGACACCGTGGCGGAGTTGAAGAGCCAAACCCGGTCGAAAAAACATGAGTAGACATCAAACTTCTATGTGGCGAGCTCTCTTTGTAGAGATTTGTTTGTGGATCTGCCAGTGGGGAATGCAAGAGGGGATGCGGTACTTTCATATGCTACAAAAATTTATCTCATCGGTTTCAAGACCGAAACACCGGAGTAAGCCGAAGAGTCGACCTAGTCTCGAAAACATGAGCAGTCGTCGAACTTTGATGTGTTAGAGCTCTCTCTACAAAAACCCGTTTATGGCTCTGCAAGTGGGCAATGCAAGAGGGGATGTAGTAGTTTCAAACGATATGAAAAGTTACCCCACCCGGTTTCAAAGATCGAAACACCGTAGTGGGGCGATAAAGCCAGATTTGAGCTAGAAAACAGGAGCAAATATGGAACTTCACCGTGGCAGAGCTCTCTCTGCAGAAATCTGTTTGTAGCTCTGCAAGTGGAGAATCCAAGAAGGAATGAAGTAGTTTCAGATCACCTACAAGTTTCTCCTACCAGTGTCAGCATTAAAACACGGAAGTAGGGAAAAGAGACAGACCTCAGCTGAAAAATAGGAAGAAGATTGAAACTTCAACAGAGCAGAGCTCCCTCTACAGGTGTTTGTTTGCTGCGCTGTCAGTGAGGGATCGAAGAGGAGACAAAGGAGTTTCATATTCAGCAGTTTCTCCTCCAATAAAAACAATGCATCATTTCACACATTGACAAGGACAATGCCTGCAAGTTTCTAGGCGCTGCCAAGATTACCTAGCTGGTGGAAATTTTCCAACAACCCTCAACCAACCACAACAACATTGGAAGAATGACATGATGTTGTGAAGATCATCGAAAGAATTGAGCGAGCTATGAAGAAGTGAAGGATTGAAGGTTTTGCCACGGATTCCGGAACTGTGAAGAAAGTTGAATCGAAGATGACTCTCAATTGAGAAACCTCAGGTTATTTTGCCTAGTCAAGTCTCGCTCAAGCATCAACTACTCCAATGTCTTTGCCAAAGATAGACATTCCTTTGCCATGTGGGTTTATTTACCAAGATCTCGCGATTCCAGACTTTTGCCTGACTCTGACACATCCCATGCAACCACCGTTTTCTAGGTGGTATAATCCAGACAAGAGATGTGTTGTCATGGTGAGGGTCTTCAGCCATTTCAATTGAACAGGTTGCAAGAATTTCAAGAAGCGAGTCCCGAAGTTGGTGAGCGGGAGACGAGTGGAGTTTGCGAAGGAGGGTGTCATTGGCTATATTGACCCCCGAGCATCCTCAGAATGACGAGTGATCAGAATTGCTAGGCAAAACACAGATATTGCCAAAGAAGCTGATCTAAGAAGGGGTTAAACTGTCAATCATTTTTGTTTTGGATTTTTGCCCTTCTGCATTTTGTTTTGGGGTCACATCTCACCCTTCAACGAAACATGTCTTCTCTTTGTCTTGTTGTTGTTTTGAAATCAAGCGATGTTTCTTTCAAAGACTTTTGAAAAAATATTTTGATCAAACTCCAACATGCAAAGTTTAATCATGAACATTAAAAGTATTTTGATTGCAAAAATGACTCGATGCTCGAAAATGACATGAGGTGACCAAAGAATTTTGAACTCATACCTCCTGAAATTGAACCATATATAGTGTAGCTAAGTTTTAGCAGTATGCATAATGACATGTAGTGGATTCAGTAGTTATGGACTCGTGAATCATTGACTCTTACAAGTCCCAATCATTACACTGGATGAGGTCAAAATTTATCGGTTCTAACCGACCTTGCTTGAAATGAGAAAAGGCCATCTTTGTTATCCTTTCACATTTCTTGAAATATTATCCCTTTGCAGTCCCATTTTGAGCTGGATAGAATATTCTTTCAAAAAGAAACCCTGACTAGGATCACACCCCATACTGGGGGCAAATGAGAGATATTATGAAGACACTGATATGATTAATGGATAAAAGAAAGGCTTAGAACAAAAGTTCAATGATTGAGAAAGGGCTAGATGAAGAAAAGCCATAGATTGTGGGCCATCCAAGAAAACGTTGAGGAAGACTACGTAAAAGCAAAAAAAGAGTGGAATGGAAGGAGAAGACCTATCATTTCTAAGAGGAGCAAATGAAATTTCAATCAAGGAAAGGCACAACAAATGCCAAAAGTCAACACCAAAAAAAAAAATCAAGTTTCAGGTATTTTGGTGTGTCTAGGATGAAGCCTCTGATGTCTTCAAAAAGATTAGATTGATTATTCATCAAAGAAAAGTGGATTTTCATTATGACTTATGTTAAGAGAAATCTGATCTTTGAGATTAACAATGTCATATGTCACTTTCTCTACAATGACCATAAGAGAAAGAGAGTTGATGAATAGTTGATGTTGATCCTAGGTCTTTGAAACCCTCAAACACCTTTTGAGCCTGAATGTTCCTTTCTTTCATAAGCCATGAACCATAGCCTGCATTACGTGCTTTAAAAAAGCCCTTTTTAATCAAGTAAGCAATCTGAACCGATAAATGACGATCTCAAAACTTGAAGAGCTTTTCCATAAGAGTCGTGGCTTCATGAATTAAGCTACTCTGGTTATTATGCATGCTGATAAAATTGGTGCTAAAAAAGAAAACAATCTTTCTTGATGAATCCTCAAGTTTTGACTTGAGTCTTTTGTTTCTTGAAATTCACGAAGGTCACCTCATCGCAGACCATCAAAAGATATACCCAAGATCAAAGATTAAAACTGACACAAAGAACCATGAAAAAAGTTATTTTAATCTTACAACGGGTCATTTTTGTTTTTCGAAATACAAGACAATCAAAGGACTGCATTAAATAGTGTGTGTTGGATCTTTGACCGAAGAAACTTGATTTTCAAAAAAAAAAAATACTTTCAAAAACTGACATCTCTCTGATTTCATTTCAACAATTAGACTTGAATAGATATGACCGTTGAAATATGAGATTTGATTCTAGAACAAGAAAGATTGTGAAATAAGAACATCGGGCGAATTTGCAAAATCCTTGACAAGAATGACATCAACATTTCTCGACATTCCTTGAAAGTTGACCACCTGGGGGCAATACAGTGGACCCTGAGAAGGAAAGCAAAAGGTATTCAGATCAGCTGGGCAAAGAAAGAATCGAACGATGAGTTGGCGAAGTCCATCAAAGTCATTCCTGGCGATCACAAAAAACCATTTGGTTATAGACAGAAGAATGAGCATGCTCAGATCATATTGGAGGCAATGTTGTTCAAAGACAATCCATGATTTAGTGAACTTCAGCAGCAATTGATGAGCAACGCTGCACTTAAAAGATATTTTCATATCTTCATCTTGGTTTATCATCCCCAACATAGCTATGACTTTTGAACGATGTTATCACATAGTCGCATTTGAATGAATGTTGGAAGGCTGCACCCACTAAGACTGACTGTGGGGCCATTTGTTTTGAAGCTCAAATGCGCACTTCACCGCATGAATATGGGTGATGAACATCATTGATGATGCCAGTGCAGCTTCTTTTCATGATCCGATTTGACAAGCTGAGAGGAATCCATGGAGAAGAACATTGAGTTTACAATGATGAGTTTTTTATTGCAAGCTATGAGATGCATGTCCGGATGACTTGGCAATTTCCAAGAAGGTTGATGATAACATATACTTGAAAAGTATTGCTTCAATTGGAGGCAAGTTCATGACTGGTCGACCATCTTGATGGGTGTTGGCATGATGCACACAACCAATCGAAAGATAATTTTCGAGAAGAATCCAGGAGAGAAAATCCTTCATGATGAATCAAGCAACACCACACTTGGGGGCGAGTCAAGCTTGATAAACAAGGAGAGCAAGAACCGTCGAAGAAAACCTAAGATAGGCACTGCATTTACAACCGAGGAAGGCTAGCACGCAAATGAGCCAATGCATCGAAAGAACAAAGAAAGCTTTGGAATGCAAACAAAGGCACCCTATGACGATGGATCATCAAAGGGGGGACCTATATTTCGCATCGAGGTAAGGATGCATGCATGTCATCTAACCTCAAAGCATTGCACCTACTTGTGATTTGTTACGAAAGATTCTCAATGAAGTCCAGCAAGATTGTGGACAAAGAAAGAATCATTGAGTTGAGGATGACAAAGAATTGGTTTAGATCCTGGAACGAGAAGAGAATGAGATGAACCCTGCCAGTAGGAGAATCTCAAAAAAAAATGAGGAGATTAACCCCGTCATCAAAAGGAGTCTTCAAGTCAACCTGCAACTAGAAAGCGCCAAGTTTGTCAGCCTTATCCTGCCAGGACTGCTCCAACCAAGTCTTTTTGCCAGGTAAGTCACATTCTATCTTTGGGTAGGTCACCCGTAACAATGAGACCATTTTTTTTGGAAAAAACATCATTTTTCTAGGTAGGTCACCCATCACAATGAGACCACCATCTTCCATTTGGGTAGGTCACCCATTATAACGCGACCACTTCACATTTTTCTATCTTCCACCTGGGTAGGTCACCCATTATAACACGACCACTTCATATTTTTTTTTTTTTTATCTTCCATCTGGGTAGGTCACCCATTATAATGAGACCGCACTTCACATTCTTTCCATTTGGGTAGGTCACCCATCATAATGAGACCGTTTTCCACATTCTTTCCACCTGGGTAGGTCACCCATTACAATGAGACCATTTTGTTACACATATTCTTTATTTTGGTTTAATGAGGTCGCCAGATGGGATCTCATGTAGCTTTGGTTAAAGGAAATCGCCAGATGGGATTTCGGAGTTGACCAAGTTGCACACTCTTTTTGGTTTTGATTGAATGAGGTTGCCAGATGGGATCTCATGTAGCTTTGGTTAAAGGAAATCGCCAGATGGGATTTCAGGTTGATCGAGTTACGCACTTTTTTTGGTTTTGATTTAAAGGAGGTCGCCAGATGGGATCTCACGTAGCTTTGGTTAAAGGGAATCGCCAGATGGGATTTCAGGTTGACCGAGCTACACACACAGATTTCGATTCGGTTAGAGGGGATTGGCGAAAGGAATCTCGGTCTATCCTAACCACGAAGCTCCGGTTAGAGGGGATCGGCGAAGGGATCTCAGTCTAGCCTAGCCACGAAGAGACTTTGGTTATGGTTAAAGGGGATCGGCGAAGGGATCTTAGTTTAACCTAACTGCAAAGGATTTTGGTTCTGGTTAGAGGGGATTGGCGAAAGGAATCTCAGTCTATCCTAACCACACAGGAGTTTTGGTTCTGGTTGAAGGGGATCGGCGAAGGGATCTCAGTTCAGCCTAACCACAGAGGATTTTGGTTCGGTTAGAGGGGATTGGCGAAAGGAATCTCGAGTCTATCCTAACCACGAGAGGATTTTGGCTCTGGTTAGAGGGGATCGGCGAAGGGATCTCAGTCTAGCTTAGCCACGAAGAGACTTTGGTTATGGTTAAAGGGGATCGGCGAAGGGATCTTAGTTTAACCTAACTGCAAAGGATTTTGGTTCCGGTTAGAGGGGATTGGCGAAAGGAATCTCGGTCTATCCTAACCGCACACAGGGAGTTTTGGTTTTGGTTGAAGGGGATCGGCGAAGGGGTCTTAGTTCAGCCCAACCATACAAGATTTTGGTTCTGGTTAGAGGGGATTGGCGAAAGGAATCTCAGTCTATCCTAACCATACAGGAGTTTTGGTTCTGGTTAGAGGGGATTGGCGAAAGGAATCTCAGTCTATCCTAACCACAGAGGATTTTGGCTCTGGTTAGAGGGGATCGGCGAAGGGATCTCAGTCTAGCCTAGCCACAAAGAGACTTTGGTTATGGTTAAAGGGGATCGGCGAAGGGATCTCAGTTTAACCTAACTGCAGAGGATTTTGGCTCTGGTTAGAGGGGATCGGCGAAGGGATCTTTGTCTAGCTTAGCCACGAAGAGACTTTGGTTATGGTTAAAGGGGATCGGCGAAGGGATCTTAGTTTAACCTAATTGCAAAGGATTTTGGTTCTGGTTAGAGGGGATTGGCGAAAGGAATCTCAGTCTATCCTAACCGCACACAGGAGTTTTGGTTTTGGTTGAAGGGGATCGGCGAAGGGGTCTTAGTTCAGCCCAACCATACAAGATTTTGGTTCCGGTTAGAGGGGATTGGCGAAAGAAATCTCAGTCTATCCTAACCATACAGGAGTTTTGGTTCTGGTTAGAGGGGATTGGCGAAAGGAATCTCAGTCTATCCTAACCACAGAGGATTTTGGCTCCGGTTAGGGGATCGGCGAAGGGATCTCAGTCTAGCCTAGCCACAAAGAGACTTTGGTTATGGTTAAAGGGGATCGGCGAAGGGATCTCAGTTTAACCTAACTGCAGAGGATTTTGGCTCTGGTTAGAGGGGATCGGCGAAGGGATCTTAGTCTAGCTTAGCCACGAAGAGACTTTGGTTATGGTTAAAGGGGATCGGCGAAGGGATCTTAGTTTAACCTAACTGCAAAGGATTTTGGTTCTGGTTAGAGGGGATTGGCGAAAGGAATCTCAGTCTATCCTAACCGCACACAGGAGTTTTGGTTTTGGTTGAAGGGGATCGGCGAAGGGGTCTTAGTTCAGCCCAACCATACAAGATTTTGGTTACGGTTAGAGGGGATTGGCGAAAGGAATCTCGAGTCTATCCTAACCATACAGGAGTTTTGGTTCGGTTAGAGGGGATTGGCGAAAGGAATCTCGGTCTATCCTAACCACGAGAGGATTTTGGCTCGGTTAGAGGGGATCGGCGAAGGGATCTCGGTCTAGCCTAGCCACAAAGAGACTTTGGTTATGGTTAAAGGGGATCGGCGAAGGGATCTCAGTTTAACCTAACTGCAGAGGATTTTGGCTATGGTTAGAGGGGATCGGCGAAGGGATCTCGCTCTAGCCTAGCCACGAAGAGACTTTGGTTATGGTTAAAGGGGATCGGCGAAGGGATTTTAGTTTAACCTAACTGCAAAAGGATTTTGGTTCTGGTTAGAGGGGATTAGCGAAAGGAATCTCAGTCTATCCTAACCACACAGGAGTTTTGGTTCTGGTTAGAGGGGATTGGCGAAAGGAATCTCAGTCTATCCTAACCATACAAGATTTTGGTTCTGGTTAGAGGGGATTGGCGAAAGGAATCTCAGTCTATCCTAACCATACAGGAGTTTCGGTTACGGTTAGAGGGGATTGGCGAAAGGAATCTCAGTCTATCCTAACCGCACACAGGGGATCGGTTCTGGTTGAAGGGGATCAGCGAAGGGGTCTCAGTTCAACCCAACCACACAGATTTCGGTTCTGGTTCGAGGGGATTGGCGAAAGGAATCTCAGTCTATCTTAACCGTACACAAGAGTTTTGGTTCTGGTTGAAGGGGATTGGCGAAGGGGTCTCAGTTCAGCCTAACCACGCAGAATTTAGCTTTGGTTAAAGGGAATCGCTAGATGGGATTTCAGGTTGACCGAGCTAGACACCAATTTTTTGTTCTTGTTAGATCGCCAGATGGGATCTCGGTAAACCCAATCAATAGGGCGGTCGCCCGTGAAAATAGACCCGTGTGAGTGTGTGGGCGGTCGCCCTGAAAATAGACCACGGTGAGTATGTGTGGGGAGGTCGCCCGTGAAAATAGACCAGTGTGAGTGTGTGGGCCGGTCGCCCCGAAAATAGACCACTTTGAATATGTGTGGGCAGGTCGCCCCGAAAATAGACCACTTTTCTTCAAAAGGGGCAGGTCGCCCAAGATAATGAGATCATTTTCTTTTTCTTTTCTTTACAAAGCTTACTATGCAAAACATTGAGGGGTTTTGCTTCGTAATCATTGTAAAGAGGGGGCATCTGTTGCTACCCAATTTTTGACCCATGTTTTGATAATTTTTCGGAAAAAACCAAAAATAGCAAAAAAACAATGAAAACCCAAAAAATGCATTTTTGATATATTTGCATCGTTTTTAGCATTTTCAACGTCATCTCAAAAGAATTTAAATTTTCAAAGGTATTTGGAACGCGTTCAACTTTTAACGTGTAAATTTTATGATCACCGATTTTCCTTGTTGAGTTGACGTTGATATTGCTCGCTTTCAAAAATACAAAAAAAATAAGAAAAATCAAAATTTACAAAAAAAGAGGAAAAGAGAAGGAAAGGAAAAGTTGAGGGGCTAGTTTGAAAACCTAGCAAAACTTTTCCTATAAATACCATGCTACACTGAATTTTTAAAAGAGGAGGTAATTTTGCAATTAAAAAAGACAACAAAAAAAAACCCTAAGGGCTGAACATTTTTTCATCTCCCCGCACTCGAGGCGCCCGCCCCCTCCCCCGAATTTTTTCTCTTCTCCCGCAACCGCATGCACAAGTGCCCCCACCCCCGATTTTTTTCTTCTCTCTCCTGGCTGGTTCCACCAGTGCTCCCCCTCCCGTTCGTTGGTCCTCCTCCCAGTAGCCAAAGCAAACAAAACAGCCTCTTTTGATTTTTCCTCTTCTCCCACAGCGGCCTCACTCCGCTCCCTCCCTTGAAAACAAAACTCTATCCCAAAACAGCCGCTTCCCCACTCAGCCTCCACACCGTTCCCCATCTTCTTTTCCTTTTCCAGCCAACAACACAGAGCCAAGGACCCCCCCCTTTGCCGTTTCAGCTCCACCCGAGACCTCTCCTCTCTCGAGACCGACCGTCATCGTCCCCACACAGCGAGCTGCAGATCTGTCCTTTCCTCTCCTGTTCAACCGCAGTAATCATCTTGCGGCTTCTCCATCCGAAGCTCCTCCCTCGCGGCCTCTTCTTCGGCGATTTCTTCAACAAGATAACGGCCACGAAACGGCCAAGGCCGGTCATCTTTTTCAACCGGTCGTTCGCAAATCCACCCGTCGTCAACGACCCGGCGGCGGCCACGAGATTCACCACCGGCCCGGCGGCGCCCCGTCTGGCCACCCGAGAGCGAGAGGAGAAGAAGAAGAAACACATAACGAGCCGATCCGTAGGAGAAGCAGATCGACAAAAAGAAGAAGAAAAAAAACTGAAGCGATTTGAAAAACGAAGAAATCTAAAATCTAAAATCGACATGTTTGTGCGTTTTTGTTGTTGTTGCGAGATGATGTAGCTCCTCACCGTTTGCGGGGAGGGGGAAGGGAGAAGAAACAGAGCCGGACCAACCCATTTTCCGGCGATTCTCGCGGCGGCGCATGAGCCCACGCGCCGCCATTGTTCCTGGCATCCATGGCTTCACGAACCGGGTCCCAAGACCGTTATGAATTTTTGAATGGTCGTTCGTAATTTTTGTTTAATGTAATATTGGTTTAGTTTAGAGTTTTTTGTAATTTGTCTTTTGTAAACATGGAAGAAAAAAAGGAAAAGAACTAGAAAAGAAAAAAAATACAGTAAAGAAAAAGAAGAAAAAAAAATACAGTGAAGGTGTATGTGTGTTTATATTTTTTTATGGATGTTTTTTTTATGATAAAATTGCAAAGATTAAAGAATTCAATATTTTAATTTTCATGCACAAATATCTAAAGGACAGATAAAAATCATGTTGTATTTCCATGAAAATGTAGAATATGTATCTACATATATTTTTGGAACTAATAACTGATTTATCAAAGCCTTAGAATTGGGCTAAAATTTTATTTTTAAAAAATAAACACATCAAGTACACGAAGCAGCTTACCTCAGGTAGGGTGTGTTAGGGGTGCTAATACCTTCCCTAACCACAACCGGTCCCTTACCCGCGAATCTCCGACAAGACCAAGACATCGGGTTTCCTAGTAGCCCTTAATAAATTACTAGGTGGCGACTCCAACGAACCAATCAAATCAAAACAAACAAGAAAGGAAAAGAATCGCCAGCCGACGCCGCGCGGAGATTTTCGACGTGCGACAAGGACAGTTGCCCCACATGAATGGCAAAGGGGGTGATTGTTGGGTTGGTTGCCATTAATGTGCAACAACCATTGACAATTGCAAGCAGCGGCTGCAGTGGAGTTGCACCAACCATGTGCACTCATCCAAGATGTCAAAGGTTGGCGGCCACTATTGTTGAAGAAGAGCTGGAGTTGGCAGCCACCTTTATTGAAGAAGAGCTGGAATTGGCGACCACCATTGTTGACAAAAGAGTTGGAGGAGCTGCCATGGATGCCTATAAATAGAGGCATACATTAGAGAGCAAAATGAGAGAGTTAAGAGAAGGAAAGTAGAGCCAAAGATGTGAGAGATGTAGGAGAGAGTGGGCCGCCAAGGCGGCCCGGCGAAGGTAACTGCCATTGCGGCAACGAGAAGAGAGAAATAGAGTGAGGTTGAGAGTTGCTAAAGAGGGGATAATTCCTCCTCCTCTATTGTTGTAAATCTTGTTCTCTCCCTATATAATGCAATGGCTTCTCCCGTGGATGTAGGCGGTTGCCGAACCACGTTAAATATTGTGTCAGTGTGCTTTACCTCCTATGAGCAAATATCAGTACATCACCGGTCGGAATTCCCTACATTTCGTTCCCCTGCTGTGTTCTGTTCATGGGTTTTCTCTGTTCTTTTCGTTCTCTCCGTTCGTCCTCTGGTTCTCTCGGTTTGCTCTCAGTCCCCTGGTCTTCCTCCTCTTCGTCCTTAGTTCGTCCTGATACGCTTATAGACCCAATTGAACATCTATAAAATGTGTGTTCGATATGCAAGATTCTTTCGATCATGTTTTGAGGATAGACCTAGATGTAGTCCCATAATTTTGATCTCAAATCTATTATTGGCTTTTAGAATCTTTGTACAAAGCTCATAACCTAGTTTAGAATAAATATCCAAGCCAGGAAAAGCTCTATCCTGGTGTAAGGGTACCAAACCACCTAATACAAAGGGTATTACAACAAAATTCAAGATTTATCCAGTTCAGGAACCACTTTGGCTAATAAAACTAAGAGAGTCAGAATAATTCTAACTTGATGAGTTACTAAAACAAAATCATATATCTGAAATTAAGTGAACCTCAAGGTAATTAATAAGGAATGAAATTTGAGACCTTTATAAAATCCACTAGATTCGACACCTTGTATCCCTAGCCACACATCCTCTCAGAGTCATACCTTGTATCGTCATACCTTATATCCCTATTGACAAATAGAGGTTAGTCTTGAAAAGAGATTGGTATTACAAAAAAGACTACCATTCCTACCCTGAACAAAACTTGTATCCCAAAACAATTATTGCACCCTTGCATATATATGCCTTGAAGAAATAAGCCTGAATGAGGTTGCTTCTATAAACACATACTTGTACAAGCATGCCTGATCCAAAATTGCTCTGCCCATTTACCGTATAGTTGGTAGGAAACATTAATTACTCATGTAACTTTCTACCTCTGGATAACCATTTGGCATTACCATTCTTACTCTAATAATATACCATCAATAATTAAGGCCTATTACCTTCAATGATCATCCTTAAACTAGAAAAGATATTATTCTCCCTAATTTTCCCTCACTCAATATAAGTTTTCTTTTAATAGTTGAAACTTTTAGATTAAGATGATTTTTAGATTTAGTATCATCTTAATAACAAAGCAATCAAAAACTTGATTCTCACTATCTTTTTATCTCTAACTAAATTTTAAAGAATAAGCATAGGGTAATGGTAGGTATATGTAAGTTTTAATTCTAACATACTTGTAATTAATAGGGTGCACAAGATATTAATATAAAAAAATTCATTGAGATTCAACTATTAGCTTAAAGTTTTAGGTTGAGATATTTTTTTACATTACCAATATAGTAAAAATAAATAATAGTTGAATAAAAAATTCAAAAAATATAACCACCAAGAATTTTCATGGTTAATTTAATAGGAATAGGAATTATAATTATGAAATAAACTAAAAACACTAAAGATTTTACTATTTCAATTACTATAGATCTTCTTGTATGTTTATTATGGATTGATACAGTGTATCCATAATGCCTTTTTAGTCAAAATATTTGATTTAATCCTTGAAATTTTAATTTTTATGTATTTCTTATTGTAGTTTTTAGTTTTTACAGTTCGATCCTAACAAGTCCATTTTCCTTATGTTTCAGTCCTTTGACCTTAAGAAATGAGAGAGAAAGTAATCAAAAGGGAGATGAGAGAAACATTTTGGCTAGCCATATTCGGATAAAAAAAGCTAATATTGATGTCATTGGACCATCTAAAATATAGGAGTTCAAAACATGTGTTTTAGACATTTAATCATATTATAAAACATAGATCAGAACCCATAAAGTTTGTTTTGATTTTGTACGATTTTGAGTTTTTAGACTAATTAAAGGGTATTATGGGGTTGAAAAGTGAGTTATTAAATTTTCTAAGATTTTTTTTCTAATGATTTTAAGTTTCAAGACTAATGTTTTTAGGTGAAAAATTTTGGTTCTAGGTTCCAAATGAGCCAAATCTTAATTTTTTGATAGTGGATAAAATATCACGATTTGAAACCCATTTATTAAAAATAACTAAAGTGGATAATGTGTTTTCCGCTTGAGTTTTTTTTTTAAGGCAAACATACTAGACAATTTGTTTATGCAAGTCTATATGCATGGGCTTGACTCTACTCACTCTTCCCTTTTTCTTGTTTTTATATTACTTAATATTCTAAAAGAAAATTATTTTCATATAAAACAATCAAAATGATATTTTTAAAATTATATTATGGTATCATACTTTTCAAATAAAATTATAAGCTTTTAAGGTTAATGTCACTACAAGAAAATTCAAACAAAGTAAGGGAAATGCCAACGAAAATATTCCATCACAATTTACCAACGAAAAATGTGATGGGAATTTTTTTTTAGTAATTTCATATGGAAATAACAACAAAATAAAAAAAAATATGTCAGCATTTCTAACATGTCAAAATCACCTACGAAAATGCCAACAAAAATTCCATCTGAGATTTTAGGAGAAAAATCTAATAGTTATAATTCAAACACAACATGGATAAATAATTTTATCTTTTTAAAAGAAATAAAGATGAAACCTCCACCTCTCTCATTCTCTCGCTAAAACCTCCACCCACCTCTATAAATTTAGCCACCAAAACTCTTCGGCACTAGTGCAACAACTCTCTCAAGACCTAAACTTCCCTGTATTGGTTTTTTTTTCTTGTGAAGTTCATTCCACAAAGTAAGCAAACCCACACATTTATGTTTTAAGTTATATATATATATATATATATATATATATATATATATATATATATATATATATATATATGTCTTATGTAGTAATGTAGAATTTGTATTTTAGGGTTTATTTGAGATTTGGTAAATACAATTAAACCTTTTCAAAAACACATTAGTAATTAAATTATAACTATTCAAAAATAATTACAATGAACTCTTTCACTCTATTATCGATAAACCTTTTCACCATTTTTGCTTATCCCCTTTTCTTATATGAGTTTCCTCATATAATTCCATTGGAGCATGTTCATACTAAAACTGTTTTTTCTGTACAATAAATAGTTTGTAAAAAAATCTCATAAATAAAGACTAAATTAATAATTAAATATATAGCAAAGCTCTTATTAGGCTATTTGCATGGTCACCAAGGAAAGTGCTCCTCAAGTGTGCATGCTTACCGAACCATTAGTTTTTTTTTTCTTTTGTTTTGAGACCTAGATTGTGAGCACTTTTTAAAACCATATGATGCTAAAAATTCTTGAAACTTAGCTCAATTACCCTTGATGACGTCTCAGTCTAAAAGTTTTCCACAATACTATGTCATCAAAGTTGGCTCTGTTCATTGCATATCTAGGAACATCATGCCACAAATCACGCAACTTAAAAGAATAATTTGATAAACAAAATTAAGATAAGGAAATGAAATATTATAGTTTTACAATAATATAATTGTTTTTTGCATTATACTAACCTAATTGCAATGTGATTTTCCCACACATTCCTAACAACCCCCTCATTTTCCTTATCCTAGTAATTTTTTTCCTTATAGTCAATTCATACATTAGTTATTTTTAAAAATTTTAAAAAACTATATATTAACTCAAAGTATATATTATTTATTTAACCTTTAACTTTTCCCAAAAACATCTACTATATTCATACATTTAGAAGGATCTTAATGTTGACTCCATTAATACTATTAATGGTTCTTCAAAAAAAAATTTAAGTGTAATTGTATTAAAGAGAAAAACTATAAAAAAAAACACGAAAGCTGTACCTAAGATGTACATCATCTTGTAATCCAAATTCAATTGACCTTAGACAATTGGAAAAAAAACTAAAACTAAAAATTACTAAAAATTTCTGAAAACAAGATTGCTCGAATAACAGCATAGAAAATCAATTCATCAAAGTCATTTAATGTAAAACTTAAAACAATCTATTACAAATAAATAACTTCAATGGTGAGAAAAAACATGACTTACATTGTGTTGTTGGCTTTTTATTTTGCAATAAGTTTTCTTGATACAATGTCAAGAAGGGATTCTAGCTCTACTGAATGCATTGGATGAGCTTTAGTGGAGGCCGTAATGTTTTTGCAAATGGTGTTGGGATTTGGGCTGAAGTCAAGGTTTGATGAGTTCTTAAGGAAGCTTGTGGCAGAGTATGCATCAAGGAGGGATATGGCGAAGCTTGCAGCTGCTATTGGTTTTGGAGAGAAAATGGGAGGTATGTAGGATGTTAATTTGATCAGTGGGTTATTTGTTCTTTAGTGGTAATTGTTGTTCTGTCTGGTCAATTCATGAGAATGTCAGTGACATTTGTTGCAAGGTTTCTCTGTTCAACTTGCTACTATTTTGTACTTTTGGGTGTTGCGTTTCGTTCTATACCTTTCTTTTTTGTGAGATTCATTGTTGTAAATGAGATCATTGCACAATTAGTTGGCATCAAAGAGCGGAAATTTGGAGAAAAATAAGAATGTTTCAATGGAAGAAAGGTTTCTCTATTTCTTTGAATATTAACGTGAATATACAACTTACTATTCTATATGAGCTGCTATATTTTATAACATTACAAGTTGCTTGATTTGGATACATTGACTTGCCTAATTCTTAGCTGATCTGTTTCCATAACAATCCAACGTCTCTTTCTATTTCTGGTTTCTGTCATAAACTTCATTGCTGCTGCTGTTGATTTATTTCCATACTAAGCCAACGTCTCTTTCTGTTTGTGTTTTGTTACCATGAGAGTTGGTTTGTTTCTATGTTTCTAGTGATTCTAATCAGCCAACGTCTCTTTCTTATCTGTCGATTTGTTTCCATGTTGCTTCTTTTGCTACAGTTGATTTGTTTCCATGAGGGCTGATTCATTTCCATGTTGGTTTCCACGTTGCTTTGGCTTACAGTGCAGCTGAATTGTTTCCATGAGCATCTGTCTTATTACCATTAACATTCTCCCTCAAACTAGGCCGGATTCGGAGGCATAGTTTGTCTTTAAAGTAAGCCAATGCACCTTTTGACATGGGTTTGGTGAAGATTTCAGCTATTTGTTCATGGGTGGAGATGTCTTGAGTGATGAGAAGACCAAGGGCAACACGTTCACGCACAAAGTGGTAATCCAATTCAATGTGTTTGCTACGAGCATGAAACACAGGATTGACAGTCATGTGTAAGGCACTGAGATTGTCACAGTAAAGGATAGGTGGTGAAGAGAGTGATATGTGAAGATCTTGTAGAATGGAGGTTAGCCATGTAAGCTCTGCTGTTGTGTTTGCCATGGCTCTATATTCTACCTCGGTGCTGGAACGAGAGACAGTGGGTTGTTTCTTTGCACACCAGGAAATGAGATTGCTACCAAGGAATGTGCAGTATCCAGTTGTGGAGCATCTTGTTGTAGAGCAACCTCCCCAATCTGAATTTGAGAAAGCACAAAGATCAAGTGTAGAATGGGAAGTAAAATTTAATCCAGTGTCAATTGTGCCTTTAACATATCTTAAAATGCAATGAACCATTTTGAAATGTATAACAGTTGGAGCATGCATAAATTAAGAGATAAAATTGACACTATAAGAGATATCAAGTCTTGTGAGTGTTAGATATTGTAAAGCACCAACAAGCCCACGAAAAAATTGTGGATCTTGCAACAACATATCAGTTGCTGCCGTTTTAGTCTTGGCTTCAAGCGGTGTGCTCATTGGTTTACAGTCCACCATACCAGCTCGTTCCAGGATTGTCAGCGCACAGTGTGATTGAGAGAGATGGAGTGCTTCAGATGTGTGAATAATTTCAATGCCAAGAAAATGATGAATGGGTCCTAAATCTTTCATTGCAAACTCTAAGCTCAACAGTTGAATCAGGTGCGTAACCAGAGGAACAGAGGATCCTGTGAGGAGTATATCATCAATATAAAGAAGAAGGATTAAAGTATCAGAGTTAGAGTGAAAGATAAAAAGTGATGGATTTGCAAGACTACAAAAGAACCCATATTTAAGAAGGAAGATACTGAACCGATCAAACCAAGCACGGGGTGCTTGTTTGAGACCATAAAGATCCTTTTTGAGCTTGCACACATGTGATGGGTACTGTGGATCAGCTGTTCCTAGGGGTTCTTCCATATATATGTCTTCTGAAACAAAACCATGTAGGAAGGTATTTTTAACGTCAAGTTGACGTATGGACCATTTGTTAACTAGTGCTATGGAGAGAACCATACGAATAGTTCCTGGTTTGATAACTGGAGAGTAAGTTTCAGTATAGTCCAACCGATCAACTTGGTGATACCCCTTTGCTACTAACCGAGCTTTCAAGCGGTCTAATGAACCATCAGGTTTGAGTTTTGTTTTTAGAACCCATTTAGAGCCAATAACATGCATGGCAGGTGTGCGAGGGACAAGTTCCCAAGTCTGATTTCTATGGAGAGCTTCAAGTTCCTCGTCCATTGCAGCTTTCCAGCCAGGGGTGAGCTAACGCAGACCGAAAGTTAGAAGGCTCACGTGGAATGGTTGTTGAAGTCCTAGAGGATATTAAGGCATATTTTAGATTAGGCTTAAGGATGCCTCTTTGTGATCTGGTAACCATGGTATGTGAAGGAGGGGTTGCACACAGAGAATGAACAAGCTGCGAGTCCGATTCTAGAGAAGCAGGATTGGATTGTGAGTGAGAGAGGTGCTTTGCTGGTGCATTTCATCTTCATGGTCGAGATTCTACCAGTTGTATTTCGATTACGTTATCGGTTCTAAGGTCTTTGCTCTCCATTCCAACAAGCATTGCTTGTGTTCTTCTCGTTGTGTATCGGCTCTTTGCTTCAAAGAACTATATTAGTGATAACATAATCAGCATGTAAATTAAGAGAAGATGGTACAATGATTTTTTCTCGACATTCCAACACCATTGCTTTGTGTTCTCCCATTCCAACAAAGCATGGTTGTGTTCTTCCTGTTGTGTTTCGACTACTGCATCAGCACTAACCTGCTGCTCTGCAATTGTATTAGTAATAACATCATCATGTAAATTGAGACAAAATGGTGTCGATACACGACGTCGGGCGACGGCTCCCGCTTTTTTTGTTGTTTATTTAACAAAAAGGGTTTTTTCTCGATTGGGGAAACAAAGATTTTATTGGAGTCGCCATCTAGTAATTTGAGGGAACTAGAAATCCCAAATTAGACACTGGTCCCGAGAGATTCGGGTACGGGGTTAGTTATGATTAAGGGAAGGTAGACACCACCCTTAAAACATCCTTTCAATAGAAAGGTTACCCTTACTTGTGTGTTTTTTGTTTGATTCAAATGCGATTATATTTTGGGCTTATTTGTAATTTTTTTAAATGATTAACGTCGGTCCCTAAAAATAGGAGACACGTTAAAAATGACATCGATCCCTAAAAATTAGGAGACTCGTCTAAAATATTGACATTTGTCCCTAAAAAGGAGAGTTACGCACAGGTTACAAAAGAAATAATGGATATAATCCATTATATTTTGGGTTTATTGGTAACTTGTTTTTTTTAAATGGTTAACGTCGGTCCCTAGAAATAGGAGACGCGTTAAAAATGACATCAGTCCCTAAAAATTAGGAGACTTGTCTAAAATATTGACGTTTTAACCCTAAAAAGGAGAGTTACGTCCGGGTTACCAAAAGAAATAATGGACATAATCCATATTTGGTATCTACATTTTTGACATTGGTCCTTTTTTTAAAAAAAAAAGAGACGTGTCGACTTTGGTTTTTGTATTTTTTACAACATGCAAGAAAATTTACAAGTATTTATATATATAAAAAATATCAAAAATACCAGTAGAAACCCAAAAAATTACCTGAGTGTCACTGTATAGGTAAAATACTGAAATACCCTCGAATTTCTCCGAAAATTATGAAAATGCCAGGCGGCGCGTGTGGCACACGCGCGGTTACTGTGGGCGGCGGCGAGATTTTCCGGCGAGATTTACGTCCAACCGACGGTCGATCCTGGTAGATCCGATGTCGAGGATTCGATGGCGGTGGTCTCGGCGGCCGTTGATGGGCGACGAGGGAGAATCGTCGGTTTGAAGCTTCGGTGGCCGACGCAAATCGCGACCCTTTTCCGCCGGATGAGGCGGAGAAAACGATGAACACCACCGGGGGTTTTCTTTACGAAGGGGAGAAACCTTTACGTGGTGGTGCGGAGAGGCTGGAAACGGCCGGAAAGTGGAGATCGGAGGAGAGAGAGGGTGTCGCCGGCGAGAGGAGAGAGAGGCTACGAGATGTGCTATGGTGTAAACGCGCACACAAGTGCACCGGTGCGGTGAAAGCTGTGAACCGTTGCATCTTCGTTGAAATGATCCTGCGGCTGCGGTTGGCTGGATCTGCAAGTTGATCGGACGGTCCGGATGGGCTGAGGTGTGATCGGGTGTGTCGCGGTGTACCGAAAGCTTTGTACACCGTGTGACGTGGCGCCACCGGATCTAAGGGAGAATTGTTTTAAGAGGTGAGATTGATTTGAGTTTTAATTAGGTGTGGTAAGCCTTATTGTATCTTATTAAATCAACGGTTCAGATCTAAACACTATTAAATCTAACGGTTAGGATATATTTGGTATTTTTTATATTGTTTTTTTAAAAAATCAATATCCTACTCTCGTGAAGAAATAGTAAAAAAACCTGGAATAGTAGAAATTTTCCTCTCTGTTTTTCCTTTCTTTTTTTTATTCCTTTTTTTTCTTCCCCATCTCTCCGGCGTACTGTCACTGGCTATTTATAGCCAATGAGATGGGAAAACTCACGTCCACCTTTAAATAAAAAATTATATTAACATACCTGCTACTTGTATAATTAAACTACTCCGTTGATAAAAAAATTAACTTTTGAATTATTGATTTTGTTTTATTATATATAATAATAAATATTTATATAGATAAAATTAAAAATTCAAATCAGTATTAGAAAAAGCCCGATTCAACCGCTAAAAATCAATTTTAAATGACCGAAAATTATGTTGAAACACTGGAAAAAACTTTTGACGGGTATCAACCCGGTGAACCAGGTTTTGACCAAAAATAACGGTTTTGACCCAAAATGGCCCGAAACTCATTTTTTACCCCGGTCGACATGGTTTGACCCGTATTGACTCGGTGGACTCGGTTTTGACCGAAAATGATGGTTTTGACCGAAAACTCATTTTTTACTCGGTCGACATGGTTTGACCCATTTTGACTCGGTGGAATCGGTTCTTATGGAAAGATGCGGTTGACTCGAGAAAAATATTTTTGAATTTTAAACTTTTTTCTTAATTTTTTTTGGATTTTTATAAATAATAATAGAAATAAAATAACATTCAAGAAAATCTTGGTGAATCCAAAATTGGGTTACAACAGTTGCCCCCTCTTTACAATGCTTACGGTGCAAAGGCATTGGAAAATTAATTTTCTTTTGACTTTGCATAGTAAGTTTTGTAAAGAAAAACGATGGAAGTGTTGAAAAATGCACAGATTTTTCAGTTGGTCTAATTCTTATGGGCGACCTGCCCAAGTGAAAAACATGAAGGTGTTTTCAATATTGATCTTGTGAAATACATGAAAATGATTTCGGATTAATGTTGTGAAATACATGAAAGTGATTTCAACAATGGTTTTTTTTGTGAAATACATGAAAGTGATTTCAACCTTAGTCTTGTGAAATACATGAAAGTGATTTCAACATTTGTTTTATGAAACACATGAAAGTGGTTTCGGATTAGCATTGTGAAATACATGAAAGTGATTTCAACAATGGTTTTGTGAAATACATGAAAGTGATTTCAACAATGGTTTTGTGAAATACATGAAAGTGATTTCAACATTGGTTTTTTTTTTTTTTGTGAAATACATGAAAGTGATTTCAACAAATGGTCCTATTTTCCGGATGACCAACCCGATGATAAAATGCGAGGAAACTCGCAAGTGGTCTAATTGTTCCGAGCGACCTGCCCGATAGTGAAAATGCGAGGAAACTCGCAAGTGGTCTAATTGTTCCAGGCGACCTTCCCGATGATAAAATGCGAGGAAACTCACAAGTGGTCTAATTGTTCCAGGCGACCTGCCCGATGATAAAATGCGAGGAAACTCGCAAGTGGTCTAATTGTTCCAGGCGACCTGCCCGATAGTGAAAATGCGAGGAAACTCGCAAGTGGTCTAATTGTTCCAGGCGACCTGCCCGATAGTGAAATAACTTGAAAGTGATTTCAATATAGTTTTGTGAAATACATGAATGTGATTTCAGCAATGAGCTTCAGGGTTGATGAAAAACTTCAAAAGGAAGTCATACCTGTATGGTTGGGATCTGATTTGTAAATCAATCTCAGAGATGATGAAAGCTTCTCAAGAAAGTCTTGTATCTACTGTTGGGATTTGATTTGTAAATGGATCCCAAAGATGAGGAAAGCTTTTCAAGGAAGTCCTGTATGTACGGTTGGGATGTTGATTTGTAAATCCCAAAAATGAGGAAAGCTTCTCAAGGAAGTCATGTATGTATGGTTGGGATTCGATTTGTGGATCCCAAAAATGAGGAAAGCTTCCCAAGCAAGTCTTGTATGTACGGTTGGGATTTGATTTGTGAATCCCAAAAATGAGGAAAGCTTCTCAAGGAAGTCATGTATGTACGGCTAAGATCTAATCTTCCCGTTCGCAACAAATTGTAGGAGTAAAATCCTTATAAATCCCGCAGTATTTGGTGAAAGACATCATCAACTTCTTGCATTTTCCATACTCTCAAAGTTCTCAACTTTTGAAGCTTTAACCATGTCTTCCTCTTCTTCCAATGCTAACCCAAACCCCGTTCTGCAGTAGAGCCTGCGGTTTGGCGTACTACCTTTGAAGTGAATGGTCGTCCGAGTTACAATAGAGGATACCGTAATGGACAATGAAGATATTGCTTGTAGCTGTGGCTAGAGACATGATCCTTCCTCGTGATGAAATAATGTTGGCGGCCGGACCGATATTGAAGCAGTGAATCGGTCCACTTGCTCTCGCATCGAGCTACTTCATCTTTGGTGAACGTTGCGGAGCGTCTTCATGCCGGAAGACTTGAGTTGAATACTCGGGTTCCCGATCTCCAACATCGATCGAGAATTTAAGGAATAGACTCGTGATGAGAGACGTCACGAAACAACTTGGAGAGGAGAAACCAAGAGCTGAATGCACGTGTTGACTTTTGGAGGAACTATGTTAACACACGACACCTCGAGTTCGAGGAAGAGATGGAGCGCATGCATAAGCAATTCGAGGAATTCCGAGGCATGATTAACCATCAAGATGAAAATATCCCCGATCGTCCTCGCACCGTTTAACATTTGTACTTGTAAACCCCTTTTTCCATGAATAAAAATCCATCTTTCTTGTCTTCATTTATGAATTTTGCTTTTGTGGAATTGCCATCTTTGATGTGATTTAAAAATACTTCAATTCATGTGAGTCTCGTTGGATCCCAGTAGGAATATTGTTTCGTGAAATATCTCGCAAAACAATTATGCAATGCATGTGAAGTTAGATGATATGCAATGCATCTTACCCGTTTTTTTGAAACATAGGTCCCCCGTTCATCTTGTTTGAGGATCTTGATCTTGATTTTTTAGTGAGCTCTTTTGATTCACACATCCTTCAAATCTATTCAAGCCGACCCATGTTGCTCATTTTCTAAGATAAGCTTTGTTTGAGTTTCCCAACAACACTTGTACCTTTCTCTATTGGTTACTCCACTGAGAGCATTCGCTTCTCCTTGGCCCGACATTGTTCTATTGGCAACATTCCCATTATTGAGGAGTCTTTACCAATTCACATGGTCAATATATGAGGATTATCCCGCTTCACCCGGGATTTTCATATACATTTCTCTTATCGAAGATGTATCAATTATCTTGTTGTCTAACTGATCATATTATGAGAGTCAACAATCTCCGTTGCTGGAAGAATTATGATACTGCAAATCAATACTATTTCAGTCCTTATGCTGGAAGAAGTTTACAGTTTTATCATGTGTATTTTCCACTAGGGAAGCAAATTTCTTCGTGCCATTGGGATCTAGTAACTGCTTCTCTGCCCCCTGGAAGAGTTAACTGCCTCATTTCATTTCCTCCTTTAATCTTGTGTCACTTATTTTCTAACAGTGCCTCGCAGTGTGTCAAATGTTCATTTTTCTTACAAAGAAAACCTTTTTTTCAAAAATGATTTTTCAAAAGATCTGTTTTGTTTTTGAAAACCGAAACTCTCAATGTCTGTTTACAACAATGTTCAAGCAATTCGGGGATTTGTGTCAAATCTCTTAGTAAAAGTAATCTCGAGATGAAGATAAATGATGAGATGACCTTACGCTTTGGTTTTCAAAGTGTTCAAGTGATTACTTGAATGTATTTTGAGAGAAGAAATAATTTGTCTTTTATTTTTCGGGACCACCATTTTTAACAGCATGAATAATAACGAGTAATTATTTGCTACGTCATGACTCTTTATGGAAAAGTCTCTTATATTTTGTGAACGCTTGTTTATTGATCCAGGTTGCTTTCTTGATTAGAAAGGACTTTAAAGGCACGTAATGTATTTTATGGCTCAAGGTTATAGAAGAAACAGTATTTCATAAGCTCAAAAGAGTGTTTAAGGGTTTAAAAACTATAGATCACTGTTATCTTATCTTCACCTTTTCTTTTGCTATCTTGACAACCAAAAATGATACTAAATATTCCAAATTAGGAATTTCTGTTTTTGTACTCTTATATTTGTTGAGCATTTTCTCAATTATTTGGAATTTTGTTGAATTCCTTGGCGGCAGACTTTATAAGCTCACATGCTTTCAAGACGTTTTCCATAATCATTTCTCTCTTTTTGCCCCCTAGTGTAGGGTGTGATCTTAGTTAAGGTTCTTATGAAAGAAAAAGCTTTAAATAGACTCAGCCTCAAATTGGGACGGCAAAGGATAATTTTAAAGAAAGTGAAAAGAATATCAAAGATGGCCTTTCCTCATCTCAAGTAAGATCAGTTAAAACCAATAAACTTTGTCCACATCCAGTAGTAATGCTTGAATTTGTAAGACACCATGTTTTGCGAGTCCATGACAAACTAATATGTTACCAATCATTATTCATGCTTGTTAAAATGTAGGTCCAAGACATAATTTGAGTGATGGTTGTTCCAATTACACGTTTTGACTTGGTTTGGTCATCTCTTTCAAGGGAATTGCTCTCGAACATTATTCCAAACAAATCATTGATTTATTTCATTGAAATCATAAACAAAGTCAATTCTTTTAAAACCTCATTTAAGAAAACCGAGTTCTCCCGTAAAAAAGTTTGAAAGATCAATTTGTTGAGCCATCGAGATCATGCATGGGTTTTTTGGTGAGGTATATGCAAAGAGAATTTCCTGGCCAAAACTTCATTTAATTGAGTTTGATTGGATGAAACACATCATACATAATACTTTTTCACAGAATCAGAGTTTACAGGCCTAGGTAAATCATCTCCATCCATCCTAGTTAACAACAGAGCCCCTCCGGAGAATGCTTTCTTCACTACATATGGGCCTTCATAGTTTGGTGCCCACTTGCTTCGGTCTTCACTTGGTAATGGTAGGATTTTTCTTAGTACAAGATCCCCTTCTTTGAATTCTCTTGGTCGGACTTTCCCGGTCATATGCTTTGGCCATCCTTCTTTGGTATAACCGGTGATGACAAATTGCGGCCAACCTCTTTTCACTTATCATGTTTAGTACGCTCATATCTCAGTTTAGCCCATTCAACTTCTTCTAGTTCGATTCTATTAGTACTCTCAAAGATGGGATTTCTACTTCCAAAGGCATCACCGCCTCCATCCCAAATACTAATGAGTAAGGTGTAGCTCCGGTAGATGTCCTTACGGCTGTGCGATATGCATGTAGAGCAAAGGGAAGCATCTCATGCCAATCCTTATAATTGACTACCATCTTCTGGATAATCTTCTTGATATTCTTGTTTGCAGCTTCGACAACACCATTCATCTTTGGTCCAGAAGGAGACGAGTTTGAATGTTTAATTTTCCACTTCACACACAATTCTCGTGATTATTTTTCCATTAAAATTTTGGGCGTTGTCGGTCACTATCTTCTCGGTGAACCGTACCGACAAATCAAATCTTTCTCAATGAAACACTTGACCACCTTTTGAGTTACATGAGCATAAGAGCTGGCCTCCACCCACTTTGTGAAGTAATCAATGGCTACTAAGATAAATTGATGCCTATTGCTGGCCTTTGGGTTGATTGGGCCAATCACATCTATTCCCCACATTGCAAATGGCCATGGTGATGTCATATTGAACAGAGGAGCTGGAGGTGCATTTATCTTATCACTATACACCTGACATTTATGGCATTTTCTCGACGTAATCAATGCAATCTTTCTCCATGGTCATCCGAAGTATCCAGATCATTGCGGTTGTCGGCGGCCATCATATGCCCACTTGCATGAGTTGCACAAATTCCTTCATGAATTTCTTGCAATGCTACCTTAGCTTCGATTTCATCTAGACATCTTAGTAAAGTCCCATTGAATGATCTTTTATATAGAATTTCTCCATCCGGGTAAAATTCCATGGCTAACCGTCTCAAGGTCTTCATATCTCTTTAGATGCCCCCAAGGGATACTCTTGATATTGGATAAACTGCTTGATGTCATAAAACCATGGGTTCTCATCTACTTCTCCTTCAATTGAACAACAATGAGCTGGAAAATTTCTAATCTCAATGCAGATTGGTTGTACCCTGATGCCGTAATCAGTTTTGGCCATAGAAGCTAAGGTTGCCAAAGCATCAGCAAACTGGTTTTTGTCTCTTCCCATATGGGTAAAATCTATCTCATCAAAGCCCTCAGTCAGTTTTGAGAGATATTGTTGATAGGGTATCAATTTTTTCTTCTTTGGTCTGCCATTCACCTTTCACTTGACAGATTATTAACATTGAATCCCCATAGACATCAAACTTCTTTATCTTCATCTCTAAAGCAGCCTTCTAAGCCAAGGATACAAGCCTCATATTCGGCAGTATTGTTAGTACATTCAAATTGTAGCTTGATTGAGACGGGATATTGCTTCTTATCGGTGAGATTATCACACCCTGCTCCATTGCCGATACATTCACTTGCCCCATCAAAATACATGATCCACCAATCATTCTTCTCTTTGTCTTCTTCTACTATCAACACATCCTCATCCGGAAGTCAAATTTCAAAGGCTCATAATCTTTGATAGCATTATCTCGCTAAATGATCAGCAATGACACTTCCTTTTACAGATTTTCTTGTCTTGTATACAATGTCATACTTCGGCCAACATTACTTGCCACCTTGCTATTCGGCTTGACAAGTAAGGTTTCTCAAAGATGTATTTAAGAGGATCCATTTTTGAGATCAACCAGGTGGTATAATACAACATATATTGTCGAAGGCGCTTCGTACTCCATGCAAGGGCACAACATAGCTTCTCAGTCGTAGTATATCTGGATTCACAATCAGTAAATTTCTTACTCAGATAATAGATAGCTTGCTCCTTTCTTCCGAACTCATCATGTTGTCCCAACACACAACCCATTGCTACCTCGATTCTTGTCAAATACAAGATCAAAGGTCTTCCAGGCACGGTGGCACTAACAAAGGTGGATTCCGTAAGTATTGCTTTATTTTATCAAAAGCCTCTTGACAATCTTTGTCCCATGTACCAGGATTCTTTTTTCGAAGTAATCGAAAGATTGGCTCACATGTTGCTGTTAACTGAGATATGAATCGAGCGATGTAGTTCAAACGTCCTAAGAAGCCTCTTACTTCTTTCTCGGTTTTAGGAGAACTGTCATAACCTGAATTGCCTTCACTTTATCAGGATCGACCTCTATTCCTTTATTGCTTATCACAAACCCCAGCAACTTTCCAGACTTTACCCCAAATGAGCATTTTGCAGGATTCAACTTCAACTGATACTTCCTTAGTCTATCAAATAATTTTCTTAGAACCGAACATGATCTTCTTCATTCTTAGATTTGGCAATCATATCATCCACATACACTTCAATCTCTTTATGCATCATATCATGGAAAAGTGTCACCATTGCCCTTTGATATGTGGCTCCAAAGATTTTTTAACCCGAATGGCATCACTTTGTAGCAAAATGTTCCCCACGGTGTGACAAAAGTGGTCTTCTCTTTATCTTCTTCACCATTTTAATCGGTTATACCCGGAGAATCCGTCCATGAAGGAATAAGTTGAACTTTTAGCAAGATTGTCCACCGAACGTCTATGTGAGGCAAAGGAAAATCATCCTTGGGACTAGCCTTGTTTAGATCCCCGAAGTCTACACATACTCGATTTTGTCATCCTTTTTTGGGACTACCACTATGTTAGATACCCATTGAGGGTATTTAATAACTTCTAGAAAACCAGCATCCCACTGCTTCTCTATCTCTTCTTTGACCTTGAGTAGAATATCCGGGCGAGTTCTTCTCAATTTCTGCTTAACAGGTTTACATCCTTCTATCGAGGCACTTCGTGTACTACAATATCAATGTCTAAACCAGGCATATCTCGCATAAGACCAGGCAAACACATCTGTATACTCTTGTAGTAGTGTAGTTAAACTGGATCTTTCTTCTCGTAGTAATCGAGTTCCAATCTTTAGCTCTCTTTTATCTTGCTTCTGTGCCTACATTTATCACCTCTAATTCTTCTTTTGCGGTTTCCAAGCATGCTCAGACCGTTCTACCCGTCTAGTAAACTCTTTCATATCATCTTCATTCCATTCCTCTTCATCCATTGCAATCACATCCTTATCAAAGTTTGGCCATTCATTTTCAATGCAATATGTTTGTGGATTTATGGAGGATTCAATTTCGTGATTCCCGAAAACGGAAGGTGTTTACAAAGTAAATGCATATCTTGTAGTCAAACAAAGCAAAATAAGGTAACAAATGTTGAGGAAAATGCACGATCTCAATAATATTTAAAAGTTGGCTCAATAATTATAAAAAGACCTTATGTTGACATCTTGAGCCAAGATTTCCAACTAGGTACAAAAACACAAAGCAAACTTCAACGGAAAGCACATAAAAGCGAATATAAGTAGACGCTTAATCATTACTTCTTGAAAACAACTGGGGCTTCTTCAATCTCCCAATTCCGGAATACTTCATCAACCGAAAGCTTTCGCACAAATGTGTTGGTTGGAGCCTCTTCTAGAGAGTGGACGGAGAACCGAGGTAACAGTTCATCTTCTTCTGTTGTTTTCGGCTCATCATTATAATTCCTCGCCTTTTCCTTCACCTTCCTCTACATTGTTGATATCCATGACAGCAAGTTGTTGTCCCAAGCCTTCCATCATGTCCTCGGGTTTCATTACATATGCCGACTTTGGGAAAGAAACATGGATGGGTGGGATTACAATGTCTTCTTCTTCTCGGCTTTCTTCCTTCCATTCCGGCCAACCTTCTTTCTCGCCTCATCCTAGCAGCTCTCTTGTGATCATCTTTCTTAGGCTTAAAGCCAAGCCCAAACCTCGATCGCGGCCTTAATTTTCATCATGTTGACTGTCTTAAGATTTCCAGTAATTGGAGCATTCTGGAATGGTAGCCCATGTTTCAAAAAGCACTTAGCTATCATTCGGGCAAGATCGGAAATGATTGGTCTTCTCAACACTTGTCTTCTCGGTACCCATTCGGTGTTCACAATCTCGAAGGCATGAAGATTTCCATCTTTGCAATCCTCTCGCTTCAATATAAGGGACCGACACATTCCTTATCATGGACAAGGTTTCTTCGCCTTAACTTTCACTAGAGTACCATTGATAATGTACTTCGGACATTGGTGTAGAGATGATGTCACGGCCCGCGAGGCGTGTATCCATGGTCTTCCCAATAACATGCTATATGAAGGATGTATATCCATTACTTGTAGGGTTACCAAAAACATCTGAGGCCCTACAAACAATTCAATGTCAATGGTCCCTATTACCTGTCTAGGGGAACCATCATATGCTCTAGCCGTCATAGTGCTTGACCTCATATAAGTAGCATCAATTGGCATCTCATCTAGCATATGCCTTGGTAGCACATTCAAAGCTGAACCATTATCCACAAGCACTTTGCCGATCGACAGTCCTTACATTTCACGGTGATGTACAAAGGCTTGTTATGCCCCGTCCCTTCCGGGTCTAGCTCATCTTCGTGAAGTATAAGTAATTAGAGGCTTGAATTCTTCCCACCAAATGTTCCATCGTATCTTGAGTAATATCTTGGGGCACATATGCTTCATTCAACACCTTTTGCAATGCTTTACGGTGTAATTCGAACTCAAGATAAGTGACATTAAAGAGATTCTAGCAGGAGTTTTCTTCAACCGATCTACCACACTATACTCACTATGCTTCATCAACTTCAGAATTCATTAGACTCATCTTCACTTATAGGTTTGTTCACTTCCATACCTTTAAAAGCATCAACTATGTCTTTTCCTTTAGCTTTCCTCTGCCTCTCCAATTCTTCTGGTGTAAAACACCGACCACTTCGAGTTAAACCACCGATTTCGGTATGGAAGATAGGAGTAGGATTCTTAATGTTGAAAGAATATCCATAATTGTAAGGCATTGTGCCATAACTTCCACTATTTGTGCACACAGGTTTGGTCGATTAGTTTTGGTGGACCACCCACGGTTGGTTGGAGTCTACAAACCTCCACCTTTTTCTCCCGATGGCCTATCATCCCAACTTCACTACTTTCTTCTTCACTCTCTATCCTTATCATGCCGAAAGTCGCATCCTTTTCACTTCCTGGTGAAATTCTTGACAATCATCAATGTGATGTCCCACCTCGCCATGAAACTTACAGTAATTATTTCCATTCATCACTGGTTCAACCTCAGGCAAATATCCAGACTGTACCATCATACCGTATGCTCTTTCCATGGAAACCTTCAAAACTCTTTCCTTCTTACCCTCTACTCCTAGAGCATTTACCCCTCCACTACTTGCGGCATGATTGGGTAAAGGGTTGGAATTCACATTCGGTGCATCATCAAAAGTTATCCATCCAAACTTTTATCAATTGCGAAGCTTGTTTTTAAATGCATTACAGCTTTCAATGTTATGCCCAAAGAATGCCAGCATGATACTCACATGTCGATCCGGCTTATACCAATTTGGGTATGGAGGTTGCGGTGGGATTAAGGGAACAGGGCCACTTGCCCAATACTCAACAACTTTGAATACATTTCTCCCAAGGGAAGTGGTAATGGTGGCAATCGTTCTTGGGTTCTTTGAAAGTTCCTTCTTGGAGGATTAACAATCTGGGTTACTTTGTTGGTCATTTGGTTGGTTTTGTTGGTTGGTAGGGAAAGGCTTAGTGAAGTTTACACTTGCAACTTGTTGGGTAGGTATTTGGAAGTTATAATGATGGTAATTTTTCTTCTTACCCTTATACACTCCTTCCACGTTGTTTACCTCGGAATCCTTCTTTTTCCCAAGTAAAGCCTTTCTTCTCAGTAGGCTCTAACATTCTCCCCATTCTTATTGCTTGTTCTATCCTCTCAGCGATAGTTACGGCATCATAGAAATGTTGAGCTGAACTACCCACTAGGTGTTCAAAGTAAGGAGATTTAAAAGTGTTGGAAAACAAAGTGACCATTTCTTTTTCTAACAAAGGGGGTTGCACATGAGATGCTTTTTCACGCCATCTCAAAGCGTATTCTCTTACAGTCTCTTTGTTGCCCTTCTCCATGACTAACAAGCTTGACCTGTCCGGGCTACCTCCATGTTGAATTTGTACGCTTCCACAAAAGCTTTTACCAAATCTTTCCACTTTCTGATCTTGGTATTATCTAGCCTTGTATACCAACTTAGTGCCGATCCAGAAAGACTATCTTGAAAGAAATGGATGAGAAGTTTCTCATCATTCACTACTTCGCCATCTTATTGCAATAAGATTTAAAATGTGTGACCTGGGCATTCGGTTCCCAAGATACTTGATGAATTCCGGTACCCTAAATTCTTTGGGTACAAATACATTTGGAACTAAACACATCTCTCGCAGCATGAACAGGATCATATAAGTCCGCCCCTTCGATCGCCCTCAACTGCCTTCTAGAGCGGTCAACTTCTCATAATCAACTTCTTTAGAGAATTTCATCATATGTGAGTCATCACCGTCAAGTTTACAAGAACCGCACTTGTGCTTTGGTGGAACATGGGCATGAACTGTTGTTCGATGAAGAGGGATTTGCCCCTAAATTTTGAGACGTGAATACAAAAGGAGCCGCTGGCATAGATACGGATGGAGTTGCAACTGCTGGCCGAGTAGATGTATCCTCCCCAAACTTGGATACTAGGGCCTCGCTCGAGTAGACTTGTAAGTCGTGTGATATCGCTTTTCATGCTCTCCAACTCCCTTTGATAATGAGCCTCTAGATGTGCTCTTTCTTCGTTCTCTATTATCTTCCTTCGTAGTCGAGTGTAATGAATTTTATGGTCTTTTGGGGGACCTATATTTCAACCTGAATGAATGCAAGTAAAATGAATGAAATGCACAAATGGATGCAAAATGCCATATGTTTTATGCATGCTTGTTATTTGTTTCAAGGTTTCCTTTAATGACGAGGAACAGACCGGATCGATTCTCTTAAGAAAGTTCTCACCGAGGACTCCAAACCTACAGGAACTTGAACCGATTTGGGGGAGAAATTTGATGCCATAAATCGAATCAAAATAAACATTTCTCATAACAAAAAGATGATGAAATTGCCTTTTATTAATTGATATTAAAAGTACAACAAGTCAATCTTTCCAAAACCTTGGACCGTCATATGCTGAGATCTCATTAATTCCATCTCTGATCAACCCAAAAACCGATGGAATTCATTTCGGTCATTGGCTCACCATCTCGCTACTTGTTGGGCTAGGCCTCGTAATCCTAAAGCATAATTCTTGGCATCATCTCGCTTGTACATGATAGCGCATAGCTTTAGAAGCCCAACGTTCGCTTCTCTTTTCGCATTTTCTTTTTCCGATGATAAGGTTTGCTCAACGAAAGCAAATGGTCGACATGCTCATCTAAATTGGCAATGACTAAATCTTGATTTTGATGTTGCTCTTGAAGTGATTCATTTTTCTCCTCCAATTTTAATACCATTTTCTCGGCTTTTGATGCTCTTTTAACCCATTTCTTTATGTTGACATCTTGCTTCCTCTTATCTTCTCGACAAAAGTACATATTTTTCTTGTAATTGCTTGGAACTCAAGTTGTTGATGTTGTAGCCGAGCTGACAAGTCATCCTTTTCTTGTTTTATGATAGCCAAAGTTTTCTCTCGAGTGGCTAGATTAGATTCTAACTTTCTTTTTTTAGCCCATAACTCTTCCACTTCAAAGATTCAAACTTAGGTTATAAGATTCTTGTTGGGCGCGGACTTCTTCGTGTATGTCTTCAACAGACCGAATCAAAGACACTGGGTGGCCCTTCAAAAGGAGGAACTTTGTACCCTTTCCCTCTCTTCTTTTGCCATATTGGATATCCTTCAGTTGTTTTTCCCTCTACTCTTTTAGCAGAAGTAACCCTACCAGGATGTTTCCATGCCTTCTTCACTGACTCCAATAAATTCTTCGAGGTCTTGAAATCTTCATAAAATGTTGCCAGTTTAGTAGTCCTTGGAATAAACTGCTCAAATCCAAACTGTCGTAAAACCATGTTGGGACAGTAACTAATACAGCGTGGGCTCCTATCAACGGGACCCATGGGTACTCACCACAATATGCCGATAAGACTTGAAATAAGCGTATCGACTTCTCCAATGAAACGAGAGATTTACTTAGACTCAAGAACATTGATTCCCATGTGGTTCTTCCTACTTCATGCAAGTTTTTTTCAACAAAATTCTCCACGTGAGAATAAAGATGCCATGGGGTACCAACCAAACCCGAAATCTTCCCCTCAATCATATGACTCACCCGATGGACAAACAATAACCGCAAGCAACATCTTAAACGACCCCTTCCAGCCTTTTCTACAATAATTCAAGGATGAGAAAGTTTCGCCAATATTGTCAGAGGGGTTAATTTTAAGGGTCACCACATTTTTAAATACATTGACACCTCAAAATCGATCATTCCCTCTGCAGATGGGAAAAGAACCAAACCATATATGCCTAAGGCCAAAATTCTCAATCGAATTTCATTGCTTTCATCATGTAATCTCCTCTTGAATATGGCTTCTAGTTCATTCCAAAACCAACCCCGGCTATTTCCTCGTTTAATTGCATGTGATTTTGCTAGTTGACAGTACATGCCGGGTAATCCAAGCAAAGTTAGAAAGTGCATGCTCTATAGGTGTGTAAAAGTACACCTTTTCCGACTTGGGACAATTTAGCGGGGATTCATACTCCTCGATAGTAGGAGTCATATCCACAGTATCAAATGTGAAGCACCGATATTCCGGATCCCAAAACCCTATCATGGCCCGAAAACAAGCATGTTGGACCCTAATTTTCGCAAATGTGATATATCCCCATATTGTTTTTGAAAAGTGATTTGATCATGAGAGGATAACTTTTCCCGCAGCTCTAGCAGTTGTCCTATACCAAATGGTCTGTCATCTAATTTAACATGCTCGCAACCGAGACTTAAATTCGATGGCAAACAATCCCCTTCATCATGTTGGCTCAATTCGATCTCGGTCAAAAATTCCTCAATAGTAATGGATTTTTCCATCTCACACTTCCCGTAAGGATCGGTGGAGACTTAATGAGCATATGAAATGTATATGAACATGTATGTTCATGCATTTGTTCGTGTCCTAATGGGTATATCCTACTTGATAGGATCTAGCTCATAAGGTTTGGCTCAGTTTAGTCTATCCTTAAAGATATTCTTCGGTTCTTAGATTGCCCGAATTACTTATGAAGTAATCGGCCTCTTAACCTTATACAACATGAGTAGGGGAGAAAAACTCCACAATACTAGTTGCATAGGGTGAGTTACAATCCAAGCGAAAGTCCAAATGAGCATCGGTGGACATAAGTCACACTTGCCACTCGAATCTTTCTTTTCTAATCTTAAAAAGGACGAGCTCGGGTCCGTAGCTTTTATGGGTTCACAAAGTGAAGTGTGTGAAGACACAAATAAATAAACATGCATGCATGTGGCAATATGGAAAATGGAAAAGAATCACGGTAGATATTGCATAAAATAAATAATGCAAATAAAATAAATGCCCAAAAATAAATAGCGATAAGAAAGAGCAAATGAAAAGCAAACACGAAGCGGTTGGCTCAACCCTAAGTCCCCAGTGGAGTCGCCATTCTGTCGATACACGACGTCGGGCGACGGCTCCCGCTTTTTTTGTTGTTTATTTAACAAAAAGGGTTTTTTCTCGATTGGGGAAACAAAGATTTTATTGGAGTCGCCATCTAGTAATTTGAGGGAACTAGAAATCCCAAATTAGACACTGGTCCCGGAGATTCGGGTACGGGGTTAGTTATGATTAAGGGAAGGTAGACACCACCCTTAAAACATCCTTTCAATAGAAAGGTTACCCTTACTTGTGTGTTTTTTGTTTGATTCAAATGCGATTATATTTTGGGCTTATTTGTAATTTTTTTAAATGATTAACGTCGGTCCCTAAAAATAGGAGACACGTTAAAAATGACATCGATCCCTAAAAATTAGGAGACTCGTCTAAAATATTGACATTTGTCCCTAAAAAGGAGAGTTACGTCTGGTTACCAAAAGAAATAATGGATATAATCCATTATATTTTGGGTTTATTGGTAACTTGTTTTTTTTAAATGGTTAACGTCGGTCCCTAGAAATAGGAGACGCGTTAAAAATGACATCAGTCCCTAAAAATTAGGAGACTTGTCTAAAATATTGACGTTTTAACCCTAAAAAGGAGAGTTACGTCTGGGTTAACAAAAGAAATAATGGACATAATCCATATTTGGTATCTACATTTTTGACATTGGTCCTTTTTTTTAAAAAAAAAAGAGACGTGTCGACTTTGGTTTTTGTATTTTTTACAACATGCAAGAAAATTTACAAGTATTTATATATATAAAAAATATCAAAAATACCAGTAGAAACCCAAAAAATTACCCGAGTGTCACCGTATAGGTAAAATACTTGAAATACCCTCGAATTTCTCCGAAAATTACGAAAATGCCACTTGGTAGATCCCTGTCCGGCGAGATTTCGTCCAACCGACGGTCGATCCTGGTAGATCCGATGTCGAGGATTCGATGGCGGTGGTCTCGGCGGCCGTTGATGGCCGACGAGGAGAATCATCGGTTTGAAGCTTCGGTGGCCGACGCAAATCGCAGCCCTTTCCGGCCGGATGAGGCGGAGAAAACGATGAACACCACCGGGGTTTTCTTTACAGAAGGGGAGAAACCTTTCTGTGGTGGTGCGGAGGCTGGAAACGGCCGGAAAGTGGAGATCGGAGGAGAGAGAGGGTGTCGCCGGCGAGAGGAGAGAGAGGCTCGAGATGTGCTATGGTGTAAACGCGCACACAGTGCACCGGTGCAACCGAAAGCCGTGAACCGTTGCATCTTCGTTGAAATGATCCTGCGGCCGCGGTTGGCCGGATCTGCAAGTTGATCGGACGGTCCGGATGGGCCGAGGTGTGATCGGGTGTGTCGCGGTGTACCGAAAGCTTTGTACACCGTGTGACGTGGCGCCACCGGATCTAAGGGAGAATTGTTTTAAGGGCCGAGATTGATTTGAGTTTTAATTAGGTGTGGTAAGCCTTATTGTATCTTATTAAATCAACGGTTCGAGATCTAAACACTATTAAATCTAACGGTTAGGATATATTTGGTATTTTTTATATTGTTTTTTTAAAAAATCAATATCCTACTCTCGTGAAGAAATAGTAAAAAAACCTGGAATAGTAAAAATTTTCCTCTCTCGTTTTTCCTTTCTTTTTTATTCCTTTTTTTCTTCCCCCTCTCTCCGGCGTACTGTCACTGGCTATTTATAGCCAGGGGACAACTCACATCCACCTTTAAATAAAAAATTATATTAACATACCTGTTACTTGTATAATTAAACTGCTCCGTTGAAAAAAAATTAACTTTTGCATTATTGATTTTGTTTTATTATATATAATAATAAATATTTATATAGATAAAATTAAAAATTCAAATCGATATTAGAAAAAGCCCGATTCAACCGCTAAAAATCAATTTTAAATGACCGAAAATTATGTTGAAACACTGGAAAAAACTTTTGACGGGTATCAACCCGGTGAACCAGGTTTTGACCAAAAATAACAGCTTTTGACCCAAAATGGCCTGAAACTCATTTTTTACCCTGGTCGACATGGTTTGACCCGTATTGACTCGGTGGACTCGGTTTTGACCGAAAATGATGGTTTTGACCGAAAACTCATTTTTTACTCTGGTCGACATGGTTTGACCCGTTTTGACTCGGTGGAATCGGTTCTTATGGAAAGATGCGGTTGACTCGAGAAAAATATTTTTGAATTTTAAACTTTTTCTTAATTTTTTTTGGATTTTTATAAATAATAATAGAAATAAAATAACATTCAAGAAAATCTTGGTGAATCCAAAATTGGGTTACAACAAATGGTATAGTGACTTATTCTGCCAATACATCGGTATTGTGGTGTTCTGCAATTCCAACGGCACTAGTATGCTGTCGTTCGCATAAACATGAGGTAAATTAAGAGAAAATGGCAAAGTGTTTAGTGATGAGCTTGAGCATAGTGGAGTGGACATTGGGGGTTGTATGTCTGCAACGCAGAGTTAGAGACGAGAGGTGGCGCCTCCATGAATCAAAAATGCTCATAACATGTATAGGAGACAGAGTGATATAGTTCTGATTTTTTTGTTTATAAGGAAAAAAATGACTCATCGAAGACTACATGACGAGAAATGATCATGTTCTTACTAGAAGGGTGAAAACATTTATATCCTTTATATTTATCACTATATCCTACAAAGATGCATAGAACTGTTTTTGGGTCAAATTTATTTTGTTTTGTATCCCATGTGTAGGGAAAGCATTTAGACCCAAAGACTCTAAGAGATGAGTATGTAGGATGATTACCATGTAACATGAAATATGGAGATTCAAATTTAAGTGCTAAAGAAGGCAATCTATTCATAAGATAAACAAAGGTAGTGAAAGCTTCAACCTATAAAGATAAAGGAACACCACTATGAAATAGCATGGTCATACCTAGTTCTCGTATTACTCGATGTCTTCTTTCTACTATACCCGTTTGTTCGGTGTATAAGGACATGATATCTGATGAACCACTCCTGTTGAGAGGAAGTGTGATGAAAGTTTGGAATTGATGAATTCTCCTCCTCTATCAGAGTGAAATACCTTGATATGCTTGTTAAATTGTCGAGTAACATAATGCTCAAAGGCAAAATAAGCATAAGCAAAGTCAGACTTGTGTAATAATGGGATTATCCAAGTGTATTTAGAAAAATCATCTACTAAACATGCATAATATCTGAACTTCCCTATTGATAAAACAGGAGCAGGTCCCTATAAATCACAATGGATTTTTTCAAAAATACTAGAACTAGAGTGTTCAGAACGAAAAAAAGGTGATCGACTATGTTTTCCAAATTGACAACTGTCACAAACATGTTCATATTTTGTGGTTCCTTTAACATCTATCAAACTTTTATTGTGCAATAATTGTAAAGAAAAAAAATGTGGATGTCCTAGGCGTTGATGCCAAATATCTGCTGGTCCTGATCTGAAACGATTAGAAAAGTAGAGCTCAGGCATGGTGGATAGAGCATAGAGGTCACCCTTGCGCCATCCTGTGATCACGGGTTGTCCTGTCTGTCGTTCCTTAATACAGAAATCAACGTAAGAGAATTCACAATTAACGGAAATTGGGATGTTAACCGACTTACGAGAGTAAATTTTTTTTCAAGTCGGGTACTAACAATACATCATTAAGTGGCGTATTTTATTTTTCTCGTGTGATGGAGGAATCTCCAATACCATGTATTGATATAGAAGAACCGTCACCAATAAGAACAAAGTCTCGAACTATAGTGATTGCGAATATTTTTTAACATACCCGGATTACTCCGTCATGTGGTTGGAAGCTCCCGTATCGTAGATCCATTCGTTTTCAGTGATAGTATTGTCCAAGGTGAGAGCACCAAAGCTTGTGGTAGGTCTCCGTGTTGATTTGATCGTTTAGGCACCCACCAAAGATATCTTTGCAATATGACCTGGTACACCACAAGATCGCGGGTTTCTTCTCGGTATAGCTCACGTTCGCGGAGAGTCATGCGATGCTCTCCGGATGGAGGAGGTCGTTTTTTAAATCGAAGTGGGTTTGACGAGTGTAAGTATGAGTTTTATCTTTAGGTTGTTGTGCATGGAATCCTCTTCCAAAGAGATATAAAGCTTTGTCTCCGCCGGCATGGTTTCCGAAAAATGATGTTGAGGGCGCCGGTGCTTTTGCCCGTAGAATGCCCCCTGAGGAGTGAATGAGTTATTTGTCCGATTGGTGAACCGGTTTCTTCTTTGGTCTAAGCTCTGCAATTGAGAGACCAACTCCGGGTAAGAAGGTCTTGGTGGTTTTAGCATTGTGGTAGTGAAGGTTTCATATTGAGGGCCGAGACTTGTGAGGAGGCAAAAGATTTTTTCTTTGTCCCGAAATTGGTTTCCCAATAGCCGCAAGGTCATCGCATAGTCCTTTGAAGATTCGAATGTGTTCTCCAATGGTTCTGTCATCTTCTTTGCGAAAATAGGTGACTTGTTGTCTGAGGGTGAATTCTCATTCTTGGGAGTCTTCTACATATTCATTCTTTAGAGCACTCCAGACAGCAAAGGTTGTATCTAGGCCTACTGCAAGGCCTAATGTATGTTCTGAAAGAGTACCAATCAACCAGCCACGAAGTAGTCGATCTGCCTTCCTCCAGACAATATATTCTTCTGTTAGTCTTGGTGAAGAATCTGTGGTGGTAGTAGAATCTGGTACAACACATTTGTTTGGGATTGAATCTTCATTGATGAGATGATCAACCAAGTCTTGACTTTCTGCAAGAGCTAAGGCTTGTTCTCTCCATAGTAGATAATTTGTGAGGCTGAGCTTGAGGGTAATGAAATTATCAACATTGAGTGACAGAGTTGACAAGTTGTGTGGTTCTGCTAAGATGTATATTCACACAAGCTCTGATACCAAACGGAAATTTAGAGAAAAATAAGAATGTTTCAATGGAAGAAAGGTTTCTCTGTTTCTTTGAATATTAACGTGAATATACAACTTACTATTCTATACGAGCTGCTGTATTTTATAACATTACAAGTTGCTTGATTTGGATACATTGACTTGCCTAATTCTTAGCTGATCTGTTTCCATAACAATCCAACGTCTCATTCTGTTTCTGGTTTCTGTCATAAACTTCATTGCTGCTGCTGTTGATTTATTTCCATACTAAGCCAACGTCTCTTTCTGTTTGTGTTTTGTTACCATGAGAGTTGGTTTGTTTCCATGTTGCTGGTGATTCTAATCAGCCAACGTCTCTTTCTTATCTGTCTGATTTGTTTCCATGTTGCTGGCTTGCTGCTACAGTTGATTTGTTTCCATGAGGGCTGATTCGTTTCCATGTTGGTTTCCACGTTGCTGGCTTACAGCTGCAGTTGAATTGTTTCCATGAGCATCTGTCTTATTACCATTAACACAAAGGACATAATAATCTCTCTCTTTGTTTGATTAATAGATATGATACTGTGAATCTGAAAGGACACAGCTTTAGTATCTCCAAATGCTATGTAAATTATGCCAAAAACGCTTTATTCTGTTTCTAAAGAGCTCGAGGCTAATGCTCTAAGAGTTGTTTTAAAATGACTTGCACTATTGCATTTTTGTTGCATTAGAAATTGTTTCTATGTTTTTGACATTTACAAATAATGTTTCTAATGACTAAGTTTTTGTTATAGGTCCTCTTCTAAAATTAAAAGTTGTTTTCAATTTCATCATTCAATTAAAATTATAGGTTATCTTTTTATTTTATTTTATTTTTTAATTTGGTCCATATTATTTTTAATTCCTATTTTTAGTTTTTTATCCTCTAGTGAAATTAAATTGTCCTTTTAATTTCACAATTCAATTCAAAAATGTCAAATCTCCTCTATTTTTTTTATTTTTACTTTTATCTGCATTCTTTTAGTTGCTATTTTTTTTTTATTGTTTTAGAGCCTTTTGTAAAATTAATTTTCTTAATATAATTCTTGGTGTTAGTTAGGAATTGGATTCCATATTTTTTTTTATAGGGTGATCATGGTTTTATGAACTAAGTCATATATTTTAAAAATTAACCCGGGTTAACATTGGTCTTTTATTTATTGGGGTTTATTTTTCTCAATACATTTTTATTTTCATTTTCATCCTTCAATTTCTTTTTTAAAATTGGTCTTCATGATTTTTTTTTTTATTTTCTTTCAATTTAGTTATCCCGATTTCATTACCAGGACCACATGTTTGACAAGTTTTTTTTGGGTCATTGCTTTTTTAATTTAAAATTTTATTAGTTTCATCCTTGAACTTTTGGTTCCTTTAGAATTGAGTTTCGTAATTTTTTTCAGTTTGCTTTCTATTGGTTTATCTCATTCTTATAATCCGGATCATAAGGTTTGGTAGGTTTGCTGGTGTTTTTGTCATTCTTCTAAATTAATTTCCTTTCGATTTTATTTTTCTACATTTGACTTTTTAGGAATAAGACTATATATTATTTTTTTTATTTGTTTTTTATATACTTATCTCAGTTTAATAAACTGACTTCCAGCTTTTGCATGCATGCTCGGATTGACTTAGGTTTTTGTTGGTATTTCTCTTATTTCAATCTTTCATATTAGGTTGACTTGGAACTAAGCTTTATATTTTTTTTTCTTTTTTTTGTTGATGTTTTCTTATAAGTTCTCATTAAAACTTTTTTTTTTTGTTCGATTCAATCTATAATGTATTTACCGTTGTTTTTTTATCATTTAATTAAATGTTATCAGCTTTTTTGACTTTGTCACAAAGATTTTTAACTTTTTAGAGCACAATTGCAATATTCGGACAATTTTATTAGCTAATATATATATTTTTTTTTCATTTAACTTGTGGCGTAGCGTTGGGCTATGGATTTAGTAATCACTACCACTTGTTTAATTAGGAGCAGTGAAAACTAATTTTTAGTCATCACTTCTTCTTGTTTCTTTTTTTATTGTTTAATAAAAGTAGTTCCTTCCTTGAATTATAACGAAACAATTTTATAATTATGCAAATAAAAAAATTTGCCCTTTTCTTGTTATATCGTAATTATGATATTTAATCTATTTTTATGTAACATAGTTAAGCCATTATTTTTTTTTACTTCAACTAGCATTTTATAAAAAAACCTAGAGATTGAAAAAAAGAAGAAAAGAGGGTGTTATATTAACAGGTCCATGCCCCTGGGCCTTATACGCCGAAAGGAAAAAGAAAAAGAAAAAAAAGTGAGCGCTGTCTTGTTTGCGAGCTGCAGCATTGAGGTTAGGGAGGCCATCTGATTAGGCCTCTCAAACCTCATTTCTCCATTGCTTTAGGCTTGTAAACACAATAAAATCATTCTAAAGACATGTATAAATTGTTTTAAAGCCTTAAATTGCATCTTCATTCACCTCAGAAACTGAAAAAATAAAAAAAAATCAAATAAAAGAAACCTAATTATTTTTCCTGCCCTTGATCTCATTTTCTTTGTCCTTCTAGGGTGCTGTAATCGCCATCAACAAAATGGCCTTTTAAGGAAGAAGGGGACACTGGACACCATTATAGCAGCTTGCATTGTCAGGATCTAGATGACAGTTTCTCTCCTCGGTCCTGTCTCCGATCTTTACATGTAGGGACTGAATTTTAATAAGAGTTTGTTTGTTTTTTAAATAGGTTTTGTGTTTCTTATTTTAAAAAATAAGTTTAGAAAAAGTGCGGTTAACTGTGATTAGTTGGATTTAGATACGTTTTTGGTAAAAATTATAGTTGAAGTTTATGTGTAATAAAAACCATGTATAAAATATTTGGTGCAAGTGTTGTTGCCATTGCTTTTCAAAGTGTTTTTCACTTGGAAATGCATTAAAATAATTTTTTTTATTTTTTAAAAATTATTTTTGATATCAGCGCATCAAAATGATCTGAAAACACCAAAAATATATCAATTTGAAGCAAGGAAAAAAATATAAAAAAATTCAATTTTTTTCAAAAGCGCTTTTAAAAAGCAAAAACAAACAGGGTTTTACGAATCTCAATTAAAAAATCATGTAAAAACTGCTGCATAAAAATTGCATTTAAAACTCAATTTTTTAGTGAGTTCCGCATTACAAAACAGAGTTTGGTTTATTACCAAACACTTTGCCGTGTTTGTTTCACCGCAAACGCAAAAGCCGATGAAAAACAAACGCATCCTAAATATCTAAATCATTTATACATGTTTTTTGCTAGACATAAACTTTAACCATAATTTTTATCAAATACACATTTAAATTCAACTAATCACAAAAAACTTTATTTTTAAAAAAACTTATTTTTTTAAATTATAATCTTAAAAGCTATCTAAAAAATAAAAATGATGATGTTGCCAAGCAAGTCGAAGAGAGTATAAAGTGGAAATCTTGACAAAATGTTGCAGTCTTCATAAAAAGTACAATGCAGTACAAAACGAGAGGTGAATGTTTGAGATTGTTATAATTTATAATTTTATATTATTTTTAAAAGTATATTTTATTTAAAAAATATTAAATTAATATTTTTTAATAAATTTTTATAAAACATATTTTTAAAAATAATTTACATCACAACACTAAACACATATAAATATTTATCATAGTAACAAGAAGTGATAATATTTGATGTAAAAACGGTTGAATGTATCTGTCATGTTTCGAGAAGTGATAATATTTATAATATTTGATGTTTCAAGAAGTGATTATATCATTATGATCCAAAAAAACAATTATTAAAATATTAGGCTCCAATTGTTTCTATTACATTTTGTTATAGTCATGTATTTGAAAAGGTATTTAGTTAATTAATATTTATTATATATATATATATATATTTTACTAAAAAATCTTTTAAAATTTTAATTAAAATATAATATAATTTATAACTTTTTTTAAATATATATTTTTAAATCACATACCTATCACAAAGAAAGATCTTTTCATACATCCCAACTTTCGCAAGAATATTAATCACGAGTCCTTGCATGTCCTCTTCCTTGTTAAATTCTACGGGCTTCGAATCTCATGTCTATGCCGATTTACTCTTGGGTATTTTTTTATGCATGCAAAATAATATAATAATTAATTTTCAGTTTATAGAGGCTGATAAATAAATAAAATATATAGTTTGTTGAGTTTCCAAAACAAAATAATCGCATCTTGTGGTCATCAACCAAAACTATTACTGTTTGGAAAAACACTGTTCATGTAGATTAATAAGTACTATTTATTGAAACAAAGTAATGATAGTTTTGCTATAAAAGAATGTGAACTAGTAATGCTTGTGCTAGGGTATCGATGGCACTGGTGCCATTTGGGTGGTATTTTTCAGCGACCAAACACTAGCTTTTACTGTATTATTAAAAGTATATAGTAATTTTTTTTTTAAGAGCTGACACGTGGTGCCATTGATTATGCGATGCGATGTTGAAGACTTTTTTTTATTCTCATACCACTATACTCTTTCTTCCATTTGAAAATTGTGTTGGACATGCGAAATTTTATAGTTGTACTCTGTATTATTAGACGTTAAATTTATTATTTATTTTTTTGATTTTTAATTTTGATTTTTGGTTATTTTGTGAAATTTTGAGTTATTTTTATTTTTATTATTTAATTTTAATTTAAAAAATATATATTTTTTCAATTTAGTTCCCATTCTTTTGATAGTTTTATTTTTTGAGTTCTTTTGTTAAATTGAATTTTCTTTTCAATTTCACCCTTCAATAAAAAATAAAATTTATTTTTTATTTTTATTTTAATTCTCATTTTTTCAATTCTTTAGATTGTTATTTTTTTTAATTTTTTTAAAAATTAGAAACGCATGCGATTAGTTGTTGTCAAACTATTTCGTGCTAAGAATTCGAAAGTCAAGTACCCTGCAACATGGAAGAACTCTGAAGAGACACACCAGTGACATGTATGTTCTGCTTTATATATAACCAGAGTGGTTACAAGAGAGAAGAGAAAGAGCTTATCTATTTGTTACAAGAGATACAAATTAATTACATGAGATTTAAATACAAGATAAAATGCCCTCCCGGTTGCAAGCTATCCAGTTTGAACTGGATGTGATCCTATTCTCTACCCATAAGAGAAGTCCGTACATCCATCCTTCTTTCCATTCAAGCCATGAATTTAAAGGTATTTTGCAAGCAGGCCCCATAGTAGTGAAAAGATAAATACATAGGAAAAACTATATTGGATAAAAAAAAGAATGGCTTGGAATGTGATGATGGTTATGAAAAATCCAGTACGTTCTTGCACCGTGATTGTCAGCATGAATGTAAATGCTAAACCCATGCAGATAAGGGAGTAAAAAATAAAATATGCCGCAGCCTCCATGCTTGATCTTACATTAGTACCGATACATTGTCCTAATGATATCAGACAAAGGATTATAGCGGCGATGAGGGAGAAATTCATAGCTAGCATGTCAAAAAAAATATAAGCTCTCATCAGATTTTTTGAACTACCACTGTTAAGATCACGACATGATCCAGGCACAGTGATAGCACCAGCGAAGGTTACTCCAACTACCAGTACTGCCACCACGAGAAGATTCCCTACCCCTCTGTTCAGTTCCTCCGTCGTTAACGTCGTTCTTGGTAAATTAGAGATAAGATTGTCAGACTCAGTCTTATCACCTGCCTCCACCAAAACTTTTAATACCTCACGCTGAACAACAAAGTGTTAATTAGAAAATATATTGATATATTTTGAAAGTAGAAAAGAATGTCAAAAGGATACCTCCGTCGTTAATGGAGGATATTGATAGATTTTGAAAGTAGAAAAGGATACCTTTAGGTTTAAATGATGCAACTATAATCTTATTGGAGAATGATAGGTTTTGAAAGCAGAAAATAATGTCAAAAGGATACCTCCGGCGTTAACGTCGTTAAATCATAGTTAAGATTGTTGTCAGACTCAGTCTTATCACCTGCCTCCACCAAAACTTTTAATACCTCACGCTGAACAACAAAGTGTTAATTAGAAAATATATGGTAAACAAATTATATAAAGCTTTTCAAGTAAGTATTGATTATTAGAAGCTGGATTGTAGAGAATGATTCATATAATGCCATTAGATTGCTCAAAAGTCACAATATTATAAGATCATGACGCTTACAACATGAATTCAATGACATTTTAAATTCTTGTAGTATATATCTTGTTTTGTGAACTTTACACATATTCTTAGTAATCATGTCACACAGATCATTTGGCAAAGCAATGGCAAAGCAAGGAATGCATAGAGAAGCAAATTTAGTTACATGGTTTTTGTTTTTATTAATTTCAAAGTTTGGTTTATGTTATGGCTTTGTGGTTTAATAGGACATTGTTTTTTTTTAGTTTTGTTTGGTATCATTGGGAGTAACATGGCATAAGAAATATATTTGTTGTCAATGAAAAGGCCATGTTTGGTATCATTGTGAGAAGATGAAAGCCGAATTAGAAGAATTAAAGCTAAAACATACGAAGTGTAGAGATGTCACGATTACCATGAAAGATGGGAGCAAAGATGATGATGTTCTCATGGATCATAAATGTAATGAAGTTCTGAAAAATTCATGGATTGTAGATTTTGCATGCTATTTTCATATTTATTTAAAGAAAGAATGTTTTGATACTTACAAAGAATATGATGGAGATTCTATATCGCTCGTAAATGATAATAAAATCTAAGTTGCTAGAATTGATAATGTTAAAATTAAGATATACAATGGAGCAATGAAAACCCTTTGTGATGTTAGGCACGTTCTAAGATTTGTGTGTTTGAAAGTGTGGTAGCGATTATTTTTTAAAGTGTCTTTCATTTTAAAAACACATTAAAATAATGTTTTTTAATTATTTTTTTAAAATTATTTTTAACATTAGTTTTGAAAATATAAAAAAAAAATTAATTTAAAACAAAATATTAATTAATATTTTTCAAAAACACTTTTAAAACGCAATTCCAAACATAAAAAAGAAAGTTAGATGATGTGCGTTCTTGGAGATTAATAATAATTTATATAAGTTAATATAAAGTGCAGTTTAAGTCGAAGCATAAGATAAAGTGCAGTTTCAGTGAAACCGAAAATCTTACCATTTTGCGAACTTCTACATCCTGCGATTTGTTCCATACGCCTCTCGCAGCAGCATCCTCATGCTTGGTATCGATTAGCTTGTTCTGAGCAAGGACAAGCAAAGACAGTATTAATTTGTAAGTATACATTCGAAACTGGATTTGAATGTATTTTCTTGCAATCAGTTAAGGTTGTCCTTTTCATTATCATTTTTTGCAAGTATATATGATGATTAATTTGGAGTATGATCCCCCGTGATGTTCAAGAGCAATTGCAAGCCCATTGGCACCATAAGGTCAGTTTTTCGAAAGGGCTCAGCATATAAGCATACCATTCCATCAGAATTTGGTGCTTCAAAGCGTCCGCCTTGCAATAATTTCGCAACAACACCGGATGGTTTCAACTTTTCATTATTAACAATCCTTTTATCCACCCGCTTGTCACTCACTAGTGCCTGCACTATCTCAGGACGGCCATACATTGCAGCCAAGTGCAAAGGCGTATTTCCATCGTAATCTTTCTCATTTGTAAGTGCTTCCAGATCTTGATTTGTCAATATTTCATCCACTATTTCCCTCTGTCCACTCTCCGCTGCAACATGAAGAATATTCTGTCCTTTTTCGTTTAGAAAATCCATTGGATCGAACCAATAAATAAGTAGTTCGCGTACTACTTCAAGATGGCCCTTCTGGCATGCAACATGGATGGGTAAGTTGCCTTCTTCGTTTCTTTGTGATGCGGCAACAGGACATCGACTAACCAGGAGTCTTGCTCCAAAAAGGAAGCCCATGGATGCTGCAAGATGAAGGAGATTTCCCCCTTTTTTGTCCTCGGGAAGCATTATATCCGGCTTGCCGTCCGCTAGTTTTTCTAGTGCAGCATAATTTTAAATTTAGATAATCAATACAAAAAACACAAATTGCATGGAAATAACTTTAATTTTATGCTTTACATAAAATGAAATTATGAAGAATCATCAGTTTTAATGAGACCAATAATTATAAGTGTAACATGTTATTTTTCAAGTCTAAATGATGAAAACATGTGATTACCTAAATTTCCTTCCGGCATAGCTTCTATAAGAGAAGCAATCATCTCCTCGTCGCAACACTCTACTGCCAAGTACAAGGGAGACTTGTCTTCCTTGTTCTTGTGGTAGGAAACTTCTAGGTCTTCATAAACGAGGAAACAGGCCACCTCTCGGCAACCCTTGATGACTGCATCATGCAAAGGGGTGTTTCCTTTATTATTCTTCATCCTCAGCAAGCTAGCAAGTTCAAGTGTTCTATGATGAATTTTCACATGCTTGACGAGATTTTGAATTGTGGCAAACCGTCCAGCCCTGGCAGCCAGATGAAGCGCATTATCACCCAGGAAATTTTTCCTGGTGATTAGGAGGGGGAAGTGATGACACAGTAGCTGTGTCACACCTTCGCTTCCATGGCTTGCTGCCACATGAAGCAGTGAATTTCCAGAGGCAGCAACATGTTTGAAAATGATATTGAGCACTTCCTCTGATGAAACATGTTCCAGTTTTTCGGACAAGAGACCAAACAAGGCATTGAAGTTGTCTTCCTTTGCATAGGTATAAACGTCCTTCTGCAGTATTTTATTTGGCTCAGAAAAACCATAATCTGCAAGCTTCGGAACTGGGAATTTAACTGCCTCCCATCGTTCAAGCTCCTCATTTACTGGTCTCGGCATATCTATTTGTAATTGCATAGAGAGCTGCAACGTGCTGGGAGATTGTATAATGTCGGTTGAGTGCTCCATCTCTTCTTGAGTGACTTAACTTTGCTGCGGTTGTATCAGTGGTAATTACATGTCTTGTTATTTGGCCGCAAGTAAACTAAAGAATTCATAGAAAACATGAATGCAAGAGATATGCTAATTAAAGTATTAGTGAGAGAAAACGTACATTAGCTGCATAATAATTTTTCTCAATACAATTATTTAGGAGGATATATATAAATGTTTAAATTCAAGTCAAGATCAAGCTGTTAAAGCGTTGTCGATAGAGTGTGTTTGGGAGTGTGGTTTACAGTTGTTTTTTAAAGTGTTTTTTACTCGGAAATGTATCAAAATAATTTCTTTTTAAAAAAATCAATTTTGATATCAGCACATCAAAATGATCTAAAAACACACAAAAAAATATTAATTTAAAACAAAAAAAATAAAAAAAATTCAATTTTTTCAAAAACATTTTTAAAATACAAAACAACAAACAAGATCAAAGTCAAGTTAAGGCCATTCTTTTATATCCAGGTCCAAGAATAACTAAGGGTTTGTGTGTTGTATTAATAAATAAAATAATGATTTATGACTTTTAATATATTTTCTAACAGTATTATATAAATTAATAAATTATATGTATAAATATATCAAATTAATATAAATATAGAGGAGAAAATAATACATATATTTAACCTAGTTTAGCCAACTACCTAAATATTCCATAGGCGAAAATGGTAACATAAAACTCTAGGATAAGGGAGGGATATATAGAGACCTCTCAACCATAAATTAACGCTTCATCAAAGTCTCTCTAAATATCTCATAGCTAACACAATAAGTGAGAATGCTTACAAAGACTATTCTAGAGATACAAGAGCAATCAAAGCTTTTTCCTTTTCCTCAGCAAATATCTTTACCATTAGCTCCACTACCGGCACCACCTACTTCATGTAAACAACTTTAGTTTTTAGAAGAGATGGGTCAAAATGACATGCAAAAAGAAAAGAGAGAGCACCACTACTCCCCCCAACTTAGATAAAAGTCATTCTCTCCATAATGAAGATCATTCTCAAAATGCACTCCAAACACACTAAAGCAAAATGAAAGGTTTAATCATCATATAGATATAAAATTAATCACTATCATTGTCATCACCATCACTCATCATTAGAGATTTCCTTTGATAGCTTGAATAGAAAAAGACCCTAGACAATTATGATAGGCTTTGACCCAATAAAGCATATATAAAATGTGTGTTCCATATGCAAGATTCTTTTTACCATGTTTTGTGGATAGACCTAGATGTGGTACCATAATTTTTATCTCAAATCTATTATTGGCTTTAGAACCTTTGTACAAAGCTCATAGCCTAGTTTAGAATAAGCATCCAAGCCAAAAAAAGCTCCATTCATAAGGATACCATACCACCTAATACAAAGGGTATCACAACAAAATTCAAGATTCATTTTAGATAGCTCCTCATCCATTTCAGGAATCACTTTGGCTAATAAAACAAGGAAGTCGAATAATTTTAACTTGATGAGTAGCATTTTCAAAGTTTTGATCCTTCTAAATTACATTGTAAAACAAAATCGTTAAGTCTCAAACTAAGTGAACCTCACGTTGAAACATAAGGTAATTGATAAGGAATCAAATTTGAGGCCTTATAAAATCCATTAGATTGGACTAGCCACACATTCTCTCAGACTCACCTTGTATCCCTATTGAAAAATAGAGGTTATAGTCTTGAATAGAGATTGTATTACCAAAAAGAGTACCTATCCTGGACAAAACTTGTATCCCAAAACCATATTGCACCCCTAAAGATATACATGCCTTGAAGGAATAGGCCTAAATGGGGTTACTCCTAAAGACACAGACTTGAACAAGCATACCCGATCCAAAATTGCTCTACCTATTTACCATGTAGTTGGTAGGAAACATTAATTACTCATACAACTTTCTACCCCTGGATAATCACTTGGCATGACCATTCTTACTCTAATAGTATACCATCAATAATTAGTGGTTATTACCTTAAATGATTATCCTTAAACGAGACAGGACATTATTCTCCATAATTTTTCGTGACTCAATATAAGTTTTCTTTTAACAGTTGAAACTTTTAGATTAAAATGGTTCTTAAACTTAGGATAACCTTAATGACCAAGCAATCAAAAACTTGATTCTCACCATCTTTTTATCTCTAACTAAATTTCAAAGAATAAGCATAAGGTAATGATGGGTATGTGTATGTTTTAAGTCCAATAGACTTGTAATTAATAGGGTGCACAAGACATTAATATAAAAAAAATTCATTGAGATTCAACTATTAGCTTAAAGTTTTGGGATGAGATATTTGTTTACAATACCAATATAGTAAAAATAAATAATAGTTGAATAAAAAATTCAAAAATATAAACACCAAGATTCATGGTTAATTTAATAGGAATAGGAATTATAATTATGAAATAAACTAAAAACACTACTCAAGGTTTTACTATTTCAATTACTATAGATCCTCGCATATGTTCATTATGGATTGTTATAATGGATCCATAATTCCTTTTTAGTAAAAATATTTGATTTGATCCTTGAAATTTTAATTTTTATGAATTTATTATTGTAATTTTTAGTTTTGATAGTTCGATCCTAACAAATCCATTTTTCTTGTGTTTCAGTCCTTTGACTTTGAGAAATGAGAGAGAAAGTCATCGAAAGGAAGAGGAGAGAGAAACATTTTGGCTAGCCATATTCGGATAAAAAAAGCCAATATTGGTATCAATGGGTCATCTTAAATATCGGAGTTTGAAACATGTGTTTTGAAAATTTAATTATATCAGAAAAAATAGATTAGAACCCATAAAGTTTGTTTTGATTTTGTATGATTTTGAGCTTTTAGACTAATTAAAGGGTGTTATGGGGTTAAAAAGTGACTTATTAAGTTTTCTAGGATTTTTTCTAATGATTTTGAGTTTTAAAACTAATGTTTTTAGGTGAAAAATTTTAGTTTTAGGTTCCAAATGACCGGAATTTTGATTTTTTGATAGTGGATAAGATGTCACGATATGACATCCATTTATTTTAAGGAAAAAAAACTAAAGTGGATGATGTGTTTTTACTTGAGTGTTTTTTAAAGGCATGCATACTGGACAAACCATTTAAACAAGTCTATATACACGGGCTTGACTCTATTCACTCTTCCCTTTTTCTTGTTTTTATATTATTTAATATTCTAAAATAAAATTATTTTCATATAAAACAATCAAAATGATATTTTTAAAATTATATGATGGTATCATCATTTTCAAATAAACTTATAAGCTTTTAAGGTTAATGTCACTACAAGAAAATTCAAACAAAGTAATGGAAATGCCAACAAAAAATATTCCATCATAATTTACCAATGAAAAATGTGATGAGAATTGGTTGTCAGTAATTTCATATGGAAAGAACAAAAAAATAAAACAGAATTTATGTCAGCATTTCTAACATGTCAAAATCACCTATGAAAATGCCAACAAAAATTCCATATGAGATTTTAGGAGAAAAATCTGATAGTTCTAATTCAAACAAAACTTGGATAAATAAATTTATCTTTTTTTTAAAATAAAGATGAAACCTTCACCTCTCTCTTTCTCTCCCTAACAACAGTTCTTCTAAGGCCTAAACTTTCATCTCTTGGTTTTTTTTCTTATTAAGCTTCACTCTACCAAGTAAGCAAACCCATAAATTTATGTTTTAAGTTAATCTATTGAAATCTGTTTTTAGTATTTGTAATTTACAAATATATATATATATATATAAGTGTCTTATGTATTAATGTAGAATTTGTATTTTAGGGTTTATTTGAGATTTGGGGTAAATGGATTTAATTTGTTACTTGATGAAATTGAGTGTGATTTTGTAACTTAGGTGTGTTAGGATTGAAGAAATGATAGGTAATTTAAAGGGTACAAATTATTGTTTTATTAATCTTATGGTTAAGTTGAAAATTTAGGGATAATTTAATTTAAATGGAATTGATAATAATTAAAGGTATTAATTTAAGTTGAATAAGTTTGAATTAAAGAAATAATGAATAATTAGTTAAGTTCCAATTAATTTAATTCAATTTAGGTTTTTGTTGATAATTTAGGGAAAATGAAATTAATGTGTAATTGATAATAATTAGGTATTAATTAATGTTATTTATTCCTGAATTGAATAAATAATGGGTAGTCCGTTGGGTACCAGTTATTTTTTTGACAATTTTATGGTTTAGTTGAAATTTTAGGAAAAATTGAATTTGTGTGGAATTGATAAAAATTAGAGTTAAATATGTTTCAACTTATAAAGTGATTGATAATTATTGGATTGCGAATTATATTTTTCTAAATTGAAGGAACTGAGTTACTTTGCAATTTAAGAAATGATGGGTTATTAAGTTGTTATTGTCTTATCCAAAAAAAAAAAAGAGTTGTTATTGTGAATTATTAGTTGGTTTGTTTAGGTTAATTGTGATTCATTTTTAATAAAAAAAGAATTAGTTCTAAATTTTACCCAAAAAGTTAATTTTTTTAGAATTTGTAAGTTATTAGTTTTAAATTTTACTTTACATAATGGTTTGTTATTTCACCTCCCTAATGTGTTTGGTTGATTATATTAGAGTGATAATATTGTTGTTATTTATAGTTAGATAATTTTGTTGTATGTTTTTCTAATCTTGAAGTTACTCGTTTCATCATAATTATGATAAAGTGGTCATTTGAAGAACTATTATTTCAATGGAGCTAGCTTGATGACCATCCTGAATGGATGTATATGGTAGATGTTTAATAAGAAAAGTTTAATGTTACAAGTTTTTTAAATTATAAAATCTAATTCATGTATGAAATCAATTAAGGAGAAATTTTGGTGGAAAGAGCAACGAGGTGCTTGTAAGGAGAGTATGAAGAAACCACAGTTCGACTACGTAAGTTTAAAGAACCAATATTCAATACATTTTTATAATTAAGTGTTATGTTAAATTTATATTATTATAAACCTGTATTATTTTATTTTATTTTCTTACTAAATTTCTATATAATAAATTTAAATCATATATGAATTAACTATTGGTTGTACCAGGTTGCGAGATGTTTTGATACAATGCCCGTGTAAGAGCAATGAAGAAGGTCAGGTCATTTGACATAGAGATGTGAAAAATATATAAACCAACATATATTATAGACCATAATTGGATAATGTATCTTGGATTTATGGTATCATAAAGTTTTATAAAATGCTCAAGATCCAGTAAACAAAATCAAAATAAACAAACTCATTCTTCGATGAGCAAGCAAACTAGAGGAGCAATTTTGTTTACCCACAAAGTAAAACGCCTAGTAAGAGTTTACTATGACACACACACACACAAAATTTTAATTATGTGTTTATTAGGGAGACTTTTAACAAATTATTTAATTTTCAGGAAAAAAAATTGATAAAAAACTGACCCTAATGGAGTCAAATGAGGTAATTCATATCAATTAGGGTAATAGGGGGAAGAAGAGAAAAAAATTGTTGATAAAAGAGTAGATGCATTCATTATAAGTGTTTTGATAGTTATATTTCATTTAAGATTATTTATCTGCATCAATAATATGAATTATAATTGAATTTTGAAACTTAATTTTTTTATAGAAAAGATATGATGCCAATACGATTGAGAAATTTAGTGAAAACATTTCCACCCATCATCCTCAACAACCTCAAGAGTGGTTGGAGGCTGCTACAAGTGATGGACCTAATAGGAATTAGATTTATGGTTTGCCTATAGCATTGACCCAAGAACTGATAGAAGGTCACACTGTTTCAACTCTAGACATACCATATGTCGACCTAAGCTATTCATCATAGGAGTTTGATTAAATTGTGCATAAAAAGGTTTAGGAACAAGTGGTTGTTGAGTTGGAGAAAATGAATGCACAACTCCTATAATAAAATTGGAAGTTTGGGCTCATTTAGTGTACCTATTCCTCTCCTTGTTCGACCTTCCACTTAAACATATTCTCCTCCCCCTCCCCCTCCACCTTCAACACCTTTGATTTGATGTATCAGGTATACTTCACCTAGTTTATTTGATTGTATTTCAATTGAAATTTGAATGGTTTTCTACCAATATCTTTTATTGTTCATTTCTACTTTTGTTAATGTTTATGTATGAAATTTTTTCTATCTCATTTTTGTGTGCTATTCATATAAATTTCCTACTTAAATCTTCCAACTATGAAAATACATAAGCATTTACTATCCATTTAATAATATCCATGGAAAAATTTGTACAAGTCAATTTTCAGAGATGCTTTTTGTTATGGTTGTGAGTTTATTATGAGCAATTGTTGGATTGAGGATCATAACAAACAAAACAAAAAAAATTAAAAACTCCAATGGAATCGTTGATGGAATCAATATTTCATTGACATTTATGTCGGCAATTCCATTGGAATGTTCGTACACATTCTAGAACTTTTATTAAAATTTATAGAATGTGTAAGAACTTTTCAACGAAGTCACTAATGAAATATTCAGTCAAAAAAATAAACGGTGATGGAATCAGCGATAGTTTTCAAAAAAATTTAATTTCATTGGCAATTTCCAATTCCAAGGTATTTTTTGATGAAAAATGGGTAGTAAAAGCTGATTTTTAGATGCAAATATTCTATTGACGATTCTATCAGTATATAAAATTGCCAACGAAATTGCCGATATATTTCATCTGTATTTTCCAATTCTTTTTAGTGTGTTAGGAATTGCTTTATAAATAACTATATATAAAACTAATATGCACAATATTCTTAAAATTTATAATGAATATTCAATATGAGTAAAATGCCTAATATTTTTTTAAGAAAAAATTACATTAAAAATTATATGTTTTTATTGCGATTTCACTTTTCCTTTATACTTTGAAAAGTTATACTATATATATTACTGTTTATATAATTGATATCAATTTTAATAATAAGTTAGAAAATTGCAAACTCAATAAAAAGAAAAATAGTCTAAAATATTACAAGTTTGTTATTATAATTTATGCAATGTCAAAAGCGTCGTTATAACTGAAATATTAGAAATTCGCAACTCCATTCTATGGCATTTTATATATCAAACAAGAAAATGTAAACATGTATTAATGAAAAATGTATCACAAAATCCTTTTTTTTTTTTTTTGTATAAGAAGTCAGACTAATCCCTCATATCCATACACTCTAAATTTTGTGCCAATAACAAAAAAAAATCTAAATTTAAAATCTATAAATAGTTTTTTTATATAGTGAATATCTTCTCTTTTGAAGAATGAGAGATAGAGTGTACAGTGTAGGAAAAAATATAATGAACCTAAATACAGGAATCATACCTCCTTTCTCTTGTTTACGAAGACCAGTTTCCTGCATGCAGAAGTACTTTCCCTCCCAATAATTAGACAGAATTAAGAGACTTGTGCATATCGAGAGGTTTCTGAAGCTCTAAGAAACAAACTCCTTAGGTAATTAGGTTTCTTTGCTTTTCTCTTTTCTATTTAAAAGAGACTGTGATGAACGAGCAACACATTGGCATCCAAGGTGGAGTGTTGTTTTAATAATACTTTGATCATATCAAGCTTTAAATTTGACAAGATTTCCCCTCTGAGATAGTCCTCTTTTGGATGCAGATAGTACTTTATTCTTTCAGCATCTTTCTTTTCTTTTAAATAGAGACTTTGATGAACGAGCAACACATTAGCATCCAAGGTGGAGTGAGCAGGTTGTTTTAACAATACTTTTATCAGATCTCTTAATAATTTATATTCAAATTTAACTTTGTTGAACACATCTTTTGCTCATTGTAGCATTAAGCTTTGTTGAACATCAATTACTAATCATACCTGAATTTAAGCTATTCAAACAGCTAACATCGCCAAATCCAACGTACATCATACCTCTATTTTCTATGCTTTTTTATTCAGTTTTGTAATTGCTTGCTTCCAGTTCTTGTGCTTAGATACTCGGTTTGCTAATTAACTTACATATTCCCTGATCTTTCGTTTGCGGATTCGATTTTTATCCAATTTTTTTTTTATGATGATTTTTGTGTTTTAAGCGCTATATATAGTGTTTCCTACTAGAATTAACACAAAATCATTAATAGAAAAATGAAAAACATTGACAGAATATTCTGACAATCAGTGTATAAGAAAAAAAAATTTCAGCAATTTAAATAATAACAGAATTTCCAACGAAAACATGCCATTGAACAAGTTTCTCATCAGATATTTGTGTTTCATCCGTAATTCTATCATAAACTTTCTTTTATAATGGAATCGCCAATGAAATATTCACACCTAAAATTTAGATTTTATCACTCATGTTCCACCGGGAAGTCCATAAAAAAAAAGGAGAAAATATTACCGCTGAAATCATCGATGAAAAAACACTTTAATTTCCAATGGATATTTCTTCACCAATTCCATCGGAAAGGCCTAAACTTCATGTAACTTTTTGATGAAATGTGAGTAAATATTGCTGACAAAAATGCAATTTTTTGGTGATTCTTTAGTGTTTCATACTTCTTTTTGTGTTGTTTAGTTTTTATAATCCCAAATGCATTTTTTATTAACACTACACTCACAACATCATCAACAACAACAACAACAATAAAATTGAAAATATTATAAACAAAATTCCATACACAAACAATATTTATATTAAACAGAATTTCATACATAAAAATTTTGTAAACAACATATTAAAATTTTTAAAAAGGTAAAGGGGGTGAATAAGATCTTGATCTATAAGCTCCAGGAAAGGGAGGAAAATATAAAGCCAAATATGCATGTATTTGCTCTCATTTTCTAATATTTCTTTTTTTATTTTTGTTCTTATTTCTTCTCTTAGTTTTGCCATTATTTATGCTCTTATATTGTGCAACTCAATAACCAATTGTTATGGAATCCTATCTCAAACCATCTCCTCAATGGTCGATGATGTTTGGTTGAAGTCGGAATGTTGTGTGCTTACCATTGAAACACTACGACTCACCCTTGTATCTTGGGTCAATGCTATAAGCATACCATAAACTCAATTCTTATCAAGTCTATCAATTGCTCCAGTCTCCAACCATAAATGAGGATCATTAAGAGGATGGCTGTAATTGTCTTCTTCATGTTTAGCAACCATGTTGGCATTATATGTATCTTTCAAAACAAAAAAAAAGTCAAAATCCAATTAAACCTTTTCAAAAAAGCATTAGTAATACAATTATAACTATCCAAAATTACTTACAAAGAACTATTTCATTCTATCATCGATAAACCTTTTCACCCTTTTTCCTTATCCCTTTTCCTTATATGAGTTTCCTCATATAACTCCATTGGAGTATGTTCACACCAAAACTGTTTTTCCTGTACAATAAATAGTTTGTAAAAAAGTCTCACAAATACAGACTAAATTAATAATTAAAGAAAAAATAATTAAATATATAGCAATGCTCTTATTAGGCTCTTTGCATGGTTCACCAAGGAAAGTGCTCTTCAAGTGTGCATGCTCATCGAACCATGAGTTTTTTTTTTCCTTTTGTTTTAAGACCTAGATTGTGAGCATTTTTTAAAATCATATGATGCCAATTTTTTTTGAAACTTAGCCCAATTATCCTTTATGATGTGTCTCGGTCTAAAATTTTTTCACAATGCTATGTCATCAAAGTTGGCTCTGTTCATTGCATATCTAGGAGCATTATGCCACAAATCACGCAACCTAGTATAATAATTTGATAAAAAAAATTAAGATAAGGAAATGAAATATTATAGTTTTACAATTATATAATTTTTTTTTGCATTATACTTACCTAATTGCAATGTGGTTTTCCCACACATTCCTAACAACCCTCTCATTTTCCTTGTCCTAGTACTTTTTTTTCCTTATTGTCAATTCATACATTAATTATTTTTTAAAAATTTTTAAAAAACTATATATTAACTCAAAGTATATATTATTTATTTAACCTTAAACGTTTCCACAAACATCTATTATATTCATACATTTAGAATGATCTTAAAGTTGACTCCATTGAAACAATGGTTCTTCGAATGTTTATTTTTAAGTGTAATTGTATTAAAGAGAAAGACTGTAAAAAAACACGAAGGGTGTACCTAAGATGTACATCATCTCGTAACCCAAATCCAACAGACCTTAGGTAGCAGGAAAAAAAACTAAAGCTAAATAAAACTAAAAATTTCTGAAAACAAGACTGCCCGAATAACAGCAGTGAAAATCAATTCATCAAAGTCATTTTCATTTAATGTAGAACTTAAAATAATCTATTACAAATAAATAACTTCAATGGTGATAAAAAAAACATGACTTACATAGTGTTGTTGCCTTTTTATTTTGCAATAAGTTTTCTTGATACAATGTCTCTAGATGAAGGGATTCTAGCTTTGCTGAATGCACTGGATGAGCTTTAGTTGGAAACATGTATAATAGGTGCCTCTTCATGATTGACATCTAAATTAACGACATGATCATCGAAGGAAATGATTGACACAATACATAGGAATAAATAGCCATATTCTCATGTCCATAATAACATGAACTAAGAGAGAAGAAACATACACATTGTTTGCACAAAGATAGAGACTTAACCATTATAATAAGAGCATTATGCTTGATAGGGTTAAAGAAGTCATCTAGAAATAATAGCACAGCATAATTGTTTAATATTAACAATTAACCCACTACATGTTTGTAAAAGGTATCAAAGATCACATAGCAATTGGAGCGAGCCATTAATTAAAGAACACTTTATGTGATCCACGCTAAGTGATGCGATCCTAGCTACAACATTAAATTATTCATTAGGAGTGTTTATTAGGTCTATTGTAAGACCTAAAACAAAGTGAATCCAAGAGGAGTTGAATGGGCTAAGTAAAAAGGATTGAGTTAAAAATGTTCAAATATGCTAGTCTGGACCATATTCTTATTAGAATACATCAAATGAAAAATAAGGAGAATAATTAAAATCTTTTGCTTGGAATTACTTGATGAAGCACTCCACTCTACATGACTTCCTTTCGTAACATGACTTCTTTCTAGTTCTCTCTTTCTTGCCCCCGTTTTTTTTTTTTTCCAGATTTAGTTATATTTTCTTCCTTGATCTCCTCCCTCTTTTTTTTTTTGGGTCCAAAATCTCATTTTATTTGTTTCCTAATATTTTCTTCAAAATAGGTAGATTTTGAATCCTAACTTTTAACCCTATTTCCTCCATTAAATTGACTTGTTTTGAGAAGTTCAAAAACATCAAAGTTGTATATCTTCCTCTAAGATTTCACCTATCACTAAGATCTCTTAATTTAGGTATTTTAAAGGAAAGTTATGCTAAATTTACCGAGACATGCTTCTAAAATTTATGGTTAGGAAAGTTTACTTTCCTCCCATCACACTTGACATAAAATATAGGACCTCCAAAAATTAAAGAAAAATATGGAGTCATCCTAGTTTTTTAAAGGAGATTAAGAATTCTAAAAAATAAATTTGTTTCAGAGATTTAAGTAAAGGGTTGGTTATATTTAAGGTAAGATAAAAATGACCCATACCGCATCCTTTCCAAGAAAAACTTACCTTTGCTATATGTTTCAACTAAATTTATTTTACGTATATCATTAAGCTTTCAAATTATTTTCCAAAATTATTCATAAGTTATTTGTTATTGGAGGATGTTCATCGAGTCTAACAAGTAGTTTTTTTATTTTTTATTATTTTATGATCAAAAGTTTAATATATATTTATTAACCCTTTTATTATTATCTTATTTTAAAAACACTAAGTTGAACAAATACCAAGTTTGAGCCTTGACAATCCTTATATGGTAGAGAATCATGGACTCATTATTGTCCTCGTTTTTATCTTAAAAGCATTGTGTCATGTCTACATTGGACCCTAAAACTAGGAAACATGTATACTTAACCATTATGAACATTATGCAAACTTGCGAAAACTCATCAACGCAATATTGAACTTGTTTAATAGTTGAAAATGTTGTGTTAGGCTTATGTTGGCTGCTAAAAACTAAGAGACACATCAACCTAACTATTAAAGCCCAATTTTTATGAAAATACAACTGAACATGACAAAAACTTGTCGAGACATAGTTTTTATTCTTTTTTCAAAAATAAATATTTACACACATATACATACATAAAAGGACGAAGATGTATTTTATTAAATGTAGATAACACTAACATAAAGAGAATAAAAGTAAAACAAAATAAAAATAAAATAAAAATGCATGAGTAAATAGTGGCCATGCAAACCTAAACGGGAAAGAAAAGAAATGATAGGAGGCTTACCTTGAGGCTATTTCCAGGTGAGGAGTGTTGTTATGGTTGTTGTTGCTAGTGGAGATGATGGTGGTGCTGGCGATAGAGGGTGGTTTTCTCACTCTTGGTTGTTTCTCTCTCTATTTATTGGTTCTCTTTGTTTCTCATCGAGTTAGCCTTTTTTTCTTTCTTTTTTTGTTCTTTTCTTCCCCCTTGCTACCTCATGGTTAACAATACCTAGAGGTTATGGAAGAAGACACACCAGAGACATGTACGTTTTGCTTTATATATAACCAGAGTCGTTACAAGAGAGAAGAGAAAGAGCTTATCTATTTTTTACAAGAGATACAATTAATTACATGAGATTTAAATACAAGATAAAATGCCCTCCCGTTAATTTGCAAGCTATCCAGTTTGAACTGGATGTGATCCTATTCTCTACCAATAAGAGAAGTCCGTACATCCATCCTTCTTTCCATTCGAGCCATGAATTTAAAGGGATTTGCACGCAGGAAAGACAATACTGAATTTGCAGTTGAAAGAATCAATCCATAGGAACAAACTAATTGGGTAAAAAAAAGATAGGCTTGTAATGTGATGATGGTTATGAAAAATCCAGTACGTTCTTGCACCGTGATTGCCAGGATGAATGTATATGCTAAGCCCATGCAGAGAAGGGAGTAAAAATTAAGAGATGTCGCTACCTCCATGCTTGATGTTACATAACTGGTACGACCTAATGACATCTGACAAAGGATTATAGCGGCGATGAGGGAGAAATTCATAGCTAGCATGTCAAAAAATATATAAGCTCTCATCAGATTTTTTGAAATATCACTGCTAAGATCAGAACCTGATCCTGGCACAGTGATAGCACCAGCGAAGGTTACTCCAGCTACCAGTACTGCCACCACGAGAAGATTCCCTACGCCTCTGTTCCTTTCCTCCGTCGTTAACGTCGTTAAATCAAAGTTAAGATTGATGTCAAACTCAGTCTTATCACCTGCCTCCACCAAAACTTTTAATACCTCACGCTGAACAACAAAGTGTTAATTAGAAAATATATGGTAAACAAATTATATAAAGCATCATGACAATGTTAGCTTAATATCCCATAATAACGAAGAAGTAATTCATCGCTATTTAGTAGATCAGTGAGATATCCCATATTTTTGAGCAAGTAAAGAACTTTATTTCCTTTTTGGATTAATCAAATTTAAGGTAATTAAAAGAAATCTATCATTCCCTTTTGGTTTGCTAGAGTTTTGAGATTGATTAAAGTTTTGTGTAAAATAATTGAAGATGAAAATGATACAAATTGGTTCTTTGATAAAATTTGAAATCAAATTGTTTAATAGAAAAAAAAAACGATTTCGTTCTTTGATAGTGAAGAATGTTTTAACAACTCAAGGACTTAATATTTATCTAAAAAAACTAAAGCTGCATAAATCCAGGACAATAATCTGAACTCAATTAAGAAGAAATCATCAAGTCAAATTCGATTGGCTTTGACTCTTTAGGTTAAGTACAATATCTTAGGTGAGTTGACACTTGAGGCATATGGAAAAAACTAGAGAGTATTTATGCTTCTAGACCCATGAATAATCGTTTTCTTTTGAAGTTAGATTTGTACTCTTGAGGGATGGATGAAGTAATGGATATACACAACTATCTTTCAAGAGTAAACAGGTTGACAACACAAGTAGGGAGCAAAGATGATGATGTTCTCATGAATCATAAATGTAATAAGGTTTTCAAAAATTCATGAAAAATTCATAATTATTTAAAGAAATAATGTTTTGATACTTACAAAGAATATGATGGAGATTCTATGGTGCTAGAATTGATAATGTTAAAATTAAGATATATGATATTGGAGCAATGAAAACCCTTTGTGATGTTAGGCACATGCCAAGACTTTAAAGAAAGAAAGTTTGTGAAACCGAAAATCTTACCATTTTGCGAACTTCTACATCCTGCGATTTGTTCCATACGCCTCTCGCAGCAGCATCCTCATGCTTGGTATCGATTAGCTTGTTCTGAGCAAGGACAAGCAAAGACAGTATTAATTTGTAAGTATACATTCGAAACTGAATTTGAATGTATTTTCTTGCAATCAGTTAAGGTTGTCCTTTTCATTATCATTTTAGCAAGTAAATATGATGATTAATTTGGAGTATGATCCCCCGTGATGTTCAAGAGCAATTGCAAGCCCATTAATTAGCACCATAAGGTCAGTTTTTAAGCATACCATTCCATCTGAATTTGGTGCTTCAAAGCGTCCGCCTTGCAGTAATTTCGCAACAACACCAGATGGTTTCAACTTTTCATTATTAACAATCCTTTTATCCACCCGCTTGTCACTCACTAGTGCCTGCACTATCTCAGGACGGCCATACATTGCAGCCAAGTGCAAAGGCGTATTTCCATCGTAATCTTTCTCATTTGTAAGTGCTTCCAGATCTCGATTTCTCAATATTTCATCCACTATTTTCCTCTGTCCACTCTCCGCTGTAACATGAAGAATATTCTGTCCTTTTTCGTTGATAAAATCCATTGGATCGAACCAATAAATAAGTAGTTCGCGTACTACTTCAAGATGGCCCTTCTGGCATGCAACATGGATGGGTAAGTTGCCTTCGTCGTTTCTTTGTGATGCGGCAACAGGACATCGACTAACCAGGAGTCTTGCTCCAAAAAGGAAGCCCATGGATGCTGCAAGATGAAGGAGATTTCCCCCATTTTTGTCCTCGGGAAGCATTATATCCGGCTTGCCGTCTGCTAGTTTTTCTAGTGCAGCATAATTTTAAAATTAGATAATCAATACAAAAAACACAAAATGCAGGAAGTTTATGCTTTACATAAAATGAAATTAAGAAGAATAAGTTTTAATGAGACCAATAATTATAAGTGTAACATGTTATTTTTCACGTCCAAATGATGAAAACTTGTGATTACCTAAATTTCCTTCCGACATAGCTTTTATAAGAGAAGCAATCATCTCCTCATCGCAACTCTCTACTGCCAAGTACAAGGGAGACTTGTCTTCCTTGTTCTTGTGGTAGGAAACTTCTAGGTCTTCATAAACGAGGAAACAGGCCACCTCTTGGCAACCCTTGATGACTGCATCATGCAAAGGGGTGTTTCCTTTATTATTCTTCATCCTCAGCAAGCTAGCAAGTTCAAGTGTTTTATGATGAATTTTCACATGCTTGACGAGATTTTGAATTGTGTCAAACCGTCCAGCCCTGGCAGCCAGATGAAGCGCATTATCACCCAGGAAATTTTTCCTGGTGATTAGGAGGGGGAAGTGATGACACAGTAGCTGTGTCACACCTTCGCCTCCATGGCTTGCTGCCACATGAAGAAGTGAATTTCCGGAGGCAGCAACATGTTTGAAAATGATATTGAGCACTTCCTCTGATGAAACATGTTCCAGTTTATCGGACAAGAGACCAAACAAGGCATTGAAGTTGTCTTCCTTTGCATAGGTATAAAACTCCTTCTGCAGTATTTTATTTGGCTCAGAAAAACCATAGTCTGCAAGCTTCGGAACTGGGAATTTAACTGCCTTCCATCGTTCAAGCTCCTGATCATGTACTGGTCTCGGCATATCTATTTTTAATTGCATAGAGAGTTGCAACGTGCTGGAAGATTGTATGATGTCGGTTGAGTGCTCGATCTCTTCTTGAGTTACTTAACTTTGCTGCGGTTGTATCAGTTTACATGTCTTGTTATTTGGCCAAGCAAACTAAAGAATTCATAATAAAAACATGAATGCAAGAGATGTGCTAATTAAAGTATTAGTGAGAGAAAACGTACATTAGCTACATAATTTTTCTCAATACAATTATTTAGGAGAATATATAAAAATGTTTAAATTCAAGACAAACTCAAGCTGTTAATTCGTTGTTGATCAGTTGTGTTTGAGAGTGTGGTTGTGGTTATTTTTCAAAATGTTTTTTACTCAAAAAATAATATTTAAAAAAAATTATTTTTGATATCAACATATCAAAATGATCTAAAAATACCAAAAACATATTAATTTAAAGCAAAAAAAAATTTTAATTAATTTTTTAAAAAAAACATTTTTAAATCACAAAAATAAACAGGTAAAATTCTAGTTAAGGCATTCTTTTATATCCAAGAATAACTATGGTTTTGTGTATTATATTTATAAATAAAATAATATTTTATGTCTTTTAATATATTTTCTAACAGTATTATATAAATTAATAAATTATATGCATAAATATATCAAATTAATATAAATTTTATTAGCGCAAATAACTGATGCCAGTTTGTTAAGAATTTGAATAGAATCTTCAAAAATAATTCTCATAATATAAAGGAGAAAATAATACATATATTTAACCTAGTTTAGCAAATTACCTATTCCACAGGCACGCAAGTATCGTGCGTGTACAGTGATGAGTTAATTAAAATCCAAAGTGCACAGTGTTAAGTGAATTGAAATTGTAAGACCGGGGAAGAGAAGAGACTTACCTGGTAGTTCTGGAGATGAAGACGTGATGGAGGACTGATCGACTAGTTACTTTCTTCCTCTGCTTTCACCTCTGTTCTTGCTTTTCTCTGATCGGTTTCTTCCTGTCCGTCCCCTGTTCTGCGTGTGTTTCGTTCTCCTGTGGCCTTCTGTTTTTGCTCGTCTTCTCTGTATTATCTCTGTTCTTGCGTCTGTGTTTTTGTTTGTGGTCTTTGGTCCAGTGTTCTCTGTGTATTATCTGTTTCTCCTCTATGTCCGGTCGTCTCTGTTTTTCCTGGGTTTTTTTCGTTCGTTCGCCCTCTCTGCGTTTGCTTGTTTTTCCCCTGCTTTTTATTTCCCCAGTTCGTCCTCAGTTCGTTCCTCCTGGTGTGCTCTGTGTGTTTCGTTCCCCTGTTGTGTTCTGTTCGTGGGTTTTCTCTGTCCTTTTCGTTCTCTCCGTTCGTCCTCTGGTTCTCTCGGTTTGCTCTCAGTCCTCTGGTCTTCCTCCTCTTCGTCCTTAGTTCGTCCTTCCCCTTGATGTGATGATTGATATTTCGCAAAAACATAAGAGATATAAAAATAAATAAAGATATCAAATAAACAAACCTTTCGATGAGAGAAGGCTTTACCTCAAAATGAACATATTACTATAATAAATCTCATTCAATAAACCACAAGTGACGAACTTAAATTATCTATAACTAAGAGGATAAGTGTTTTACTATAAAGAGAGTTATTATAGACTGTGAATGCTTTTATCATGGATTGTATTGTACTGTAGCACAAATTATTGTAGACAATGAATGTTTTCACTTGTAGTGTGCATTATATTGAGTTTACTCTTTTCTAAAAATACTGTTGAATGGGGAGGCGTAACAGCAGAGGTTACCCTTACAACAAAGAATTGCAAAGACTACAAGGGTGGAGTTGTCTTTTTAGTTGAGGAGAAAATTATATGTTTGGATTTTGATGGGGCAACACGACCCAGGCTATAAATACTTAGCGCTTGACATGATCCAGATAACAGACACCTAGCGCTAGGGCCAGCTAGCGAGCCTGGCAGTAGCACCAGGTGCAAACATCTGGCGCTGAGGTTGTCATGCCCTAAGCGCTAGGTAAACCAGCACGCCATGCTGAAGACCTGACGAGCGGGTCTGCAAGCCCGCGCGCAAACTGTAAAGAGAAAATAAATTAATATGACTTTTTTTTATATATTATACAAAAGTTAGGTGATGATAATTTTTTTTCATTTCACATTAGGTTGAATATCCTTATCAAAGCATGTTTGGTTTTGCGTTGAAAAAATGCGTTGAAAAAAAATTAATTTTTTTTTTATAATTTTCTTTACTTCGAATTAATATTTTTGTATTTTTTTTAATTTTATTTTTAAATATATTAAGATTGGGTTTGGCTGCACAAGCACACTTAAGGAGAATATATTAAGTTAGGTCCTGCTCAGCGGGACCCATTCCAGTTGGGTGCTGCCACCAGAAAGACCTAAAATAGCTTTGTGTTCAGCCGTTGTTGGACCCATCAACCTTGGCTCCTGCTGCGGTTGGACCCACCAGCCATGGGTCCTGTCCCTAGCGGGACCTATCAGTGTTAGGTCCTGCTGAACCCATTAGAGTTGGATACTGCCACCAGTAAAACCCAAGACTTTAAAATCTTTTTTCATTTTCATACGGTAAAGAGGAAATAAATAAATGAGAATTTTTTTTTTATTTGAGGTTGGGCTGAATTTCATTATTGAAGCATGTTTGTTTTTGTCTTTCAAAAATGCTTTTATTTTTTATATTGTATAAAAATGCTTTTATTTTTCAAAAAATTTATTTTTTCTTTATTTCAAATTAAGATTTTTATTTTTTTTCCTCTTGATTTTTTTTCAAAATAAAAGTATTCAGAAAAATTATAATTCTAATATTGTCATATTAAAGTTGATTGAGCTCCAAATAAATGTTTTATTCACATAATATAATTTATATATTTTTATTATATAAGAGAATTTTTTTAACAATAAAATTCATTAAAAAACAATTCATAAATATTATAATCTAATATTATTTTGGGCCAATTTGTTATGTCATTCTGCCAACACCCAATGATGTTGAGTCCTGTCACCCAGCTAGATCCAATGCTACTAGTACCTATTAGTGTTGGGTCCAGCTTCTACCACAACCCATCAATAATTATTTTTTAATTTATTTTTTTCATGTAATTTGTTTTCGATACAGTAAAGAGGAAAAAATTTAAAAGCGACGATGGGTGAGTTCAGTACCAGCTGTATATAGTCAACAGAATGGGGAATAAGAGATAGGGGTATAACACCAGTCATCTCTCTCATCGGGATTGGAAACCATATCAGCCCCTTCACTCGCACCTGCGGCCAAAGAAGATGCGAAAGCAGCGGATAGCACTGCACCAGAAAAAGCGTGTTGGAGAAAGAAAAAAAAAGCCATCCAATGCTTCTGCATCGAAAAAGGTTAAGCCACTACAATAGCATTGGGAAGATTTCTCGGACGTGGGTGCGGGATGGATGGAAATTGTCCCTTTTGAGAAAGGCCGAATCTTAAAAATAAAAAATTAAATAAATTAATGAGATTTTTTTTATATTGTTTAAAAGTTAGGTGATTATAATTTTATTTTATTTGAAGTTGTGTTGAATTTTTTTATTTAAAAATTTGACATTGAGTCCTGCCATATAGTAAAGATGTATTTGTTTTTGCGTTTTAAAAGTTTTTACTCTAACATTATCATATTAAAGTTGAGAGCTATTTTATATATTTATATTATCTAAGAGAATTTTTTAAGAATAAAATCCATTAAAAAATAATTTATAAATATTATAATATAATATTATTTTGGGTAATAGAAGATATTTTAATTTTATAACATTAGTGTATGAGATTCAAAGTTTTATCAATGTTTTATTGTCTTTAGATTTTTTTTATTCAGTAGTTTTGAATTATATGTATTATTAAATACATAAATAAATTATGTGTTAGGTCATGTTCCGAGCAAGACCCATTAGAGTTGGGTCTTGTTGGAGGCAGGACCCAAAATAGCTTTAGGTTCAGCTGCACAACAGGACGCAATAAGTTTGGGGACCCAAAAGCACTAGCTTCGGATCCAAATCTCTTGGGTCCTGATGCAGGACCCAAGACGTTTATTATAATTAAAAGTATTAATATAAAAAATATTCTTATTTGTGTTATAAAGATTATTATTTTTATTATAATTAATATTATTAATATAATAATTAATAAATTAAAAATATTTTTATTTGTGTTATAAATATTGTTATTTTTATTATAATTAACGTTATTGATATTAAAAATATTATTATTTGTATTAAAAATATTATTATTATTATTCTCTTGGGTTGTGCGTCAGGACCCCTTAGCCTGAGGTCGTGCGTACCGTTAACCTTGGGTCCTGCATTAGGACCTGATTCTCAGGGGTCCAGCGTGTGTGCCCAAGGCTAAGGGGGCCTGCATCAGAACCTCATTCTCTTGGGTCATGCGTCGAGACTCATTTCTCTTGGATCCAGCATAAGAACTCGTTTCTATTGGGTCTAGCGTCAGGACCTAAGGTTCTTGGGTCTTAGGTTTTTTGTGTTATAAATATTATTATTTTTATAATAATTAAAAGTATTAATATAAAAAAATATTATTATTTGTGCTATAAATATTATAAGAACTTGGGCCAGGAGAGTTTTATATTATTATTAATATTATAAATATTATTATATTCATTAATATTATTAAATTTGTAACAAATATTATTACTATAAAAAAAATATATAATTGATTTAAAGGGTAAAATCAATTATTATTATTATTATTATTATTAACTGGGGTGAGACATCCCCTTCGAGACCCAAGAAACTTAGGGCTAGAAAGAGGCGCCTCACCCAAAAAGTTTGGGTGTGGATAGAGCGCAGACCCAAATCCATTGGATCTTGCAGCCCCGCTTAACCCAAGACTATTGATCCTCGTCAGGACCCAAGGCTAAAGGGTCTGTCAGCAAGACCCAAGGTTCATGGGTCCTGCGTGAGGACCCAATTCCCTTGGGTCGTGCATCAGGACCCAATGCTAATGGGTCCTCAGTTAGGACACAATGCTCTTAGGTCCGGATTCAGGATCAAAGGCTAATGAGTCCTGCATCAGGACCCAAGGTTCTTGGGTCTTAGGTTTCTAAATATAATTATTTGTGTTATAAATATTATTATTTTTATTATAATTAAAACAATTAACATTAAAAATAATATTATTTGTATTATAAATTTTATTATTTTTATTATAATTATGACGCGTACCACCTAACTAGTATACACTAAATATCTACCTCCCCGTTTTGATATATCACATGCATATATTTAAAAGAAATCAAGATGTTTAAGTTGCTAGTGTCTAAACTCCTGGTCTAAATAGTAAAAAGTAATTTCTTTCATGTCCAAATTACACCACCACTCACCATATAGTTGGAAGCACATTAATTACTCTCATGACTTTATATTATAATTAGGACTTTAAAACGACGTCAAGACACGCCATCTTTAATGGATGGTCCTTACATAACTTTTATCATTTAATAACTCACCGCCAATTATAAAAACCTATCACATCAGATGATTACTCTTAAACTAAACAATTTAGTATTCTTCCTTTTTATCTTTTTTTTCTCTTCATGCAAGTGGACATGATTCATGGATATATAAATACCAATGAAATATCAAGTGGGGGGGGTTTAACTAGTACAACTAATATAGAAACATCCTGATATTTCATTAGTCTTCACACATCCATCATCTTCTTTATTCTTTACATTCTACACACATATAAAATAACATTTCATTGTCATTTAACCGATTAGAATAAAATATAACCTCGAAGGCTACATTCCTCCTACATTCATCCTAATTTTAAGTATTGCATACTCCTTGAAGCCCAATAGTAGATTTATGTTATAGGTGCTCTTGATCTCCAACTGCAACGGTCTCGATCTCCCAATCCATCGTGCACCATTGAAAAGTACTGAATGGGTTTGCTTATAACGTAGTTAATGGTTTAATCATCATACAATCATAGATGTCGCATCTGACATCGCGACGATCTTTAAAAATCATCATCTAATATTATGATTATTAGAAACCCTAACTGGTCAGCATAGATTCTATAATATGAGACTGGTTACGCAAAAAACGAAGATATTATTAGATTTAAGCATCCTATGTGAGGTAAGCTGCATTGCTGGTTTTGTCTTAAATTGCTAAGGATTTATTGTACTATGCTACCGATGGTCTGCTTGTAATATTCCTGACTCTGGCGCCAGTGAATATTCAACTATAGATACTTCCAACTCTGACATTGGTAAATATTATGTTGCAAAAAAAAGTGTGGTATTCCTGGCTTTAGGGTCAATGAATAACCCAATAAAATGGAGTTAAAACAATGCATACATATTTTTTTTATTTTTTTAAGAAAAAAAATGTTTCGAATATTGGATTTGCATTTTACAGTAAAAACTCACAAATTAAATATATAGTGAAATACCCTAAAAAAACACGAGGGACCTACACATAAATTCAAAAAGGTCCACGAATTGTTTTTTGAATTTTCTAATATAAAAAAAGGGTTCGTTTGATCAAATATCAAAATAAAAGGGAATAAAATAAAGGGAATTGGGTTGGTTGCGTCTGAGACCCGGACCCAAATTTTTGCTTTTTTTTGGTGAGTCCAGCCTGGTCACTGGCCCAAGAAAGTGACCCGGCTAGATACTAGGCATGCAAGAATCGTGCATGTACAGTGATAAGTTAATTAAAATTCAAAGTGCACAGTGTTAAGTGAAATTGAAATTGTTTGATTGAGGAAGGGAAGAGACTTCGAGGATGTTTAAAAGTGTGTTGGTGATAGTTATTTTTATTTAAAAATATATTAAAATAATTTTTTTTATTTTTTAAATATTATTTTTTACATCCATATGTTAAAATTATACGTGATGGAGGACTGGTCGACTAGTTACTTTCTTCCTCAGCTTTCACCTTTGTTCTTGCTTTTCTCTGATCGGTTTCTTCCTGCCCGTCCCCTGTTCTGCGTGAGTTTCGTTCTCTTGTGGCCTTCTGTTTTTGCTCGTCTTCTCTGTATTATCTCTGTTCTTGCGTCTGTGTTTTTGTTTGTGGTTTTTGGTCCAGTGTTCTCTGTGTTTTATCTCTGTGTCTCCTCTGTGTCTGGTCATCTCTGTTTTTCCTGGGTTTTTTTCGTTCGTTCGTCCTCTCTGCGTTTGCTTGTTTTTCCCCTTCTTTTTTTCCCAGTTCGTCCTCAGTTCGTTCCTCCTGATGTGTTATGTGTGTTTCGTTCCCCTGCTGTGTTCTGTTCGTGGGTTTTCTCTGTTCTTTTTGCTTTCTCTGTTTGTCCTCTAGTTCTCTCGGTTTTCTCTCAGTCCCCTAGTGATGCGGACCTCGTGATCATATGGTCACACAACCCACACGCAAAGACACCAATTCCTGGAAAGCCAAGTAAATCAAGTTTGATAGGAGTGTGACACAAAAATAACTTGTACCTAGGCACCAACACTATTGGAAACGGAGACCCCCACCCAATGAATATTGATTCGCGAACGAGAAGTATAAGGATGATGCCACAAAGACAGTTGTTCTTCGATAAGTCATTTTTCAGTTCTTTAGAGAACCATGGAAGAGAGATTATCTCACCAACACACAAAGTGCGGCAAACAAGAAGTTTTATTAATCTGAATTGTCTAACTTACATGTCTGGTTATGCCTTTATTTATACTAACTCTAGACTTAAATAAAACCTAATGGACCCCCCTTAGGTGGACTTATACAATGCCCATTTACAATTGACCCAAATAAGTAATAATAACCCAAATACTAAGAAGAAAATAATACAAATCCGAAAATTATCATCCTAAATATGCTAGAATCAGATTTGTCACCATTAAGAAGTCCCAAATAGACTAGGAAATCTGATCTGAAGGTAGAATTTATTCTGAAGTCTTCTTTCTTTTTGTAGCTAGGATGAATAAGGAATCCTTGTAAGAAAAGGATTCTGAAACCTTTATGAATCTTTGCCACCCATGGAAACTATGTTGCAGGCTATTAAAGATCTTTGGAGAATTAGGAGATTTCCAAAATAAGCTGCCACATCCTTTTAGAAAAAGAATCCTAGCCAAATAGGAAGTCCACAAGTTAAAAGGAAGTAAATAACAAAATTCATATAGCCTCTATTGACCCGTATTACGATGCCTTCCCAAAATCCGATTGATCTGAAATTTGAACCCAAGGTAGGATAACATGTTAGGAGACTTCACGTAAAATTTCAGTCTGATCCAACGATCGGATTGAGAATTATGATTGTTGCTGTAAAATTGGATATGTGCATTTTTTATGTCAAAATCTGAATTTGACCTTGCCTGGATCATATCATTTTTTCCCCAGTTCGTCCTCAGTTCGTTCCTCCTGATGTGTTCTGTGTGTTTCGTTCCCCTGTTGTGTTCTGTTCGTGGGTTTTCTCTGTTCTTTTTGCTTTCTCCGTTCGTCCTCTGGTTCTCTCGGTTTTCTCTCAGTCCCCTGGTTTTCCTCCTCTTCGTTCTTAGTTCGTCCTCCCCCTTCCTCCTGGAGGCCTTTCTTTCTCTGGCTTTATAGCTAGAGAATGCCATACGTTTCAGTAACGTATTGCATCGTGGGCAGCTGAGGCGTTGAGGAAGATGAACAGCTTTAACACGCATAATAGTAATTAGGAAATCAAGCCCCTTAATCAGGAAATTTCCTCTTTTTGTTTTTTAATTTCGCCCCCTGGATAAATTGTAATTGGTCCCCTGGACTTTAGCGCCTTTTACAAAACAGTCCTTAGTTTCTAAATGTTTCAATTTAGTCCTTAATTAATTCTTCAACTTTTAATTCTTTCAAAATTACCCCTGGAAAAATCAATTAAACTCCCTATAGTAACCCTCGCCTTTTCACTTTGATCCTTAGACTTTAATTCCTTGCAATTTTGACCCAAATCAGCCAAAACTAATTTCATTAATTAAACTAATTCCAAGTTCAATTAAGTCCCAAAACTTATCAATTCTTCAATTAAGTCCTTGATTTGGTTAATTAAACTGATTCAAAGTTTAATTAAGTCCCTAAATTTTCAATTTATATTGTCTTGACCTAAATTTCAATTTATTCTTCATTCAATTTAATTTTTCATTTTTTCATCATCATTTTTATTCTCATTTTTATTATTTTTATAAAAAATAAAATAAAATAAATATAGTAAAAAATTGGGTTATGATAATAGAAATAAAATCAATCATTATCATCATCACCATCACCATCACCATCACCATCACCATCACCATCACCATCACTCATGATTAGGGATATCCTTTGATGGCTTGAATAAAAAAGGTCTAGACAGTTATGATAGACTTATAGACCCAATAGAACATATATAAAATATGTGTTCCATACGCAAGATTCTTTCGACCATGTTTTGAGGATAGACCTAGATGTGGTACCATAATTTTGATCTCAAATCTATTATTGGCTTTTAGAATCTTTGTACAAAGCTCATGGCCTAGTTTAGAATAAGCATCCAAGCCAAGAAAAGCTCTATCCAAGTGTAAGGTTACTATACCACCTAATTCAAAGGTATCACAACAAAATTCAAGATTCATCTTGGATAGCTCCTTATCCATTTCAGGAACCACTTTGGCTAATAAAACAAGAGAGTCGGACAATTTTAACTTGATGAGTTGCATCTCCAAAGCTTTGATCTTTTTAAATTAAATTGTAAAACAAAATTATTATGTCTCAAACTAAGTGAACCTCACTTTAAAACATGAGGTAATTAATAAGGGATGAAATTTGAGGCCTTTATAAAATCCATTAGATTGGACTAGCCACACATCCTCTCAGACTCACATTGTATCCCAATTGACAAATAGAGGGTAGTCTTAAATAGAGATTGTATTACAAAAAAGAGTACCTACCATGGATAAAACTTGTATCCCAAAACAATATTACACCCTTCGATATACATGCCTTGAAGAAATAAGCCTGAATAAGGTTATTCCTAAAGACATAGACTTGGACAAGCATACCCGATCCAAAATTGCTCTACCCATTTACCGTATAGTTGGTAGGAAACATTAATTACTCATACAACTTTCTACCTCTGGTAATCACTTGGCATTACCATTCTTATTCTAATAGTAGACCATCAATAATTAAGGGCTATTACCTTAAATAATTATCCTTAAACTAGAAAAAAGATATTATTCTCCCTAATTTTCCCTGACTCAATATAAGTTTTTTTTTTTAACAGTTGAGACTTTTAGATTAAGATGCTTTTTAGACTTATTATCATAATCTTAATGACAAAGCAATCAAAAACTTGATTCTCACTATCTTTTAATCTCTAACTAAATTTTAAAGAATAAGCATAAAGTAATGGTGGGTATGTGTAATTTTAAGTCTAATAGACTTGTAATTAATAGGGTGCACAAGATATTAATATGAAAAAATTCATTGAGATTTAACTATTAGCTTAAAGTTTTTGGTTGAGATTTTTTTTACAATACCAATATAGTAAAAATAAAAAATAGTTGAATAAAAAATTCAAAAAATAAAAACACCAAGAATTTTCATGGTTAATTTAATACGAATAGGAATTATAATTATGAAATAAACTAAAAACACTAAAGGTTTTACTATTTCAATTACTATAGATCCTCTCATATGTTTATTATGGATTGATACAGTGCATCCATAATGCCTTTTTAGTAAAAATATTTGATTTAATCCTTGAAATTTTAATTTTTATGTATTTCTTATTGTAGTATTTAGTTTTGACAGTTCGATCCTAATAAATCCATTTTCCTCATGTTTCAGTCATTTGACCTTAAGAAATGAGAGAGAAAGTAATCAAAAGGGAGAGGAGAGACACATTTTGGCTAACCATATTCGGATAAAAATAACTAATATTGGTGTCATTGGGCCATCTAAAATATAGGAGTTCAAAACATGTGTTTTAGACATTTAATCATGTTAGAAAACGTAGATCAGAAGCTATAGAGTTTGTTTTGATTTTGAGTTTTTAGACTAATTAAAGGGTGTTATGGGGCTGAAAAGTGAGTTACTAGGTTTTCTAAGATTTTTTCTAATGATTTTGAGTCTTAAGACTAATGTTTTTAGGTGAAAAATTTTGGTTTTAGGTTCCAAATGACCCAAATCTTGATTTTTTTGATAGTAGATAAGATGTCGCGGTTTGAAACTCATTTATTAAAAGAAACTAAAGTGGATGGTGTGTTTTCAGCTTGAGTTATTTTTTTAAAGGCAAACATACTAGACAATCCGTTTATGCAAGTCTATATACATGGGCTTGACTCTACTCACTCTTCCCTTTTTATTATTTTTATATTATTTAATATTCTAAAAGAAAATTATTTTAATATAAAACAATTAAAATGATATTTTTAAAATTATATAATGGTATTATACTTTTCAAATAAAATTATAAGCTTTTAAGGTTAATGTCAATACAAGAAAATTCAAACAAAGTAATGGAAATGCCAATGAAAAATATTTCATCACAATTTACCAACGGAAAATGTGATGGGAATTTTTTGTTAGTAATTTCATATGGAAACAACAACAAAATAAAAAACAATTTATGTCAACATTTCTAACATGTCAAAATCACCTACGAAAATGCCAACAAAAAATCCATCTAAGATTTTAGGAGAAAAATCTAATAGTTCTAATTCAAACACAACCTGGATAAATAATTTTATCTTTTTAAAGAAAATAAAGATGAAACCTCCACCTCTCTCTTTCTCTCCTTAAAACCTTCACTCACCTATATAAATTCAGCAACCAAAACTCTTCAGCATCGGTGCAACAGCTCTCCCAAGACCTAAACTTTTCTTTCTTGTTTTTTTTTTCTTGTCAAGCTTCATTCCACAAAGTAAGTAAACCCACACATTTATGTTTTAAGTTAATCTATTGAAATCTATTTATAGTATTTGTAATATATATATATATATGTCTTATGTAGTAATGTAGAATTTGTATTTTAGGGTTTATTTGAGATTTGGTAAATAAATTTTATTTGTTACTTGATGAAATTGAATGTGATTTTGTATCTTAGGTGTGTTGTGTTAGGATTGAAGAAATGATAGGTAATTTAAAGGGTGCAAATTAATTTTTTTATTAATCTTATGGTTAAATTGAAAATTTAGGGATAATTGAATTTGCATGGAATTGATAATAATTAGGTTTTAATTTAAGTTGAATAAGTTTGAATTAAAAAAATAATGGATAATTAGTTGAGTTCCAATTAATTTAATTTGATATAGGTTTTTGTTGATAATTTAGGGAAAATAAAATTAATGTGTAAGTGATAATAATTAGGTATTAATTGATGTTATTTATTCGTGAATTGAATAAATAATGGGCAGTTAGTTGGGTACCAATTATTGTTTTTGACAATTTTATAGTTTAGTTGAAATTTTAGGAAAAAAATGAATTTGTGTGGAATTGATAAAAATTAGGGTTAAGTATGTTTCAACCTATAAAGTGATTGATAGTTATTGGATTATGAATTATATTTTTCTAAATTGGAGGAATTGAGTTACTTTGGGATTTAAAAAATGATGGGTTATTAAGTTGTATTGTCTTATCCAAAAAAAAATTATTGCAATTGTGAATTATTAATTTGTTTGTTTAGGTTAATTGTGATTCATTTTTAATAAAAAAAAATTAGTTCTAAATTTCACCCAAAAAATTAAATTTTTTATTGTTATGTTTTATTATCGTTTTAGTATTTGTAAGTTATTAGTTTTAAATTTTACTTTACATAATGGTTTGTTATTTCACCTCCTTAATGTGTTTGGTTGATTATATTAGGGTGATAATCTTGTTGTTATTTATAGTTGTTAGATAATTTTGTTGTATGTGTCACACCCGGACATCGAGGCTATCTTAAAAATTTTCTTGATTATGGAAAAAGAACAGATATCCGGCATCTTATTGTTTTTATGGGAAAATGTGTTGTTCAAGAAGTCGCCACCTAATATTATGATAACTAGGAACCTTAACTGGTCAACAAAGATTCTATGGTTCGGGACTGGTTACGTAAAAGGAAAGATATTATCACCCCTTAAATGTCCTGCCTGAAGCAGACTGCATTGCTGGTTTTGTCTTAAATTGCTAAACGTTTATTAGTTTATGCTATGATAATTTGCTTATAATATTCCTGACTCTAGCGCCAGTGAATATTCAACTACGAATACTTCCGACTCTAGCGTTGGTAAATATTACGTTGCTATACAATAAATTTAGATCAATATTTTTATTCCTGACTCTAGCGTCAGTAAATAAACAAATAAAATAAATTTATTTTCTGCATGCACATATATATATTTTTTATTTTTTAGTTTAACTAAATGAAATAAAATATAATAAAAATAAATTTAAATCAGTATTTTTATTCATGACTCTAACGTTAGTGAATAAACCAATAAAATAAATTTATATTATTTTTATCCATGCATACACATATTTTTTTATTTTTTTATTTTTTGGGGCTGGGTCCAGCTCAGCCCATGTGGGCTGGGCCAGACCCAGCTGGCCCAGCCCGGTCACTGGCCCAAGCCAGTGACCCGGCTGGGCCAAGAACGCACACTCAGTCTCTTCTGCGTGTGCACAGTGCACAGTGCACAGTGCCTGTGTAATTAAAATTGCATGTGCACAGTGCCTGCCTGTGTAATTAAAGATGGAAAGAGAAGGAAAGATGCAAGCTTACCTGGTGCAGCTGCGGGGTGAAGACGAAGACGATGGTGACGACCGGTTAGCTCTGGCCGGCAGACACTACTTCCTCTCCTCTGTTCCTTCTTCTACGTTCTTTTTTTTTTTTTGCTTTCTTTCTGTGTTGGATCCCTCTGCTCTGTCTCTTCTGCGCGTCTTCTCCCTGCTCGTTCGTGCTCTCTGTTTTTCTTTGTATTCGTCTGTTCGGAGGTGGAGGGGGGTGGCGCAACCGGACACGAGGTTGGCGCTCCTGCGTTGGCTGGCCAATGCCCCTCACTGTTTTTGTCTCTCCAGTCTTCTCTCTCTCGGCTCCCCTGGTTCGTTTTTTTCGTCTCCCCCCCCCCCCCTGTTTTCTTCTTCCTGCAGTGTTTGTTCTTCTCGTCCCCCTCCAGTTGTCCTCTCCCTTTTTCTGTGGTCTTCTCTTGCTTCTATAAAGCCAGAGAATGGCCTTTCTTCACGTGTTCGTGCCTCACGATCGTGAGGCACGAACGCCTCTGTTTCTTTGAGAAGAAACAGGGGCAGAAAATTTGCTCTCCTCTGTCTTGTTCGTTTCCCTGTCCTTTTCCTGTTCTCCTCCCCGTTTTTTTTTTCTTTTTTTTTCTCTCGAGTGACCTTTCGTTCTCTGGCTTTTATAGCCAGAGAACAATGCCGTTTCTTCCAGCCATTAATTGCAGGTGTAATGGTGGCAGTGGGCATCCGTTGAAGAAGATGAACAGCGCATCCCCACAGACGGCGCCGTTTTGGTGTTAATGGTTATTTGCATTTTGGCCCTTGAAGTTTTAAAAGTTTGTAATTAAGCCCCTAGTTAAATTGTAATTAGACCCCTGCATTTAGGTGCCTTTTACACGTTAGTCCTTGGACTTTAATCTGTTGCAATTGTGCCCCCAATTAACCCCAAACTTTAGTATTTCTTCAATTAAGTCCCTGATTTCATTAATTAAATTAATTTCAAGCTCAATTAAGTCTCAAGACTTATCAATTCTCCAATTAAACCCTTGATTTGATTAATTAAACTAGTCAAGAGTTTAATTAAATCTTTAAACTTCCAATCATATTGCCCTTAACCCAAATTTTAATTCATTCTTCATTTATTTTATTTTTTCTTATTTTTCATCATTTTTTTCATCATTTTTCAGTAAATAAAATAATAATAATAATTAAAATAAAAGGGTAAAAAATTGGGTTATGATAGTATGTTTTTTTAATCTTGAAGCTGCTCCTTTCATCATATTTATGATAAAGTGGTCATTTGAAGAACTATTATTTCAATGAGTCAGTTTAATGACCATCTTGAATGGATATGTATAGTAGATGTTTAATGAGAAAAGTTTAATATTAGATAAATAATCTCAAATTCAAGTAACTAGTTTTCTAAATTATAAAAACTAATTCATATATGAAATCAATTAAGGAGAAATTTTAGTGGAAAGAGAGCACAGAAGGTGCTTGTGAGGAGAGTATGAAAAAACCACAGTTTGACTAGGTAAGTTTAAAGAATCAATGTTCAATATGTTCTTATAATTAAGTGTTATGTTAAATTTATATTATTATAAACCTGTATTATTTTATTTTAATTTCTTACTAAATTTCTATATAATAAATTTAAATCATATATGAATTAACTATTGGTTGTACCAGGTTGCGAGATGTTTTGGTACAATGCCCATGCAAGAGCGATGAAGAAGGTCGGGTCACTTGACATAGAGAAGTGGAAAAAATATAAACTAAAGTATATTATAGACCATAATTGGATAATGTATCTTGGATTTATGGTATTATAAAGTTTTATAAAATGCTCAAGATCCAGTGAACAAAATCTAAATAAATAAACTTATGCTTCAATGAGCAAGCAAACTAGAGAAGCAATTTTGTTTATCCACCATTCAAAGCTCCTAATAAGAGTTCAGTGTGAGACACACACAATTTTAATTATGTGTTTATTAGTGAGATTTTTAACAAACTATTTAACTTTCAGGAAAAAAAGGTTCGTCAAAAACCAACCCTAATGAAGTTATATGAGAAAACTCATATTAATTAGGGTGATAGGAGGAATAAGAGAAAAACATTGTTGATAAAAGAGTGGATGCATTCATTATAAGTTTTTTGATAATTATATTTCATTTAAAATTATTTATTTGCATTAATAATATGAAATATAATTGAATTTTGAAACTTGATTTTTTTTATATGAGAGATATAATGCCAACATGGTTGAGAAATCTGGTGAAAAAATTTTCACCCATCATCCTCAACATTCTCAAGTGGTTAGAGGCCGTTACAAGTGATGGACCTACTAGGAATCAAATTTATTGTTTGCCTATAGCATCAATCCAAGAACTGTTTCAACTCTAGACACACCATATGTCGAACCAAGCTATTCATCATAGGAATTTGATTAGATTGTGCATAAAGAGGTTTAGGAACAAGTGGTTGTTGAGTTGGAGAAGATGAGTGCACAACTGCTATAATAAAATAGGATGTTTGGGCTCAACTAAGTGCAATTATTGGTATACCTTTTTCTCTCCCTCCTGACCTTCAACACCTTTGATTTGATGTATTAGATATACTTCACCTTGTTGATTTGGTTGTATTTCAATTGAAATTTGAATCAATATTTTTTATTGTTTCTACTTTTGTTAATGTTTATGTATGAAATTTTTTCTATCTCATTTTTGTGCACTATTCATATAAATTTCCTACTTAAATCTTCTAACTATGAAATCACATAAGTATTCGTCATCCATTTAATATTATATATTGCAAAATTTGTACAAGTCAATTTTTAGAGATGTCTTTTGTTGTGGTTGTGAGTTTATTGTGAGTAATTGTTGGATTGAGGATCATAATATACAAAAAAAAAAAAAAAAAAATAAAAACTCCAACAAAATCATCAATGGAATCAATATTCCATCGGCATTTATGTTGGGAATTTAACTGGAATGTTCGTAAACATTCTAGAATTTTTGGTAAAACTTACAGAATATGTAAGAACATTACAACGAAGTTGCTTGATGGAATATTCATCAAAAAAATAAACGGTGATGGAATTAGCGATAGCTTTCAATTTTTTTAAATTTATTTTATTTCGTTGGCAATTTCCAATTCCAAAGTATTTTTTGATGAGAAATGGGTAGTCAAAGCTGATTTTTAGGTGCAAATATTTTATTGACGATATTCTATCGATATATAAAATTACCAACGAAATTGCTGATAGAATAAAAAATATAACGAGTTAGTTTTCGACGGTAGTATCCCATCATTGTGTTCATTAGCAATTTTCAACATCAATAGAATCTTCTCTGTTTACCGACGAAATATTTCATCTTTATTTTCCCATTCTTTTTAGTGTGTTAGGAATTACTTTATAAATAACTATATATAAAACTAATATGCATAATATTCTTAAAATTTATAATGAATATTCAATCCGAGTAAAATGCCTAATGTTTTCTTAAGAAAAAATTACATTAAAAATTCTATGTTTTAATTGCGATTTAACTTTCCCTGTATACTTTGAAAAATTATACTATATATATTACTGTTTATATAATTGATATCAATTTTAATACTAAGTTAGAAAATTGCAAACTCAATAATAAAAAAAAATAGTCTAAAATATTACAAGTTTGTTACTATAATTTATGCAATGTCAAAAGTGTCGTTATAACTGAAATATTAGAAATTCACAACTCCACTATGGCATTTTATATCAAACAAGAAAAATATAAACATGTATTAATGAGAGATAGAGTGTATAGTGTAGGAAAAATTATAACGAACCTAAATACAGGAATCATACCTCCTTTCTCTTTTCTATGAAGACGTTTGGGGTGTATTTCATGCACTTTCGATGAATCGCAAAAAAAGAAAAAAAAATCCGAACAAATTTAAACTGAAATATTGACACCAAAAAAGAAAAAGAAAAAAAAACCGAACCATTACACTAATCATGAGATTCCATGTTAAAATGAAAACGAAAGAATATATAAGAGTATATTAGTGTAAACTGAGAGAGAAGGAGCGTGAAGGGATAGATGACGAAGAAGACCAGTTTCCTGCATCTTTTGCTCATTGTTGAGAAGGTTTTGAGAAAACCACACTTTTTGAGGTGGTGACTGCGTTTATTTATATAGAGAATGTATACATGTGTAGCTGGAATACTAAGAAGGAAAGAATCATAACATAAATACAATATATTACATTCCTATAATTATGAGCTAAGAATCAGGAGGGGATTCTGCAGAATCCCCAACACCCCCCCACAAGCTAAGCATGGGATTAGAGCACATGCGTAGCTTGGAGCGAAAGAATGTGAAGAGTGGCCTGGAAACACTCTTGGTAAAGACATCTGCAACTTGAAGAGTAGAAGGAACATGTAGAATGCGAATACGACCAGCGACCACAAGTCCTCGAAGAAAATGATAGTCAAGATCAATGTGCTTGGAGCGCTTGTGAGAGACTGGATTGGAGCTTAAAAAGATGGCACTCTTGTTATCATAGAGAAGTAGCGGTCGAGCTGGACGAGGGACGTGTAAATCATGCAGGAGATGATCTAACCATAAAACCTCAGCAGCAGTGGAAGTAAGGGCACAATACTCAGATTCACAGCTAGAGCGAGATACCATAGGTTGCTTCTTGGCACTCCAGGAGACAAGGTTGTCACCGAGATAGATGGAGTAACCAGAAATGGAGCGCCTAGTGTCAGGGCATCCAGCCCAATCAGCATCAGAGTAAGCAGTAATGGTAGCAGGAGAGGAGGCAGTGAATTAAAGGCCATAGTGAAGAGTGCCCTTGACATATCGAAGGATGTGCTTCACAACTTGAAAATGGTCATCAGTGGGAGCATGCAAGTATTGGCTAACGAAGTTTACTGAATGAGCAAGATCAGGACGAGTGATGGTCAAGTATTGTAGAGCACCAACAAGAGAACGGTACAGAGTGATATCTGCAAACGGGGAACCAGCGGAGGAAAGATGTTGAGCGACAACCATAGGAGTAGATACCGGTTTGCAATCAAGGAGTTGAGCCCGCGTCAGAATGTCGCGAGCATACTTGGTCTGACTGAGAAAGAGTCCAGTCGAGGTAGAGGTGGCTTCAAGACCAAGAAAATAGCTGAGAGAACCTAAGTCCTTGGTGGAGAATTCTGAGTGAAGTTGTCGAATGAAGCTGCTAAGAAGAGAGTTATTGTTGCCAGTGAGGATAATATCATCAACATAGAGTAAGAGATAAATGATTTGCTGCTGACGATGCTAACAAATAAGGAGGTATCAGCACGGCTGCAGGTAAAACCAAGTTTCAAAAGAAATGAGCTGAATCGTTGAAACCAAGCACAGGGAGCCTGTTTTAGGCCATAAAGAGCCTTCTTGAGTTTGCAAACATGCTGAGGAAAGCGAGGATCAACATATCTAGGAGGCTGCTCCATATAAACATGTTCCTGCAAAATACCATGAAGAAAAGCATTTTTAACATCAAGTTGACGAAGAGGCCAACCATGAGTGATTGCTAGTGACAACACTACACGAACAGTGGGAGCTTTGACTACTGGACTAAAGGTGTTAGTGTAGTCAAGACCAGGGAGTTGAGTGTATCCTTTAGCAACAAGACGGGCCTTGAGTCGGTCAATAGATCCGTCAGATTGATACTTCGTGCGAAAAACCCATTTGGAACCCACAATGTTTGTTTTGGGAGGTCGAGGAACAAGATCCCAAGTGCAATTTTCACGGAGAGCGTTGAGTTCTTCATCCATAGCAGCGAGCCATGCAGGGTTTTTGGCAGCAGTCTTGAATCCACGGGGCTCAGATGTAGTGAGGAGGGCATGTAAGAGACCCGAGACATGTTGACTTAGATAAGTGGGGTAACGTGGCCGAAAAATGCCTACTTTAGCTCGAGTGACCATTGGGTGAGAGGATGAAGCGAGGACTGATCATGATGATGAGCTTGAGCTTCAGAATGTAATGGAGCTTGTGTTGGAGGATCGGGGGCTTGAAGAAGAAGCCGGGGTGTCTTTGTGTGGATGACATCTGATCAGTAGAAACCCGCATAGGCTCAAGCAAAGAGTCAGAACAGAGACGACATGCATGTGATTGAGACCGAGAATGAGGATTAGATAGAGGAACTGTGGGCAATGGGGTGGTAGATAATGGTGGGTCATGGGTGTGCATGGGCTCACTAAAACTGGATAAATCTAAGGATGCAGGAAATTGTGCGAGAGAGTTAGGTATTAAGGGGAAATTCAGTTCATCAAATTTGGCATGGGGCGTGACATATATCTTGGAGGTAAGAGGGTCTAGACAACGATAACCTTTATAAGAAGGACTGTAACCCAAAAATATGCATGGAATGCTACGTGGAGAAAATTTATTAGCAAAGATAATCACGTAAACAGGGATAGACTCTGCAACCAAAAGGATGAAAATTGATGTAAAGAGGAGCTTTACCATGTAGAATCTCAAAGGGAGAAAGACCTCCAAGAAGTTGGGTAGGCAACCGATTGATGATATAAGTCGCTGTACTAAAAGCGTCAACCCAATAATAAGTGGGTACTCGTGAATGAAATAAGAGTGCAAGACCCATTTCAGTCACATGGCGATGCTTACGCTCAGCGCGTCCATTTTGAGAAGGAGTGTAGGGGCAAGACTTTTGGTGTTGAATACCGGAGGAGCGGAGCTGAGATTGAAAACGATTACTACAAAACTCAGCACCACCATCACTCTGAAAAATTTTAATTTTGCAAGAATATTGATTTTTCACAAAGACCTGATATTGAAGAAAAATATCAATAAAATCATATTTAAATTTCATGGGGTAGAGCCATGTAAAGCGAGAGTGATCATCGACAAATATCGCGTAATATGCAAAACCCATTTTTGATTTAATAGGAGCTGGGCCCCAGATGTCGCAGTGAATAAGACCTAAAATAGAGTTGGATCGAGTATTATTAGTAGAAAATGGAAGCTTATGACTTTTTGCAATTTGACATATAGCACAAATAGCAGGATTAGGCAAAATAGAAGTAAGGGATAAATGTCCTTTTTTATTCAATAAAGAAATAATAGAGTGGTTAACATGACCAAGACGTGCATGCCATAAATCATATGACGCTGTAAGGACATATTTATTTAGGACAGAAATGAAAGCAACATTGCCTCGCTCTAGTACGTAAAGACCGTCATCACATCTTCCGGTTGTCACCACCGTTCTTGTGATCTTGTTCTGAATAATAAAAGAATAGTCATTAAATGTGACCAGAACAGAAAAGTCTTTAGTTAATTTACTAATGGACAAGAGATTTTTTGTGAGATGTGGTACCAATAAAACATCAAGCAATTTTAAATTTGGAGAGGGTTGAGAGGTACCCGTATGGGTAATGGGAAGAGGAGCCCCATTTCCCACAATAACCTTATCCTTACCAACATATTGCTCGGAGGTGGTCAGTGCAGTCGAATCCGATGTCATGTGAGCAGAGGCACCGGTGTCAAGGTACCAATCTGAGGTGCAGCTAGGAAAGGTTTCAGCAATGTGTGCTGATGGCTCTGCACGATCATATCGATTCTGACATCGATCAGCAGTGTGGCCCTCTGTTTTGCAGATTTGGCAGCGTGCATTATAAGAGCGACGAGATCTATTATTCCCTGAATGACCACCGAAGTTGCTAGAGGAGGGGCCATTTGTGTTGCCATGTGAGCCACCTCTGTGGCGATGATTTCCTGTGGAACAAAAATGTCCACCACGAAAGTGTCCTCTGTTCATTGTGGCTGTGAACGCTGCAGAAGAGAGAGTGTGAGTTTCAAGTGATTTTTGAAACAAATCAAAACTTTCTGCCAGAGGGACCAAATCATGAAATGAAGGTAGAGGTGTAAGAGCCATCTGTGTGGAGGAGAAGGCAGCAAACTCAATGCCAAGAGCACGGAGAAACCAATGAGATTTGTCAACTTCATCAACTGGTTGTCCGATGGCCACTAATTGATCACAAAGGCCTTTGAATGCACGGGCAAAGTCAGTAATGGAGCGGTTTCCTTTCTTCATGAGTTGAAGTTCATCCTTTAGGCGAATCTCCCGAGTTTTAGATCTATGGCTGAACACACGTTCAAGAGCAACCCAGACATCCCGAGAGGTTGCAAGGCCAACAGCAGCTGCCATGGCTTCTTCTGTGAGAGATGACAGCAATAGACTTAAGATCCGTTGGTCTTTGAGTTTCCATTCAAGGAATTCGGGGTTGACAGTAGAGGTATCGTCTGTGGTGGTAATTGTTTCATTCGGTTGTTGAAGAGAACCATCAATGAAACCAATACAACCTTGGCATTGAAGGAGAGGAATGAGCTGGCTTTTCCAGAGCAAAAAATTTGTTGCTGAGAGCTTAATGGTGATCATGTGAACCATGGTATTGAAGGAGAGGGGCTCTGCCATGAGGAAGAAGGGAGGAAGATTTGTTTTGGAATTTAACCTAGAAGAGCTCTGATACCATGAGAACGTTTTGAGAAAACCACACTTTTTGAGGTGGTGACTGCGTTTATTTATATAGACAATGTATACATGTGTAGCTGGAATACTAAGAAGGAAAGAATGATAACATAAATACAATATATTACATTCCTATAATTATGAGCTAAGAATCAATAGGGGATTCTGCAGAATCCCCAACAATTGTAGCATTAAGCTTTGTTGAAAATCAATTACTAATCACACCTGAATTTAAGCCATTCAAACAGCTACCATCGCCGCCCTGCGGTCACCAAATCAAACGTACATCATACCTCTATTTTCCATGCTTTTATTCAGTTTTGTAATTGCTTGCTTCCAGTTCTCGTGCTTAGATACATATTCCCTGATCTTTCGTTTGCGGATTCGATTTTTATCCCAATTATTTTTTTGCATGATGACTTTTGTGTTTTAAGCGCTATAGTGTTTCCTGCTAGAATTAACACAAAATCATTAATAGAAAATTGAAAAACATTGACAGAATATTCTGACAATCAATGTATAAGAAAAACTTTTTTCAGCAATTTAAATACTAACAGAATTCCCAACAAAAACATGCCATCAACAAGTTTCTCATCAGAGATTTGTGTTTCATCTATGATTCCATCATAAACTTTCTTTTATGATGGAATGACCGATGAAATATTCACGCCAAAAATTTACATTTTATCACCCATTTTCCATGGGGAAGTCCATAAAAAAAAAAGGAGCAAATATTACCGCTGAAATCATAAATGAAAATACATTGATTTTCAATGGAATATTCCTTCACCGATTCCATCGGAAATGCCTAAGCTTTACGTAACTTTTCGATGAAATGTGAGTAAATATTGCGAACAAAAATGCAAATTTTTTGTGTTGTTTAGTTTTTATAATCCCAAATGCATTTTTTATTAACACTAAACTCACAACAACAACAACAACAACAACAATAACAACAACAACATTGGAAATATTATAAACAGAATTCCATACAAAAACAATAATTATATTAAATAGAATTCCATACATAAAATTTTTGTAAACAACATATTAAAATTTTTAAAAAGGTGGAGGGGGTGAAAAAGATCCTAATCTATAAGCTCCAGGAGAGGGAGGAAAATGTAAAGCCAAATATGCATGTATTTGCTCTCATTTTCTATTATTTCTTGTTTGATTTTTGCTCTTAGTTTTGCCATTATTTATGCTCTTATATTGTGTAACTCAATAGCCAATTGTTATGGAATCCTATCTCAAACCATCTCCTCAATGGCCGATGATCATTACCAGAAATTCACCTTAAACCAAGGAAATTACCGATGAAATAATTATGTCGGTAAATTGCGGTGATAATTACCGACGACCACTATTCTGTCTGTAATTCAGTCGGTATATACCGACAAAATAATACCATCGGTATATATCGACTGAATTACATAAGGAATATATAGAATTTGAAAAAAAAAAGCGGTTTGATATCGTAGAAGTTTTTGTGGGTGATTTTACCGATGGACTCACCAAGGGATTTAAAACGGGATCTCCGTACAGTGACGTGAGCAATTCACCATCAGAATTACCGATGGAATCTCCAACAGAATGAGTCCGTCGATGATTCCATCGGCAAAAGTTAATTTATCACCACTCTGCCGAGTCTCTCCTCCCCTATTTCTCCTTCTTCTTCCCCATCCCAACTCTCCCCTCCCAAACTGCAAACATCTACCCCCCTAAAAATATCTCCCTCTTCTCAACACAAGTCATATTTCTTTAAGTTTTGTGGTCACAGCATCCGTGTTCTGATTTATTGTGGATTTTATCATTTTTTGTAAGTAAATATTTTTTTTAATTTTAACATTTAAATGTCAATTTTATTGTTTTTTTTAGTATATGTATTTTGTTAGTGTATGTACATGTTTTATTGTTATTTCTCAAACAAACTTTGTAGTATGAATGTATAATTTTGTACTTGTTATGGTTTGTTTTAGATTTTGTAAAATTGTATTTTTTGTAAATTGTTGAAACTTTGTTGAATTACCGAATTACATGTGTTGTGGTGAAATAATTAAAGCTTGTTTAACGAGTCCGTTTTAATTTTTATCAATGTTATTGCGGAGTTGTAATTTTCATAAATTTATATGTATAAATTTGTATGGACGTTGATAATTGATAATGAATATTTATGAGAAGTTTTAATTAGTTTGTTGGATAATCTAGAGGTAAATCAATATTTTTGCAAATTTATTTACCTAACATAGTTAATTAATACATGTTGTCATCATAATTTTATAGAGGTTCGATAGAAGTCATGGATGATCGTTCATGGATGTATCGAGATTCACCCAAAGGATTGCGGATGATGAATTATTGTAATGGGGTTCAGGGTTTTATTAATTTCGCAACATCTATTCCCATAAATTTTACTGGAGGCGGTATTAAGTGTCCATGAAGGAAGTGTCAAAATAAAAAGTATCTGTATCCAGATGTTGTAATGATGCGTCTTTTACACAAAGGGTTCATGGAGGATTACCTGTGTTGGTATGCACATGGAGAACTATTTGTTCGTAATGATAGCATGAGAGAAAGGGTGGTTGGGTCAACTTCTAGTTCTAGCAACGTGCATGGAGTTGCAAATGACAACAGTAATCCTTACAGGAATATGGTTATGGATGCAATGAGAATGAATCAAGGTAATGTCAGTCAATGTCCAATCATAGAAAAAGAACCCAATGCAGATGTAGCAAGGTTTTTTGATTTGTTGAAAGATTCTGACAAACCATTGTGGGATGGCTGCACGAACCACAGTAAATTATCGGCCGTAGCATAGGTGTTCACCATCAAGTCAGATCACGAGTTGAGCGAGGCCGGTTATGAAAAAATTATCGAATGGGCGAGAAGCATTTTACCTGAAGGGAACAAGCTAAAAGAGAACTTCTATGCTGCAAAGTCCATGATGAAACCCCTCGGTTTAGGATACCAGGAAATTGATATTTGCCCTAACTTCTGCATGTTATACTACCTTGAAAATGCTGAGCTGACCGAGTGCATGTGATGTGGGCATTCCCGTTACAAACCCAAAACTGGCAGGGGAAAGACTATCGTGACATATAAAAAACTTAGATACTTCTCAATCACACCTAGACTGCAGAGGTTATTCATGTCACCAAGGACTGCTGAGCACATGACATGGCACCAATCACATGATGTGGTTGATGGAGTGATGTTGCATCCTTCTGACGGCGAAACATGAAAACACTTTAACAGTGTGCATCTTCACTCTTTAGCTGAATTAAGGAACGTGCGTCTTGGGTTGTGTACAGATGGATTCAACCTATTCGGGTCATTTACTGCTTCTTATTCTTGTTGGCTAGTCATACTCATGCTTTATAACTTGCCACCGGTGATGTGTATGAGGTCGGAGTTCATGTTTTTATCTACTGTCATACCCAGTACAAGCAGTCCGGGCCAGAATATAGATGTTTGTCTTTGACCGTTGATTGATGATTTGACGAAGTTGTGGTCCTCCGGAGCTTTGACTTATGATATATCGAGGAAATAAAATTTTGTTATGAGGGCGGCTTTAATGTGGATTATCAATAATTTTCCAGCTTATGGAATGGTTTCTGGTTGGAGCATGCATGAAAAACTAGCATGTCCATACTGCATGGAAAACAACAAGGCATTCACGTAACAAACGGAGGTAAAGCTTCTTTTTTAGATTGTCACCGTCGTTTCTTGCCAACGAATCACAAGTACAGAAAGAACAGAAAGGATTTCTTTGTTGGCAGAGTGGAAAATGATGTTGCACCCCCGTGTCTTTCTGGTGAAGAATTGGATGCTGTTGTATCAGAGTACGATAACATTGTGTTTGGTTTCCAATCAAGTAAGCAGAGGTTTCCTAGTTTTGGTTTGACCTATAATTGGGTAAAGCAAAGTATTTTTTGGGAGCTTCCTTATTGGAAGACCAATCTCCTCCGCCATAACCTTGACGTCATGCACATAGAAAAGAGCATGTTTGAGAACATTTTTAACACCATCATGAATGTGACGGGGAAGAGAAATGACAACATCAAGGCTAGATTAGATATAGCTTTGTTATGTAACCGTAAAAACATGGAGTTGGTTTTTGATGGGTCACGAGTCACAAAACCAAGAGCAAGCTTCGCGTTAGAGAAAAATGCACAGCTACTAGTCTACAAATGGCTTAAGAGTCTGCGTTTTCCCGATGGACATGCCTCAAACATATCAAGGTTGGTTAATGTGGAGGAATGCAGATTGTGTGGAATAAAGAGTCATGACTGCCACGTGTTTATGCAAACACTCATTCTATTAGCTTATCATGATTTCTTGCCAAAAGGGATATGGGATGCACTCACGGAGATTAGTCATTTCTTTAGAGATATATGCTCCAATAAGTTGAATGTTGATCACATTGAGAGGCTTGAAACAAATATCATCGAGACAATATGCAATCTTGAGATGATATTCCCTCTATCATTTTTTGACTCAATGGAGCATCTCCCCATACATTTACCGTTCGAGGTAAAAGTTGGAGGACTGGTCCAGTATAGATGGATGTTTCCATTCGAACGGTTAGATATTACACTTGCAATGTAATTCATATATAAAAGTATTTTTTTTATTTTTCTTAATTGAAAATATTTGATTAATTCCATGCAGGTACTTATTCAATCTTAAGAAAAAGGTTAAGAACAGGACGCATGTTGTGGCTTTGATATGTGAGGCCTATATTATTGAGGAGATCTCAACATTTATCTCGTACTATTTCGAACCTCATTTGAGAACAAGAATCAATCACGTTCCACGACACGATGATGGTGGTGAAGTGCCTTCTAGTGGGAACTTGTCAATATTCTCCAATCTCGGACGACCCACACCTAAAAATGCCGTAGGGGGAAGATATTTGTCTCGAAATAGAGTTCGACAAGCACACAATTATGTTCTATTTAACCGTGATGAGCTGAGACCTTTTATTCGGTAAGTATATGTACTACTTAAACTTCGTTAAGAATATACTATTTATATATTGTAATATCATAAACTCATATAATTTGGAACAACCTTGTAAGCAACATTGACAATATTTACTGTCAAATAATTCACAGTTGACCGAATCCCAAATCTTTCAATTAGAAGATGAACAATTTGCCACGTGGTTCAGAATACATGTAAGTACTATTACAAACTCATTATCTCTTACAAAGTTACTGTATGTCATTACAGAATTCTCGTATACTGTTTATTGTTGTACATGATATACAAGGTTTATTAAATGGGAAGGAGTGCTGCTATTTCATTGTCTTCACTAAGCCTGGGCCCTGAAATAAAAGTTAAGTGCTATAACGAGTATTTTGTCAATGGATATGTGTTTCATACTGAAGAATACGGGCATGGAAGAAAGACATACAACAACGGTGTTTGTGTTAAAGGTTCGACTTGTAGTGAGTTTGAAGTTGACTACTGTGGTAAATTAGAAGGGTCGGCAAACTGCAATATCATAGCGAGTAGAATAGAGTGTTTTTATTCAAATGCTATTGGTATGACACCACTAGCAGAGGAATGAGAGTAGATCCTCACTATGGTCTGGTCGAAATCAACTCAAAAACTAGACTCCGCAACGTAAACGATGTCTTTGTTTTAGCAAAGCAATGTCAAAAAGTTTATTACATATACACCCTTTCCTTTAGAAAGGACCGATCAAGAGTTGATTGGTTATCCATTTTAAAAACAAAACCTAGGGGTCGTGTCGAGGTTGTTCAGGATGAGAACGAAGACACAAGTGTGCGAGATGAAGTCTTTCAAGTTAGTGAGTTGGTTGAACCATATCGAGTTGCTCCTTCAATTGACTTAGAAGAAAAATTCAAATTTTCGTGTTTTCGATGATACTCTTGTTGATGTTGACGCAAAGGAGTTAAATGTTGTTCTAAGCTCTAGCGGACAAGCAAATGTCGATGAAGATGATGATGATGATATCCATATTGAAGATTGCGATGGAGCTGATGGCGATTCAATTGACGACGAAGAAGAAGAAAATTCTGACTAACTATCTGAATCAAGGAAAGTGTAAAGCATTTTTTTGTAATGTAATATTATGGATCATATTTTGTAACATGAAATATTTATTTTATAATTGTTAACTGTTGTTATTGTTTTGTGCCAGCAGTTTGTAATTTAAGTGTTTGCAGGAGGGTAAATAGGCAATACAAACATAATCTTTCATGCACAGTGCACGATCACCGATGTCTCTACAAATGGAAACTGTTCGTCGGTATTTTACCAAGAGTTGCAAAATATTTACTGCAAATGCCACATTCACCGATGTCTATACCGACGGATATAGTATCCATCAGCATTTTACAGAGAGTTAAAAAATATTTACTGGAAATGCCACAATCACCGACGTCTCTACAGACGGATAAAATCTGTCAGTATTTTATCGAGAGTTGAAAAATATTTACTGGAAATGCCACAATCACCGATGTCTCTACAGATGGATAGATTCCATCGGCATTTATCGGCACAGTACACAATTACCGACAGACTCACTAATGGACTGTGCGAATCCCCAAGGACGTGTATTAATGCATCTTTGATCGCGTGAACTTGACGATGGAATTACCGACAAACTGTGAAAAATATGGAGGGTAATTAAAAAATTTTAGTGAGAAATTCAAAATTTACTGATAGATTTTTGAAAAGTCACCGACGGAATAATTAAAAATAATATTATTTAAATAGGCCGTCGGTGAGTCCGTCGGTAAAACTGCACTATAAATCTCAGTGATCGCCCCTTTAGTTCATTTTTCCTCTGCTTTGTTTGAGAGTTCTCTCGTTTTCATTTTTTCCCTCTCATTTCCTTCAAAACTTTTGTTTTTTTAGCTTGTAATCTCTAGTTCAATCTTCAGCAAATTAAAAGGTATGTATTTCCATTTAATATGCTTAATGATTTCATTTTTTTTTTATTTTTTCTTTGTTTTAGTTATTGTTATTTTTGTTGTGTTTTTTGTTTTGGTGTATTTTTATAATGTAGATAAAGTCTTGAAATAAACACATTATTAAGGTAATCATTTTTCATTCCTAAAGTGTATTGTTTTTTTTTTTAATTTGTTCAATATATTTTATTGTTATTATTGCCATAATAATTGAATACTTTGTTGAATTTTAATTGTTATTGTTGAATTTACCTTGTAATTAGTAATTGAATATATAAGAATAAATTTAATTATTTTATCTCAATTTTACTCTATTATTGCATGATATGTGTTTAATTATTTTCACTGATTTTAATTTTTATTTGTATAGATGTTAGGTTATATATAAGATTTTTGAATGGGGTCAATTGGTTGTGGTTATTGTCAATATTTGCAGGTTTGAAAACTTTGGGTAGTCTCCAGTATAGAGGAGGTGTTGCTGAATTGTTTTTTAATAATTGAATTTAATTATGTAATTATTCATATAAAATTATGTAGATGCGTAAAACAAAATCAACAGCTCGTCGCTCACATATGGTCGCAGCTAGTTCTTCTAGCAGTGAGGATGACATGTCATTAGGTGCCTATTAAGAAGAGTCACCTGCACCGACTCGCGATGCTGTCTCTTCCAGCGTGGTTTCATAGCGCAGAGGCGGTGTGCGCTCACAGAGGAATCAATTCATCCGCAGGTACAAGGTACATTGGAAGGACACCATTTCAATGTAAGTTTGTTTTGGTTCAATTTTATTTTATTTTTAATTATAACATAATTTATGAACAACTAATCAATATTTCATTAATTTAATTTATTTTTAGGGTCACAAACATTGAGGCCGCCCGAGTAATATCATCAGCGTTTAAATCGTCGAAGGAGATTCCATTATTTCGATGGAGTTAGGTTTGCGGACATCCTAAATGGAGACCTTATATCGATGCATGGTTTTGAAGATTTCAGGTTGGTGTTAATTTATAATTTCTAGCTTATTTTTAATAAATTATTATTATAATTGTAAATAAATTATTATTTTTATTTTAACTAAATTATTTATACATGGCACAAATCTAAGTGGGACAATGCGCATGACAATGTTGCGAGGAGGGTGTGGGAAAATCACGTGGTAACTAGGTAACATTGAAAACAATACGATATTTAAAAAAAAAAAATTTGTTTTAAAATCTAATTTGTCACTATGGAAGAAGGTTGCATGATTTTTGGTATGAAACACAAAAAAGGCCAAAAAATAAGCGAGAGATAACAGTCTACAAGGCTGGAATGACGTGGTAGTTTGGAGGGATTTCAAACTGTCATACATCCCGGGGGATATATGGCCGCAATATATTGAGCACGTGACGCCCGAGTGGTTCAAACGACACTCACAATCCGGTGCCGACAACCGGAACCGACAACCGGAACCGACAAATTCATGGTTCGTTGACCATGCACACCGGCGGCTCCGTTTCGCTTGCTGCACATGCAAAACAGATGGTAAGATTAATTTAAATGAAATATATTGTTAATTAATTTGTTCTTACTTAATTAATATTTTTTTCTTACAGGCTATGTCTCTTGGACGTGAGCCTAGCCCAATGGAGTTGTTTCTAGAGACACACGTGCAGAGTGAAGACCGCCAAAAGGGGGTGCAACAATTCATTGAGAACCGCGCTCAACACTTCATGGTATGTTTGTTCAACCATTTTATTTCGTAAGTTATTATTTTTCTTGAATTGAATATGATGATTTCTTTTTTCATTTTTAGGAGACCTATAATAGCCGGTTAAGGGAGAGATATGGGGATGATCCTTCGACCCATCCAGATTTCGATCTAGATTTGTGGATGGAGGTAGGATCGTTTGGTGGACTCGATAAAAATAAGGTGTACGGGCTCTCCAACACTACAGCCGAGAACTTGCGGGCGGCTTGTAGTGTCTCAACCGTCGGGAGCTCCCAATCAGTATCGAGCACCCAGTCTGAGGAGTTCATGGCCTTGAAACAACAATACGTTCAACTCTCGGTGGATTATCAAAAACTCAACCAAATGGTCATGGACATTAGATCAAAGATGGGTGATGATACATGAGTGCCTTTTTTTTTGCCGTTTCGTCCCGGGAACGACCATCCTCCACCACCTCCTCCTCCTCCTCTAGCTCCGCCATTGTTCTAGTTTAATTTTCTTTTGGAAACATATTAAATTTGTTATGAATATTTGGATGAATATTATTTAACTTTATTTTTTTATTTTTGATGTTTAATACAATTTTATTTGCATAATTGGTTTTTTTAATATTAATTTATATAATTTTATATTTTTATTCTAAATAATTTTTTTTTAAAAAAAAAACATCACCGACGGATGTCCAGATGGAATGTTTCCGTCGGTATTTTGCAGAGAGTTGAAAATATTTACTGGAAACACCACAATCACCGACGTCTTCACAAACGGAACCATTCCGTCGGTATTTTATCGAGAGTAGAGAAATATTTACTGTAAATGCCATAATCACCAATGTTTTCATAGACGGATACATTCCGTCGACATTTCACCGATGGAATATTTCCGTTGGTATATTTCCAGCGATAATTTTTTTGACGCGCATTTTCTGTCTGTAAAACCATTGGTATTTTTTTTATCAACAGAATGTGGAATTACCGACGAAAGCTATCCTGACAGACGCATTCCATCGAGGATTTAGTCGGTAGAACATTTACCGATGAAGTGGTAATCTCACACCAACGGATTTGGTCCGTTGGTAAAACTGTTAAATGTTGTAGTGGATGTCTGGTTGAAGTCAGAATGTTGTGTGCCTACCATTGAAACACTACGACTCACCCTTATATCTTCGGTCAATGCTATAAGCATACCATAACTCAATTCTTATCAAGTCTATCAATTGCTCCAGCCTCCAACCACAAATGAGGATCGTTAGGAGGATGGCTGTAATTGTCTTTTTCATGTTTAGCAACCATGTTGGCATTATATATATCTATTAAAACAAAACAAAAAGTCAAAATCCAATTAAACCTTTTCAAAAAAAAAAAACATTAGTAATGCAATTATAACTATCCAAAAATACTTACAATGAAGTCTTTGATTCTATTATCGATAAACCTTTTCACCCTTTTTCTTTATCCTCTTTCGTTATATGAGTTTCCTCATATAACTCCATTGGAGTATGTTCGCACCAAAACTGTTTTTCCTGTACAATAAATAGTTTGCCGGAATACGTCTTACGTATAAGGTCGTAACCCTAGATACTAAAAGAAAAAAATAATTTTCTTGGAATTTTTGAAATATTGTCCTAGTTCTCGTGACTTAAAAAATAATTATTAAAGCCAAAATGCATGTTAATACATATTTTTTAATTTTTGTTATATGAAAATATGATATGATTTTTTCTTTGAGATACTTGGCCCTATGCATGAAAACAAAAACAATTTTTTTTCAATGTTTTTGATGAACACTAGGTATTTTAATACTGGATTTGTATCTTTACGGTATAAAAATACCAACCAATATTAAGCAAAATTCATTAGAAAAATATGCGGGAAATCACATATTTTTTTTGAAATAATTTTTGATGAAAATTTCCTTTTTTTTTTTCTTTCTTTCGGGCTGGGTCCACCCGGCCCGTATGGCTGGGCTGGACCCAGCCAACCCAGCCTGGTCACTGGCCCAAGCTAGTGACCCAACTAGGCCACACACTCGTAAAATTTTACACGTGCATGAATAGTGTGAAGGTAATTAAATTACCTTCGCACAGTTCGTACTCGTTCTTGCAGATAGCAAGAATGTAAGCACAGAGTTACTATGCAATTGGAGAATGACGATTTTAGTATTGGCTTTCTTGCATTTTCTTTTTGTTTTCATGGACTAGCATGCATCATTTTTACTACAGGGACTGAGAAGGGAAGTGAACATACCTGGTTCTGGAGAGATGAAGGCGATGGTGGTGCTAACCTCTTCTGCTGTCTGTGTTCTCTGCTTCGCCATTCAGTCTCTTCTTTTCTCTTCCTTTGCTCTTTTGTTCCTCTCCCTGTTCGGCCTTGCTTCGAGTTTCACTTTTTTTTTCTCTTGTATTTCCCTCTGTATTATTTCCTTTCTCTCCTCTTCTCTTCCTTACGCTCTCCCTCTCTCTGTTTTTCTCTGGCTTTATAGCCGAATAAATGCCATACATGTCAGTAACGTATTGCATCATGGTAGCTGAGGCTAATTGTTTCTTCTTCTTCCTGCTGAAACGGCTTCCCTGGTGTAATGAAAAAGGTGATGAACAGTGACGGTGTTGTTTGAGATGTGAAATGACCCTTTTCTGTTTGGTCACTCAAGTTCTGAAATTTTGTAATTAAGTCCCTGGATAAATTATAATTGGACCCCTGAACTTTAATTTCTTCCCAATAAAGTCCAAATTGACTTAAAAATATTTTTTCTTGCAATCAAACCCTCCATAAATTCAATTAAACCTTCAATAAAATGTAATTGAGTTCATAAACATTTGATTTTGGACTTTTCTTCCTCAAATTGAATTTTTCTTGTCAACAAGGCTCTCATCAGTCAAAAATATACTGTTAAATTTCAATTCTTGTATTTTTGAACCTCCTCAACCAATTTCTAGCCATTTTATAGGCATTCTAGCATTCTTTTCTCACTCTTATTATTTTTTGGATTTCTTCCGAATATTTTTTTGTATTTTCTCATTTTTGTGTGGGAACCCAAAAATGGATAACAACAACAACCACATGAATTCCCTTTTTATTAGGGACAACTAGGAAGTAATTTTCATTGCCCACGATTTAATTTAAAGGACTTGCCAACTTAACTAGAAGCATAGGGAAATGAGAACCTACATCATCCTATAATTAACAAAATCATACTTTGCTTTCTTGGTCGTCGTTCTTTTAGGCAACTAAACATCAAAAGTTGTCATATTCATAGATATCGATAATTGATCATCAACTATCAATTTATATCTTGTCCTTAGTCACCAATACTATGGTCATTAAGTATTGTTCGTTTCTTATCTGTAGTCACCGACATTGCAGCCATTAAGTATCATTTCTATCTCATCCTTTGTCACCGATACTATGACCACTAAGTATAATCTGGTCATCCCCTTGCGGATGAAAATAATTCTGGCAAAACCCATTTGATTACCAACAAATTTGGCTATTAATAACTTCCTACCGAGTCTATCTTTAATATTTTACTTCACATCTTCATACAACCTTATGCCGCATTATTTTATTTGAACTATGTTTAACAAACAACTGATGACATGTATTATGGTCTAGGAATCCTTGTACATATAAAATTCTTCCATGCATAACTATTCATTCTTAACTATGATCAGTTTTGTATATGGTTCTTTAAATATTAATTCTAATTGTGAATAACACATTATACTATTTATTTTATTGTATTACTAAATGCTTTCAAATCAGATGGTTCGCAATACTTATTACCGATGATCCTCGTATGAATCCCATTAATCAGAGTTAACCTATAAAATCCCCAAAAAAAAGAGAAACATAATAAATAAAAGTAATAATTAAGAAATTTAATAAGAAAATATGAGGGACATAAGGACTATGACTCAAGTTGTAAAGAAAAGGAAAGATTAGGGGCCAATGTATAATTAGGAAGAATGGGGGCTATAAATACCCTATTCATTCCTCTTTCATGATCGACTAGAAATTTAATAAAAGTAATATTTCATTTCTTAAATAAGATGAATCTAGTTAACCCACTACAAGAAAATTAATAAATACAAACGAAAATATTGATAGAATATTTCCGTCGATAAATTACTGTGAATTTTACCGACGAAAATATTCATTTGGTATATACCGAGGGAATTATGGTGAGAAAAAAAGAATTAAAACAAAGCCAAAAAATAAGATGACATGTCATTTATACCAACAGAATTACCGACGGAATTAATTATGTCGGTAAAATTGTTGGTAAATTGTTCACTCCTCCCTGACACTGTTCATCATGTTAATTACAAAGGGAATCACCGACAAAAATTCAGTCGGTATTTTCAGAGAGCACTGGAACTATTCACTTCCTAATTACACTGTTAATTATTGTTTTTTACAGACAAAAACACCGACGAATTGAAAAGTCATCGGTGTTATTTGGCGAGTTTCTGAAAATTTTCGAGTAAATTGAAAATTTAAATTAAATATTACAGACGAAATCACCAACGGATTGAAAAGTCGTCGGTCATGTTTGGCGGTTTCTAAAAATTTGTGATTAAATCGAAAATTTAAATTAAATATTACATACGAAATCACTGACAGAATGGTTAGAAATATTAATATTTAATTATCTATCGGTAAAACTATTGGTATTAATGCCCCAATAAATATAATCTCTCATTTCACAACAGACGAGCCTGTTCTTCTTCTTCTTTTTCTTCTCCTTCTCCTTCTCCTTCTTCCTCTTATGTAAAAAACATCAACATCCACTTTCTTTTTTTATCTTCTCTTCTCTCCTCAACTCCTCTTCTCCTCCACTCTCAGGCATGTCTTCTTCTCTTTTCTTATTTTCTCTTTTCATATTTTTTTTAATTAACATACTTTATGAATTTGTTTTTTTTCTTCTCAGCTTCACTCGCAACTACATTAAGGTAAGATTTTTCTTTTTTCTTCTTTTTTGGGTTTTTTTATTTTATTTTTAATTTTTTCTATTCTTAATAATTGTATGAATGTTGTTGTAGGATTTTTTTCATATGTGATCAATGTTGTTGTTTTATTTTTTGTGTTATTTATTTGTTGCAAATTTTTTGAGTTGATTTTGTTTTTTTTTTCAAGCAACTCAATTCTGAGTATTATGGAGTGTTGATTTATATTAATTTAATTATTTTCTAGTTTTGTTAAATAGATTTTTTTAAAATATTTTTAAATAATCACCACTGGAATTACATACGGTATTTTTTTGTTATATGACAATTTTCCCGAGGAAAATACAGACGGAATGAAGTGGGAATTTTTTTTTGACGTGCATTTTCCGTTTGTAAAACCATCGGTTTTTTATTTTTTTTTTACCCACAAAATTAGCGACAAATGATGGAATTACCGACGAACGTTATTCCGACGGACATATTCCGTCGGTGAATTAATCAGTAAAATTTTCACCGATGAAATGGTAATCTCACACCGACATAAAAAAGTGTTAAATGTTGTAGTGACCTAATATTGTCTGTCCCACTTGACTTTACAAGAATACCTAAAAAAGTTTCACTGCCCATTAACTATTCAGTCGTATCTTATCTTGATAAAATCCAAATCCAAAAACAATGCATGAATTCAGTTCTTAATTTGCCAGATTTCCCACGTAAGACAAAATGCCAGCCCTACCTTTTCTTCAAGAGTTTCTTGCCAAATCAAGTTGAAGCCGATACTGGTAAAGTTACACATGATGGGCTTCTTTCTTCCTGGTGAAAGAGAGAGAAGATGGGGTCTGTGGGGGACCATGAGGCATCGAATATTCGCTTTCATCCATCCATTTTTAGTTTACTGTTAACATGGGGTTTCTCTTTTGTATAAACACCTTCCATGGTGGGGCGTGTCGATAAGCTAGGATGACGTTTTGTGGCGTTCCACTATCACTTCTGTGTGTCCATCCCTCAGCCATCTTGACTTCAATGGCCACCCGCATTTACATTCCGAGTTTTTGGCTCTCTTGTGCTCCGACACTGATGAGCTGAGGGTCCTCTTCAATCTAAATAATCTTGGGTTTTCATACGGTCATTTCATTTCTCATCATTAGCCTACCTAAAACAAGAAGTTAGATGAGTTTTAAGAAAGAATTATACTACTCCCATCACCAATTAGCAGGATAACCACTTGTTCTGTAACTCCCTAATAATGCAAAACTGATTTGATTGCCAACAAATCCAGCTATTAGTAACTTCCTACCAAGTCTATCTTTAATATTTTACTTTAGATCTTCATACAACCTTATGCCGTATTATTTTATTTGAACTATGTTCAACAAACAACTAATGACATGTATTATGGTCTGGGAATCCTTGTACATATAGAATTCTTCCATGCGTAACTATTCATTCCTAATTATGATCAATTTTGTATATGGTTCTTTAAATATTAATTCTGATTGTGAATAACACATTATACTATTTATTTTATCGTATCAGTAAATGCTTTCAAATGAGATGGTTCACAATACTTATTACTGGTGATCCTCGTATGAATCCCATTAATCGAAGTTAACCCGTAAAATCCTAAAAAAAGAGAGAAACATAAAAAAATAAAAGTAATAATTAAGACATTTAATAAGAAAATATGAGAGACATAAGGAATATGACTCAATTTGTAAAGAAAAAAAAAAGATTAGAGGCCAATGTATAATTAGGAAGAATACCCCAATTCATTCCTCTTTGATGGCCGGCTAGAAGCTTGAAGAGGAAAGCTTGATTTAAGAATGGGGGAGAGTACAGATTTTCTTCTTCAAAAGAGAGGAAAAAACACCAAAACACCTAGAACTATACAAACCTAGGCCCTAAGTAAAGAGGACAATCAATAACAAGGGTTCTAACAAGGGAAACAAGTGCAGAAATTGAAGGAAAAAAAAAGGGAGAAAGGCGAGCTACAAGCTTGAGAGGAGGGGCTAAAATCTTCAACTAACTTGAGCATTCAGAAGGTATGGACAAGAGATTTAATTGTGTAAAATAAATTAACAATTAAGTAGGAGTTATGCACTAATTTCAGATTCTATAAATTGGGTTCTTGAAGGAAATTTGAGGGAATGCAGAAATTGTTAGAATGAGGTTAGTTAAGCTAGCATATGATGTTCTGAACATGAAAATACACAAAATTATTAAAGAAAAATCATTGACTCAAAAACTGGGGTCTGTTTGGGAATGTGGTTGCGGTTACTTTTCAAAATGCTTTTCATGCCGAAATGCATCAAAATGATATTTTTTTTATTTTTAAAAATTATTTTTGAGATCAGCGCATCAAAACGATTCAAAACATAAAAAAAATATTAATTTTTAGCCAAAAAAATTGAATTTTTATCCGCGTTTCCAAATGCTCTCTTAATTTGGCTGACCATGTGAGGATGGAATGGGGAAGGAAAGGAATTCTGAAATTTAGGGTTGATGGACACTTATGGTATGTGTAGAATGTGGACAATGAGTGAATGTGGTAAGAAAAATTAGCTAGAAAAAAAATAAAGGGGATCCTTAATCCCCCTTGGATTAAGCTCGGCCAAGAGTCAAATAAAGGGAAAGAAGAAAAATTCTGGTGTGTTATGTATTTTTATGCATGAATCAATTATAATAGGAAGCTCACCAATAATAAAAGTGTGGGAAAATTGATAATAAGGAACTTTGCGATTGTGATGCGTGTTGTATAATGCAAAAAAACATAATTATTGAATTTGAGATCAGTTATGTTCTTATTAGAATACATTAAAAGAAAATTAAAGAGAAGAATAAAACTTTTTAGCTTGGAATTTGTTGATGAAGAGCTCCACTCTAGCGTGACTTTCTTATGCAGCGTGATTTCTTTACGGTTCTCTCCTTCTTGTTCCTCTTTTTTTTTTATCAGCTCTAGTCTTGTTATTTCCTTGATCTCCTCCATGTTGCTTTCTTCGATCCAAATTTTTTTTTTTTTCTTGATTTTCTTTCCCAACCCGATAGATTTCGACCCCTGACTTCTAAACCTATTTTTTCCATCATATCAACTTATTTTAAGAAAGTTATTAACATTAAAGTCATGGATTCCCCTCTTATATTTCTCCTACCATGAAGATCACTTAATTTGGATATTTATAAAGAAAGTTATGCCTAATTTATTGCCACATGCTTCTAAAATTTCCTTAATCTTACTTTTCAAAATATAAGCATAGGACCCCATAGGATGAAAAAAGATAAATTGTGATGCCATTTTTTTTAATTATATTCAAAATGGTCTTGAAGGCCACAACTTGCTATTGATGGGCCTATATGGATCAAGTCAACCTAGCTCAAATTCAGTCATCTTAGTAGAATGAGGATATAACTTAGTCTTTAAAATAGCTAAACAAATATCCACACATATTCAAGATTAACATTTTATAAACAATAAATGTAAACATCAAATTTATATTTATAAACCAATGTTTAAAATAATATTAGGGATTTCTTTATTACATATGACAATTTTAAATAAAAAAATTACTCATAGCATCCTATAGTTTGGTCCATAATATAATTACTCACTATAGTCTGGAAATTACCATTTAAATTTTGAACTTCGTATACTTGCTAACACTTAATATCCTTGTAAAAAAAAGTCAATAAAAATTTTGATTATTTACAAAATTTTGATTATTTTCTATTTAATGAGTAAAGAGCCCTTATATTATATATTACAAGTTTGTCATTGAATAAAATAAACTAGTCATCACCATATTAACCCAAATTGAGATCTCTAATAACAAAAACCGACCATTTCCATCCCAAATATTGACCATCATAAATCAAAGCACCCTCTAAGACACACCTCTAAAATTTATGTTTTCATAATTAATTGTTTCCTCATTGAATTTGTAACTGGAAATATGAACCCCAACTTTAAAATAAAATTTGGAAATTTGTTAGGTTTAGTTGTTTGTTCTCTTTTCGCTAGAAGGGAAGTGACAAGCTTTGTGCATGGCTAAAAAAGATGAATTTTTTTTAAAACTAACACAACTAATTTTTTATGTATAGAAATGGCATTCTTTGAAAAAAAATTGGGGTAAAAGCATATTTTGAAGAGAACCATGATTCTCAATCGTGGTTTTAATAAAAATCATGATTCAAAATAATAATTTTAATAAAAATCATGATTCGAATTGTGATTTTAATATAACTACAACTCTGAATTGCAGTTATATAATAAAACTACGATTTGGAATAGCAATTATGAAGTATATATAAATAGCCCTTTATTCTCCTTGGTAGCCGCTCCTGGTGAAGGAAAAAAACCTAGAATTGAAAAACCTAGAACAAAATCAGCCTTAAATTACCCAAAGCAACCTCCAATCCTCCACCAAAACAGTAGAATCATCTTCTCATTATCTCCACAAGTCTTTCTATTGTTTTTTTATTATTATTATTGTAAACCACTAGCCAAGCTTTTGTTGACAGCCTCCCCGCCATCATAACTGATGGAACCACTACCTAGACATCAAAAAGGCAAGGTAAAATAGTTGAATTGTCTCTTAGTTTTATGGGTTTTATTATTGAAATAATAAATTTTGAGTTTTGATTTATAAATATCGGTGTTGTATTTGATAATTAGGTGTTTTGTTGATGTTGAGATAATTTTGGGTTTTAAATGTTGCAATTATATGTTTTTAATACAATTGATGTTATTTATGGAATCGATTAGGTTTGAATTAGAGAAATTAGGATTTAAATGGATTATTTGGTTACTTTTCATATTTAATAATATTGCTTGAATTGAGATAAATTTTGTTTTAATTGATGCAATTAGATAGACTTTTAATCAATTAATGTTATTAATAAGGTTATGGTTGAAATAATAACAACAAGAGTCTGCATTGAATTTTGGTAAAAATTATCGTGATTGAGGATTTTGTTCAATTAAGATCATTTAGTTTATAATTGAAGCAATTAAATATTTTTCAATGATATTATTAAGGTCAAAGTAATAACAATTATGGTTTGCGTTGAATTGTGAGATAATTTGTTTCTGATGAAAAGGGTATTCTCATTTTATAGAATATGTCTTCAAACTTTTTTTTATTGTGTCATTATGATGGTACTATTGTTCCTTATATGAATAATAGTATATTTATATTGATGAACGTAATGTGTTCTTGAATGATACTAGAGGCATGTCATTTGAATAAACCAAAAATGTTATATGTGAAAGACTTAGGATGAATTATAATGAAGTAGAAATAAATATCACTTGGAGGTGTCTAGTTGGGGAATATCAAAAAACATGTTAGGAACAATAATTCAAGAATATAAATTTCATCAAATGACATGCCTCCATTGCATGTGAGTTGGATTTTAGAAATATGATTAAATTGTTCAGCCAAAGTGGAATGAACATGATGAAGTTGTATGTGAGTAGTCGACCTAAACTTAGTAGCTCATATAATGTGGAACATAGAGATACTAATGTATCTATACCCATATTTATTCAGCCACTTAGACAATTATCACATTTAGCTAGTGTTGGTACATCTACGACATTGGAAGATATGGTTATGAGAATTTTTGATGAAAATATGATTAAAATTGCATATTGTGATCAGCGTAAGTATGACTCCTCTGAACCTAGTGATAATCAAGATGAAGATGCCATGGGTTTAGATGATGGTGGTGGTGGTTGTGGTGGTGGTGGTTGTGAGGTCTCTTATTCTAGAATTTGATCATGATACTAGAGTTGATGACATTGGTTTGTAATAATTGGTTGATTTATCGTAGAAAATCAGCTGGTAGTGGTGATTTGGTAGTTGGGCAAACTTTCAGAAGAAAAGATGATTTGGTGAATGATGTTAATAAATGGAACATTGCACATTCACTTGAATACCAAGTTCAACGTTAAAACCTAACATTCGTTCAATTACAATATGTTCATGCACCTAAATGTCAATGATACCATAAAAGGTCAGATTCATTTGAATAGCAAAGTTGAAAGGTAAACATACATGTACCAATACATACATAAAAAAAGACCATCACTAGCTTGATACAAAATTTATTGCATCAGTGGTCTCAACTCTTGTTTAAGATAACCTTGCTTATACTATTTCTAGCATATAAGAAGAAATCAAATTACACTAAAAGTTTAAAATTTTTCAAAACAAATGATACTTGAGGAATGTTTTGGAACACATGAGGACTCATTTGAAATATTACCTAGATTGTTTTTGTCTTTACAAGAACCAAATCCTTGGATAGTTATTGAGTAGAAACATAATGGGTAGTTTAATAGTGAAACAATTATTTTTGGTAGAGTTTTATGTGCCTTTGGTCTTGTAATTAAAGGGTTCAAGTCTTGTAGGCCAATTATCAATGTGGATGGCACCTATCTACATGGAAGGTTCAGTGGAAAGTTGTTGATTGTAGTTGCTTTTGATACATACAATAGGATTTTACCTTTAGCTTATACACTAGTTAAAGAAGAAAATAATGTCAACTGGAGATGTTCTTACAACTTATTCAACGTCACATTACATGTGACCATATATATATAATATCATATAAGCTTGCTGGTATTAAGCATGGATTGATAGAAATTTGACCTAAAGTAATTAGATATCATCGATATTATGTTAAACATCTTACAAACAACTTCAATCACAAATTCAAAGATTTTTTAGCAAAAAAAGAGTTGTTTAAGATGTGTTATAAAGCTTTGAAGCATAAATTGAATGTGTGGTTTGAAGATATGGGCAATAGTCACCTATAATAGAAATAATGGCTTGAGCGAGAACCCAAAGAAAGATGGACACTTTCCTATTATAGGGGTCACTAATGTGGTAATATGACAACAAATCTTTCTGAATCTTTAAGGTGTATATTCTTTGCCTATTTCTGCTTTAGTCTAATTGACATTTTTTTTAAAACTAATGCTTATGTTGTTACACAAAAAGGGGATGCATATAACTACATTGCTTATGGGAAATTATGGCTTCCTGTTGTTTAGCTAGAATTGGATGCCGACATACTTAGATCCAAAGATCATACTTTAGTACTTTTCAATATTGATGATGACACTTTTTAGGTTCACACCCCTTATAAACTAGGTGTCACAAAGGAAGTTAGATGAATAGTTAAGTTAGCGGATGGAACATCCATATGGGTAAATGGCAAAGTTATCTTGACCTTGTTCATATATTCTTGCATGTTATGCGAAAGACATCTTAATATTACCCAGTATGTTGACCATCATTATAGTGTTCAAATGTATAAAAACAACTATGAGACTCAATTTTATCCTTTACTTGATGAATTAGAATTGAGTGAATATACTGGTCCTTAGGTATACCTAGACCTTTCAAGATGGAAAACCGGTTGAGGTCAATAATAGTCAACTCGATTGCATAATAACATGGATAAAAAAGAGGGGAATTCTTAATATAGATGTGGCATATATGGTCAAGCAGGGAATAATATACAAACTTGTGAATACAAACAACGTATATAACAAGATACTTAATTATTTGCGTTGTATTTGTTATTGTTTATAATGTAATTATTTAAAATATATATTTTCAAATTTTGAATTATATTTTGTATTTTATATGTACACTTGGTTAGGATGCCACAGACATACGGTGCATCATCTTCATCTAAACATAGAGTTTCTTAGTACATGGATCCTAGTCCGGTTGATCATTTTGTTCTACAATTGTAGGAGTTACACAGATCAAAGACCATATGGAATGGTAATATATGTTTGTTTTCATATAATAAAAATTATAAATTACTGTGCTAATTATCTTATAATTCATGTCAACATATCAAATTTTTTCTTTTATTATACAAGATTTTGGTAAGATGTACTGCAGATTCTATAAGTTGATGCATCTTCCAGATCTTGTGACCCTATACATCATGCATATGGATTTTTATTACAATACATGTCTTTAGCACATAATGATAGATCATGACTTACTCATGACATTTATTGAGGGATAGAGATGGGAGACTCGCCCATTTCACCTTCATGTAGGGGAGATGACGCCTACATTACAGGATATTGTTACTTTTCTTTGCTTACCTATAGATGGGTGAGCACTTACTGTCATGGATATCCAAAATAAGGTCACTCTATACGAGCGCGCATTTGGACGAATGCTCCCTCCTGAAATGTTCAAGGGGAACATTTTTTGCATGAAATGGCTTTGGAAAAACTTTTCTCAATTACCTGATGATTATAATGGCAAGATCCTACAATGATATATTAATGCATATTAATAGTTCAATTAACATATTGATTTGTCTATATTTGATTTGAATTTGGTGTTACATTGTGCAGCTATACTTGAACGTACATATTTCATATGTTTGGCACTATACTTTTCATGAATCTAGTGGGACGTATATGCTCTTGTTTTACCTATCACTGCTAGAGAAATTTGAATCCATTCCACTGTATAGTTGGGGCTCAGGTGTCCTTGAATGTTTGTATAGGCATTTATGTTAAGCTAGTTTAAAAAAAGCAAAGCAAGTTAGAGGATATTTATTTTTTTTACAAGTAAAATAAATGTAATAAGTTTTTTTTTCGTATTATGTTTTTTATGTTTGAGTTGGTTACTAATTATTGTATTTTTTTATATTTAAAGCTATGGTCATGGGAGCATTTACACTTGGAGCGGTCACGAATTGAATCTAAACCTGTTATGTCTATTTAAGTTTTGGAGGTTGAGCAACAACTTCAATTACAATACAAGTAATTTGTTTTTGATAATACAAATGATGTTATTTAGATTATGAAATTTTTTCGCAATACTTTATTTAATAAGGTCATTGATTTTTTATTAACAGAGTAGATATTTTAAAAATAATTCAACCAATGTTTTTTTCATTTTATCACAATGAGTTAGATAGATAGTAGTCAAATCAAAAGAATGTTAAATAAAATGATGAGATAAATTTTTTGATGTTGGAAAATATTGAGAAGTGATATTGAAAATTAATTGCTTGCATTGATGTTAGTAAATGATGAGAAATAATTGTTTGCATTGATGTTGAATTTCTTTTATATTGAAGAATGTTGGGAAATAATTGTTTGTGTTGATATTGAAATTTTTTATACTAAAAATATTGGGAAATAATTATTTGCGTTGATGTTGGTAAATGATGAGAAATAATTGCATGTGTTGTTGTTGAAATTTTTTTATATTGGAAATAGTTAGGAAATAATTGTTTGCATTGATGTTGATAAATGATGAGAAATAATTGTTTGCGTTGATGATGTTGAAATTTTTTTATATTGAAAATGTTGGGAAATAATTGTTTGTATTGATTTTGGTAAATGATAAGAAATATTTTCTTGCGTTGATGTTGAAATTGTTTTATCATGAAAAATGTTGGGATATTATTTGCGTTGATGTTGGTAAATAATAAGAAATAATTGCTTGCGTTGATGATGTAGAAATTTTATATTGTTGGTAAATGATTAAAAATAATTGCATACATTGATGTTGGTAAAAGATGAAAAATAATTGCATTGTTGATGTTTTAATAGGTTATATAGAATTCTTATTTGGAATATGATATGTTAACTACTCCTATTATCTACACATTGGTCACGGACTTATGAAAATCAATTGTCCCACTCATAGTTTTTTTTAGCTTGGTGAGATGTATTGCTTGGACCGTGTAATGCGGCAATTTAGCTTTAAGCAACAAATTCTGTCTGATATAGATACTAGCGACCAATTGCATTCCATTAGTCGTTCGGGTAGGCGTGCTGATTATATTTGGATGATCCACCATCTTCAGTATATATCGATGTGGGATGCATGGAGAAATTAGGTGCATCTTGTAATTTCTGAAGAGGAATACATGGGCAGGTACTTGAGTATAACATGCATAATCATTACACCAAACCTAGCGCAAGTTCCTCCACACAAGAAGATAGAGTATGAGTCACATGCACGTCGGATTCAAAATGTTGGAAGTATTTGTTACTTTTTATAGACTTGGACAAAATCGTTGTATTTTATTTATTGATTAATAATTTCTATTTGATTCATATTAGGTTTGACAATTGTTACATGATGGTCGATGTGATGTGACTAATCTTTGTGATCTCGATGATGATGATGATGATGGAAGACTTGCTTTTTATTTTGCATCTTCTTGGTTTGAGACTTGTTGTACTACACTTGACCTGTTAGGAGACACATTGATCATAGATGATGTTGTTTTAGAGGATAAGACCATACAGACAGGTGGAAGTTATGCTATTGATGAAGCTAGCCCATTTACTCGTTGTCTTAGAAGACATAAATAAGCTCGAATGTATTATTATGCTATGTATAATTATGTTGTGTTATTTTCTCAGTTTAGAGTTATTTTTATTATTACTTTTGTAATATTATTTTATCTAATCATCATGTTGATTTTAATGTTATCTTACATATTATACATTTTCATATTTATTTTAGATAAGAATGATTTAAAATTGTTAATTAATAGGTGAACAAGTTGTTTAAAATTTTAAATAATCCTTTTACAAGTTAAAAAATGCACATTGTTATGTTTTTTATTGTCATTATCAATCATCTCTAAAAATAATTAATAAAAACAATATTTAAAAATAACACATATTAATTTGAGATTATAATTAACAAATGATATCAAAATATCTCGACCTCAATTATGGATTTGAGGTTTGGTAATTTATGGTTTTTTTGAGTTTTGATTGTTGTGTTTTAAAGTTTGTTTTTATGTCAATTTGGGGTTGGTATTAAACTAAAATTGTGCTGGAATAACACAACTAATATTCATATTAGCATCTGTATATTGAAGAACCGTTATTATTATTAGTGGTTGTTTAATATAGATGCTATTAACAATAACAATTGTTTAATATGCTATTTCTATCTATTAGCTTTTAGTAATAAATCTGCAATTCCCTTTGGTAGTTGATTCAAAGTATACTATTTTCCCAATACCTGAAACCTTTTACTAAACCGTGCAAGTTTTGTAAAAGACCAAAAAGATAATTGTTAGTCAGTATAATTGAGGAGGCAATAAAAAAGAATGAGAGCTTGGAATCCCTCACAGCAAATAATGTTAGAAAAGACATTCTCAGGGGATTTAAACAAACTATTTCAGGCAAAGGACAAAGAAAAAAATAAAGGGAGAATAAATGAACAAGAAATAATGGAAATAATTGTGTGAGAATTGAAAAATGAAAATGACTCTCAAATTGTATTTAGTGGCTATCACTTCAAGAAAACCAGCACCGTGACAGCACCGTGAATTACTGGACTATGGCTATCTACTTTGTTTTGCTCATGTTTTCATTGGTTATGCTTTCCCACCAAACGTCCATTGCTTCCACCTTTCCTAGCATCTTAAGGTACGATTTCTTGATGGAACGCACAACATTACAGCCTTAAAACTGCTTATCAAAATGCTTTCAGGAAAGTTCTCGAGTTTCGTTTCTTCTCTTCCTTCACATTAATCTCTATCTCTCTCCATTAGAACCTCCTTTGCCACTGAACTCAACAACCATCTCCCTGTCTTCTTGCTAAAAGCCAACTACCCCACACTACCCCACCATCCTTCACATCCCCATATTTTCATCAAAAATTACAAAATTACGGTTCTTCCTAGATTCAATTTAGGATTTTTTTTAGGTTTTTACAAAAACATAAATAATTGTATTTTAATAAATGGAAAAGATTCTAACACCATTAAAAAAGAAAATTTGATTAAAAATACTAAACTAAGTTTTGATTTGGGCTCAGATTATTGAGATAAGAGAAAGAAATAATGTTCGAAAATAGAGGAATTTTATATAATTGATTTATTAGGTGTTTCTGATATAAATATATATCACAGTAATTTGATCATTTTTTTATATTTAAAAATTTATGTTGACTCAAGATATAAACTGTAATTTCTTAACTTTACTAAGTAACTGGAAAAATGACCTAAAGTAATTGTCTATTTTAAATAAATACATTAATATACTCACTTTAAAAGTGATCTTGAAAGTAGAATGATGGTTGACTGGATAACTAGTAAAATAAATCAAAAGAATATTGTCAATGGCATCCTCAAACCCACATTTTCAAATTCACATGTACTATAAAAAAAAAATTATATATTTTGAAACTAATATCATATATCAACCATTCCCTTTTTTTTCTTTCAACTTCTAAGGATAGCACCTACTCAAAGATTTTGTCATCCCTAAGTTGGTTCTTAGATAAAAGAAAAATAAATAAATATCAGATATATAATTCTCATCCTAGGAATACAATGACCTTAAATTGATAATTTTGATCATATATCAATCAATTCTATTACCCGCTAGGCACATCCAAAATATAGGTCCAATATTAAACTTTACCATCCTAGGCTGATTTGTGGATAAAGAAACAGTTAATACATAACAAAACAAACAATAACAAGTTCAAAATTACACATAAAAACATGGTCATGTATTAATACATAACATAAAAATCAACAAGTACAAAATTGCACATAAAAATACATGGTCATGCATTAACTGATTCTATTATCCACTAGACAACATCCAAAAGACATGGCCCAATATCAAACCTTATCATCTTGGGTTGATTTGCTTATAAAGGAAGCAATTAATACATAATGTAACAAGCAAAAACAAGTGCAAAAGTGTACATAAAAAAAATAGTCATGTATTAACCGATTCTACTATTCACTAATAACATCTAAAAGATAAGACCCAATATTGAAATTTATCATCCTTGGTTGATTTGTGAATAAAAAAAACAATTAATACATAATTTAATGAACAACAACAAACATAAAATTGCACATAAAAAAAAAAAAGCCAAGTCATGTATTATTTGGTTTGATTATTCATTAGACAACATCCATGAGATAGGGCCTGGTATCGAACCTTACCATCTTAGGCTGGTTTGTGAATAATAAAAAGAATTAATACATAACTTAACATAACAAACAATAACAAATGACAACATTCAAAGAGTATGACATGATATTAGATCTTTCCATCCTAGGTTGATTTACAGATGAAGAAAATAATTAATATGCAATCGCACAAATTATGTAGTTTTTTTAGCCACCATTCTTAGGGATTTTTATACACGCATACCAATTTTTTTAAAAAAATCCACTTTTAAATTTTTAATAATTTATATTTTGTTTATCAGAACAAATTTTACAATAAATAAATACACATGAACACATACATCATCATTCCACCTCGTAAACTAAATCCTCGACAACCTCATACCCTTTGAGCTACCATAAATACAACTTACATGTATATTGAAATAAAACGAGAAGGTAAAATTAAACCATTGTTAAGTAGGTCAAAACTTCAATGTTTATTTTGGTCTCATTTTTCTTCCTTTTTATATTCCTCTCACCTATCTTTTTTTTTGTTTCTTTTAGTTATTTGATTTTATTTTCTTTTTGCAAGTTTTTTGCAAAAGAGTAAGAAATTATAAAATGATCGCAAATTGGTTAAATTGTATCCAAAATACATTTTAAAGTTTTTTTTTGAATTTATGTAATTTATTTATTTTTGAAATTACACTAAAAATATGGTTAAAAAATGAGTTATGGCAATTGTCCTCTTTTTACAATACATACAATACAAAGACATTGAAAAATTAATTTTTCTATGAGCTTGTATAGTAAGTTTGTAAAGAAAAGAAAAATTATTAAAAAAAAAAAGCTTTTTTATTATACATGATATCTTAACTAAAAAGAAAACAATCTTATTGAGAGACGACTACCCTCAAAATCAAAATAAAATGGTCTCATTAAGAGGTGACTTCCCTTAATATAAAATAAAATGGTTTCATCGAGAGTCAACAACCCTCAACATGAAATAATATGACACAATCTCATTGAAAAGCGACTACCCTCAACATAAAATAAAATTATACAACCTTCTCGAGAGGTGACTACCCTAAAAAATAAATCAAAAGAAACAATCTTATCGAATGGCCAACTCTCAACATAAAATAAAATATCTAGGTGTCTTCAAGAGGTGATACCCTCAAAAGGAAATAAAAAGAAACAATCTCATTGAAAAACAACTATCATCAATATAAAATAAATTGGCATAGTTTCTTTGAGAGGCAACTACCTTTTAAAAGGAAATTAAAAAAATTACAATCTCATTGAGAGGTGATTACTTTGAACTTAAAAGTAAAATGGTTTTATTGAAAGGCGACCACCATTAATATGAAATAAAATAACATAGTCTCATCGAGTTGCAACCACCCTTGACATAGAATAAAATGACATGTTCACATCATGAGACGACTACCCTTAATATAAAATAAAATGGTCTCATTAAAAAGTGACCACCCTTAATATAAAATAAAATGACATAGTGTTATCAATAGACAACTACCCTCAACATAAAATAAAATTGTCAAAGTATCTTGTGAGGAATCTAAACATACAATAAAATAAAATAGTCTTGATTGTAGAGTTTAGTTTGACTTAACTAGCTACGAGATTTGATAAAACAAATGTCATGAATGCAAAGCTTAACTTGAATATGTTATTTTCTAATTATTCATTTTCTTTTCTTTTTATTGTCTTGTAGTAGCAACTAATTGTAATCTTATTTTTGAATGATACTTTTTAAGCTGAGGAAAAACATAAATTATACATTTTGAAAGCTCAATCTTCCTTTTTGATATCCACATCTTTGAATATCTTTGATTTTGTAAGTGTTCATAAATGGTCACTAGCTTGCCTAAATTGTTTAAGGCACACAAGTGCCTTTTAGGCTCACTATAAGTTTGCCTCCTAGTGTTTTTCAATTTGACCATTGGATAGTATAATTCATTAATCATCTTGTCTTGTTAAATATTGTCTTTGCTTCTTATTGTCATAAATGTGGTTTGAGATTGTCTATTAGTTATATTTGTCCATTGCTCATTTTTCATCATCACCACAAAGAAGTTGTCATCTTACCACTCTCAGCTTATGATAGAGTTCTTAAATTATCATTTAGCTATTGTGATTGTCATATGTTCTTTCAAATACAACTTACCCTAATTGATCTAGTTGTGTTCATCTTTTTCTATAGCCATAATCTTTATTTTTTTATCAAAATTTTTGCAAATTCAATCAATAAGAAAATTTTATTGTAAATTATTCTTTTTTTTTGTTGAATCATCTTTCTTGTTTTGGGGTCAAGTTGTAAATTTTAAGGATTGTGTTTAATTAGGTCTAATTATTAAAAAAAAATTATTGAGATGTAAATTTAAATATGTTTTCAATAAAATATGGTTTAGATTTCTTTGGTTAAAAGCCTAAAACAAGTCATTCAAGTGTTATGATATAATTTTGGATGCTTTTGTCGACATATGAAAAAATGAGTGTTAGTTGGGTATTGTGAAAAAGAATGGTTAACCTAAAATTTTGGTTATTTTTAGAACATGAACGGTTTAGGTGGATTCTTTAACAAATAGAAAGCTATTTTGGAAAGGAAATCAGAGTTTTGGTTTTTAAAAAAGGAGTAACTTGCCTCATGTCATGTTGACCTTGCCTATTTATTGGTGAAAACCTATGATTTAGTATTGTCGTTCCCTTCATGAGAGCGTGACATCATAACAACCCTCCTGGTGGGTTGTGAGGTCTTTGGTTGGATAAGTAGTCACCACCTAATATTATGGTTACTAGAAACCCTAACTGGTCTTTTAAATATTTTAGGCTAGAGACTAGTTGCGTAAAGAGAAAATATTAACACCCTAGTATGTCTTACCTAAGGTAAGCTGCATCGCTTTTTTTTTATGGTTACTATGGTCTGATTATATTTCTATTTCTATTAGTGTATCCATGACGGAATTGCTATGATGAACAAACCCTGGTTTTATAAGTCAAGAACTTGGTATGAAAGATGTCTAAAGAAAACAGGTTTATCCTCAGCTTATGCACTATAAATAAACTAAAAATAGAAAAACGATGAGATTCAATGATTTTCTTTTTTTTTCTTTTTTCTTTTTTGGTATTTCGGATATCCATGACTCTTGTATCATAGAACATAGCTTGAAATATCTCAATTATCATTGAGGCTTCTTTTAGGAAAAACTTGGATTTTTGGCTATTGCTTCATTCCAAATAATATTTTAGATAAAACTCATTGCAATTTTTATCCTTATATTAGAAGTGAAAGAGTATTACTCGCAATAATATTTTGGATATTATACACGTTTTTTTATCTTTATATTAAAAGTGAATAATAATAAATTATTATCCCTAATAATACTTTGAATATTAACCTTTTTGTAGGTTTTTTTATCCTTATATTAAAAGTGAATAATATATTTTCTTATCAAAAATAAGTTTTTAGTGTTTTTGAAATGTAGGCTGATATACTTCAGAATTTTACAAAGTATTTTAGATTTCAGAAAAAATGATCACATACTTTTTTAGGATTATTGGCTATATGCAAAAATAAAACTTTTATTTTTGAAAATATTTTTTATATTTTTATTATTATCTTTATTTGTTAAGGCTTTGTTTGACAAAAACTTATTTTCTTTTGAATAGAATTGCCAAAATAGGATTAAGGGCATGTTTACCAGACACCCCCTAAGCCAAAAATTTCTTTATTAAAAATACTAAGAACCAAGCAAGTCCTTATCGAATCAGGTTGACCTAAAATCTTTGGTTTGACCATAAACCGAACCAAAAACAACTAGTTTGGTCTGAAAAACAAATCAAAACCAAACCAAAAACCCGAAATAGATCAAACATGCAAAAAACATGAAATTTTATGTCAAAAACGAATAAAAAACCAGAAAAGTCAAGAACAATTCAAGAACACAAAGAACATGCCCACTAAACATGAATCAAAATCCAAACCAGATATGAACAAACCAAGAACATAGGCATGTTGGAAATCGATCACTAAACAACAATCAAGCATCAAACATCATCGATTATCAACTAATAATTATGATTTGATCAAAATAGGTTTCGGTGCAAAAATAAAACTCTGGATTAAAACTCAGAAATCATGATTTTTATGTGAAATTACCCTAAGTTATTGATTCATGAACTCATATAAAGATGCTAATGCAAATAAGTAGGGTAAAAATGGTCAAAATCAAGTAGCTAAGGCAATGTTCATACGAAGAACATTGCCCAGAATCTACCTAGAAATGTAAGAATGCCATTCAACCCAGAATTGATCTTTTTGCAACAAATTTGATTGTGAAAATTTTGGTGGTTTTGCTAAACTTGGAGGCCAAAGAGCTATTTCTGATCTTTTGATCTTGAGAGAAACATGGTCAACCCTTGATATGAACCCTCTGAGAAGGTTTAAAGTGTGAATACACAAAACAATTAGTGGTTTTGTACAATGGATATCACAGTCATGGCTGACTGAGTTGACCACCTTTGAAGCCTCATCGAATTAACTCTGACATCATTATCATCAGAGACTGTTTGAAGTTAACACAGGGGTTACACATCTTTTATTTGGATCTAATCTTGCTTAATTTTGAGATCCGTAGTTATACATTCATTAGTTTAAAGATGCTAACTCGATCAGCCCATAACTACCCAAAGAAAAAGATGAATAGTGGGCAGACGATATGTCGTTTGCCTTTTTTTTCAAACAGTGTGTTTTAAACATTAACCAAACGACATGTCATCTGGGATAACCACCAAAAAACTAGGGTTTTTAATTTAGTCCTTGATCTTTATTATTTCTTTTAATTGCACTTATAATTGACTTCTAACTTTCAAATTCATGCAATTTTACTTCTGTCAAACTCAATTGTGAGCCCCGAAGTTCAGTGTCTTCTCCAATTCGGTCTTTGATTTCTGATTTATACAAATTGACCCTTAATTGACCATTTATCTTTCAATTTTCTTCAATTTGGCCTATAATTTTAACAATTTTAGTTCCTCTAGTCATGTGCCTTTTACAAACTGGTCCTTGGTATTGAAATTCTTCAGTTAAACCCCTAATTTACCACCAAACTTTAATATTTAGGCATTAAACACCTGATTTGACCAAATTAGCTTTTTAAAAGTACAATTTAACCAATTTCTTCCAATTAAAGCTTAAACTGAACTTAAAAATCAATTTTTCTCGCAATTAAACCCTTAATAAATTCAATTAAACCCTAAAAAATTCCAATTGAGTTCTTAAACATCCGATTTTAAATTTTCTTCCCAAATTCAATTTTCCAATTTAAAGGGCCTTCATCAGTCCATATTGGATAGTCAATTCTTCCAAACTTGTATGTTTTGATCATTTCAACCAGTCTTTGGTAATTTTCTAAGTGTTCTTCATGTTCTCTTCGTTGATATATGTTTTTGTTTTTTTTCTCTTTTATGATTTTTGTATATTTATATGGGGCTCTAAAATGGGTAAGAACAAATATCATAATAATACAAAATTAATAAGTCATGATTTTGCTTGAAAAATATCTTTCTTTTCTTGAGAGACTGAAACTTATTAATAAAAACAATTTTTGTTTATAAAAAAATAGCTTATAAGAGTATGTGATGTAAGTTAAGGCTTGTGTTTATAAAAATAGAGGGTATACATAAGCCTTAAATGGTTTTTAAAGGTGTAAAGATATAGGATTACTTATTTTATGTGACTATATTTTTGGCTTGTTGCCTTGATTTTTTCATTATAAAATTTGATCTTATTTCAATCTCAGTTTTTTCAATTGTACCTTGTGCTTTGTCATTGACATTTTGTCTTTGATTTTACACTTTGCACCAACCTTGTTGATGTTTTAGAGATATTTTATATTTCTCCTTTTTTTGTTATTCATTTTAATTTCTCACTTGATCATTTATTAGCTCTCTTTTGTAACTTGTTTTTCCCTTCTACATGTTTTTTTTGTTTTTTCTTTTTGTAGAATTTCATTGATCATTCAAAAACTTCTAAAAAAATTCAAAACCCATGATTTAGTATCATAATGATATACAACACATAAACAAGTCATGATTTTTCTTGAAAAATATGTTTCTTCTTTTGAGAAACGAAAACTTATCAAAACAAAAATTTTTTTATAAAAAATGGTTTATAAGAGCACGTAATGTAGGTTAAGGCTTGTGTTTACGCAAAAATATAATATTCATAAGGCTTGAATAGTTTTTAAAGGTGTGAGGATATATGATTACTTATTTTATATGATGATCTTTTAGACTTGTTGCCTTGATTTTTTTTCATTTTAATGATTGATCTCATTTCAATTTAAAGACTCCCAATTGCACCTCATGCTTTGTCATTAACATTCTTTCATTTTGGACTTTGCATCAACCTTGTACATGTTTTAGAGAAATTTATATTTCTCTTTGTTTTTTTAATTATTCATTTCAATTTATTAGTTGATCATTTGATAGCTCTTGTGTAACACTTTTTTCCCTTCTACATTTTTATGTTTTTTTTTTCTAATTGGAGAATTTCATTGACCATCCAAAAACTTCTAAAAAGTTTCCCCAGTATGAGGGATAATTCTAGTCTAGGTTATTATATTTAAGGCTCAAATAGGAACAACATGAGATATATTTTATTTGTGAAGGATTTACCAAAAATGGCCTTTCTTCATCTCAAATCAAACTTGCTTATGCTGATAAATGCTAGTTTCATTTGAAAATAATGATTGATTTATAAAACCTTAAGGTTAATCACAGAGAAGAGGTAGTGGTATGGGTGGGATTATGACCTAAATGCGCATAGTTTATCATTATTCAAGTCATCAAGTTGTGTGATTCTATTGTAGGCATATATGTATTATTTTAAGCAAGATTCTCCCCATTTGAGGTTTGTTGAGAGTGAAAAGGATATTTTATGATTAAAAAAAGGATTATCAAGACTTTATCTCTTATTACGAGAGGATAATACATTTTAAGATTAGAAAAGAAGGATTGCCCCCAGAATTTGCATGACATTTCTTGAGTTTTGATCAATTTTAGAAGTCTTTGAATGAATTTACCATTATATTTATCTAGTCATGAATGAAAATAATAGGTCAAATGTTACTTTATAGATACATCTATTGATTTCAAAACAATAATGAGACAAAGAAAAAAAAGCACATTTCACTAAAAGATGCAACATAATCCCAAAACACATTAAAAGCATATTTAAGAGAAACAAGTTTCTAATATTTTTTAAACAAATACATAAAATGTTTTCATTTAAAAAGTTTAACAACAAAAAGATTTGACAATGCAACACTCCTTCAATTTTCATAACAACTCTTTCTATTAAAAACTTGAGGATTAGAAACCTTTATCAAATGCCTCTTTCATCATACTTAGCAATCACTTGCTATGTCGACAATGTATTGGTGTTGATATAATATTTACCATTATTCTTCAAAAATGCAACATGGCTCAAATTTACCAACTTATAAGATTCTCATCACATTAATATTATACCATCTAGGGTACAATGGTTGTATGAGATTTGATGAGATTGGAGTAATGTGTCCAATACTTAATAAATATTGGTAAATAAAGGCCATATACCAATTGGCCTAAAAAAATGAAAATTTTGGCAAATGACTCTAATATTAGGAAGGTACATATGTTATTATGAAAGTTCATAAAAGAGGTGTTTACCATCTAGATAATCAAGATAAGAAAATATATTTTCTTATCAATTAATGGTTGATCTCTAAAAAATATTACACATACATGAGAAGCGTAATACAATATAAAAATCCTCAAAAAACTAAGGGATTGACCTGCAAATCAAGGTGTGAAATTTCTCTAGATTTGTTGTACTCTAGCTTCGTAGTTAAGTTATCTTCATATTACAACATATTTTTTTTTATTAACCAAAATAAATAAAGTGTAAGAAATTAATAAAGTTAAATGAAATGTTTGGTTCAAAGTTATAGAAAGTTGTGCAAAGAAACATAAAGTATTTATGTCATTTTGTTTAAGTACTAACATATATATACTAAATAAAGTTGAATTTCATATATGAAAAAAAGGAGTAAACTTAAGAAACAATATTGAAAAAAATCAATTGCATTCATGGAATTACTAAAAGTACAAAAGGAAAAAAAATCATTACAATAGTAAAATACCCTGTGAAAAACTTATGTCTAAAATTAGTCCTAAGTCTCTTCATCTTGGTTTTTTCTCCATCTGATTTGTAGAGGTTCTACTTTTTATATTATAAGAAAGGTTCTTTTCATTATAGATTCATTGGTCTAAAGTAAATAAGATCAAGGTAACCATAAAGTTTTAATTGAAGGAACGTTTATATATATATATATATATATATATATATATATATATATATATATATATGTCTCTATCTATAATTATGACATGAAGGATAAAGAATCTTCTCGAATGTTTAAATACATATGCACTTTTTATCTTCTTTTTAAAGAAAAACTAGCAAAACATCAAGTCTATGTATGTGAACATAGAATAGAGAAATGACAACCAATAGTTTTTTGGCCTAATAGGAATTCTAGACAGTTGAATCTTGTCCAAGATATTTTGATGTTTCCACTTCTCACTAAGGTGTTATTGTATTTTGTTTATCTAGCCAATATAGTTAATAGTAGCAACATAAAGCCATATAGGAATGGAGTTCTACCAAATGTTGAAGACCACATGATAGTTTTATGAGGGAAGCCTTTCTTTTTCAATGTCTTACGTGAATGAGTTGTTTCCTTCCTTGAGAGTTTCTTTTTGGTGTGGACCAAAGCCTAAGTGAAATTTAATGGTGCATTTCCAACAATACACAAGTTGATATGGAGCAAAACTTAAAGATATCATCATTATGATTAGAAAGGGAAAAGGAGCTTAAGGTTTTTGGTTCATTTCTTTTCTAAGAATCTATGGTTTTTGTTAAAGGATAATTAAGGTTTTAATAGAAGAGCATGAATGAGCTAGGTAATAATTATAAAATTGATAGATTAAGTTATGGTTTAAATGTTATAGGTTATGGAATTCTAAGCATCACGTCTAAATAGCCCTAACATGCTTTGTTTTTTGACATGTCAAATAGAAAAGCATGGTCAACATTTTTAGGTAATTATTATCATTTAACATATCATTTATAGTTGATTTATTTGATCCATTTTATCATTTAAATGATGGAGGATATTCATTCATTTGTTCTAAATAAAAGAATATAGAGCGTATTATTTACCTAAAAATAAATATTCATATATCAACTAAATAAAAACAATAGTTGTTCACTACCAAATAGAAAAAACAAGGCTATAATTGATCGATAATAGTAAAATTGACTAGGGAAGATATAAAATGCTCGATTAAGAGAATTTAAAGTCATCATCGATCAAGGAATTAGAAGTCATGATCAACAATGAAAAGGCAATCTAGTTACTAGAAATGATGGTCAACCACATATACACAATTTATTCACAAGCTTTTCTATAATTTATCTTGATCTTTTATTGCTTTCTTTTTATTTATTTCCTTTATAATTTCTTTACCTTTTTATTGCATCATTTATTTATTTATGCTTTATTTTTTCTTTGGTGTTACCCATGATTATTAAGCTTGTTCAAGTTTACAAGCAAACGCATATGCTCCATTTTATTTTTGAGGCTCCTTTCTACCTCTTCTTAGAATTTAATTCTTAATTATATTTTCTCTTTATTGGAAAAAAGAAATGAAGAACATATAACATATTGATTGAGAAGTCAATTATCGATTAGTATTTTGGTATTTGATTGATCATCATTAATATTTATTAGATCAATAGTCATTCGATGTAACTTAAGTACCAAAAGGTATCAATTCATTAATGTTAAAGATTTTAGTTCAAATAGACCTATACACAAGTGAAGCTTGAATGGACATAAAAACATTTTTCATTATTAGGTAAATCAATGCCAATAGATTATTCTTCTTTCCCAACATTAGACAAGCCATAATTTAAGTATAAAACTAATCAATATTACTATTATATCCACCCTTGGGTTGACAATCCTAGGAACTAGCTTATATGAAACATCGTTCAAAATTGTTTTGTGAGCTTAAAAGCTTCAACATATTAAACATCAACTTGACATAGCACTAAAGGCTTTAACATCATCCTTAAATAACACATGGCATATTACATGTCGGATGACAATTATGGATAAACATCAATACATTCTTTTTTAATAAATACATCATAACCATTAGCAGAAAACTCAAAAAGATCATATAAGAACACCCGTGTAATGGTGATTGGTTCTTTATTAACCATATTCTTGACATGGTAAATTCAAACATAATCATCTTCCTTGTAAGTGAGATTGGCATAGAATTATATCATCATATCTATGTAGATGGACTCTCATACTTTAACAAAGTGTTTATATTCAATATTCACAAAAAGTTCTTGAACATTCGAGAAATACATCAACTTATGGAAAACCACCTAATGATATTTTTAAAATGAATTTCTTGTAAAGGTTGGTGTTTTAGTTCTTATAAGATAAGTCTAACATGAAGAAATGAAGTCCAAAGAGAGCTTAAAGGTATAGTTGTAATAGTAAGAGAAGTTTCCTCTTATTGATTGACTCATGAGTATTCTTTGATAATACAAAGCTCTTCCTTTATTATTTTGGTTTGCACATCCTTGTCATGGTTAGATGCATAAAATTTAAACTTCCTTCTAGCCCTATACTTTACTCTTGATGGCAAGCTTAAAAAAAAATAAGACTAGGAAGCTTGAATATCTAAGTAAAAGTGAAAGATTTGTGGTTTTAATTTGTAAAAATAATATAGTTTAGGTCTGTCTATGGTTGAGGGCTAGAAGCTAAAGATGAAGAGGTTGAAAAGAGAGTTTGGTGAGGTTTATAAATGAAATACAAGTAATAAATGAGAGAGTTGTTTGGCTAGAGAAAGGGAACTTAGTTTATGCAAGTTTTAGTTAGAAATGGAAGGAATAAGTAAAGGAAATAGAAGTATAAAAAACGAGGATAAAATGACTTGCCAACTCAGTAGAAAAATCAAGAGAGGCTATTTGGTTTTATAGCTTGTTTCTTTGTTTGTCCAAGGAGTTATCTTGTATACCTAACCTCTATTTTTATCTAAAATTGGAATTTCTAATGTTATATCTAGTTTAGCCATCTGGTATACTTGATGATTGCAGTTGTTCCCGTTTAGTTTCAATTATTTCAATGTCAAAATTTAGCGCAATTCACCAAAACTATTCCTAGTTCTTTTACCTTAATCATTATAATAAAATTATACAAGATACAATATATGATACATATAAATGACAAATGTAAACATATTGAACATTGAAAGCTAGACAACAACGATCAAGAAAAAGTAAATAAAAATAATATAATAGGTTTAAGTTCAAATAGGGTTACCCATTTCTAACTCAAGTTATGCATAAAATTGTTCTTCACTCAAGGATTTGGTTAAGATATCAACCACTTATATGTTCATGATTGAAGATAAATATTACCTTTATGCATATGATCACAAATGAAGTGATGCCTAATTTCTATATATTTAGTCCTAGAATTGGATAGGGTTCTCGATCAAGTTTGTAGCATTAGAATTGTAACAATTTATTGAAATATGATTTAATTAGAGACCAAATCCCTTTGATGTTTTTTTCATCCATAATAATTAGGTACAATATAATCCCATAGTAATTTATTAAGCCTTATAGTTAAAGTTTGCTTTTCTACTAGAACACAATTCTAATGCATTTCCTAGAAATTGGCATATATCGATAGTGCTTTTTTGATCGATAATGCAACTAGAAAAGTTAAGAGTCTAAATAGCTTATAAGGCTCATGCTTGTTATTCGAGGATACCTAAGACCCAATTTAGGAGTGCCTTTGAGATATTTGATAATTTCTTGACACTAAAAAGTGATTGTTTAAGAATAATTTGTAATATAGAATATAGACATACACAAAACATAATATTAGAACAACTAATAATTAACTATAATAAGCTTATAATCATACCTCAATGTCTTTTAACCTCTACCCCCTTACCATTTTCATCATGGTCATGCTTAATAGCGGTGCTCCTTATCTTTGGACTTGTTAGTTATTCCAATCCAAACTTTTTTAGAGACTCTTTACTATACTTCAATTGGTTAACAAAACTTTTATGTGTTAAATATAAAGCTCGAGGAAAAACATCAACTTACCCATCATACTCATATCAAATTCCCTGTACTTACAATACTCAAATTCCTTCCATAAAATCTTATGGTAGCTTTGAAGAATATGTCATTAACATAATGATTAAATAACTAACTTCATGTTTAATAAATATAGTGAAGAAAATTTTGCTCATGTAAAAACCTTTTGAAATCAAGAAAGTGTTAGGTCTTTCAGACTAGATTTTAAGATCTTGCTTAAAATTGTATAAAGCCTTTTTTAGTTTAAAAACCTGGGGGTTTCGAACATAAACTCCTTTAATGATAAAACCATTTAAAAAATCATTATTAACATCCATTTGAAAAGGCTTAAGTTTTTTCCTAAATAAAAAAATGTCAATTTCATTTATTTGGACTCTAATCTAGAAAATTATGCATAGTCTCATTAAAATATATTCCTCCTTATTGGTTGTAACCTTTGATCATCAATCATGCCTTGTTACAAACTATATATCTAGACTCATCAAGTTCATTTAGAAAGACCCACTTTGTTCCAAAAAACCATGTGACCTTTGGGCCTAAAGAATGGTTCCCAAACTTTGCTTGTCTCAAATTGATTGAGTTCCTCTTGCATTATGAGTATCCAATACTTGTCTTTCAAGGTCTCCTCACTAATGTTAGGTTAAAGATGAGAGATGAAAACAACATTATTGATATGTTTCACTATGGAAGATATAGTTTGAACACATTTAGAAATGTCAATAATAATGACATCTTGAGTTTATCTTCTCATTTTATAGAAATTAGGATATCAAGATAGGCTCGAACAAAATAAGAAATTAAGCATATGGAAAATAAATATAATTATACATACGTGTGTGTGTGTAATCCTTAATTTAGAATTCATCCAAAATGAACTTCATCGATGATCTTTCTCTATTTGTGCTATCTTAGTATGCTTGAAGTTTGAGTTTGTTTCCAAATCCAACTTTTAATCCAATCATCAATTTATTGAAGTTGTTTTATATTGAAGCATACCTATAACATGATAAGCACTTTTTGTTTTTGGTCCCCAATATGTCTTGGGTCATGTTGCTTAGCTTTCATATAATAAATAAAAAGGTAGTTCTTTTAAAAATCATATCATTTTAACACAATAATATGAATTTCTCCGGATAAAACACGTGTGAAATATAACCATCAAAATTACAATAATCACAAACAATAGAATCATTTTTATTATAAGAATACGGGTTAGCAATTTGATTCTTTTTTCTTGATAAATTGTGAGTGTTATGAGGTTTGATGGAACATGTTGCTCTTACAAAAGAGTTTTTGGATCGTTTACACCTTTTGAAAGATTTGCAATTGAAATAAACAACTTTTAAAAATTTTAGTTTTTCAAACATCTCAACAAAGCTTTTTTTTTCTTTTACCACTTTGGAAAGATCAATTGACAAACCCTGAATATTCTCTAAATCATTTCCCAAAACATCACAAGTTGAGGCAACATTCTTAATCTTAAGAAAACTTTCTATTTTAGTTTCTTCAAATTCTTTTACCTTTAAAACCATCAATTAATTTTCTTTTTTTCAACAATTAAATTTCTATTTAAAATAAAAAATTCATATTTGTAAGAGCAACATTTTTCAAATAAAACTACTTAAACTCATTATGAAATGCATTATAAAAAAATATTGAAAAGAATCATCTATTATCTTATTGTCTTCATTCGCTTATAAAATATTAGTTGATTCACTAATTAAATCAATTTTGCCTTGATTGTTGGAGGAGAGAAACTTATCACGTCCCTTTTTCATTGAACTAATTGAAGTTAGGGTAAAGAGATTACTCACAAGTTTTATAGTGGTTCAACATTAACCACCTACTTTGCTCCCTTAGCATAAACGTTGGACTTTGACTATCACTCACAATCTTCTTCACATGTGAGACCTCACCTTTTATAATTGATTCTTTTTTCAAGGTTCAATATTCAAAATTTCACTCACATGATTGTTTTTCACAAGCTCCAGATTGAAACATAACCAATCATTTTCATAGGCTCAAGATTGAAACCTAAATGATCTATTTTATAGGCTCAAGATTGAAACCTTCATGGTTTTTTCACAAGATTATGATTAAAAAAAAACACGAGCTCATACACCAAAAAAATCAAAGTAAAAAATCCAAGTGGTTATAATGCCACTTATACTTTAACAAGATTTTTCACTCACAATTAAAAGCAACACTCACTAATAAGAATATATTACAATATTAAAATCTCAAGTCTTTTGTAAGAAAGTAATCTAACTCTTTTAGGTAAAGTGCATGGTGCAATTAGTATGAAAAGAAGAATAATCAAAGAGTATGTTCAAAGTTAATAATAATTTCTCAATGATTGCATCCAAATGTAAAGGTTAAAGGAAACACTAATTTATTAAAAAAAAAAATGGCTAACTAGCCAACTAGAAGAAAGAGAGAATACGCCAAAAAAAATTGAATTCTAGAAGCTTCAATATAGTAGATGGATCAGTCTGGATAATGTAAAATATGTCAAGCTAGAGTAAAGGTGGTGGTATGGAGTGTTGAAAAGGATTATCTTGTTTGTCCTATGTGGCAAAGAGATGATAAGGGTATTATAAATTTGAATTTCATCTTGAGGAAAAGGAAATTCAATTTTTTATGTAAGAATAAGCTAGGTACATCTCTCACACACTTTTTCATATGAGAGAAAGAGATTTTTTAGATCATATAAGATTACAAGGGTTTGGTCACATGGTAAAGAAAATGGTAATTTTATTTGCCAATTGTCTAATGTTGTGTGTTTGGCATGGTTGTTTGCTTTACCATTTATCTTTACAATTTTTGTGTAGTGTGATTAACTTATTTACCTTATAACATTTGTTTAACCATAAGTCTTTGAATTTAGGTATGGTGTGGTTATCTAGTTTACCAAGGTCTTAGGCTTTTTAAGTGTGAAAACAAAATGTTTTAAGCTAATTTGGGGATAAGTTGTCAAGAGTTACATTAGCTCTTAAATAGACTTGATTTATAATAAATATAACCCTTAAGACTAATCTTGAAGCAAAAGTCACATAAATGTGATTTTCAATTTTGAAAATTTTCAAAACATATTATAGATCCTTGAGTTACATAAATAATAATGAAGTTTCATCAACACAAATTCAACACTTTAATTAACAACCATTTACTAGTTTGATTCATCAAAACTAGTATCAATCAATACCTTTAGACTAATAGTAAATGTTTGGTAGATGTCATATTCGTACAGAACAACTCATAAATTATTATTACACTTGAATAAAGAGTGATACTTTGTCAAAGTGAGTAACATGATTATAAATCTTATATTTGGTCTAATAGTGGGCTCAATTTCTTATCAAGATAATACTTTCTATTGCTATCATTTGGATTTATCATTATACTTATAGTGGGCATGATGTCTTGATTGGGTACTAATGACCAATGAAATTTCATGCTTTCAAGTATGTTAGCCTATATTATGTTTAATCTTTTATTCAATTCAAAAAGGTGAAATAGAAATGGAATTAGTCTTTTCATGATGTATTTAATATTCTCTTCATTTCCTTGGTATTAAATAATATGGTACCTATCAATATTATTGCTTAGATTAGGTAATTTTCCTTTTAATTACTTATCTAATGTGAGCTTGGTTAAGAAGTGGAAAATAAATTTAATGCCATTTGCAGTGGTGTTTCCTTAGCTATCATTATGTTATGGCTTAGATCATTTCACTCTCTTAACAACTCATAGTGACATATTGATATTAGTATCCTTGATTGTCATGGTATTATCAAAATGGATCATAAAATAATGTATGATCGACTATGAAATGCATAAAAGAAAAAAAATTCATCTAGTGTGAATGGGAATTTTGATTACCTTAGTTCTTTTAACAACAAGCTCTAAAGGTCTAAGTTTTTTTTTTCTAAAAAAATCTAGAAATTTCTTTTTCATTGGTGCATCAAAAATAAAACTAAGAATCTAAATAAAGACATAATGTTATAGGGGGACTTTGCTCATGACATCACTTTTTTTCATGACAATTAGAGCTAGAAATATTACCTACATAAAAGCCCAAGACACACAAGTGAAAAGGTGAATTAGGTGTTCTAAATACTAAGTTCTAGCTTGACTAACTTAAGTTATCCATGGAATGTTATCATAATATTATAGGGGGGCTTTGCTCATGACTTCACTCTTTTGCATTATAAGCTTTAAGATTCTTTTCACATTCTATATGTGCTCTTTATGATCTGTAAGACCATCGTATTTAACCAAGTCATGTCTATTGAACTGTTAGGATGCCTAAGCTACATACATCAACCACACTTCCACTTATAAGAGGTGAATAATATTTGTAGTAGGTGAATAGTGTATACAAGAAGTGAATGGTGTTTGTAAGATGTAAATAATATTCGTATGAGATGAATAGTAAATGAGCAAAGAGAAAAAAAAAATATATATATATATAGCAGTTATGGTCTTGTATGATATTGTGTGAGCATGTATCAGTTGTCTCTTCCTCTTTTACCTAATGACCTGTGGTATTTATAGATCTATAGGCCTTATAAACTTACGTAGTGGAGGGAAAATGATAAATAGTATTTTTTTTCTTCTAGAAAGTTGAGTTATTGATTGTTGTGTTTTCTATGTCATTGGTGGAAAGGTTGTCCTATGAGATAGTTATTTGTGAGATAAAATGGCTAGGCCAGGAGATTTGGTGTAGAAGCCAAGTGAGGGATAGCTATTAGTGTAAGGAGATTTGGTATAGAAGCCAAGTGAGGGATAGCCATTGGTGTAAAGGGTGGTCATTTCAAGCAAAGATGGAAACTTTATATAGTGGTGCATGCTTGGGGAAGATAGTCATTGGCGAGAGAGTATGTATTTTCTAAGGAGACAATGTAAGGGAGATTGCCATTTGTGTGAAAGGACGGCTTTTATAAGCACGTCATACTAATAAAAATGATAGGTTAAGAATTTGTTTTTAATTATATTGTGTGCTTGGCAAGGTAGCCATATAGATGTTTGTGGCTTGATGAGTGAGAAAGAATGAGAGAAGAAGAGAGAGTTTGGTTGGGCTTGCTAGGAGAGGGTTCAGTTAGCCCTTTTTTTAGGAGGGTATGGTTGGGCTTCCTTCAAGGAGGTTTTGATTGGCCATTGAATTTCTTTTCCTTTCTTCATTCCTATCTAAGCCTTGGTTAGGCCTTCTTCCCATTTCTTCTTGTTTCTTTCTTTTTCTCTTATTCCTCCCCTTTTAGCCTCAATTACACTAGTAAAGGTTTAATTAGGTTGTCTGGCCTTATTTGGATCTAGCATCTTTTTTATTTTGCAAAATCATTTTCCCCTAATATTTTTAAAAAGATTTAATTAGTTGAACTAAGGGAAGATAAAATATTTATTGTTTTATATTTGTCATGTTACCAGGCTTATTCGTCCCTGATATGTAACTTGTCATGAGAAGTATCCTAAATGAAAGAATTGTTAGAAGAGGAAGTTTAGTGATAATATAAGAAGTTGAGTCATTGATTTTTTTCTATGTTATTGGTGGAAAGATTGTCTTAAGAGATAGTTTTTTGTGATAAGGGGTGGTTAGGCCTAGAGAATTAGTGTAGGAGCTAGGTGAGGGATAGTCATTGGTGGAAAGGATGACCATTTTCACACAAAGATAAGAACTTTTATATTGTGATGTGTGCCTGAGAGGGATAGACATTGATGAAAAAGTAGACATCTTATAAGGAGACAAGGTGGGAGAGATAGTTATTGGTGTGAAATGATAGTCTTTTTAGAATGAGATAGGTTAAGGGATTTTTCACTATGATAAGTGTCTAAAATGTAAACCCATATTCATGTGTGGCTTGATGAGTGAGAGAGTAAGAGAGTTTGATTAGGCTCACTTGGAGAGGGTTCAGTTGGGCTTCCTTGAAAGAGAGTTCAGTTGGCCTATATATTTCTTTCTCATTTTGCCCTTCTTTTCTAGGCCTCCATGGAATATTCTTCATCTTTTTTTTTTTGCTTTCTTCCTTCTTCTTTTTCCCTGGCTTCGGTTGGGCCAGTGGGAGTTTAGTTGGGCCACTTGACCTAGATTGGACGGGACACTGTATTTTTTTTGCTTTCTTCCTTCTTCTTTTTCCCTTGCCTCGGTTGGGCCAGTGGGAGTTTAGTTGGGCCACTTGACCTAGATTGGACGGGACACTGTATTTTTTTTGCATCATCCAGCTAAATATTAATACTTAACAAAAAAAAAAAAAAGTTCTTAAAACAAGTAAAACTTCCCGTTACGTGGAGAAGCATATAGATGGCGATAAGCACGAAGGAGGGAAGAGTGTAGAAGGATATTGAGAGTTGAGTCTAGAGACAAGAATTGAGAAGAGAGAAGTACGTAAAATGAAAAAAAAAAAAAAAAAAGAGCTTAGATGAAGAGAGAAAAGCGCCATGGGCCAGGGGAGATAAAGAGAGTTGACTAATATTTTGATTTTATTATACACTCTTGTAAAATACTATATAATTTTTTTAGTAAACACACCTCTTGTTGCAACTAATGGCCAACGCACACATGATATCTAGCGGCAGCCCTCCTCTACCTTCCATAAATATGGCCTCCCATTTTGTGTTGAAATCACCGAATCCGTAACATAGAATTACTTCTGGGTGGCGAGAGAGAGAGAGGGAGAGAGAGAGAGAGAGATGGGTAGTTATATCGAAGAAAACTCTGCTTCTCCAGTCAAACTGCCAACGATAAAGTTCACCAAGCTATTCATCAATGGAGAATTTGTAGATTCAGTTTCAGGTTTGTTTCTGTACCTCTCTATCTTTCCCAATCGTACTGAATCAGTCCTACGCGCACACACGAGTATTTCTTTCCTGATTCATTCACCTAACCTTTTCACCAGTAGCATTTATGATGGAATTTTCGTCGTGTCCTCTTTCCAAAATCAACATCTTCGCTATAGGCCTTCTCTTTCTTTATGTTTTATCATGAACAACAGGCTAATTAATATATCTGTTCATCGTCCCTGTCTTTGGCACCCCATCGAGCACGATCGATTCGGTGTTAGCTTATGTTGTTTGTCTATCTAAGGTGATTTTAGCCATGAAAAAAGATGTCTCGAAATGAAAATCACAGTTTTTCTCACCATAGACTCTCTCAAGGAAAGAAAAAATCCGATCGAAAAATGAAACAATTTTCTTCACTCTATCACTACAAAATGGCAGCAGCTGGAAAATATTATCGTCATTTCATTTACTGTCTGGGCTAAATGTTACTGTCAGTTTCTTTGTAAAACAGCTATCTGTGTCTGTAAAAATGTAACTTACCTGAGAACATTATCTTATTTGACGAATTTTTTAATTTTTATTTTGTACTTGAAATTTTTTTATTAAAAAGGAGGAAATATCTATTTTATAAAATATTTGTTAAATAAAAGTCTTGAATCATGGTGCGAATAAATTTTACATAATGCGACTCATGATGGCCTGCACAATAATCATATAATATAAAAGGGGAAACAAGAACTTATTAAAAAAAATTGGATTGCTTGTCAGTTTGTGTATAGTTGCTCTAATATTTTTTTGTCGAATAATTGATTTAACAATGCATGATATTTTATAATATAAACTTTCGTGTTCACTAGTGACGCGCAGTGAATAAGACAGCTTATATTATAAAGTACAATTAGCACCGGTAAGAATATTTTATTTTCTAATTTTTCAAAATTATCTTAACCTTGATCGACTACGTTTCTGGTGGTGAAAAGGTATTTTTTTTTAATTTAAATACAATTTTCCAGGTAAAACTTTCGAGACGATCGACCCAAGAACAGGAGAGGTTATAGCTAGAGTTGCAGAAGGAGATAAAGAGGACGTGGATTTGGCTGTGAAGGCTGCCCGCCAGGCATTTGATGACGGTCCCTGGCCTCGCATGTCTGGTGCTGTACGTAATCCTATCTAACCCTCCTCTTTTTTTTCTTTTTTCTTTTTATCTAAGCTATACATTAAAAATAAAAAAAACTAAACGTTTAAAAAAATTATTAAATAAAAAATATACTATTCTAATTCGCCGTATAATTTATTCTAGCCCCTGCGGTCAGAAATTGATTGCGTGATTCGCAGTGCTTTGAGAAATTAGTGTAGAAGTAGCTTTGCCCTCCAAGCTAGTATATTGACGAATACGCTACAGTTTTCAACTCATGACATAACACGCATTTCTAAGTCATAATCTCCAGTAAGATTATACAATTCAATTCCAGGTTAGTTTATGTATTTTTAGCTTTGGACTGGATCTAGTCCGGTAACAGTGAAGTATATCTTCATTATTCATTGAACAATATAGCATAATTCATCCACGCGAAGCAGCTCTGTCATGCTTTCTTTTCCTCTACATTTCAAACGCAAAAATACTATAGGATCCATGAACAGTAATGAATTATGTTTTTTCATTTGTGTTTTAAACAAAACACCGACGCAATTTCATTACCAAACAATCTTGATGAAAATATATTCAATTAATTCCTCGATAAAAATATATTCATGTTAGTTTATATATACGATGATGATGATTGAGACTAAATTAATTTCTAAGTTTAAAGATATATTTTGCAGATCGGCCTAATGTATTTAAAAGACTTAATAAATCCGCGTCCAAAATCCAATTCCTAATATATTTAAGGGTGCATTATACTCTTGAATCCACCTACCCTAGCTACATGTAATTAAATAAATACCCTAGCTAGCTAAGAATTAATTATCAATATACACAAAATTAATGAGTAGCTTTACATGCATGAACTTCTATGGCAAAATACCTATATAAGATTTGACTTCTAGCTGGTGGTGACTGGTGAGATGATGCTGAAGTTGACATTATCTCTGTACATTAATGTTTGTTGCATTCCCATTCTAGCCACAGAAACTATAATCTTGATGTTAATAAGTTTTTTTTAATAAAAAAAAATTTGATTGAGGTAGTTTGATCCTTTAATTATACCGAAAAAATAGTTTGAGCTTCGAAAGTTTATTTTGATTTGATTATGAGTTTTTAGGCTATTTAAAATGTATTTATCGTTAAAAATTATGTTAAGAATGTTTCTAGAATATTTGTTTGATGTTAGTAGGTAGAAATATGTCAAAAATTAGTTTTTCAATCTAAAAACTCAACTCTTGACTTTTCAATAACTTGACCAAAAATTATTCCAGCGAACAATATATCATTCATTTAATTAAAAAAAAAATACATACACTCAAGCTTGGCTAAGTCCAAGAGCACGTGGCCTTACATTACAGGTTATAGAATATAAACTAAAAAAAAAAAGGATCTTTAATGTAATGTGATTGGAATTAAAACCAGTTTATAAACTAAAAAGTTTTTAAAAAGATACATCGCAGATGAAGAGCGTGTTTGGCAGTGTGATTGTGGGTGTTTTTCAAATAACTTTTCGTGTTAAAATACATGCTAATAATTTTTTTTATTTTTTAAAAATTATTTTTGACATCAAAGACATCAAAACGATTTAAAACATTCAAAACATATAAATTATATTAAATTTTAATAAAACAAAATAAATTTAAATTTTTTGGAAACGCAGCCATAAACCGCGTTACTAAACTACGCAAAAGTGGAGCGCTACAAAGCAGAGGTTTATTTGGAAATTTACAGTTTCCACATTCAAAATATGAGGCAAATGGATATTGACACGCATTTCTAAGTCATAATCTGCAGTAAGATTATTCAATTCAATCAATTTTTAGAGACTTATTTAATAATTTAAGGTTTATATATATATATATATATATATATATATATATATATATATATATATATATTATCGAGATTGTGTTAACCATCACACCTACATAATAAATAGCTTCCTTTTATTGGAGAACAATAATAATCAAATAAATTATAAAATCATTAAAACTCAAATTTAACTCGTTAAGTTATCATATTGATGAGTAATAAAATTTAAAATGTTTAAAAATACTAATAATATATTAAATAATTAATTATTTTTTAGTTTAAAATAATTTGATTTGTTACTAGCAAACCAAAGTTACTAGCAGTGTTTGTTTGACACTGCACTTGGAAAATGTTTTCGAAAAGTTTTGAAATTTTTTTAAATAAAGTTAATATATTTTGGATGTTTATATATTATTTTAATGTGCTAATATCAAAAATAATTTTTTAAAAATAAAAAAATTATTTTAAAATAATAAATATTATAAAAAATAATTAATACACACCTTTTTAAAAGGTTTTAGCCGTTGATTTGTTTTTATTTGAAAGATCTTTTTGTTGCATGTTAATTGGAACGTACGCACACACGTAGTCCAATATATGTTAATTTGTTTTTATTTGAAACATCCTTTTCTTGCATGCTGATTGATACGGACGCACACACGTAGTCCAATATATGGTGTTGGCTAATGACACGTGGCTAATGTCAAACATGAAAATGAGGTGACACGATGAGCCACGACTCTACTCTTACTAGCGCAGCGTATATAGGTTGTCCTAAGGATCGGCACACTTGCAGATTATGATCTTGTTTGTACTCTAAGTTTTTAATGTTCACTAATCTAGTTTAAAATAAAGCATTAAAAAAGTGGTTGGCATTTTAAAAATTAATTATTTTTTCAAGATAAAAAGTGATATATATATATATATCACTAAATTAACTATTCGACGTAATAGCGATATTTTCATAAAATTAATTGATTATTATAAAAAATAATTAAAAATAACTCGGTTTTTTAATATTTTTAGCACAATACAATTACTAAATTATGTTTAGAAATAAAAAAATAAATTAATATATATGAACTTTTTGAATTTTTACTTTTTAGATAACGATAATATAATTAAATTACTTTTAGAAACAAAAATCTTTGAAATGATATTTAGAGATTTTTTTATATTTTAATTTTAAATTTTTAGTTATAATCAAGTTAACTAAAAAATAATTTGATATTTTAATAGATATAAAATATTATTTAAAGGAAAAAAATGTTGCACTTGCTATTGTATAAGGCAAAGATTCTTGTTATTTGTATATATGTTTTATTTTATTATCTTATTTTTTCCAACATTGATTGTCGATTGTTAGTGTTATTTTGGAGAGAGAAAGATGTAAGAGAGAGTGTGTTTTGTTGTTTCCATTACTTCTCTCTTAATCATTTCATTTTTATTTTTATTTTTTTGGTTCACCGATGATATAAAGTACAGGGGAAAGTGAAAACACCATCAATCTATATAAGACTTTTTTAAAAAAGAATTATCTCTAATTAAATTATTTTTAGCAGTTCTATTTTAAAAAAATAACATTATGATAATTTTTAAACATTTTTTAATGATATTTGTGTATTTTTCAAAGAAAAGATTTATTTATTTCTTGAGAAATTCATTTGTTTCTTAAACGAACAAGCTATATAATTTGGTTATTTTATAACCATTTCAAATTTTAAATTGAATCTTATACATTCATGCTGACCTTTTTCATGGACAGATTTTAGATTCATTTGTCAATTCTTCGTAACAATTTTGTTTGCTATATTCAATTTTTTTTAAAAAAGCTACTTTGTTACTACTAAATATTAATTAAAAAAAATAAAAATTAAATTAAATAAATAATGCAAAAAAAGCTAAAACAAGAAGACTGTTCATGTTACTATTCATAAAATCTTAGAAGACTATTCATGTCACTATCATGTTGTGTATGCTCTCAGCGTGTATATGATGTGCCATAACTTATTTTTACATTACATTAAATATCATAATTGCAAAATAAAATTTCAAGATATAATTAAAAAGTCATTAAAAGAACAATCACCAACATTAACAAAGAAAGTTTTTTTTTTTTCATTTGTACTATTTAAGAGGCATGTTTTTCTGCACTTTGATCCCTATAGTTTTCATACTTTTTATATCAAGCATGAAACTTTATTTATATTACATTTTAGTTCTTTATAGTTGAGAGAGGTGAGAGTAAACTCAAGGGAAAAGAGAGGAAAGAAAAAGCTTTCATTCGACTCTATTTTATTCACAAAAATCATGATCGTGATGTTAATGAGTTTTTTTTAAAATAAAAAAGTTCAATTGAAGTAATTATTCATTTAATTAAAAAAAAAACATGCGCTCAAGCTTGGCTCAAGTCCGAGAGCACGTGGCCTTACATTACAGGTTATAGAATATAAACTTGAAAAAAAAAATGATCTTTAATGTAATGTGATTGGAATTAAAACCAGGTTATAAACTAAAAAGTTTTTAAAATGGATAGATTGCAGATGAAGTGGAACGCTATAAAGCAGAGGTTTGTCCGGAAATTTACATTTAGGACATTCAAAATATGAGGCAAATGGATTAGTAACAAATAAACAAGAACGCATATTTTTATACACAACAATTCTGTTTATGGGTTAGTGCTATGCTAACAGGAAGGATGATCTTGTTTTGTTCTTGAAATGTGACCTGCAGGAAAGAGGAAGGATTATGATGAAATACGCAGACTTAATTGATGAGCATATAGAAGAGTTGGCTGCGCTGGACGCTATTGATGCTGGGAAGTTGTTTAGCGGGGGCAAAGCTGTGGACATTCCGAATGTAGCACGTCTACTACGTTATTATGCAGGTGCAGCTGATAAAATTCATGGGGAAGTATTGAAAATGTCACGCGAGCTTCATGGATACACGCTGCGTGAACCCATTGGTGTTTCAGGGCATATCATTCCCTGGAACTTCCCTAGCTCCATGTTCTTCATGATGTCAGCCCCAGCCTTAGCTGCCGGGTGCACCATGATTGTAAAACCAGCCGAGCAAACACCTCTTTCGGCTCTATTTTATGGTCATCTAGCCAAGCAGGTAAGCTTGGCAAGTCGTTATTGTCTTTTGATGCAGAACTGTAATATTCCTCACCAGCTCTCTGTAATAAGCGAAATTGATTCTGCAGTGCCCTCATTAAAGTTCTTGGATTAATTTGCTTACTTTTATTTTATTTGATAATCAATCAGGCAGGAATGCCTGATGGAGTGATCAATGTAATAACGGGATATGGACCAACGGCTGGTGCTGCCATTGCATCTCATATGGGCGTTGACAAGGTGATGTCTAGCTAGCTAGTTTGGTCACTTGATATTATTTTCTGTTTGATTTTCAAGAAACTGGAAAGGATTTTAATTATTCCGTACGAGCTATATGTTGAACCTTGTATCTGTGCCCTGGTCTTTTCAGGTATGTTTTACAGGGTCTACCGAAGTTGGACGGAAAATAATGCAGGCTGCAGCAACAAGCAACTTGAAACAAGTTTCACTTGAATTAGGAGGCAAATCACCTCTCCTAATTTTTGATGATGCTGATGTAGATAAAGCTGCAGATCTTGCTCTCCTTGGCATCCTGTATAACAAGGCAAACATGTTTCCCTTGTGTGCATATTTCTACATTTCTACTCAATGATGAATTCAGATTAAAATGCAGAGTACTAACCTTTTTGCTTGGAGAGTGATAATCAACTTCCTTGCATTCATATTTCCAGGGAGAAATTTGCGTCGCGAGTTCCCGTGTTTTTGTTCAGGAAGGGATTTATGATGAATTTGTAAAGAAGTTGAAGGAGAAGGCAAAAGATTGGGTAGTTGGGGATCCTTTTGATCCAAGGTCTCGCCTAGGTCCACAGGTAGGGAATGATCATGGATCGATGCATGAGTTTCTTTTTTTGAGAATATTTAAAAAGCTCGCAAGTCCCTACTTCCCAGACGTAGGCACGGATTCGTATGATACGTACTCTATGAACCCACCATCTGTAATATGTGTTTCATAATTATGTTCAGGTTGATAAGCAGCAGTTTGATAAAATTCTTTCGTACATCGAGCATGGAAAACGAGAAGGGGCCTCTTTGTTAACAGGTGGTAAACCTGTAGGCAAGAAGGGATATTTCATTGAGCCTACAGTTTTCACAGATGTTAAGGTAACCTTCCTGAAGTTCAATGGGTCCTTGTGATCATACATTCTTATGAACCTTCGTTTTACTAATTCTTAGCGACAAATTGCTCAGGAGGACATGATGATAGCAACAGATGAGATTTTTGGACCGGTAATGGCACTCATGAAGTTCAAGTAAGTACATTACTCGGACATTAATTTCTGTTTTCCCATGAATTAGGAAGGAAAATCCATGAAGCACTTGCTGGTAAATAAATAACTATTTCACCAGCCTTTTCTTGTTGGAGAAACAACTAAATATAAACAAGCGTACAGGTGTGATTCACGAATGAATTGCGCAGGACAAGAACATGCTCTTGACATCTGTTTTGTCAACACGAACGTTGTCATATTGGAACATCTTTTCTCATGTCTTTTTTGCAGGACAATTGATGAGGCAATTAAGAAGGCAAACAACACAAAATATGGCCTTGCAGCTGGTATTGTTACCAAGAACTTGGATGTAGCTAATACTGTGTCGAGATCCATCCGCGCAGGCACCATTTGGATCAACTGCTACTTCGCGTTTGATAACGACTGCTCGTATGGAGGATACAAGATGAGTGGATTTGGAAGGCATCTTGGAATGGAAGCCCTTCATAAGTTCCTTCAGGTCAAGTCTGTTGTAACCCCCATATACAACTCTCCTTGGCTATGAATAAGATGAACGGGTGGTTCCGGTCAAGCTTCATCGGAGTAGCTACTAATGTGTCGTGTTTTCCTTCTCTTTCTAAATGAATAATTCAAAAATGTATTGTCTTTCTTCTCCGCCTCCGCGTTGTACCAAATAATATTAGTTCGGAAGGTTTCCTTCATCGGCTTCCAAACTGCGTAATAACCATTTTCTGAGAACATGCTTGGTCAACTCAGTAGTTCCTCATTTTCTAATAGCGTCGACGACTCTTTCTATCTATTTAAATCCATTTTGCCTCCTTCATCGAAGGAGGCACCTTTCCTTGGCAACCAAGTGGTGAATCCAAATTATTGTAGTGAAGTTCACCCATGACCCATCAATGTTTTTGAAGGAAGTCAGCTTTGTTATGTCTCAATCTTCTTTCTTTATTTTAATCATATGAAAAAAATTAAAATTTATCTAACTCATTAAAATTTATAAAAAAATAATTTAAAAATTTTGGTGGATGGCCACCCTCACCAACGTATTGGGATATTGTATAGGGTGTATTTGACTCCATAAAAAAGATAGCTCATGCTGCATGTGTTGAGCTCATTAGGTGTAAATAAAAGAAAAAATATTAATGTGATTCTCCTGTACCTTTAAATATATTTTTTTTATGTATTTGTATTGTTTTTTATATTTTTAGTATTTTTTCAAAAAAAAATAAAAATTCAAAAATTTACTTTCGACGTGTTCGGTTTTTAACGCGCTCATTTTAAAATTAAAAATCAATTTTTAAAAAAAAAACAACTAACTTCTAATTAAAAAAAAAAACCTCAAACTTTAACATTGCCAACATATTGCAGATTTTTATTTCCTATATAAAAAATATTTGGTTGATGTTGATTATTAACAAAAACATCTTGTTGTGCTGCCCAATGTGTTTGTAAGCACTACTCTTTGTAAACTAATAATTTAACCCTTATTTTCTCATATATTATGACTTAAAATTGGTTTGAGTCAGTCTAGACAAAAATATGAGCTAATCATGATTCATGTTATATACTTCTTTTTTTATTTATTAATATGAGTGTATGGGCTAACTTACACGCATATCGACTAATCTCACGTGCTCTGAAGTTAACGATCATATAAGTCTCTAGTGGCCATCATATTAACAATCACAGAGCTCAAACCTGAGACCACAGGGGAAGCAAATCTTTTGATCTCAAACTCTTACCACTGGATCACTTATTAGATGGTTTCATGTTATATACTTCTTAAATAAGCGATCAATTGCATAATGAGTTTGTTACGCGTAAAAATTTTCAAAATCAATAACATCATAGCTATAAAAAATCCAAAATACACAATTTTTATTTATCAAAATTAATGGTTGAAAGATTATTACAATTCTAAATTGGAAAAGTAATATTCAATATAAAATTAACATAAAATAAAAATAGAATTCTAAACTTATTGCTAATTAATTTAAGGTTAGCAAATTATATATAAAAAAAAAACTATGCGAGCATATTTTCTGTTATTAATTGTGGGAAAGAACTTGTAAAAACAACATGAATATGACAAACAATATGAGTGAATGTCTCCAATAATTAATATGCACCATATTTTATTGCAAGCTTCTTCATCATCGTTGAATTATATATAAGAAGGATTCTCAGGGAAAACGTTTGAAACCATAGACCCCAGAACAGAATATGCCACAGCGAGAATTGCGGGAGGAGATAAAGAGGATGATGATTTCTGTGAAGGCTGCCGTCATGCTTTTGAAAGTGGCTCGAGCCCCCAGTTGTCCGGAGCAGTATGCGCTTAATTATATCTTTCTCTAATAAATATATATGAGCATGCTCAAGTGCATGTATACTTCGGGTTGTAGAAAAAACTTAATCTTTTTTATAAAAAAATATTTTTTATTGATTATTGTTTGGACCGTATTTCTAATCGCATCTGAATAATTTTTTATTAAAAAAAAACATTTGTAGCTTGGATCATAAACTCGAATCGAATAAATTGATTTTATTTTAATTAGAAAAAAAAAGATAATGACAATAAATGGATTAATTTTTTAAAAAAATAAATAATCAAGATAACTCGACTAAGTAGCTCAATTTATAACTCATTAAACACATAAAGAAATAACCAGACTTAAAGCTCAGATGGTCGACCTAAGGAACAAAATAAATGTTCCTGAGCAGTTATTGTCAACCTTCACTAGTACATGTGGTCTATCTCGTCGCCAATCTTATTCCAACAAAGATCCTCCTTCTCTTCCTCCTCCAAGAGCTTCAATCCACTAGAAAAATTATATTCAACAATATTTTTAAATTAATAATAAAATTTTGATTTTTTTTCTTTTATCTCTTTTGATTTTAATTTTTTTCCTTGTTTTGTTTATTTTAATATGTTTTAAAAAATATTAAATACAATAGTGACGGAATTATCGACAAAATTTAAATCATTGACAGAACGAATGATGAAATAAGTCCCTCGAAAAGTTCTAAAAAGTTGGAAAAGAATTAGAGGACTTTATCACTGACAAATAAAGATGAAATTACCAATGGACTAAATCCCGTTAAAAGTTCTAAAGAGTTGGAGAAAAATTACAGAACTTGCCATTATTAGATATAAATCTCTAATGGTTTAATTCTATATTTAATATGCATAACAACAATATGTTTTTTTATGATCAGTTGTCGTTCATGATTTCGTCGATATATGTTTTTCCGACATAATCAGGGTTTAAAGGCTTTGAGAATATTTCATTGGTATTATGCAATATTCTAGTAGTGCAAACTCATAACTTGAGTCATTAAACCTAAACCATTCTATCTGGAAAAATTATGAATTCTAATTCCTAATCAATCAAATATTGGAGGATAAATTTAAAAATATATTTCAATTATACAAAAAGATTAAAAAATATCAATTAAAAGAATAAGGATCAAAATTGAAATACAAAATAAATTTTATATTTGATTGAAGAATGTAATTAAAATGAAAAATCAATTTAGCAAAAGGACCCAAAAAATATCAAAAGAATGAGAATCAAAATTAACATAAAAATAAAAATATTTTTTGATTGAATAGTGAAATTGAAAAGAAAAATAACTTTAACAAAATAAAAAAAAAAGAATAAGGATAAATTTGGTAAAAATAATATACCATAAATTTAGATTGAATGATGAAATTAAAAACAAATAAAACTTTTACAAAAGGATCAAGAAAAAATTAGAAATAAAAACAATGCGGACCAAATTGAAAAATATAATACCATAAATTTGGATTGAATCATAAAATTGAAAACCAATAAAACTTTTACAAAATGGCTAAAAAAAATTAGAAATCAAAAGTATAAGGACCAACTTGGAAAATATAATTTATGTCAAATTGGAACTGATGGATGAAATTGAAAACAAATAAAACTTTTATTAAATGGTCATTAACAAAAATTAAAAATCAAAGAATATGAGCTAAAGTTGAAACATCAACAACAAAGATGACCAACCTGTAATATTTAATGGAGGAGAGGAAAAAAAAGGTTTACCGACAACAAACTGTTAATTGTCGACATGTGTTATCCAATGAGCAAGAGGACACTGTAACGCTTTCAATGACACAATGAAAAGGTATTTTTAGCCACCAGAAAGTGTCTTAAGGTCTTCCCAAAATGTGTAGGCTTCTCCGATGCACTATCATTTTTTTCAATTGAATTAATTATTAAACCCTGTTAAATTACCAAAATGTCATCGATGAACCTCGTAATAAAAAAACAGAGTGAAAAAAACAAAAGACTTTAGCATGCATGGTTTAAATTTTTTATTCCAAAGGTAAATTTGTCATTTTACTATATTTAAAAAAATTAAAAAGACCGTACTACTCTTGTTTGCCAGTTTGATGAATTTTGATTTGAAAGGAAATTAGGTTATTTTATTGTGTTTAAAAAAATAAAAATAAAAACATATATACCTTTAATCAATCTTTTTATGACTAACGGGCCATGCATAAAGACCTAAATACCCCCACAAATAAGGCACCTGAGACCACAGAGAGAACAAACCTCTTGATCCCAAGTTCTTACCACTGGACCACCACTTAGATGGTTAAGGCACTTGTTTTTTGTTAGTATAAGCAATGACATTATTATACTGTTTTAGTGAATAGTGTCAATGAATATGTATCTATAGCATTTTTCAAACTAGAATTAGCTTTGATAATATACACAGACACATGCGTACACATTAAAATTTTAACCTACTACAATGAAGGAATTTCTCTCACTACTATATTGAAAACTATGATGATGCGCACCATTCATTATGAAAGGTTATTTGTATGATATATAGGCTTCCTACCAAATTAAGTTGGACAATGCATCATGTTTTATATTTTTCTATGTAATTTTCTTGCAATTTAATTTCAAAATTACATTAAAAATTTCTAATCGAAATTTTTTTAATGATTTTTTACCTCACTTTTTAGTGTTTAGCTTTTTGATTGAATTCCTCAATTACAAAATTTTAGTTACACATGCTCTGATCTTTTAAGAAATCCCTAAATATATAATGAATTGAACTAATTAGTTTTGTCTCTTACTTCTTTGTTTTCCTTTTCTGTTTTGCCTTTTATAATCTCTTTTTTTTTCAGCCTCAATTGAACTAATCTCTTTTTTTTTTCAGCCTCCATCTTCTTGATGAGGCTACTTTATATATAATTCTCTCTATTACTATAATATATATATACACACACACTAGCAAAGAACAAGTTTAATTTAGTGGCACTAACTACAATCTCTAACTAATCATGTAAGGTTTATTAAACTTAACCTTGATGTTTGTGTAACACTTGTTAAATGGTATTGATGAGCAAAAAGTTAAATAGGATAAATGTAGAAATACATTAAAACACTAAAAAACACATGATATTTAATAAGTGAAAAGATTTCATATATGAATCTTAATTTCACAGTTTTATTCTTTAAAAATAAAAATATATAGTGGCTATTTTCTCAAGAGATTTACAAAACCTTTTAAATAGACCTGAAAATCCTACCTGAAAAACATAAAAGTAAACAAAAAAAACCCAAATTACAACATAGAATCTGAAAAAAAAACATAAGGAAAATAACAAAATAGGCCTAAAGAGGAGCATCTAGGCCTGAAATCTAATTCTAGAAGATCCAATGATCCAATCAATGGCTTTTTTGTTGTTTACAGAAAACTAATTGTAAAATTACCTGGAAAAATTTGAGTTCGATCAAACAGTGAATCTCCTGTTATCGTAGTTTTAAGATGTCAATTTAATCTAGTGTGACCAAGCCTTTTTTTAAACTTAAATTTATCTTATTAGTCCATAAAAATATATGTTAGGTTATCCACGTAGTTATATGAGTTGGATCCCTTGGATCCCTTCTAGTAATGTCAAGTCCTTATCGGAAACATAAGAACCTTCAGTTTTTACTAGTTCGGCTATATCATGTACTGATCCGGGAAGGATTATAATGAAATTTGCAAATTTAATTAACCAAAACACAGAAGAATTAGCAGCATTAGACACTATTGATGCCGGAAAACTATTCCGTTTTGCCAAAGCTTCTGACATTCCTTCAACAGCATATTCTCTTCGTTACAATGCGGGAGCAGCAGATAAAATTCACAGGGAAGTGTTGAAAATGTCTTGCGAGTTGCAAGGGTACACCTTACGTGAACCCATTGGCTTTGTAGGACACATAACTCTCTGCAACATTCCTAGCTCCATCTTCTTTATGAAGGTTAGTCCAGCCTTAACTGCTGGGTGCACCGTGGTAATCAAACCTGCCGAGCATTAATCAAACCCTACGTGAACCCACTGACACCTCTCTAAGCTCTCTTCTATGCTCATCTTGCTAAGCTGGTAAGCTCAACTTATTAATCTGGATGATAATACTAATTGATTGATAGTTGCCAACGCATTTCTACAATATTATACGAACCAAGCTAGTTGACATATTCCCAGCTCTTGTGGTGTTCTTATCTGTCTTCTGTTTTTTTTTTTATATAAATATTTTTGATATAGTCTAAATAGGCTGGCAATCCTGAGTTCTCAATGCCATAACTGGATATGTACCGACAGCCGGTGCTGCAATTGCCTCTCCTATGGACTTTGACAAGGTGAGGTTGTTAGAAATAACAAGGTGAGAAGGAAACATGGTGGAAGATAATCTTATTCATGTCATCCTACTCTTCTAAGAGAAGAGGTCGTTATAAACTTAGTATATTTATACTAGTTTTGGATAATTCAAGAAATTTAAAAAATAAATATATTTTTAATAATTAATTCTAGTACTCCCTTAATTTTGAAAGTCTCGAAACTCGAAATTTGAAATGTATTGAAGGATATCTTGCCATGGTTGTTGCATCTTCTTCATTTTTTATTTCCGATAAAAACTTTAATGTGTTTTTGGATGCCACCACTGCATTCTTACAAGAAACTTGAAATAACTATGATAACGTTAGAAAATCACACACACAGTTCAAACAAGACTCCATCATCGCACATAGGGTTCAACAAACATCAATTGATGGTTGAAATTATCATCCATATCTTGTTTTGTCACCACAACATTGAAATGGTAACTATCAATTCCTTTCCAGTTATCCAAATCATATATAGGCGGTGTAATGTTTACAGCAAGCAGCAACCTTAAGTTTATCTGGATCGCCATCATCTCTTTGTTACAGTCCTTTACATAACATGATCCATACATACTTGAAAGCAACAGGCTCCCTCCTAGAGTTTCTTGGCCTATTTCCCTCGAAATGTGTTTATGTTGTGACCAAAAATGTCAATCCCACGTTGTACATTGCTCTTGATTCCGTTGAAACCACCAGTGCTCCTAATTAAGGCTCTTGAAGAGGTCCATGCAGTGTCACTTCACCCGATCATTTTTATCATTCTGATCTGAGCAACTGAAGAACAACTCATCAATAAAGCATATAGCTCCGTTTTTTAACAAATCAGACAGAAATTTCAGTGCCACCTCCCCTTCGTTCATCTTTAAAACCACAAAGTCAGCATACTGCACTGTTTCTAAACCAAGCAAGGAAAACGAACCCTTCATCTCCCATGGATGGATCAAACTCTTCTAGATCAGGATGAAGAGGAGCCTCATCTCCAGCAAGGTTTGGATAATAAATAAATGTAACACCAGACCTTTCTACCCCAGGTCCCATGGCAAAATGTTCTTAGCCCATTTAGCCTCAAATTGATCGGACAAAGTATTCTCCCTAGCCTTCTCAGCCTTTGGATTGTGGATACTTTCCATTAGAACTCTCTCCCTTAAGTAACTTTAGTGTTGACTCAAGAACAAAAAATACTAGATTATTGAGTTACTGTTCGAGAGCTCACACAAGAAGAATTTGTTACTACTAAACTTATCTTCTTATTATAGCAATTGCACTTGCTTAAACATGGCTCATCTAAACCATTTTTCTTGTCTAGTGATTGCTGCTACATTCTTCATCATAACTCTTTAGCCATTGTTCATCTCTTTTATGTAGAGTTCTCTCTTCTTTTCTTTATATATAGTCTTTCTTGTACAAGATCTCATCTCTTGTACAAGAAGTTGTTTTAATCATGTTTTAAGCATGTTTTCTTAGGCTTCTTCTATTTATCTTGATACAAGGTCTCAAATATCTTATTAATTAGGCACTATTATCTTACACTTTTATTGTTTCTTCTTTAGATGTTACTTGTCTATCCATACTTTTATCTTTTTCAAACGTCTGTACTAGATCGAACTAGCTCTAATACCTTGAGATGTCAATCTCTTGAGTATGCAGTCAAGCAATCCTCAATTAAGTAGATAACAACCCAGAAAGTCAAAAATCAGGTTTGATAAAATCTTAACCCAGAGATAACCTTATACCTAAAAACTAAAGATATTGGAAAAAAAAACTTGGACAAAGAGATAACCTTAATTATATCTAAGAACTCTAAGTATGCGAATGACACCATAAAGCTAGTTAATATTCGATAAGTCAACGTACAATCTTTGTCCCTGCAAAGAAAGATTGTTTTGCCACAAACAAAAAAAAAACTCACGTTTATTCTCTAACTTGCTGCTAGAATTTCTTGCAAAAAAAAACATAATATTGTCTCCTCTAACTAACCCTGATGGGACCATTTTGGGTTGCAAACTAATGGACCTAAACTAATAATCAACTAACATACGTCCAATAATAAAATAAACCACTAAACAACATGTCTAATGAGCCAAAACAAAACAAAATTAAATAAATAATTATTCAACATTAAATAAATAAATAAAATAATATAATAAAAACAAAGTTTTCATGCCAAAATTCCTCCATGTAGTCCGAATCTCCAACTTTCGCACATTCTTGATAGATTTTCAATCCTGACTTCAAATACGTTGTTTTCTTTTGTTTGGATGAATTATTGGGCCTACCATATATTGTTGTAGAACTTGCGATATCTAGTTTCCAGCTCAACCTGAATCGCAACAAACTTCCACATGTAGCGCCAGATATGTCTTAAACAGTACACAAAGGTCTAGTATAACAGATTTGACAAGATTTGTCTAGTAATATGTTTTCGAACTTCATTTGACCTGAACATTTACCAAAATATAGTTCCATTTGTTTAGTATTTCCATGTAAAATTTTAGCTAGTTTTGATGTATGGTTTGAGAGATATGCTCGATTAATTTCGCAAAACTAGTCAACAAACTTGTTAAAACCAAATTCGGACCTAATTTGGTTCATATCACCTTGTTATAAATAATAAGGTAAAAAGAAAACATGATGGAAGACAATATCAATCATATCATCCTACTTGGATTATAATACTTAAACCCATATATTTATACTATTCTAGAATAATTCAAGAGATTTAAAAGATAAATATATCTTTAATAGTTACACATTTATCTAGAAGATACCTATAAGAAATAAAAAAAACACTTTGATTTTAAGATTAATTCCAACAAAGGTGTCATTGAGTTTGCTAAAAGAAATTAGAAAATTCTACTACAGTTTATGACAATACACGTCATTGCTATTTCAAGAAGTTTTACTAGGTATGTAGAAATTGGATGCCAAGTAATAAAGGATGTTGCAGCTTGCAATTTGAAATCAATTTCACTAGCATCCTATCTAACAAGGTAAGATAGTATTTGCTTTCGGTCTTAATATATATAGACTTTCATTTAGGGAAACTAGTATGGTCTAAATTTAGTTTAATGTAATAACATTTATGTGTTATTGTTGTCATTGTTATTATTTAAGTACATATATACTCTACTCATATACTCTTTATAATTTTACTTAACTTTTTTTTATCACTTAGTGTATTTTTTTATTTGGATAGTCTTCTCTTACAAGCCCTTTATTTATAGTTGAAATGAAAGAACACATGCCACGGTTTTTTTCTCAAACCCTAAATCTTTTATGTAGCTTTAGTTACTGCTACATATTCAGTATCTATAGTAGAGAGAGCAATAATCTTATATAGCTTCAAAGTCCAACACATAACCGTATTACCTAAAGTATATACAAACCTTATAGTATTTTTTTTCTGGTATTAGCATTATCAGCTAAATTGACATCCACCTAACCTTAAACTCCAAGTCTAACTTTGTGCAACAAAGTGACATATTTGAAGAACCATTTCAATATTTTAAAATTCACTTAACCATTTTTCAATGTTATTTGCCTAGATTACTCATGTTTTTACTCATAGTTTTCATTGCATGTATAATATATGTCCTTATACATACTATATCATATAAGAGACTCCCAATTGCTAATACATAAGGAACTTAACTCATGTAGTTTTTTTCTTTGTCCATCTTTGGTGACTACTTCTTAGTTAGTCTAACATGGCTAACCAAGGTTGTGTTTACTGGTTTTGCTCCATCCATGTTATGTTTATAGAGTACAAACTATTTCTATGAGAGGTTCAAGGTACCATTAGCTCTATCTTTAACGTTTCTCGTACCAATGATTTGTGTTGTAGCTCTAAAATCTTTCATTTCAAACTATTTTGACAACTACCTCTTCAGTTTATTGATTACCTTAATGCTAGATCTTATAATTGGTATACCATTCATATAAGTAGTAGAATAATATAATATTTATCATAATTATCCAAATAACAACAATGGTTCAATCTTATGAACTTGTTGTTGTAAATAAAATTATCAAACTTCTTATCCTATTATCTTATAGTTTGTATTAAGTCATTCAAGCTCTTTTTTAGCTTGCAAATCATATTTTCATTTCTCTTTACTGAAAAAACCCTCTATCTACTACATATGGATATCTTCATCAAAATCCTCATGAAAAAAAGTACTCTTCACATCAGATGTAGAGCTTTTGTAGCTATAACTATTACTATCATGAATATTGTTGTTAGCTTCACCATCAAAGAAAAAGATAAATATAAAATTGATACCATTTTTTATTAAAATCTTTTCACAATAAGTTTGACCTTGAATCGTTTAATGTCATCATATTTAATTTTCACCATGTAAACCCATTTGTTGTTTACATCCTTCTTCTTATGGTTAGTTTGGTTAGCTCTGATGTCTAATTCTCTAATAAGGAATTCATTTCGTATTTCATAGCTAACTCCTAGTCACTTAATTCTTTAACTTGTAATGGTTCATCAAAACTCCTTAGCTTATATTTTTAGTCAACAAAATATAATTTGATAATGATGAGAAACATTCTAGAGATATGATATTTTTAGAAGATCTTCTACTATAAGTTGTTATTATATATTACTCTATATGTGGATTAATACTTTCATTAGAGTGATCATTGTTCTCAGATAATACCCTTTATAATATAATTCACATCAATTATCTTAGTCTTTTTTATTTCTTCTTCAAAACTTGTTGTTGCCTTGTCTTCGTATGCTATCTTTTTATTGAACATGATAATTTTACTTCTAATGATTTTTTTATTTTTTTTCTTATTCCAAAATCAATATTCAAACTCATTATTGTATACCTAATAAAGGTGCATTTCCTAGATAGGATCATACTTGCTTCTAGCTTTAGGGTTTATAATCACATATAAAAGATAAACAAATACGTTTAAATATGAGAGTTTTACCTCCTTTCAGGTTTAGACTTGTTCTGGAGTTTTGAATTTCAAAAAGATAAAAAGTTCTTAGTTGATCAACTAAACCGCAATGTTATCTACCTTATACTAGAATGTTAGAGGTAACCTAAAATTTAGCTTCATGCTTTTACAGCCTTGTGCTTCTAGCTTATTCATTGATGGTCTTGTTTATATGCTCAGTAACATCATTTTATTATGGTGTGCTTATAATATTCTTTCATCCTGATACAATTAGCTCCACATTATTCTTTACAATATTTATCGATATATTCTCTTCCATTATCAAACCTCGAGAATTTTTTTTCTTCAAGTTTGATTCATTCTTAACATTAACCTTTCATTTCTTGAATGTCTGAAACACATGAAGTTTAATTTCTAAAAGGTAAACTCATACCTTTTTATTGAAGTCATCAATTAAAGTAGCATAATATCAAGAGCATCCAAGAGATGCCACTAGACAAAACCCTATAAATAGAGGTGTTCTAGTTTTATCTTTTTTGATATGAAGGCATTGCTACTTTTTACAAAATTGAGTTTCTTCTGCTTGCCTATAATATAGCTTTCACACATGTCTAGATCAACTAATTTAATCTCCACCACTTCTTTTTTATATAGAAATAGTTTCACCCTCTATTGAGTCATACGGAAAAGTATGTAGTGTCATAGTAAACTCATACCTTCTTATTGAAGTCATCAATTAAAGTAGCATAATATCAAGAGCATCCAAGAGATGCCACTAGACAAAACCCCTATAAATAGAGGTGTTCTAGTTTTATCTTTTTTGATATGAAGGCATTGCTACCTTTTACAAAATTGAGTTTCTTCTGCTTGCCTATAATATAGCTTTCACACATGTCTAGATCAACTAATTTAATCTCCACCAACTTCCTTTTTTTATAGAAATAGTTTCACCCTCTATTGAGTCATACGGAAAAGTATGTAGTGTCATAGTAAACTCATACCTTCTTATTGAAGTCATCAATTAAAGTAGCATAATATCAAGAGCATCCAAGAGATGCCACTAGACAAAACCCCCTATAAATAGAGGTGTTCTAGTTTTATCTTTCTTGATATGAAGGCATTGCTACCTTTTACAAAATTGAGTTTCTTCTGCTTGCCTATAATATAGCTTTCACACATGTCTAGATTAATTAATTTAATCTCCACTAACTTCCTTTTTTTATAGAAATAGTTTCACCCTCTATTGAGTCATACGGAAAAGTATGTAGTGTCATAGTTTTGCTTGATTTTTAGCTTTAATAGCAACAATGGTATATGTCGGTCCTGAGATCATATACAGTGTATTAGTTTTCTTACCTTAAGCCAAAACCATTGCTCCTTTAAAGACCTTTCATATGTCTTTCATAAAACTTATTGAATGACCATTATCATCAAGTTGTCCCATAAGGATTAAGTTCTTTTTTAGTTCAAGAACATGTTTCACTTGTTATAAATTTCATATGAAACCATTTGGTAACTTGATTTATATATTTCTCTGCCTATAAAATCTAATGGTTCTTCATCGCCCAAGTATACCACATCAGAATCACCAATAACATAATTCTATAAGATTTCTTGGTGTGGAATAGTATGGAACAAAGTGTCTAAGTCAAGAACTCAATCATTAACTACACTATAAATAACAAGAATTAGAAAATCATACACCTCCTTAGTAATAACATTTACAAAATTAGCTTCGGCTTTTCTTGAATTTCTTCAATTCATTATAAGTGACCAAATTTTCTATATTTACAACAATCACTTTGCTTCCTAGGCGTAGACTTACTTTTACTCTTAAGTTTAAATTTACAATCTGTTATTATTTTAGCTTCTAATAGATCTTTTACCTCTTGTCTTGAGGTTTAAGAAAGCACTAGAAGTTGAACTTTCATTTGCATCCTTTCTTTGAACTCTTTTTTTCTTCCAAGAATCAAGTCTCGAATGTCATTATATTTTAACTTTGATTTTTCAATAGAGTTACTTACAACCATTCTCATAGCCTCCCAAATATTTGAAAGTGAAGCCAATAAGATTAAAGCTAAAATCCTATCATCAAACTCAATTTCAACATATGACAATTGATTTTTTATGATGCTAAATTCATTTAGGTATTATGTAATAAATATTCATTCCATCATCTTTAGATTGAATAATGTTTTTATCAAATGCACTTTATTATTTATCGACGGCTTCTCATACATACTAGATAGAGTTGTTATCAGATCCATAATGGTCCTTTCTTTTATGATATTATATGAAACTTTCCTTGATAAAGTTAGGTAGGTAACACCTAAAACTTGTCTAACTAGAAGGTTTCGTTTTTTTTTCCCTCCATCTTTTCCATCATTTTCCCTAATAGAGAAAGATGAAGTTCCACCTTTAGAGACAATATTGAACATGTATTCTCCAATACTTAAAATACATGCCATCAATTTTTTTTTAATTCCAGCAGTCTTTACTTATTTTCTAATCATTATTTCCTCTTACACTAACTTTAGGTCTAGTTTGGACAATCAGACATTGTGATTGTATTCAAAATGATCAAGTTAGTTGGGAACTAGTATGAAATTATCAAAATCAAACTTTAGAGGACTTAGACCTTATCAAAAGAAATATATCCTTATAAATGGGATTAAATTAAGAAATAACATAGGTAGCATGTACTCTTTGCCATATTATATTATCACCTTATACAGGGGATAATGTGACAAACACATGGTAAATGACTAGACCATTATGCTAATGTGACTGGTGATGTGTGTAACAACATTTTTGGTGTTGTGGTGAGATAATTGGACCTTTAGATGATGTGACAAATGATGTGTCTATTTATATGACATTAACCTACACTCGATCGAGTTGATAGGTCAAGTGTTTGGGTTATCAAACAACAAGGATAACCAAAACATATAAAGGTGTATGTGAATGTGAATGAATATGGGTTATATATGGACAAATGTTTTTTGGGTGCTTGAGGCTCGTGGGACTCATTATGATTTATATTTTTCATGATATTTCTTAATGTCCTCTTTATAGTAGTATGTTCCAAACATATTTTTGAATAATTTTTTATTTCTGAACAAAAAAACAATCGTTAAGACTTCAATACTAGTTGTTAGGACCTAAGATGAATACCTAGAATCAAGAACACATAATTTAATATGGTTTGAAAATTTGCATATGTCCACAGTGCTATTAGTTCTACTCATCGAAAAAAAATTACACCAAATGAGAAGGAAAAACTTTCTCAACTCAACTCATTGTTTCTAATTTTTCCTCACTTCTCTCTATCACTATATGTGTTTTTGATATATATATATATATATATATATATATATATAGACACACACACACACACACACTTTACTCTTGTAAGCTCTTTATTTATAGTTGAAATGGGAAACATACACTTGATTTTTTTTTCTCCGATAGTTTGATAGGCGAACCCCCAAATCTCTTTCCTGAAAAACTTCCCAAAATTTTTACCTTAATTTGCGGTTAGTAGTATGCCTAGTTCATCTCCACACACAAAACTTACATGCATAGATGACTATATATTAATGAATGCTCTTAGAGGACATGTTAGCTAGTTAGGACTCTTATTATTGGGTTTTCTAAAACTCTTAGACGCAATGGAGATGGTAAATTTAAAAATATTTATAGAGTCTCAGGGATCTTGTTCAACAAATCTATGGTTGTTTAAGGTTTATGTGAAGATTACCTGAAGATTAGGTATTCTTTTTTAGGTTTAATCAACTTCCTCAAGGCTGACTTATCATAAATCACAAGTCGTCCAAATTTCTAATCTATAACAATAATCTACATGAACAACCAGGGAAAAATACTCTATAACCCTTTTAAAAGAGAGGGATCACTAAGTCTTTGAGTTAGCCTTTTGTTTTGTTTTTTCAAGTGTTTTTATATCGTCTATAACTTATATATTTTTTCTCTGCAAAAAATATGAGGCATATCATTCTATTTATACAGAAACTTGATAATCCTATAAATAAAGAAATATCAATTTGTCCCCTGAACAATATCACATATATTATTTTAAGAAATTTTTAAAAATTTATTCAATCAATTACCTATTTGATTTTCTAGATCTAAAATTATAATCTCATATATTAAGTACATTTTAGTCTTCAAGTTCTAAAATTTATTTATAATCAAGTTATATTTTTTTTAATAAATGTTGTTTTGTGATTAGGATACAAATCCTTATTTCTCTTTCTTCCCTTATTTTTCTTTCCCTTCTTAGTTCATTCTTCATTTCTTCTTCGATCTCACCTTCATTGCTACCTCTATAATCACCAGTTGTACTGTTATTGCCTCTATTCTCCTCAGTTGATCCCCTAGCCATAACTCTACCAACGACGATAGCTACCATAACTCCTCATATGAAGAGGAAATCAATGAATTAAAGAGAATGGGTCGTTATAAGAAGAAGTTGGAGCTAGTTCTCAAATTGACCAAATCATATACTAATTCAATTTTTGTTCAACTTGTTTAAAGAGGAATCAATAACGAAGGAAGAGAATAATACAACATTGAATAAGAAGAGGAAAATCAATGGATCTGAGAGTGAAAAGGTGTATAAAAAATGCAGAAAAAATAACAAAGTAAAGATAAGGAAATCTCATTGACAAATTAAGGGACTAGTGGAAGTATTTGACACGAAAGCTCATTGAAAAATGGATTTATGTATTTAACTTGGAAAAATTAATTTTCAATGTATTAAATAAAAAAATTTGATGTTTTTATTTTTAAAAAAAAATAAGTTAACAAGATTCATTTTTCTAACTCAAAACCAAAATCATAGCTCAAATTCACTCGAGTTAACTATCAAATCGGGTCTAAAAACATGACAATATGATAAAATTCTCTCTTAAATTTAACATGGAACATGGATTAAGAGAAGGAACGACTTTGTTAACATGGAGATAGTCTTATGAAGGGCATCCAATCCATGATCTTTTCCAGACACCCGCTCGTCTTATGATCTCGAACAGGACAGTCCTTGTCAATGGCGAAATAACAATTGACACGAACGATCCCTACAAGTTTTATGTAGCTCTCCTTGGATATGACCACCTACAAGAGTGCTTCTAGCTTGTGAAGTATATATATGCCAATTCTCTACTCACTTCGAAGTATTTACATTCGATTGATTGAAGCTCGGAAGCATGCAGATCTCACAACTATTGGTATAAAAATTCGGCAAGAAATTAAAATTACAACATTAACAAACACCAACCAAGCCAAGACTTGATAATTCGAAGGTAATTGGGGTTGCCCGTAAAACTTGTACTTTATTTCGCAAGAACACATACCAAATCCTAACATTACTAATTTACATCATGTCACTTGCCAGTCTTCCCTCTAAGCTTCACGCCTAGCACTCTCTCCATCTTCGCCAAAATAACTTGGTTAGGCACCGCCTTTCCATTCTCATACTCTTGCACCACCTTTGGCTGCTCATTAATCAGCTTAGCAAGCTCTGTCTGGCTCATCTTCTTCTCCAGCCGCGCTTTTTGAATCGCCTGCCTCACCTCCGTAGAAATCCTGTCCAACGCCGCTGGCTCCGTCTCCTCCTCCAACTTCCTGGCATTCACCACTGGTGCCGTTGCTTTCTTATTAGACCCAGCGTCGAATTTCTTGATTGTCTGGACTGGAGCACCCGATCGGAGGGCATGGTTCACTACCTTCGGATCGCGAAGGTCTTGGGACTTGGGCTTCGCCTTGTGCATCACCACCGGCTCCCAGTCCTGCTTTATTACTCCTGCTGATCTGCTTGGCATTCTTTTCGACACAGAAAGAGAACAAAGAGATAAATTACGGGAAATGAGAGAACGAGTATGAATAAGGAAGAGAGATGATGAAAGTAAGCGAAGAGGAAGGTTTATATAGGAGGTGAGCTCTCTGGAAGGTTCTGTGCTGGTTTTATCTCTGGAAGGTTCCCGCGGTTGCTTGTGGGTTGAAAACTCAAAATTTTCAATATTCTTTCGATGATCTGGCATTTTTTTATTGGTTGATCCTAAAACATTCACGTGCTTGATACGCAAGGGGAGTAAAATATGCCTATTTTAAAGCTGTTTATTTTTTCATTTTTAAAATGCTTTTAAGAAATTATTTTTTTAAAATTAATGTATTTTAATATTTTTATATTTTTTTGATATAATGATTTTAAAAATAAATTTTAAAAATAAAAAAATATTATTTCAATATATTTTTTAATAAAAAATATTTTAAAAAACAACTGTTATTATAATATTAAAGATTCTCTAATATTTCTCATGTATACTTATTTTATCTATTTAAATGAGTATCTTATGCTATTCATATAATAAATAGTGATATTTTATAAATTATTTATAAGAATTTACTTTAAAAAAATAATGAGATACAAGTACGATTGAGATAAATACTAAATAAAGACTTTTTATTACTTTTCATGTATCATGAAATTTATATTCTTTCTCATCTTCTCTTTATATTTATTCTTTATTCAAAGTGAGCTCAATACAACCTTTAAAAAAGAGAAATCCTTGTGAATATTTTTTATCATTTTTTTGATCAAGGGTTTTATATTCCCTCTTATCTTCTTTATTCTTTATATGTCTATTTTTTTTTCAAAATAGATTTTAATAACTAATAGTATTTTACTAATTATTTCTTAAGCATATTAAAATTTTCCCAGCAGTTGAATTTTTTTTATTTATTTCAATCCATCTTTTTAAAAAAAAAATATAGACCAAATTAGTTCAATTCAAAAACTAATTAATAAACTAGAACGGTTCAAGATATAAATAGTTTTATAGTTAACCCCATCAAGAACCACTCAAAGTAAATGGGAATAGCTTAGAATTTGTAAGAACCCAAAATCAATAGAAAAAACTATTAAAAATGGCTATTTTTTATTGTAAATTTGGTATTGTGGTGTAAGGTATTTTATAAAAGTATTTTTTTATTTAAATTGCATCAAAATAATTATTTTTTAAATTTTTTTATTTTTGATATCAATAAATCAGATTTATTATAAAATATTATAAAAACATCAATTTAATATTTTTTTCAAGTAAAATGTATTTTTTTTTAAATAAAAACTAACATATTCTCAAACACTCATTTAAGGTTTAAACACAAAACTTCTCCTTCAATGATATGTGCTTTTACCACTAGTCTACTTAACTCATTTATAATACGTTATATAAATAAATATACATAGCCATCTAACCGATAAAAAAATATATGATTTTAACATTTTTATTTATAAATTCAATAACAAATATAATTAAGAGAACATCAATTCAAGCTTTATATAGTAGTGTAAATGTACTAATCCAATCTTTTATATCAAATAATGTTCATTTTTTTATTAAATAACATATATAAGTTACTCTTGCTTCATTATGAAATATCAAAAGTTGGTATAAAAAAATTAAAAGATCGAAGTAGCATGACAGATGTTTTAAAATTATCATCTATTATTTTATCACATTTTAATGATAATTTTGGTAGTTTTTACAACATGCGGCCATTATGTTATAATTACTTATTAAATATGAGAGAATTGTTGGAAATTTATTTAATTAACAATATTTAAATAAATTATTAGTGATGGAGAAATCAATCTCAAATAACTCTTAATTTTTGTACTCAAAGAACTCTTGAATTTTCTAGATTTAATTATTAATTTATGGTGGCTAATCAAAATTAAAATTAACAATTATGAGAATTAATATTTATTAATTCTTCAACTTTTTAATTTTTAAAATTTACTATAAAAAAAGGGTGAAAGATGAGTTTCTAACTTGAATTTTAAGAATTTTTCACTCTTTATCACCTCATTTTTAATGTTTCCATTCCTATTATATGCTTTGGTTATTTCCTATACTAGAGCTCAAGTTCATACTTTGTAGAGAGATATTTTAGTTGTTTTATTTTGATTCAAAGACCTTATTAAGAAGTGCTTCTAAACTAAAGTAGTATTGTTAAAATCTTGAAAGGTATATTGCAAACATCCTAAGTAAATAGCAGTAAAGCTTTAAGGATAAAATTTTATCCTTGATAACAACAAAATTTTTATTCTTTTAAAATATTTTAACAAGTATCGTTCTTTATTTTAACTTAAGTATTGTTATTTTTATTTTTAGTATGCATGCTAAGACTTTGATCCTATATATATTGCAAGTTTGAATACATGTTTAGTATGCATGTTATTATTATTTTTATTATAATATTTATGTTGAAAGCACGTTTATTTTGAATTCTATTTTGTATATTTATTGATTTAAAATTGGTTACACTCTCTTAAATAATATTTAATGTTTTATATGCTCTGATAAACTAACTAATTATTATTGCTTACAAGTCTAAGTCTAACTATAATACAACTTATTTGACAACCAGAATTTAATCTAAAGATATCATTGGCATGGAGGTAAGGGAAGGGAAATTATAGAGGAGATGATTTTTCTTACTCTTTACTCGGGTATGACATAATTTGTAGGAAATAGAAAAATACAGTACATCATTTTTAGTCCCAAAAAGGGTTAAATGTTAAGCATATATATATAAAAAAAATCTTTGAGAGGGAAAAAATTCTGATTTTTGTGATTTTCCTTTCTTTTCCTTTCCTAAATTAATCTAATATTAATACTTTTCCATAACACTTCTGGTTTTAAATCTTATTATTTAATTTTAAATTTGATTTGATTTTATCCTTAATTTTTAAAATATTATGAAACATTTTTAATTAAGCATTTATATCTTCTCAATATTTTTTAAGAGAACATCAAATCAAGCTTCATATTGCACTCGGAAACCTTCCTGTAGATTGCTTTTCGCCATAACTACCATCGGCTCACGAAAGAATTTGCATCTCATCCACACGTTTCATTGCAATACATGGCTTGTGCATTCAAGCCGAAACCTGAAAGCTTTTCTAAAAGTGACCAGGACCTGATCTTCTCTCATCGGCTTGTATCTGGAGCATGCCAAGGGAGCTAAGAATTGCAAGTGGCAACTGACATGCTGGGCAACTGAGGAATAAATCAATTGGAGAAAGTTCCAAGTTCTCAACTATATATATTATAAATTTGGAGATGTTACGTTAACTCTCCATGAAGAGTGGTTGAAAACCCTAGCAAATGTCTCACAAATCAGAGACTTTAATTGTTAAAGGAAAGCAAATATGTTACAAGACAGTGAATTAAGAGGAGTGGTAAGGAAAAACAAATCCCACTAATTGATTCAACGAGATTATAAGATGTCAATGTAATTAGTTTTTATCATATGATCTGCTTACTTGAAATACCAGTTCTGCAGTAGCACATAATTACTGTATATATTACTGCTTCACATTTTCAGAAATATATAATACAATATACATAATTCTCAACTTCTCATGGTATCAGAGCAAAACCCTTGGTAACCTTATCACGCTTCCACCACCATAACAAATACAGCCTCCTCAAATATACAGCCCTCTCACAATGATCACAAATCTCCCATAAACACCATGACAGAAACAAGCATGAAGACAAACAAGTATTCCATGGAGTTATCAGACCCCTATGCCATACATCACACGGATCATACTAGACTTATCCTTGCTTTCAAGCCACTTAATGGAAACAATTATGGGCAATGGAGTCATGCCATGCTGTTAAGCTCAGCTTAACAAGAATAAGAAAAGAGGAAACAGAGGAGAAGAACAGAGTAAAAGAAAATTCTGTTATTATCTTGCGTGCCCTTTACGTAAACTCCACTACTTATTTATACTAACCTCCCTATGCTTTTACACGTTTATTTCATGGTTAACCAACTCCTAACTGACTCTAACGGCCTCACACGAGTGCCACATGCAATCCTTTTACAACTATAATCCAGCTGTAATAATCCAGCTGTAACAATACTCCCTCCTTAAATGCATTCTTGTCCCAAGAATGCTAATTAGTGTCTGCCAAGAGAGGTGCGATGCTTTCTGGAAATTGTTGTTGTAGATCCTCTAGGTCTTCCCATGTAGCATCTTCGGGGTAAAGGTTGGACCATTGAATCAACCCTGCTGTTACTGCTCGATTGTCCTTCTTCATCATCTTCCTGTCCAATATGGCTATTGGTACAATGTGCATCCGTCCTTCCTTGTCTGTCATTGGTAACTTAGAAGAAGCAATTGCTGCATCACCAATCTTTTTCTTGAGCAGGGATACATGGAACACTGGATGTACCAAACTCCCTTCTGGCAACCTCAACTCATAAGCCACCAGTCCGATTCTGCGAATTATTGGATAGGGTCCATAATATCGGGGATTGAGTTTAAGGTTCCTTCTTAATGCCACACTGTTTTGTCGATGAGGTTGAAGCTTAAGGAAAACCAAATCCCCAACTGAAAACTCCCTCTCTGACTTATGCTTGTCAGCCATTTGTTTCATCCTATGCCTTGCTGCTTCGAGCTGCTTTTTCATTGCAAGATCCATGTTGGCCCTTCGTTGCAACACATCTTCCACTGCAGCCACTGGTGTCGATTCCTGAGCAACCCACTCCCTCTGTGGAGGAACATAGCCATAAAGGGCTTGGAAGGGACTCATTCCCAAGGTAGAATGATAACTGGAATTATACCACCATTGTGCCAGTGATAACCAATGAAACCAGCGTTTTGGTTGATGCATGGTCATGCAACGAAGATACGTTTCCAAACACTGATTCACCCTCTCAGTCTGCCCATCCGTCTGTGGGTGGTAAGTCGTGCTCATCAACACCTGAACTCCCAACTTTTTGAATAATTCCTTCCAAAAAATACTGGTAAAGATCTTATCCCTATCCGTGATAATCACAGCTGGTAGTCCATGAAACTTGTAGAAATGATCAAGGAATAGCTGCGCAATATCTTGTGCCGTGTATGGATGACTGAGGGCAATGAAATGTCCATATTTAGTAAATCTATCCACGACCACCATAATAGCATTCTTTCCGTCTGAACTTGGCAGTCCTTTTATAAAATCCATGGTGATGGCTTCCCACGTTCCATTAGGAACTGGTAACGGTTGTAACAAGCCTGGATAAGCTACTCTCTCGGCCTTAGCTTGCTTACAAACATCACACTCATCCACTGTTCTTTTCACCATTGCCTTCATCCCCGACCAATAAAAGTTGGCCTTCACATTTCCGAATGTGTTTTGTATGCCAGCATGCCCTCCCATATGAGAATCATGCACGGATTTAACCAGTTTAGCTCTGATTTCTCCCTCTTGTCCCACCACTATTCTGCCTTTGTATCTCAACACTCCTTCGTATAAGTGTAATCCATATTTCCTGTGTTTCCCATCATTTTGTCCAGGATAATGGTCTGCAATTTAGGATCCTTGTCATAGGATGCATGCACCTCCTCATACCAAGCTGGCAGTATACTGGTTAGTGCATCCAACTCCCCAGTAGCTGTGATTGATGCACTATTGTGGTGCTTCCTGGATAATGCATCGGCAACAATGTTCTCCCTGCCCTTTCTGTATAGTATGGTATATCGCAACCCTAAGAGCTTCGTCAGGCCTTTCTTCTGAATTGTCGTATGAATCTTCTGATCCAACAGATACTTCAAGCTCTCATGATCCGTTTGTATGATAAATTGCTCCTGCTCTAAATAATGTCTCCATTTCTCCACAGCCATGAGGATGGCCAGGTACTCTTTTTCATAGATGGAAAGCCCCATATGTTTTGGACTTAAGGCTTTGCTGAAATAAGCTATGGGACGACATTCTTGACTTAAGACTGCTCCCAATCCCGAGTCACAAGCATCGCTCTCTAAGACAAATGTCTTAGAGAAGTCGGGTAGAGCTAGGACCGGTGCTTCGCACAAGGCTTTCTTCAAACGATCAAAAGCTTGCTGAGATTGCTCATTCCACCCAAATTTATTCTTCTTTAGCAATTCTGTGAGGGGTTTGCTGATAACTCCAAAATGTCGGATGAACTTCCTATAATACCCAGCCAATCCCAAGAATCCCCTTAATTCTTTCAAAGCTTGTGGAATAGGCCAATTGTTCACTGCTTCGGTCTTCTTCCAGTCGGTTGCTACTCCTATTATAGAAATTACATGCCCCAGGTATTCCACTTGTTGTTCCCCAAATGCACATTTAGATCTCTTAGCCAGCAGCTGGTTATCACTTAGAGTTTCCAGAACCTGCCGGAGGTGGACAAGGTGCCTCTCAAATGTTGGGCTGTAAATGAGTATGTCATAAAAAAAAACCAGCACAAACTTGCTCAAGTATGGCTCCAGTATGCTGTTCATTAATGTCTGGAAGGTAGCCGGAGCATTGGTAAGGCCGAAGGGCATGACCCTGAACTCATAATGCCCATGATGCGTCCTGAATGCTGTCTTCTCAATGTCTTTCTCATGCATCCTAACCTGATGGTAGCCTGACCTCAGGTCCAGTTTTGAGAAGAAACTTGAGCCATGCAATTCGTCCAGAAGGTCATCAATAAGAGGGATGGGAAACTTGTTCTTTATGGTTTGCTCATTGAGCTGCCTGTAGTCAATACAAAATCTCCATGTATTGTCTTTCTTTTTAACCAAAGAACACAGGGGATGCAAAAGGACTAACACCGTGCTGAATCACACCATTAGAGATCATTTCCTTCACCAGCTTCTCTATTTCTCCTTTTTGAATGAATGAGCTTTTATACGGCCTGATGTTAATAGGTTGTGACCCTGGTTTCAGGGGTATCTTGTGATCGAATCGCCGCACTGGAGGTAAGGCTCGTGGCTCTTCAAAGATACCAAGAAATTCAAATTCAACCAGCAGATTTAATCTCGCTCTTGTTTCGGTTGGCTTATCTTCCCCTTCACTGTCCATTGCAAAGAACTGGCCTACTAGCCCTCCAATCACATCCTTGAAGCTTCTCTGTTCTTTAAGGGTGGTTATCATCTGTAATTCACTCCCTTGTGAAATGCCTTTCAGCTCAATCATCCTGCCATCCTTTTTAAATGACAGTCGTAATTTGATGAAATCAAATAGCACTAGCGAATACTTCTTCAGCCAATCAACTCCAAGCACTATATCATGCCTACCCAAGTCCAGCACCCTCAAATTTGACTTGAATTCATAGCTTTGCATAAACCAAGTAAATGCAGGGCTATGTGTTTCACACAACATGACATTTCCATTGGCCACCGTGACTGCCAACAATGTAGTTTTACTGGTGGTAGCCTTCAACGCCTTGATTGTGCTTTTATTGATAAAACTATGTGTGCTCTCACTGTCTATGAGGATGATAAGGTTCTGCCCTTGACAGTTACCTTTAATCCTGATAGTATTGTAAGTGTCGTTATCTGCCAAAGCATTTAATGACAGGCCATTTTCATCTACCTGATCATTTTCCTTGTCTTCCCCTTGGACATTGTCTTCGAACTCTTCCATTCCTTCATCCTCCTCTCCCTCCACGCCTTCTATCATGTGTAGACTCTTGGCATTGCATCTATGCCCAGGCATATATTTATCCCCACATCTAGAACATTGTCCCAATCTCTTTCGTTGTTCATTGAGACTATCAGAAGGAGGCTTCGTTCCTCCAGTCCTGGATGACCCAAAATATTTTGGGGAAACATTGCCTGGTATTCTACCGTTGTGAATTGGAGGATTGTTTCGCTGCAGGAATCGAGTCTTCTTGGTTAATGCATTGTTAGCCTCTTCTTGCCATCTGGCTTGCTCAAATGCTACCAACACCCTTGCAGGTTTCAAAATCTTGAGCATCGGTTTGATCTCATCTTTCAATCCACTAATGAAACTGGAGACATAGTAAGCTTCTGGCAATAGTGGGTTGAGAGCCCCCATCAATGATCTCAGCTCCTCAAATCTTTCTATATAGTCATCCATGTTTCCATCTTGGGTTAGTTTGTTGAATTCTTCCATAATGTCATCCTTGCTTCCAAACCTCCTGCAAAGATCCTAAGCAAACTCCCAGTCTGTATGTGGATCATTGCCTCGTATCAAGCCTTCAAACCACACATCTGCCTTACCTTCCAAGTAATACGAGATCACCTCTACCCACTGATGTGTAGGTATAGAATGTATCTTAAAGTATTTCTTGCATTTTCACAACCATCCTCGAGGATCCTCTCCTCTGAAGGTTGATAGCTCCATCCTGGGTAATGGTATGTGGAACCCTGCCCTATGAAGCTCTTGCCCTGTCATTTGTTCCCCTCGACTTTGTGTTCTTAGTCCTGGAGTTATTTTTTCATTAGGTGCATTCACTTCCACGTTCTCCCAGCCCTGGAGTTGCTAGGATACCTCGGAATGGCCTCCTGTCATATCTCGTCCTTCTTTGTTTGGGCAGCCACAAATTGTTGGAACTGTGAGGATAATAGTTCCATTTGTATGACCAACTGCTCGATCTTGGCCCCTTGCTCCTTGTTTTCTGTCATTGATTCCTGCCATTCTAGATGTAAGTCTGCAGCTGATTATCCAACCTTTTGCAGTGTTCATCCACTATCTTGAATTTGTTACCATCTACCATTGTTGAAGGAGATTCGCAGCTTGTTGCAAGCTTTGATACCAATTGTTAAGCTCAGCTTAACAAGAATAAGAAAAGAGGAAACAGAGGAGAAGAACAGAGGAAAAGAAAATTCTGTTATTATCTTGCATGCCCTTTACGTAAACTCCACTACTTATTTATACTAACCTCCCTATGCTTTTACACGTTTATTTCATGGTTAACCAACTCCTAACCGACTCTAACGGCCTCACACGAGTGCCACATGCAATCCCTTTACAACTATAATCCAAATTGTAATAATACAGTAATAACGCCATGCGCATGGGTCTCAGTGCAAAGAACAAAATTGGGTTCATTGATGAAACCATTATAACATCATCACCCCTGAATGAAAACTATGTGTCTTGGAAAAGATGCAATGATATGGTAACACTGTGGATCGTGAATTCAGTCCACTCAGACATTTCCAACAGCATCGTGTACACAGAATCTGCTACTGCAATTTGAAACGATCTCAAAGAAAGGTTTTCATATAATAGCGACTCAAGGATCTATCAGATTCGACAAGAAATTATTGAAAATCGTCAAAGGCAACTCTCAGTTTCCTCTTATTATACCAAGATGAAAGCCCTATGGGATGAGTTAGCATCCTGTCACGATCCACTTATTTGCACTTGTGCAGGTTTAAAGGGGCTCACTGAACGGGAAGAGAAAGAAAAAGTTATACAATTCTTAATAGGATTGAATGAATCTTACTCCACAATACGAGGCTCAATTCTGATGATGAAACCGCTCCCTAGCAAACGACAAGTTCATGGTCTCATTCTACAACATGAACGGTAGATGGATATGGCAAGTCGTCGAGACATAGGGATGAATTTCCATGCAATGCAGGTAAGGCGAAACCCAACATTACAGTCATTCAACAAATAGAGTATCAACACATCTTTCATGTACACTACTCAAATGCAATTATTGCGATAGAGATGGACACTTGGTAGACCGTTGCTATTATATTATTAGGTTTCCAGAAGGACATAGATGGCATGGCAAGAATGTAAAACTGAGAAATAAGAGATTAATGGCCAATAATGTTGAGGTTGTTCACTCTGCTACAAGGGTTGTTCACACTTGCTACAAATTCCAAGCTTAACACTCCAGTTCCGAGATGGCCCTACGTTAACTACCGAGGAGTATAATCGAGATCATAGCCATGCTCCGCAATGGTAATGGATAGCCACCTATAAATACAACAGGTATCTCGCCAAAATGCAATATAGCATAAACAGGTTCATATTCGACTCTCTATTGGATTATTGACATTGGAGCAACTGATCATATATCGCATTCACCACCAACGCCCAATGTTATTAATACTCAGCATGAATCTGTTGGTTCACCAAATGGGGGACAAACAAAAATAAGACATATTGGTTCTATAAAATTGTCACATGAACTATCTCTCGATAAAGTTCTTTATATACCAACATTTCATGTCAATTTATTGTTTTTCAGTAAATTAACAAGAACTTTACATTGTATGGTAACATTCTATTTGAATTTTTGTATTGTGCAGGATATGGACACAAGGAGGATGATTGGTCTGGGCAAGCATTTTGATGGCCTCTACTACCTTACACCAAGACAAAACCATCTTCTCGCCAACCACATTCACTATACTAATAACCTATGGCGTCAATGTCTAGGGCACCCATCATCTGCACCTTTACTTTCATTAGCAAAAAATAATGTTGAAATCATGTTTGATTCCACACACATTTGTGACATTTGTCCTTTAGCAAAAAACTTATGCACCTTTTGACTTAATTCATTGCGATATTTGAGGACCTCACAAGCATCCAACACATTTTGGGGCACAGTACTTTCTTACTATTGATTATACTCGTTTTACTTGGGTGCATTTTATGAAATTCAAATCCGACACACAATCGATTTTGAAATTTTTTTTCTCTTGGGTCAAAACACAATTTCAAAAAGACATTAAGATTCTTTGTGCAGATAATGGTAGTGAATTTATTTTCATGCACTCTTATTTAGACTCGTGTGGGACTTCTTTTTAACATTCTTATCCTTACACACCATAACAAAATGGGGTTGTTGAACTTAAACAGAGGCACCTTTTAAATATTGGTCGTGCTCTTCAATTTCAAGCCAATTTACCTTGAAATTTTAGAGGGAAAGTATCCAAATTGCTTGTTATCTCATAAATTGTCTTCCCACACCATTACTCTCTCATAAATCACCATACGAGCTTTTGCACAACACACTGCCAACCTATACGCACTTTCGTGTTTTTGGATGTCTTAGTTATGTTATCAACCTCACACCCACTAATAAATTTGATGTCTCAGGCACGTCATTATTTTTCTTGGTTATCCTATTAGCCAAAAGGGTTATAAATTGTATGATCTAACCACACATAAATTTTTCACCTCACGAGATGTCATCTTCCATGAGCATATTTTTCCCTACACCTCCCTCACACCTAACAGTCAACTTGTAATGCAACTTGTTTATCCATCTCCCGCTCCTACTTTAGATCCACTTCTTATAAAAATCCACCCATCACACAACACCAATCCTTCTAATCCCATTTCCAAACCCATCTTTACAGTCATCGCAGTCACACCAACAACTACCATAACTGAGACCACACCCGAAACTACCTTTCCTTCTACCATCATCGTAACCCCACCAAAATCTGTTATTACTGTCAGATCCCCTCATCAAGCCACGTAACGTTAATCCACCTGTCTCACCAAACCACCAGCTCACTTCAAAGATTATGTGGCCCATCACTTAACTTTTCTCCCATGCACGACAACATCCTCATGGTCCATATTCAGCACACGACATCCACTTCATCAGTATATTTCCTATTCATGTTTGTCCCCTAAATATTGATGTTTTCTTATTCATATCTCCCACTTGGTAGAGCCTACTACTTATAAACAGGCTTGTCAAAACCCTCACTATATCACTATCATGCAAGCCGAACTCAAAGCTCTCTCAGACAACAATACCTGGAGCTTTGTCCCTCTTCCACCTAAACGACCTATCGGCTACAAATGGGTGTTCAAGCTTAAGTATCAATCTGATGGGACTCTTGAACATTACAAAGCACGTCTCGTCGCAAAAGGTTTCACCCAACATGAAGGCATTGACTATAAAGAGACCTTTGCACCAGTAGCCAAACTCATTATTGTTCGCTGCCTCTTGGTTGTGGTTGTTGTTCGCAACTGGTCTTTACATCAAATGGATGTTCAAAATGCTTTTCTTCATGGCGAAATCCAAAAGGAAGTTTACATGTTGCCTCCTTCGGGTTGTCATCGACAAGGGGAGAACATTGTTTGTCGACTCCATAAATATTTATATAGGCTTAAGCAGGCATCCAGAAGCTGGTTTGGAGAATTTTCTTCAAAGAATATAGACCATCAGTTTCTATCAATCCAAGGCAGACTACTCCTTATTCACTCAAGCTAAGGGGACTTCACTCATTATTGTGTTGTTATATGTTGATGACATGGTGATCACATGCAACAATAAAGTAGAAATTAAGAACTTGAAAGTTTTTCTCAGCAGCAAATTTCAAATTAAAGATCTCGGACCCCTGAAATATTTTCTTAGAGTTGAGGTCGCACGGTCACAAGCTGGAATCACCATTTGCCAATGAAAATATACACTGGACATATTGGAGGAGGCTGGATTACTTGGTGTTAAACCTACAAAGATTTCAAATGAGGTAAATTTGGTGTTAACATCTGCAGGTAGCAGCCCACTACATGAGCATGTAAGATATAGACGCCTAGTTGGAAAATTAATTTACTTGACCATCACAAGACCAAAAATCACATACACTGTCAACACATTAAGCCAGTTCACGCAAGATCCAAAGCGACACCATCTTGATGCAGTATATCGATTTCTTCGATATCTAAAAGGCGCTCATGGACAAGGTTTGATGTTTGCTTCCCACAATGAGTTGCATTTAATCAGTTACTGTGATGCAGATTGGGCGTGGTGTCCCACAACACGTCGATCAGTAACTGGTTATTATATCTTTCTTGGAAAATCATTGGTGTCATGGAAAAGCAAGAAGCAGATTACAGTTGCTTGCTCATCCGCAGAGGCAGAATATCGATTTATGGCTACATCTACTTGTGAGTTAAGTTGGTTGCAATTTTTATTGAAAGATTTATGTGTTAAACATCCCCAACCGGCAGGATTATTCTGTGATAATCAAGTCGCTCTGCACATAGCCGCAAATCTTGTGTATCATGAACGTATGAAATATATTGATATTGATTGTCACATTATTCGTGAAAAAATTCAAAGGGGAGAAATCAAGACCTCATATGTCAGAATAAGGGAGCAAGTAGCAGATTTATTTACTAAGCCACTGCGTGCACCTATTTTCCATACACATCTGAGCAAGTTGGGCACTATTGATAAGTTGGGCACTATTGATATACATACTCCAACTTGAGGAGGAGTGTTAAAGGAAAGCTAATCTGTTACAAGACAGTGAATTGAGGGGAGTGGTAAAGGAAAACAAATCTTGCTAATTGATTCAACGAGATTATAGGATGTCAATGTAATTAATTTTTATCATATGATCTGCTTGCTTGAAATAGTAGATCTGCAGTAACACATAATTCCTGTATATATTACTGCTTCATGTTTTCACAAATATATAATATAATATACATAATTTTCAACTTCTTAGTAATGTTGATGATGACGATGTTTTCGGCGCATTGTTTTGCATGTGGCATGAGTGGAAGAGCTTGTGTGAATCTTGTAGCTGAAAGAGTAGAGTAGATAGAGAGAATGCATGTTGTCTTGTAGAAATCCCTATCTGAAGATGATATATATATATATATCTTTTATACCTTGTTATTATGTTGTGAAATGAGAAGGAATTCCTTGCCCGTCTAGTCTCATAAGCGATGAGGTTGCTCAATCCTGGTATTGTCAGCCGATTCAATTACTTCTTTAGGCATATTCCTCAAAAAACTAGGAGATATAAATGGCTTCAAATAGTCCTTCTTAACCATACAAGTTTTTGCCATCCAAAGATAGGTTAAATTATCCTCTTGTTTAGCACCTTTCTCCTGAGTTTGCCACATTTTTTACAAGTGTCAGGATATTCATTTCCAGGTATGACTTCCACCTCAAAATCATTTTTTTCTATTATTCTCAGGAAGCAGAAGAGGGATTGAAAATTAAAAAAGAAAAAAAAAGGCTATATTCTCAACCTCAACCTCAGTTTCCGTTGTTTGTTCGTTTTCGTTAGTTGATTATAGGACCTCAACTTCCTTTCCTAACCGTTTTTATAGTTATTTTCCCCTTGGTGAGTAAAACAAGAAAAAAGAAAGAATGGAGTCAACAGGAGGAGAGGAAGAAGAAAGAAAGCTATGTAAGTCATACCAACAGAAAAAGAAAAGAAAAGAAATTACCTCCGCCTGCATGTTGAACACCGAGCTGGGCGCTGTCTTGGCCGTGATGCGGCGGCCGCAACAAGAACCGTCCTTTTATACTTCAGATAGTCAAAGCGATACCAATATTCTTAATTCCTTGAAATCTCTGCGTTCCTTAATCTTCAATCCTCAACAAGAATGGCAAACCATAGATCCCTCCATTTATATCTCCCCATTTCTCGATGTGGTACAAGGCGAAAACATTCCCGCAGCCGCCACAATTGTTGCACTTTCGGCCATTTTGAAGATTCTCAGGCTCGAAATCTTCAACGAGAAGACCCCTGGAGCTAGAGATGCAATAACTTGTATTGTGACTGGGGTTTCCACTTGTCGCCTTGAAACTACAAACCAAGCATGTGAAGAAGCTGTGATGCTGAGAATTCTACAGGTTTTGACAGCAGTCATGAGACACAGCGCTTCAATTTTGCTTTCGAATCATGCTGTTTGTACCCTGGTGAATACATGTTTCCAAGTTGTTCAACAATCTGCGAACAGGAGTGATTTGCTTCAACGCAGTGCAAGATATGCAATGCATGAAGTTTTACAGGTTATATTTTCGAGGTTGTTAGAAATTGAGGTAAAACCCGAGCAATGCGAGTCTGATACGGAGGATGTTGACGATGGCACCGATTCAGATTCTGGTTATGGAGTTCGCTGTGCTGTTGACATCTTTCACTTCTTATGCTCATTGCTTAACGTGGTTCAGGTTGTGGAGACAGAAGGGTCTACATCTCATGCAGCTGATGAGGATGTTCAGCTTTTCTCCTTGGTTTTGATAAATTCTTGCATAGAGTTGGGTGGACCTGAAATTGGGAAGCACCCCAAACTCTTGAGGATGATTCAGGATGACCTGTTTCACCATTTGATCCATTATGGAACTCGATCAGCCCCCCTTCTATTCTCCATGATCTGCAGTATTGTTTTGAATATTTATCACTTTCTTAAAAGGTGAGATTTGTATTTCTGTAGTTGTTGATTATTTATTTGATCCAAAACTTTTTTTTTCTGAGTTATGTCTGTGTTTAATTCTGCAGGTTCATTCGTCTTCAACTAGAAGCCTTTTTCAGATTTGTAATACTGAGAGTAGCTTCTACAGGATCTTCAGTTCACCTCCAAGAAGTTGCAGTTGAAGCAATTATAAATTTCTTGAGGCAATCATCATTTATAATGGAAGTGTACGTCAACTATGACTGCCATCCTACCTGCCTAAGTGTATTCGAGGAGATTGGAAAGTTGCTATGCAAGCTCGCATTTCCAGGGGCTGTCCCTATGACCACTATACAAGTTCAAGCCTTTGAAGGTCTAGTGATCATAATGCACACCATCGCGGAGAACATTGATAATCAAGGTGATTCATGTCCTTTTGGACCATATCCAGTTGAAATTACCGAGTATAGACCCTTTTGGGAAGAGAAGTCCAAAGACGATTTCGATTTGGAGACTTGGGTAGAAGACTCAAGAATAAGGAGAACACAGAAAAAGAAACTGTTGATTGCTAGGGACCATTTTAATCGAGACGAGAAGAAAGGTTTGGAGTACTTGAAACTTTGCCAATTAGTCTCAGATCCAGCAGATCCAAAAGACATTGCTATGTTCTTTCGCTACACACCAGAACTAGACAAGAACATGATGGGCGATTATCTTGGTGATCCTGATGAGTTTCATCTTCGAGTTCTTCGAGAATTCGCAGAAACCTTCAGATTTTCAGGCGTGATTCTTGACACAGCACTCCGTACCTATCTCGCAGCCTTTCGGTTACCAGGGGAATCCCAAAAGATTCAGCGGATCCTTGAAGCATTCTCGGATAGATTTTATGACCAACAATCCTCAGATATATTTGCTAGCAAGGATGCAGTCTTCATCCTTTGTTACTCCCTCATAATGCTCAATACTGATCAACATAATCCACAAGTTAAGAAAAAGATGACCGAGGAGGAATTTATCCGGAACAATAGAGCAATCAATGGGGGGCAGGATCTTCCCAGAGAGTACCTTTCTGAGCTTTTCCAATCAATCGCAACCAATCCAATCGCAGTTTTTGGTCAATCTGGTTTGCTAGTGGAAATGAACCCAGGCAGGTGGATGGAGCTGATGAACCAATCTAAAGTTATGCAGCTCTACATCCAATGTGATTTTGATCGTCAGCTGGGAAGAGATATGTTTGCTTGCGTTGCTGGTCCATCAATTGCAGCTCTTTCTGCATTCTTTGAGCATTCTGATGAAGATGAGATGTTCCATGAATGCATTGAAGGATTGATGTCAGTAGCTAGGATAGCTCAGTATGGCCTAGAAGATACACTTGACGAGCTCATTGCCTCGTTTTCCAAATTCACTACATTGCTAAACCCTTATGCCTCTGCAGAAGAAACATTGTTCGCTTTTAGCAATGACATGAAACCAAAAATGGCTACCCTTGCCATTTTCACCATTGCAAACAGCTTTGGAGATTCAATTCGAGCGGGCTGGAGGAATATTGTGGACTGCTTGTTGAAACTCAAAAGGCTTAAGCTAATTCCTGAGTCTGCGATTGATTTTGATAACGCTGCCTCAGCAAACTTAAGTACTGAATCAGGTGTCATCTCTCCCTCCCACGATCCTAAATTTGGCGACAATCAGACTCCTAACGCTATTAGTCGGTTCTCACAATTTCTATCAGTAGAGAGCATGGAAGATTCATTATCTCTCGGAATGAGTGAATTTGAGCGAAACATCAAGATTATCAAACAGTGCCGAATTGGGAGCATCTTCAGCAATAGTTCAACTTTACCTGAAGACACTGTGCTGAATCTTGGGCGTTCTTTGATATTTGCAGCGGCTGGGAAAGGTCAAAAGTTCAGCACCCCAGTTGAAGAGGAAGAGACAGTTGGGTTCTGTTGGGATTTGGTAACTGTCATTGCTTTGGCCAACATTCACAGATTCCAGACATTTTGGCCTTCATTCCATGATTATTTGCTAGTAGTTGCTCAGTTTCCTCTTTTCTCCCCTATCCCATTTGCTGAAAAGGCCATTTTATGTCTTTTCAAGGTATGTCTCAAGCTTCTTTCTTCATCCAGAGCTGATAAAATCTCAGAGGAGTTGATTTTCAAATCCATAAATTTGATGTGGAAGCTCGATAAAGAAATTCTTGACACATGTTGTGAGTCCATAACAAATACAATAAGCAAGATTCTTATTGGATATCCGGAAAATTTACAAACTCATCTTGGCTGGAAATCAGCACTGCATATGTTATCTGTTTCAGGCCGACACTTGGAAACCTACGAGCAAGGTGTTGAGACTTTGATCACCTTGATGTCTGACACTGGACATGTTTCACGTATAAATTACGCTTATTGTATTGATTGTGCATTTGGATTTGTTGCACTCAAGAACAGTCCGCTAGAGAAGAACCTGAAGATACTAGACCTTCTATCAGATTCAGTGAATTTACTTATCCATTGGTACAGAAATTACTCTGATCCGGGAAGTAATCATAGCATGGTAAGCAATGCAAGCAATTCCTCGGTTGAGGACATCATAAAAGGTTCTGGCAACTATACCATGAATCTATTTATCAAACTCGGTGAAGCATTTAGAAAAACCAGCTTAGCACGACGAGAAGAGATGAGAAACCATGCAATTGCGTCGCTTCAGAAAAGTTTTACTTTGGCCGAGGAGCTTGACTTCTCACCAGTCAACTGCATCACTTGTTTTAACCTGGTTATATTTGCAATGTTAGACGACTTACACGAAAAGATGGTGGAATATTCAAGGCGTGAGAACGCAGAAAGGGAGATGAGAGGTATGGAAGGAACTCTAAAACTTGCAATGGAGCTCCTTACAGATGTTTACATGCTGTTCCTTAAGCAGATAGCAGCCAGCCCTGGGTTTAGGACTTTCTGGCTGGGAGTTTTGAGAAGAATGGATACATGTATGAAGGCGGATTTGGGAGTCTGGGGCGAGACAAAATTGCAACAAATAGTACCAAGTTTATTGAGAAGGATGATCACGAAAATGAAAGAAGAAGAAATTTTAGTGCAAAAGGAGGGTGATGATCTCTGGGATATCACCGACATTCAAATACAGTGGATGGCTCCTTCACTCAAGGAGGAGCTGTTCCCTGACGAAATATAGATGAGGACTTCCGATCCATCCATCCACAGCAGAAATACAGTGAGGCAATTATTTTCGTGTAAAGAAACTTCACTTGTGGTTGCAATACATTTGTTTTGAAAAAGATTAGTATTTTTTGCGGTGCCGTTTGACAATTACTATATTTGCAAGTGGATAAATATTTAAAGCTTAGCAGAAAAGACAAGGTAATCATTACACTAATGTTTTCGCCTTAACTACCCTCAAGGAACTATCATTTCTTCCTTGATCTCTTTATGAACATCTAGGCTAGGGAGGGGGGCATGAATTTAGCAGGCAGGCAGGCAACCATCTCCCAGCTTAGGTATATGGCCATTAGAGAGCCAACACCTAATAACATTTGCTGTTTTGCAAACTGGAAGTATCGGAAAAGCATAAATGGATGCATAAACAACTCATGGGATTACTTTAAAAATGTTTTGCCTTTCGGTGACAATCATCATCGGCACCATCCGTGATGACACTGTTAAGAACAACCAAAATCAGTGCCTTGCAACTTGCAAGTGCCCCATCTTGAATCCCTTGTAATTGAATCAAAGGCATCATCAAGGCTATTTACCTCTACCTAATCATTGGAGGACTTACCAAATATCTCCAAGGAGCCGGAACCCCTTTCTTGGAAACAATAAAATCCCCTCTTCTATAATGATAAATTAGCATTGAAGCAACCAGAACTTTGGCTGATGACCACCAACCTTTCACATGCCTCTTGAACAGATTTAGATGCCTGCAGCCATTGTCGGACCTGAACACAGTGCCCAGAAGGACACCACAAGTCCTTAACTGTCTGATAAACACACTCCGTATTTTCAAAGAATCCATTAGAGTTATGCTATCCAACCCATTTCCATTCAATCTCTAGTTTTCTCTTCTCTCCACTCCGTGTACTTTAAATCATTAGTTGAGGCCAATAATATGATGGCCAGGAGAAAACAGACAGCTCTAGTTATGGCTTTGTTGACTGATATGGGAGTTGAGACTAGTTGACTGTCTGTTTGAGTTTTCTCCTTTGACCAACCGGTTTCATTTAGTCAGCCCTCGTGAAATACAAGAATTTATGCTGAGGAAGGGCATCAATTTTTGGGAAGGACCCATGGTGGTTTCTTGGTACTCCATGGTGCTTGTTTTTCACTGTTACTAATGTTGCGTTCTATTATGCCTGTAAAACTTGAGATTATACAGTCTTCAATCAGAGAAATGATGGGTAATTTATGGGCCCCTGACCTTTTTTTTTCCTTTCCTTTTTCGTTTTTCACTCTCAGCCAGAATTGCATGAACAAACATGGAGTATCCGTGTGATTCACCAGAAAAGATTACTTTTTTAGCTATTGATTCAACGAGGCTACGCAGATTACATAATAGTGGCATCTTAAAAGGAAATGTAGAACAGCATAAATCGTTATCAGTATCTTTAACCAGTTGAACAAGAATCTAAGCTACCAATGAAATCCCAACAATGAGAAAATGCATGTGAGATCTTTAATACAAAACTTACACATACCCATTAAATTCTGAAAAACCTTGGAAGTCCAACATAGCTAGGCTTTTTGGTAAACTCTGATTAAAGGCAGTTCTCTCTCCACACATTGTTCAAATTTCATAAGAAACTTCAAATGCCAAGAACACGGCCTTCAAAATCACTGTTACAAGAAATACCGCAAGATTTATCATAATATAGGAAAGGGTAAAACATTATAAGAAATTGCAGACACTAAAACCTAATAAAGTAGCTGGCGTCTTGAACAGCCCAAAATATAAACCAAATTTAAAATCTAGCAAACTATTCAGGTCTCGCAAGCTAAAGACAAGAAAGAAAATGCATCTACTTCAAGAACAATCAGTTATACAATCAACAAAGCCTTTAAATCACCGCATGAAACAAACATAACAAGTGAAGGGTAGCTCATAGGTTGACCCTCACATTATTACCAAGATAACTTGACAACCATCAACAAAAACACATTCCCATCATACAACAAAAACTTCACAGACAAGTTTCCATACCTTAATTTATCAGCATCTACACGTAACTGAGCAAAAAAAGTCACTAAAACAACCAACTGCAACTTCTTTTCAAGATCACTCTTGCTCAACATGAGTTCAAACTATTTTCAAAGAAAAACTCTCTCCACAAAACATGGTCGCATTCCTGATGACCTTTTTGTTTTGGGCAGGAGAATTTATAGTTTTAAGGACAGAATATAGGAACAATAAACAAGACTCATCTCAGAAATTCAGGCACTCCAAATAGAGAATTACAACACCAAAGGAGATTTTGAAATCTTTGAAATTGAAATCTTTTATCTAAAATCCCATAGATCTCCAAAAGCATGCATCCATCTAAAGGAAATTTGAAGAACAACATTGCATAATATTCATATGGCCTAAACTTTAATGTACAGGAACTTTAAATGTTTCAGAGGGAGCAGCATTTACTATTGAAAGATCACACGCCCTGGAAAAACATCAGCATTTACTATTGTGTTGTATTGTCCAAATTTGCCATCACATAATATTCAGGTCTTCTAAAACTTCAATGTTTAGCAACTTTAAATATTCGAAAAAATCAGCATTCACTGTTACAAAATCAGCTGTCATGGAAACTTACTGTACTCTACTGTCCAAATTTGCCAACCACAATTATCTGCCATCCTAACCTGTCATTTCAACAAGTAAAAATATATTTGATGTTTATTGCCAGGGATGTTGGTATACTAATAATTTCCATTCTAACTGAATCAAGAAAATCTGTTAATGTTAAACCTACTATGATGCCTTTGCCATTGCCCTAGAATGTTAATCACTGATTCATGCTCTCTTCATATCAAGAAGAAACAAAAGTATGTGATGCCAGCTCTTTTCTGTTTAAAATAACATCTCTTTATTATCAGGCTTGCAAGCACTGTATGCAAATAGAGAAAGGTTTATGATACCATTAATAAATCTCCAATTTCAAGTTAGCTCTCAACTTATCAGACTAGATAAAGGAGCAGGTCCGATCAAAGAATTCAAGACAAACTCTTTTCTTCACAGTGAGTAAGAAACACAAATATGTAGGATAAGAATGACAACACCATTAATAAATCACCAATTTCAAGTTAGCTCTCCACTCAGGCCAGATCATAGAGCAGGTCCAATCAAAGAATTTAAGACAAAACTCCATTTGTCATATTGTCCATATTCCATAAGTTGTTTATATGCGCAATCAAATTTTCCAATCATTTATATCTTCACATTTCAGAAAATCAACTTGAATTTAAATAAACAAGTTTGGTTGCTGAACTTTCAACAAGGTCAATACATCCATCTGTTTCTTGCAAATCAATTCCTTTCAGGAAATGTCAAGGTTCACTTCAACTTCTCAACCATTTTGTGCCCTGTGACACTCCATTCTATTGCTTCATTTCCATTAATTTTTTTCCAATTTCCCATGTTTACTTTTGAGGATAAAATTAATCAAGTATAATTAAGAAATTCTGTATGCAGCGTTCCCTCACCAACACTAAATGCTTCACATCACATAGGACTGGCAGCCAAAATGGAGAGACAATCCAAGAATTTCAAAAACTGTTTTACTCAATGCTGCCAAACATTGGAAATTATGAATATATGGTATGTCTACATTCAAAGCTAATTTAGGTTAGACATGTTCTTAAATTTGTTAAAGAAATATGTTCCCCAACTTAAGCCAGCAATCAAACTTTACCAGGCAATTATTGTAACTCCTTACTTCAAGCAGGGTAAAAATAACCAAATTAAGCCAGCAATCAAAACTTCAAGCCAAACAAGGAAATAAAATGTGCAGAAAATCAATCCTATTTATGTCAATTACTCAACAAAACTCCCAACAGAAAGAAAAAAGATCAGTTACCAAAACTAAAACACAACCATTATGTAAAGTATGCAAACACCTACCTATATTATTTGCTGATATTCCCTCCAGAAACATCATCATCATCAGAATTGTCTTCATCCTCCTCATCATCATCTTCTTCTCTTATTTTGGCAATCTCCGCCTGCGCCCTATCCAAAATTTGCTTCTTCTGCAACTCCAAATCCATTTGAAACTCAATCCTCATCCTTTCCAATTCCATCATCTGCTCCCTCTTACTGCTCTCAATCTTCCCATATATCTCCCCAAACTTCTGCACCGATTCAGCCAACACTCTCAACCCCTTCATCCCATCATTCCCAGCACTCCCTCCTTCCTCTTCTTCCTCCTCCTCCTCCTCCGACTCACACGGACTATCCCTCATCTCATCATTCATATTGGCACGATCCAAATACACGCGTGTATCCATAAAAACGTACTCTCCAGAATCCACTCCACAAGCTAAACTAAACCCACCGACAGTTCCAGATTCTTGCTTCATTAACATATCCATTTTATTAAAGTAAGCCCATTTGCTAAAATTGCCCCCTTTAGCCTTCTCTTTTTTGTACCTCCTCTTCAAAACATCCATCATTTGCCTACACTGTGCTTCATTTCTTTCAATCTTCGAAGTCTCTGACACTTTCTCAGCAACATCAACCCAATCTTCAGATCTTAGGCTGTTCCTTCCCAATTGCAAGAACTTATCACCCCACACCTCCAAAAGAACAAATTTCTCATGTTCACTCCATTCCACCGCAGAATTCCCATCTCCATATGCCAATAATCTGGGGTTTCTCGGAGCAAATTCATAATTCGAAACTGGGTTTTTCAGCCTTTGCCTCTTTGGGTATCTTTCAAAAGCCTCTTCGTTTCGTTGAAACTTGCGAGCATAGCCGCCTCCAGGGTTGTAGCTGCTGTCGTTCTTGTCCAGGAATTCATCGTCCAACTCGTCGCCGTCTTCGTCAACGTCGAGGTAATCGTAATCGTAATCGTAATCGTAGTTGTAGTGAAGAGTTGGGGTTTGGCGCTGAGGATATAAAGGGTGTTTTTTTGATCGATTCAGAGAATAAGATTTTGGTGGGTACCTTGGATCGTCTTCAATGTAGTCCATTGCTTCTTCTACTTTTCGTTGTATCACCTAGTTGTACTTCATTAACCTTATAGTATTATCTGGGTAAGCAAAAGACACAACAGGCAACGAATTTGGGGATTGCTCTGGATATGGAAATGGTGGAGCTGAGGGTATCAACAAGAAGAAGAAACAAGTAACAACGAAGAAAGTAAATTAAAACCAAGGCCCAACCAAGGAAGCCAATCACAATAGGGTCTGTGGCAATTCCACCCTTCCACTACTTATATTTTCCATTCCCTACCATCATCAGATCGGAATTTTATACAATTTGTTTTGACTGCCTCAAGTTAAATTGCATCTAGCTAGTTTTTTTTTTTTTTTCCTTGTGTGTGTGATGAGTCGTTCAATTCTTCAACATCTATTTTCATTTAATTTATTATTATTAAAAAAAATATTTTAAAAAAATTTATTTATTTAAGTTTTTAATTAAGAAATGTATTTTTCTATTGATATAATTTTCTTATTTTAACAAAAATAAATAAATTTTTATTAATAACATGATTATTTGAATAAAAACTTAAGACAATTAATATAAATATTTATAAAAAATTAAATGGTTTAAATTCAAGCGAAGAATGTATTCCTTTATCCAAAACCCCCTTTTCCATACTCATTTATTTCTTATTTTATTTTGATAAAAACATATTTTTTATTAAAAACATGATTTTTCAAATAAAAATCTATTGCAATGTGTAAAGCAATTTTCAACAAGAAAAAATAATGTTTGATTATTTTATTTGATAAAAAAATAATTCATTAGGGAAATAATATCAAAAGTCAACCAAAAAATAAATAAATATATATATATATATATTATTTTCATTTAATATTCATGTGCAATCTTTTTTGAACAACTGGGTATTCCAATTCATATATAATTATTAAAAAAATGCAAATATTACCATAAAAACTCTAATTTTATTAAGAAATCATGGCATAATTAAATGATTTTTTAATTATAATTATTTATTTAAATAGGATTTTATTTTAAAATATCAAAAAAAATTATAAACAAAAAAATTAAAAGAGTGATAAGAGAATTAAACCCACATGCTAGTCTTAAAAGTATGGCCCAAACATGTCTAGGTTTAAAAGACAAAGTATATGTGTTTGGTCTTTAAAAATAATGTTAAGGTGCTTATAGGCCTTCAATCCTAGGCATGTCCAGGCCTTGAAGAGGAGGCTTGCACCATTTTCTCTTTTTTTTTTCTTTTTTTTTTTTTTTTGATAGCGGATAATACATTACCTGCTGGAATAGTTTCTCGTCACCTTTGATGATGAGAAAATTAAGGTCCAGATTTCTAGACATCTAAAACCCAAATCTCAAGCTATTTTCACTTGAAAAGAAAAAACATCATAGAAACTTACAAAATCCCATTTCTTCAATAGAAATAAATTAAGTGCATTTGGGTAATTATATATAAAAAAGGATTTCTCTCTTCTTCTTTTTTTCCCTATAGGCAGCAGCGAAAGGAGGGAAAGTTTTCATCTTTCTATTCTTCCTTAATTTCATGGAAATTTGCTATTGAATCGAAGTGAAGAGAAAAACTTAAACACTATAGATTTAAGAGAGGTTAAGTTGGATTTAGAGAGATAGAAAAGGAAGAATCAAGAAGAGGACAGAAGAAGCTTGAGAAAATTTCAATAGTTCAAATTATTACTAGGTAAAGCATTTATATCCCGTCCATAATAATTTGAACAAAAGTTAGAAGAGTTTGGTCAAAATCCTAGAAAAATCAAATTAGGATTCTTAGTATAAATTGAAGGAAATATCAAAATTGATTAAATTGAGCAATTGAGGTGGAAATGGTTTTGTTTGATATTGAATCACGATAATAGGAAGAAAGATGATGGTGGAAAGAGAGAGATTGATGCCGGCTAAGAGGTAGAGAATGGAAGAAATGTTTGAAACTTTTAATGTTTTGTAATTGTGTAGAATTAATGTGAATTAGGGGTGATTATTTTTTGTTTGGTTCGATTTTTATAAAAAAAAAATAACCAAAGGGAAATTGTTTTTAAAAAAAAAAACCGAACCCGGTTCAAACTGACCGGTTTCGATTTGGTTCGGTTTTTTAGGACAAAACCGGTTTGGCTCGGTTTTTTAGGACCAAACCGATTCAAACCAGTTTGGCTCGGTTTTGACTCGGTTTTTCCGGTTTGGCTCAGTTTTTTCTCGGGGTTTTTTTTTTTGTTTGGGTTTGGTTCGGTTTTTTTAGTTTTAGACTTATAAAACCGAAACCGAACCGGTCGGTTTTTTTAAAATTTTAATTGGTTTAATCGGTTTTTTTCACGGTTCGGTTTTTTCGGTTTTTTTTTTATTTTCTTAATTTAATCGGTTTTTCAGTTTTTTTACTCACTCCTAATATAAATTATTATTATTTGGATAGTGTTGTGCATGAAAATGGTGCTATAATTGTTATGATGGTATTTTTGGTGTGATATAAATTAAAGTACTTGAAGAAATTGCAAAGTAAAATGTGTAGATTAAGTAACCAAGTTGATGATGATTCTATTAGATTATAATTGATATAGAAGTTAACAATTGATAAGGATGATTTAGCTTCATATATAAGATTGTTCTTGTTAATGAGATTGTAATGTAAAAGTATTTGTGAAACTTAAGAGAAGATTATATTGAATGATAAAATGAAAGTATATTATCAAAAAAAATACAACAAAATGAATGAGTAATGTGACAAAAAAAATTGAATTTAATGAGTATTGGAAAGTAATTTCAATTGATAGTTGAAAACATTTACAATGATAATGTTTCACGTTGGAACAAGAAAGGCTAACAGCTTAAAACATCAATAAAGAATAGCGTCATAAGCATAAGCTCTAGGAATGTGCTTGACACTTTAATACTCTTATGTTGAATCAAGTAATTACATTTTAATAAATGTGGTAGGTTTCCTCTTTAATGTTAATGTGAGTGGAACTAGCTATAATGTAATCGAGCTTGTGTCGAGTAACAGGTTGTGAAACTAGTTGTTTTGTGATGGAACTAGTGTCCAGTAATGAACAATAGAACTAGTCAATCGATGATAGTGTCATAATTTAATTTTGACTCATTTACTTTTAATTTATTTTCTTAATGGTTAGAATTTTGGAATTAATTTAAAAGATAAAGGATTGATTTTTTATTGAGGGTGAAATTTGATAATGTACAGAGGAATTAGGAACTATAGTGTATTTTTGTTTAAGAAAACTATCATATAAATCTATTTTCAAATTTAATTTTTAATTGATTATATTGAATGATAAAATGAAAGTATCCACTAATTAGGACCTATAGTGTATTTTTGTTTAAGAGAACTATCATATAAATCTATTTTCAAACTTAAGATATGATTATATTGAATGATAAAATGAAAGTATATTATCAAAAAAAAATACAACAAAATGAATGAGTAATGTGACAAAATAATTGAATTTAATGAGTATTGAAAAGGAATTTTAATTGATAGTTGAAAACATTTACAATGATAATGTAATGTTTCGTATTGGAACAAGAGAGGCTAATGGCTTAAAACATCAATAAAAAATAGAACCATAAGCATAAGCTCTAGGAATATGCTTGACGTCTTAATACTTTTATGTTAAATCAAGGAATTATATTGTAATAAATGTGGTAGGTTTCCATTTTAATGTTAATGTGAGTAGAACTAGCTATCCTGGAGCTTGTGTTCAGTAGCCGGTTGTAGAACTAGTTGTTTTGTAATGGAACTAGTGTTTGATAATGGATAATAGAACTAGTTACCCGATGATAGTGTTATAATCCAATTTTAACTTGTTTGTTTTTAATTTATTTTCTTAAGAGTTAGTATTTTGGAATTTAAAAGGTAAAGGACTGGTATTTTTATTGAGGGTGCGATTTGATAATGTATAAAGGAATTAGAGACTATGGTGTATTTTTGTTTAAGAAAACTATCAAATACATCTATTTTTAAATTTAACTTTTAAATTTTAAATTTTAAAAAATAATTTTGTTCTGTTTTAGACTCTAAAACTCTTTATTATAAGTGTATATTAAAAAAGAGGGTTGATCAATACTGAGGAATAGTTCAACTGATTAGATCTTGGATTTGTTTTCTAATAATTACGAGTTTAAGTTCTTTCAGGACCACTAGAGATTTGAGATTTACATAATTGAAAAATACATATTAATAAAAAAAAAGTCAGATCATTAAAAAAAAAAATTACAAAACTCGACTTTTATTTGTCATGTACTCCACAGGACACAAAACCATGCCCACATGAACCCTCGCATATTTTCATCACTGTCAAAATCTCATCTCTTTGGTTTTGTCTGTTCACCGTGAACCAGCACCAAACAATCTAAAACACAAAGACCAGCTACTCCCCACAGGCTTCCTCATGCCATTTTTTTGGTCTTCATCAGAGGCCAGCAGCAGTAGCTCTCTCATCCCACACTATCTCTCACATTGATCCAACCTCCTCAACATTGCCATCAGCCCCTCTCTCGGCCGTCAACCACCATAACACAGCCCCCTTTTCCACTAGCCAGCCACTGTGAGATCCAGCCACCAATAATAAACAAAATACGGCAGCCCCTTTCTCTTGACTTCCACGCACGCCAGAGATATCTCCACCAGCAATGTCGTTATCTTTCTTCCACCCAACAGCCAATGTCAACAGTCTCTCCTTCTCCTCCCACTGACAGCTCCAACCACCAAACCAGCAGCCTCCCAATGCCTCTCTCAAGAACAATCCATCAACCCATTAATACCAGCCTCTCCATAACCACCGAATCGACCCAGTCATGCTAGAGAGAAGCAGATCTAAAAATAATAATAAATCGATTGTTTGTGTTTGAGATTTTCTTTTGTTTGCAGGTAATATGAAACACCCATCACCGCCATTAAAAAAAAAAAAAAAAAAAAGAGGGAGAAACCGATTCAGGTCTCCAGGTTTCTCCGTTCCTGCAACAACGGCGCGTGAACCCACGCGCCTCCAGTGGCGGGGCGCGTAGATACCACACGCTGCCACTATTCACGATGTGCCAGTGACACCAGTAGCTCTTCTTGATTATTCGGATCTTTTTCAGTCACCCCAATGTAGTTTTTTATTGATTCGTGTTTGTAATGATTGTAATAATTGTAATTGTAAGGGTGTGTGTGAATAAGTAAAGAAATGGGTGTGTGTTGCATGGTTTTATTTTTAGCATTTGTTAAAATAAACAACTAAAAAATAAAAATGCCATAAAAACGTTTTCAACCATTTATTTTCTTAAAAATTTGCATCCAAGCTAAAAACAAAATCTCTTTCGCATCATTTGTTTTTTTTTTTAAAATACTATGTTTAGTATAAAACAAACAAAAAAAATTATTTTACATGTTTTAGCATTATAAAAAAGTGTGTTTTTGACATTTGTTTTTTTTTAATGTATTTTTATTAGGTGAGTTTGATAACAAGTTTATTTAGTTTATTAAAATCTTAACCCAAATAAAGTGTCTTTTGAGCCAACATACTAACCCCTGAAAAAAAATCTCGTTCTTTTTAACTAAACATTGTGAAAATTCACTAAATTACTAGAGTTTTGAATAAAAGGTTTCAAAGCCTATTTTTGCTATTTTTACGAGTCTAATGACAATTGTAAAACTCAATCCAAGATTATTCGGTTCAAAGTAAGTGGATTTACGATGAATATCAATCTCGTTATTTATTTATGTTAGAGTTAGAAATATCAATTCTAGTATTTACTAATGTCAAAGTTAGAAATATAAACCCTAATATTTACTGATGTCAGAGTTAGAAATATTATAGATAAATCATTGATAACATAGCACAACAATCCATAGCAATTTAAGACAAAACAAGCAATCCAGCTTACCTAATGTAAGACGTTTTAGGGGTGATAGTATTTTTCCTTTAGCGTAACTATTCTCTTGTCATAGAATCTTTGAAGATTAGTTAGGATCCCGATGACTATAATACTATGTAGCCACTCCATAAATGAGACATTTCCTTTATAAGAATAAGATGTCAGATATCAGTTTTTTTAAAAGGTTGTCGCGATGTCAGGTGCGACAGATAGGATTATTGCACAATTAAGGGGTGGTGAAATTAGTTAACTAGCAATTAGGAATTCCGACAATAGTTAGCAACAATTATTTGAAAATAAGTAGAAAAGAGAAATATATCTTAGAAAGATGATTCAACAAAACTATAAAGATGATTCAAAGATAAATTGAGTTTATAACATATCACTTAGTTATCTTATTATTTATATGTTAATTTCATGGTTTAATTTACACAATCTAGTGGGAAATGAGTAGATGTTTAGGATTCCTTTTTGTTAATTTATGAAGATGTAGTTTTGATGTAATAATCATTTTGCAATGTAAATTTGGACATGTAAATAATATCAAGAATTATGATTTTTGTATCGTTTTTTATAAGACCTTCTTATTAGACTTTTACAATATTATAATTTATTTTCGGTACATTAAGATTTGAGATGCATAAATCTAACATATAATGTTTTCTTGTAAATTTTGTATAGTATCTTGTATTCGTTTATTAATTATTGAAATTGGATCACAAGATATGACGATATGAGATAAAGTCTAAAATGATTGGACTATAATTATGATGTAAAAATATAGTATGATGAAAGTTAATGAAAACTTGATAAAATTTAAAGGATAAATAACAAAAGGTATGATTCTGCTTAACCAGTCGATAGAATAGATTTATAAATTGATCTGATTGATCGTTTGATGAATTGAATAGTTAAATTTGCTATTATCACAATTGATCGATGGAACCGGTCAACCGTTTAATCAACCAGTAAGGGAAATTTTAGTGCTATGGAATAAACCAATCGACCAAATTTTTGAATGGAGTTGATCTGGTTGACAATTAGTACTAATAGTAGATGATTTTATAAAAAAACAATTAAAATTAACATGAGGAGATTATTTGGAAATGTGATTCAAAAGTTGGGGATATTACATTTTTACCATGGATTGTTTATGAAATGGGATTTTGTATACACGCATACACGTATTTAATTTATTCTTGATTCATAAAAGTATTTAATTGGCCATTTAACTCGCGCTTCGAAAGGGGTTGTTTTTTCTCTCAAAACAATATCGGCTATGTGTGCTTCAATGCATTTTTTAACATAAAAAAACTCAAAGTATAAATTAAAAAGCCTATGCAAGTATCTGATTAAATAAATTAATAACCATTTATGTAAATAAATGGGAAAAAAATCATTAACAATAACAAAAAAAAAAGTTAATAAAATTGAGAGATCAATGTAAATCAAGATATTCAAACACACAAAATAATATATTCGCCTGATGATTATGTTTACTAAACTTGTTTATTAAAATCAATAAAAGATAAATCCACAACCTAGAAAACTCATGACTTAAAAGATAAACACAAATGAAATTGACTAAATAAACTCATGCTTAAAAAAATATTATGCAAGGCCAAACACATCAACAATATTATTTAAAAATGAATATTTTTTTATTTTTAAAAATAAACTTTATTTGTATAAAACAAAAAAAACATTAATTAGGGTGCAACTAAAAATTTGATTTGATATGCGCTATGTAGCGGGTCGTAATTTCTCTCTAAAAAAACTTGAGTATATAAACTATGTTGATATATATTTTTTTTTACATAATAAAAATTATAAGTGTAAATTAAAAAGTTTATCCAAACATTTAATTATATCTATGTAAATAAATAAAAAAGTTTGTTAACAATTAACTAAAAGAGAAACTGAAAAAATTGAGAGATAGACGTAAATCAAGATATTTGATCTTGCAAAATGAGATATTTACAAGTTTGTATCCACTAAATTTTTTCATTAAAATCAATAAAAGATAATAGAAATAAAAACACATATGAAAGAAAGTAAATAAATAAATAAAAGGTATACATGGCCGAACATATAAGAAATATTATTTCAAAATAACTATTTTTGTACAAAACAAAACCTACTTGTATAAAATAAAATAAAAAATCAGCAAAAATTAAACACAAAAGAAAAAAAAATTTAAAAAATATTTATCCAAAAACACCTTGCAAAACTTGTGGTTTAGGTAATGAGACGGAGACAAACTGATAGAAAATAATATGAAGATAACCACAAAACAAAATTTTCAAAACAATGAAGAATGATAAAATCATAAAATAAGAAAAAAAATAATTCCTAACCGTATTAACACTTAAAGAAACCGTGTCATTAAATTGGAAGCATGACAAATAAAAAAGCCGTGAAGCCCAATCCCAAATAAATCAAACACAGAAGGATGTAACTGAAAAAAAATATTTAACAACATATAAAAATTTAATTAAAAAACAAGGGTGGTAACCAAAATAAAAAAATAAATTCGAGGGAATTTAAAAATTAAATTGCATGATTAAATTGAAAAGAAAAAAACAATGAACAAAAGGAAAAAAAATGAAAGCTAAATTAAAAAAAAAAACAACATGAACTTTGATTGAAGGATGAAATTAAATACTAATAAAACTTTAACAAAAGATCTAAGGGTAAAAATGACAAATCAAAAGAATAAGGACTGAATTAGAGAAAACAATATATGGCAAATTTTATTTTACGGACTGAATTGAAAGCATACAAAACTTTTCTAAAAGGGCCAAAGATGAAAATAAGCAATAAAAAATTTTAAGGATTGAAATTGAAAAACAAAAAGAAAAGAGGACAAACTTGTACTTTAATTGGAAGAGATAGAGAGAGATAGGAAAAAAAGAAGAAACGACCACCGACAACAAGCTGTCGGTCCACCACTGACACACTCCACATTAGGTGGAAGAGCATGTGGCGGCGTTTTGAATGACACGATAAAAGACTATTTTTGAAAAAAACGGTGGCAATACACGCTTTGTCAAAAGAGCACAAACGCCGCCATCATGTTGTTATATGAAAAACACGTGCTAACAACTTTTCCAAATTTAATATTAAAAATAAATTTTAAATTACCAAAAAGCCCCCATAACCCTTGAAATAACAAATAAATCAATGTGAAAGTATCAAAAGCCCCGAATGTATATAAGTTAATTTGCCTTATCTAAGGGCAAATAAATATTTTACTTATTTCAAAGTTTGTGCAAAGTAAAAAAAAAAAAACTCTTGATCAACAAGTTTAAATTTTGTTGGTTGTGGGGGTAGAAAAATATTTTTATTGTACAAAATAATATAAAAAAATAATAATATCCATGTTTAATCTTATAGAGCCCGTTTGGCTAAGTGTTTGTGGCTGCATTTAGTGTGTAACAGTTGCAATATATTGTTTGGTTATAAAATCAGTCGTGATTTTTATATGTGGGCCCTACCATTATCTGCATTGAAAACGCTGTTTTGTTGAAGCTGAAATTCCATGCTTCTCGTTGCGTTCCTGCCTCTCTCATGCTTCTTACGCACTCATAGAATTTTAATTAGCATGAACAAGTCGTTCTCGCTCTCTCATGCTTGTTGCGCACTCATAGAATTTTAATTAGCTACACTGTTTCTACACTTGTTATTTTATAATTTTAATTTCAAAATCATTATTAATCAAACACATTAAACTACTTTTTGTTCGACCTTAATTTCAACCATAGTTTTAACCAAACATACATAAATACCAAATCAATCTTAACCAAAAATACTTTTTATAAAACAAATTTTTTCAAATCACAATCATGACTGCTACCAAAACTACTCCAACATTGAATGTAAATTCAACACGCGTATTAGAGTTTTGTGAAATTCTTTTTCCTCTATCTGTTTTTTCACTAATTAGGTTGGGCACCTGAATAAAGGGCTAAATCCTATAAGCATCAAATACTTGAATTTTAATTCCCAGTATAAACCCTACACTTCGAAAGCCGGACTCGTTAATGGCCTTTTTGGTTTGGCTGTGAGCTCGCTAGATTTCAATTACTCTTCCACGAAAAACATATATGTGTTTTATTATATTTGGTTAATTGGGGAGTTAAACAATAATTATTTGCAGGAAGGAGATGATAGGTTTCATGAACATTGTTAAATAACCCTTTACTTTCTTTTTTTAGAACAAAATCTTTAAATAAATTTATTAAAACTATATTTAAATAATTATCCAATTATTTCATAGTTTTATAGAACATTAGAGCTTTTTATGATAATATTAACAATTATTTTATGAATAATTATATATTAACTTAAAATGCATATTTTTTTTTTAAAAAATCATCATTGATATTGAATAAAAATAAAATATTTATTTAGTTAGTTTTTATTATATATTTTTCTTAGATTTATTTTTTCTTATTTTTTTTAAAAAAGTTCATAAAAATGATTGATTTATGATTTTGTTAATTGAAGTTTCTTTTATGATTACAACAAGATTTTATCTAAAAACAAAACTTCTATAATTGTTTTTTGTAAAACAAAGAAATATGTTAATAAAAAAAGAGAGTTTTGTTTAAAAAGATACATTTTTCCTCTTTAATTTAAATTTCCATAATTAAATTTTTAAGTATTATTTGTTTTTATTTGATAAACTATGTTGTTACTAAAAACAGGCATGTATATATATATATATATATGAAAAAATTTATTTTTATTTAATTATATGATAGTTAAATAAATATTTGTGATAAAAAATAATTAAAATTATAAAAAAATGCATTTTATTTTTATAAAAAATATATTTTCTCATATATATGTGTGTGTGTGTGTGAGAGAGAGAAAATATATTTTTTATAAAAATAAAATGCATTTTTTTATAATTTTAATTATTTTTTATCACAAATATTTATTTAACTATCATATAATTAAATAAAAATAAATTTTAAAAAGTGCTCTATAATATCGCATAGACACTATAGCTAGTTGATATCTTAAATTGCTGCTTATCGTGCAAGTTTAGAATTAAGTGTATCTACTTTTATTTCTATATTTATGTATTTATACTCTCTTTTTTCTCCATTAAGTGTCTTTAATTTTATTTTTCTATTTAAATGTTTTCATCTTTCAACCTTTTCAATTGTCTCCTCTAAAATCTAATAAATTGGAGGCGCTACGTCCTTATTATTGTACCTGCTATTTAAATGTTTTCGTTCATGTTTTTTATTTTTTTATTTTAAATTAATTTTTTAAATGTTTTCGTCTTTGTAATATATTAATATTGAAAATAATATTTAACAACATTTATTTTAATATATCTTTTTTAAATATTTTAAAAAACAATAACGTCCATTCCTATTCCTAGACAGCTTGCAAGAAAAATATCCTGATTACATTCTCCGCCGCGTCTACAGCTGTTAGTCCAAAACTCCAAATTACCAAAATATCGTGAAAGTTTGTTTAACATCGATCTCGTGATATCACCTTACAACCGGAAACGGCATGGCCCATTTTCTTTCGTTCCTTTTGGTTTTGGTATCTTTCGGTCAACTTTCCGCCGGAAATCAGAAGCCACCGACTTCCAATTAAGAAGCTTCATTTTCTGTATTCTACTATCTTATTTTAAATAAATCAATGATTATAAATTGATAATAGATTAAGGGTTTGTTACTTACAGCTATTGCTTGGGGACCTTAAAGTCAACTAGGATTTCAAAATTAAAAAGGGATTCTAATAAGCAAGGTGGCTCATAACAAGAGTACGAAAAAATAAATCAAATTATTTTATTGGAATGGTTTCTTTTAGTAGGTGAAGATATTCTGTCTATATTGTTTATTATTAATTTAAAAATAGGATAGTATTATTTTTCAAAGTATTTTTTTAAAATATATTAAAATAATTTTTTTAAAAATTATTTTTAATATCAGCACATTAAAATAATTTATAAATATAAAAAAATAATTTTAAATATATTTTTTAAATTTTATAAAATACTATTTAAAAACAATTCCAAACAAATCATTTCGGCGCTAACGAGCCTACAATATCAGAGTTTTTAAACCTGACTCGGTGGTCGACCCGGCCCAAGGCTCGAGTTCCGGGTTTTGACCGGGTTGCCCGAGTTGCCCGGGTCAATTTTGATTTTTTTTTAAAAAATCAAAATGATGTTGTTTTAGTAAAAAAAGTGAACGGTTTGCAACTGAATTTTTGACCGGGTTTTGCAGGGTCAGTCGGGTCGTTGGGTCAACCTGACGGGTCACTCCGGGTTTTGACTTCCTTTATTTTTTAAACTTAGCCTGATTTCAACCCCAAATCGACAGGGTCATGGATCGACCCATCGGACCGGATCAGATTTTAAAACCATATACAACATTCCAACCGCTTCTTAATATTGTAAAAAAAAAAAAAAAAGAGCTGTGCGTGGAAATGGAATTTCAAAATAAAGAATTTAAAGTAGCATTCATATCGGGCGAGAAAGTGAACGCGAAAAAGTGGCATATGATGAGATGAGAGAGTGGAGTGGATTTGGGGTTTAAAAAAAGAAAAAAAGAAAGTGAGAGAGAATCTGGTGGGCTTTGAGCTGTGATTTAGCTGTCCTTCGATGCATTATTTCTTCTTCTCCTTCACACATATCTCCAAAATCCCTAGAAAAAACCCCATCTCCCTCTCTCTCTCCTTACGCCCAAAAACACATCCCCCTTTCTCTCCTCAAATCTCTCTCTTCTCTCTCCTCTCTCTCTCTCACATTCTGTGTCTCAGATCTCGAACTGCATAGCTTTTGCTTCATCAACCCATTCTCTTGCAACTCTACTTCGGGGGAGAATTAGGGAGGTGGTAGGAAGAAGAGCCAAAAGAACTGAAAGTGGCATTTCGGATATCAGATGTCTCATGTGAGATGAAGAAGACGACCCACTTCCATCTTCATCTCTCACTTCTCATTGCCTTGTTTCTTGGCACAGTTGTGTGCCTCTCTGCTGCTAAGCAAGCACCGACTATCTCTAGCTATGGAGGCCTCAGTGACGCCGACGCTATGTACATCAAGAAGCGGCAGCTTCTTTACTACAAAGACGAATTTGGTGACAGAGGAGAGAGAGTCACAGTAGACCCATCTCTTGTTTTTCCGAATCCAAGACTTAGAAATGCTTACATAGCATTACAGGCTTGGAAACAAGCCATCTTCTCAGACCCTCTAAACCTTACAGCCAATTGGGTTGGATCCCAAGTTTGCAACTATGAGGGGGTTTTCTGCGCTCCAGCTCCGGACAACAAAACAATCCGTACAGTTGCCGGCATTGATCTCAACCACGGTGATATTGCAGGGTACTTGCCTGAGGAGCTTGGCTTGCTGGTGGATCTTGCATTGTTTCACATCAACTCAAACAGGTTTTGTGGGACTGTACCTCGTAAGTTCAAGGACATGAGGCTGCTCTTTGAACTGGATCTTAGCAACAATCGGTTTGCTGGGAAATTTCCACAGGTTGTGCTCAAGCTGCCTTCACTCAAATTCTTGGATCTGAGATTCAACGAGTTTGAGGGTACTGTACCAAAAGAGCTATTTGACAAGGACTTGGATGCAATCTTTATCAATCATAACAGGTTCGTTTTCGATCTACCTGAAAATCTTGGCAACTCCCCAGTATCTGTCATCGTTTTGGCGAACAACAAATTTCATGGATGTGTGCCGTCAAGCTTAGGTAACATGTCAAACCTCAATGAAATCATCCTCATGAACAATGGGTTTAGATCTTGCATGCCAGCAGAGATAGGTTTGCTTAAAGACCTAACAGTCTTGGATGTTAGCTTCAATCAATTAATGGGTCCATTACCAGACGCATTTGGTAGAATGGCGAGTCTTGAACAGCTCAATGTAGCTCACAACATGCTCTCAGGGAAGATTCCGGCAAGTATTTGTAAGTTGCCGAATTTGGATAACTTCACCTTCTCTTATAATTTCTTCACTGGAGAGCCACCAGTGTGTTTGAGTCTACCGGATTTCAGTGACAGGAGGAATTGTTTGCCAGCAAGACCATTACAGAGATCTGCTGCACAATGTAACGCATTTTTGTCTAGACCTGTTGATTGCAGCTCGTTTAGATGTGCTCCTTTCGTTCCATCTTTGCCTCCTCCTCCTCCCCCCTCACCTCCAATGCCGGTACCTTCACCTCCACCACCAGTTGTTATTCCACAGTCACCTCCACCCTCTCCGCCACCTCCAATATTTTCACCCCCGCCACCAGTGCACTCTCCACCTCCGCCCCCTCCACCAGTGTACTCTCCGCCTCCTCCCCCTCCACCTTCTCCATCGCCGCCACCACCCCCACCCCCACCCGCAAATTCACCACCACCTCCACCGCCTTCTCCCCCACCGCCCTCTCCCCCACCACCTTCACCGCTGCCACCCCCACCCCCACCCCCATCTCCATTACCTCCATGTGTACGGCCCCCACCCCCGCCTCCACCAAATTCCCCACCACCGCCACACTCACAGCCACCGCCTCCACCACCGGTTTATTCTTCACCACCACCTCCTGTCAATTCTCCACCTCCCCCATATCACTCTCCTCCACCTCCATCACCCCCCACCTTGTATAGAACCGCCTCCACCTCCACCACCATGTGTAGAGTATTCACCACCCCCACCCCCTCAATCGCCCCCCCCCACCTTCTCCACCATCACCGGTGTATTCACCTCCACCAGTGTATTCTCCTCCACCGCCTCCTACTCCACCTCCCCCACCATCATCACCGCCACCACCACCATCCCTGTCTCCCCCTCCCCCTCCGCCTCCTACACCATCTCCATTACCTCCATGTGTACGTTCCCCACCACCGCCTCCACCAAATTCACCACCACCTCCATCACCAATATTCTCCCCACCACCACCTATTCCTTACTATTATAACTCCCCACCACCCCCATCACCTCCACATTCGCCTCCACCTCCACATTCGCCTCCACCACCAGTTTATCCTTACTTATCACCTCCACCACCACCTCCTGTCAATTCTCCACCTCCCCCAGTTTATTCATCACCGCCTCCACCCCCACCTTGTATAGAACCGCCTCCACCTCCACCATGTATAGAGTATTCACCACCTCCACCCCCACCTTCATCGTCACCGCCTCCTCCTATACATTATAAGCCACCACCATCACCATCCCCACCACCACCACCAGCAGTTTACTACCATTCTCCCCCACCATTGTCGCCTCCACCCCCACCCGTAATCTATGGAAGTCCGCCACCTCCGACTCCAGTGTATGAGGGACCATTACCACCAATCACAGGGGTTTCATATGCTTCACCTCCACCACCACCCTTTTATTGATTCTTTTGAGAATTTCCGATCTCTAACCTTCCATCAAACAAGGAGAGAAATACTATGGATTTCGTCATCGGGGTTTCTTTTTTCCTCTTGTGGGCGATTCTCGTCGCTCTTCTAGAGAAAATTGAGAAAGAGTCTGGGCAGTTTACATGATTGAATCATCTCTTGCAGATGGTCTCAGTCAGATTTATTGCATTGTTATTACTGATCATTGTTAAAGAATTGAAGCAAAGAAGACAATTTAGAGAGGTAAGAGGGGAAATTGTCTCCATATTTATTTGAATTGTTATGGAATATTTGAGTTGCGAAATAAAAATGGCAGAGAAAGATCAGTAGGTTGCAGAGAGAGTGCATGTATAGGGATGGAACGGAGACCATAATCAGGGCTAGCTAGCATTGCTGCTCGATTGTGTTCTTTTTTCTTTTTTCTTCTTTTATCATACCTGGTTCCTTATTTTTGTTTTTCGATTTATAGTATAATAATCACGAACACTTCACTTGTATTACGTTGTTATTTCTCTTCTTCTGTGAGATTGAACCTTACAAATGGTTTGTGTACTGGTTATAATGTATGATTATGTAGATCTTGCTAGGATAAAACTGTCCAGCTGCCGAGACAATAGCCATTTGTCTATATGCGTTGTGATTAGTTGTGGTTTTGAATTGATTCACCTTTCTGGGAATCCATGGCGTTTCAGCTCCGGTGATCCTACTCATCTAGTAAATGCCAGTTGCTATATTTTATATATATCGGTGGGGAATACTTTGACAATAGTATTTTCCAGCTTGTGACATTTTCTGAGGCCACCTATTTGCGCCGTGTTGTTTGCTTAATATCCGATCGAGGCTAGCTAGATGCATGGCGGGACCCGAACAGCCAGTCTAGGTCCCCCTTGATTGGTGCTAGATGAGCTCCTTGATTTCCTCCTCTTTTTTGTCATTAGATTAGCAAGATTGCTTGCTTGAAATCGGTTTATCTGACTTTGAAATTAAGCTGTCGGCATGGGTTCTTAACTTTCCTATTGATGATCATTTACTATAATACTTGATGAAGCTCGTGAAGAGCGGAGTCAAATTGGAAACTTCTCCTTAGGTGTGGTGTGCTTGCCTGTGCATGTTGACTCTTGTCCTAAACGACGCGCCCTTTCCTTATTTTCCAGCTGCTTGAATGAGACCTCTTTTGGATCATCCTTTGCCTTTGTTTCACATGATGAGATGAGATGAGATGTTTTTTGTTTTTTCTTTTGTTATTTGCTACGCTAGTGGAATTACGAATCTAATAAAATTCACGTAAAGACAATTATCCCTCACTGCCATTGACCATCCCACCAGCGCAGCTGGTCTTTGCCCATTACCCATGGTGGCGCAAATGTGCCCTCCACCTCCACCACCACCACCAAGTTGAGTGAAGCCCATATGCGCTAAGCACGATTTAGCACCTCTCTCTCCTTGGATTGAGAAAAGGGCAGGTGCCCATACGGGGTCCCACGTTATTAAATCCCAGCTGGTACACCTTTATTTGTATTGTTGCGGAAATTTAAAGGCAAGAGCACAGTTTTCGTGGGTGCTTTTAATTTCTTCCAAAAACACGGTTGGCTTCCAGTAGGGCTCTTGCTTTTTGCATATAAATACGTATACATGCATGCACTGGATTTTCGCTTAAACAGAGGCTTAAACAGAGCCTAAGAGAGTTTGTGCAGTGCAGTACTAATAATAATAATAATAATAATAATAAAACATGAAAGGGGACAACGAGTCCCTCTCATCTGACGCGTTTTGTGGGGCTAGGGTTTCATCAGTTTGTAAATTCATTTGGTACTATTCTATGCAAACACCTACTTTGCTAAAAGTACTTTTAGGGAGAAATGCCATTAATGAATTATCTCTGCCCTCTACTGCTCTACTTACCCTATGGGAGGGAGGGAGGAAGGGAGGGAGGGAGGGAAAAAAAAGAAGAGAAAAAAAACTGCTGTCTAGGTAAAGGCAAAGGCAAATCGCATAATTAAGTTGTTTGCATGTTACCAATAATGGCATCAGGAGAAGTTACCTTATAACATGACAATGGTGTCGAACGCCGGCTAGGCCGATGGTCCCTCATTCAACTTTTTAAATTTAAATTTCTGTATTAATACCAGAGAAATTCTTTCATTTCAACACAGAAGGTCAACATAAAAGATAAATTATAAGACTTGTATAGCCCGACGGATCAATTCTGTAAATTTTTGACCTAAAACATAGTCCGAGCTAACTATAGACATGACTATCATTTCTTCAGGGGCTCTCTGGATAGGCTATATTACGGGCATGTATTTAGTGTCCATTTCAAATTTATGATATTCACTTTATTATATAAGCAGATGGAGAATAAAAATAAAGAGGAAAAATAGAAAAAGAATCAAAAGGAAAAATCTTAAATCCCCATATGATTTCTCCAACAAATCCCTATAATTTAATATCTTTTCCTCCAACAACTAATCTTAACTTAGATTGATAGCATATTTTGTCTCGACGCTCTTAATGTTTTCTAATATGGTCCTTCTAATTTGTTCTTTTAGTTGTTTTGTCTGCTCAATAATTTTTTTTCATAGTTGTTTATATCGCTGGTTTATTTATACATAAGACTAAAATTGTTACGAGGTGATAACAACTCTAATAAAAGGAAGCAAATGTAACATCTTAATTACCGGGACAACACACCAATCATAATATAGGAAAAACATATTAAATTTTTTTTTTTAAAATGAAATCATATAAGATTCACTGAAATTTCTATTGAAATTTTGGCAGAGTTTTTTTTGTACCGGAAAATCCTAAGTTATCGATAAACAACTTGTACACTTCTATTAATCATTTTCAAATCATGACCCAATCGTCTTGGGTCTCAATTCTCATTAATGCTCATAAGTACAACAATAATTTTCCAAATGTTCATATAATAAGAACGAGTATTAATTAGTACTTAAATAAAAAAAACAAACATACATGGAAATTATAAATCCATGATAATATAAATTATGTTCAGACATTCGATTTAAAAGATGTTATTACAATTCAAGTCATAATAGTTTCTTAAGATACATAATACACCAGCATTTGTTTAGTTCTAAATGACACAAAAGATAGAGGATCTAAAATATTATTGATATCATGAATATGATGGACTTGAAACAAATATAACATTGGAGAATAATTATCATAAAAAGAAATTCTAACATTAATAGTCAAACAATATATTCAAGGCTACATATTATCATATTCTTTATAATTTTCCATCTAATCCCCTTTTAATATTTCTAGATTTATTTCTTCTTGATTCACTAATATTTTTCTTTCCACTCCCAAATTTTCCGACGAATGTCATATGTTAATGTTGAAGGACAATTCCTTTAAAAATATCGATACCAATTCATTGATACCATCAACTATACTCCACAAGATTACTAATCAAATCTTTTCTTCCCAAAACCTTGGGATGGTAATGTCGATACTAATGAATCTTATTAGCATCATTAGTAGACCTTACCAGGACCGACTAATCAAGTTTGTCGTAAATACCAATATCAATGCAGCCCATTGATATCATTAACTATTTCTAACCCGAAATAGTTAATCAACTCTCAATAACACTTTGGGATATCTTTGAAAATGCCGATGTTAAAAATTCTTGACATCATTAGCTTTCACAATAAGAATAACTAATCAAGTTTCATGGAATTGTCGATATCGACGTTGCTCATCGATATCATTAACTATTTTTAACCTGAATAGTTAATCAAGTTCAGTGTCCTTTATTCTCTAGAATGGTCATGCGACGTTAATAAACCCTACTAACATCATTAACATCTCATACTTGGGACCGACTAATCAAATTCAAGAAAACTATTTCAATAAAGTCCATTAATATAGTTCACCATTCCTAACCGGAACAATTAGTCAAGTCTGTTTTCATTTCTCATTTATTTCATTTGATCGTTTCTCCTTTTAGCAACATCAATTTTAGCAACATCAATATGTAAACAATCCAAGAATTAAACAGATTTTCATAGTTACATATATTTAAGAAGGGTATATGTATATAACACCTACCTGTTGTAGAAGCTCGACTTGCACTCCCTTGTTCCTGTTGTCCCTCCTAAATTCACAGACATACCACATTATTTCTTATTGAAGTTACATTTCTCATAATAGTAATAATAACAACAATGTTGACTTCCTTTTAACAATTGCTTCCTTTACATTTGTGTTTCCCATTACATCCTTTAAGATCATTGTTCTTTATTTAATCATAACTAACATCACAAATTTGATTTTGAACATAATTTATTTTATTTTGAATGCTAAAGCACGACACTACATATTTTTTAAAAGGAAGGAAACCCAATTATGCCCCTAATATGACTAAATTTCCCGTTTTGATAACTTGTCAAAACTACCAGTAGAGGTTGCAGCTCGACCTCTTCTCAGATATTTATATATATATGGAGTTCTAGAGCTTCAATTTAAGCGAGGTCAGGCTCGTTGGAAAGTTAACATCATTGGCTATAACTTCTATGAGGAAATATTTCCTATATTTTTATCATTTTTAGGCTCGAATTGTCTCTGGAATCAGGGTGATGAATCTGTCTAGTTTTCGTCAATGGTTTAAATGAACCTTTAATATCCTCATTTGTCCTCCCTCTTCTCTCAAGACAACCATTTTTAAATATGACCTCCCAAAGATCATTTAAGCTAATTCACCCTTTTTTGTGTAAAGTGGTAAAAAAATTATTTCAAGAAACATACACATTATTGGATTCCATATTTTCCTACATTTCACAACTCCTCCTAAGTCAAGCCATATACCATAAATTATAACCAATAGACTCATTTCTACCTTAGATAACACACGCATTCGATTTATAAAATTCCTTTACTATCAAATTATCGTGCTTTACTTATGAATAAACTTTCTACTACACCTAATTTACCCATTATTAACACGTGAAATCTCAAAACTCCTCTCTCCCCTCTTAATCTTGCCTTGGCCGAAACTTAGCCTAAGGGAACCGGGTTCCCTTCTCCTTCTCATGCAATCATTTATCTTATTTAGTCACTGTTCACATTATGACAACACATCATAATGACTTTATCAAGAAAATTATAAATTCTTCTCATCCTATTCATTCTCGTAATGGACGGCCACTCTTATTCCCTTAACCATTGGTTTTTCTTTGGTATTTTTATATGATTTCATGTTCAAGGTAATTTACAATACTTTAATTAATCCAATTTCAATAAATTCTACATTTCCCTAATTTTACTCAAGAATCCTAATTTTAATTCAAGATTAGTACACAATTCCTAATCGAATTTAAATTGCATTTTACAATTAGGTTTAGGGCTCCTTACCTAGTGATAATTTGGATTTCGATTCTTAATTGGTTGAAAAATTTCAACTCCTCCCTCTTTGCATGCAGCCGACCCTTTTCCTCTCTTCCCCTCACAATTTCTTCACTTGTTTCTTACTAATTCCCTTGTCTAAAGATGTTTTCCCTACCAAGTAATTTAGAACTTGTATAGACTTGACAAATCTTGGTGTTTTTCTCTCAAATTTTGGTGGAAAAATATGAAATTCTTCCCCTCCTATTTGTCTCTATGCTGCCGGCCTCATGAAGGAGAGAATGAGGTATTTATAGTCCCATTCTTTTAAATTACACTTTGGCCCCATTATTTCTTCTTTTTACAATTTGAGTTGTATTTCTTTTTTTTTCTTTTAAAATTCCCCCTTAACAACTGAATTTATTTGGTTTTCCATACATTTAACCTCACATTCTTCACCATGATGTTAATTTAAAGTTTTTTTTCTATATTATTTTTAATTTATGTAAAAATTTATTCTCAGTGTTTACAGTAAAGATATGTTTTAAAAACACCATTATGTAAAGAAAACACAAGAGTTCTAAAGGAGAATAAGTTTACAGAAAACATAAGTGCAGAAAAATAAATAAAAATTATAAAGAAAGCAATAAAGAAAATAAAAGCGATAAAACCCTTTAGGAAAAGAAAAGAAGAAGAAGATATATTACAAGAATCTAAATATGCAGGGCTGACCCTCGTTAAGGGTAGTATTTAGCCCTATTTATATTGTTATAGAGATTAAATCTTACATGTCTAAGTAATTCTAATCCTATATATATAATCTTACATGTCTATATATATAGGCTTATTAAATTCTAATACAATCTAAATTCATCTTATGTTGATATACACATGAATCATATTATAATCTCTGATTTCTGGTTAATTATTGTGTTAAGTACTTTCGTTTTGAATAAGACTGTATATCTCTAATTATACGTACTTTCAAACTCTATTGGTCGATCATTTTTTCTAGTTGCTTTGTTGATAGGTTGACTGCTTCTTCAACACTTTTAGTTAATTAAGGACTTTTCCAGCTTGGTCAATTCTTTTAATTCTCAATCAATTTTAACTTGTTTCCTCTATTTTATGGTGAACAATCAATGTTCTCTTTGCTTAACATATGTATATTTATTTCAGATGTAAAAAGTTGCCTCGTGTTGCTTTATTTCTCAAATGAAGGAATATTAACCTTATCGTACTTGTATTAAAATCAATCGATCAAATAAACAAAGTATGATGTGGCAAATAATATTGTTCACCTAAAATCAGTCGATTATGTTTTAAAATATATCTAACATGTCAAACTCTTTAGTTAATCAATTTAATTTAAAAACTATATATGTTTTGGAATTTGGGTGTGACGTTTAAGTTTCTTAACTTGCACTCAATTCTTCATCTTTTATATAACAATCCTCAAATCTTCTAAAAGCCTTGGAGATTTTTATATAAAGATTTAATCAAGAACCCTAAACACCTTTTTTCCTATTAAAAACAAGAATGACAACCTCAAGCTTTAACTCCATTAAAATCCATGATTATTTGGCATTACCATAACCTTAGAGATTTCTTACCCAATGTAAACTAGTTTATTGTTAATGCTACACCAAGATATATGAGTGGAGAATATCTTAACCTGTTTATAAAAAAGTGTCACAATAAGCAAAAGATTACCACTTTATTCTAGATATTAAGAAAAAAAAAATCCCTTTTAGCATAACCATGAAAATCTCAAAACATAGATCAAGCCATTCTAATATGACCAAGCATTGTCCTTATCAATTAGATGATGAAGTAGGATACAAGAAAGTTTTGGTGAATAATGAAAGCGTTAAAAAATCTTTGATATTATTCAGTTAACCATAATCACCACCACCTAAAAGAAGTTATTAGTCCCTCTTTTTCTATTTTAGTCAAAACCTAACAACCTCTTCTTTTTTCAGGTATGAGATGCAAACTATTACTTCTCATATCCTGGCCTTAATAGGAGGTTTATATATAGCAGGTGAAGAGCTTTGCACTTTCATCTAAATTTCTACAAGCCTTTTCAAAGACTTGTGTTGAATGTTCATGAATTCGATGTATTACTGGGGGAAAAAAGGAAAGAAAAGAGAAACTTAACCTTTCATACAAAATATATAGCCTTCTTATTGTACAGTTCTTGACAAAATTCAAGCCTTGTTGAAGTTCTTCTTTAACGTGGATTCTCTTACTTCGGCTGACCTTAAGTAGAGCAGGCCTTAGGCTGAGCTAAGAAGACTCAAAGGAGCTGAGGTAGCAACATGTGACTCGTATTTGGGCCCGACATAAAAACCATATCAATTGATAATTAAACCAAAATATTTTCTCTTACTTTAGTTCAAGTTTCAACATGTCCGTTTTGATACATCACTAGTTCATAACTTGTGCTTACAAAAATTATTTGATTTGATTTGATTTATTGAACGACACCATTTTTTAATAATGAGATTGTAACATATCAGATGTCACCATTTTAAAAAAAATATTGGGAGGACAACATGTCGAATTAACTCGGACCAATTTTGATTAACTTGCAAAACTTACAACGTAAGTCATTAGATCATAATAATCCCATTGAAAGAAAACCAAAATAAATTATGAAGCCTAATTCCCAATAAGCTAAAATGTCGAGGGAATATATATATATATATACATTCAATTTAAAAAGAAAGACAAAATAAAAGCAGTCGATTCGCTAAACCTACAACTTGAGTCATGAGAATATATTACCTTATAGAAAGAAGATTTAAAAGCATTATGAAACTCAACTTTTAACTAACTCATTATTGAAGGACAAAATCGAAAAGAAACAATTAAAAAAAACCAATTCGAATCAATCCAGGTTAACTTGGCAAACTCACGACAGGATCATAAGACTAAGATAACTTAATAGAAAGCAAATTAGTAAAAATCACAAAGTTCAACTTCCAACCAATTAAACTCGTGACATGGGTCATGAGAATGAGATTACTCCATAAAAAATGAAAAATTATGAAGACTAGCTCTTAACCAACCCAATGTTGAATGACGAAATCGAAAAAGAAACAAAGAAACAAAAAAATCTTAATCAACATGGGTTAACTTGGAAAACGTGAGACCTGAGTCATGAGACTGAGATAATTTAACAAAAAAAAAATAAAAAAAAAATCATGAATTCTAATTCTTAATAACTAAATTCATCACCTGAGTCATGAGAAAGAGATTACCCCATACTAAGCAAATTGTAAAAAACTCTGAACCCCAACTCTTAACCAACTCATTATTGAAGGATGAAATCAGAAAACAAACATTTAAAAAAGAAAGAAAAAAGAAACAACCTGGGTTAACTTGAAACCCAGGTTATGAGATTGATATAACTTACAAGAAAAAAAACAAAAAAAAAACCATAAAGTCCAATTCTTAACCAACTAAATATTGAAGGCCAACATTAAAAAAAAAAAACCCACATCAAACCTTGTTATGCCTTCAAACACATGATTTAGTTCATAAGACTTGGATTACCTCAAAGAAAGAAAATAAAACAATTATAAAGGTGAATCTTCTAACCAATCAAATGTTGAAAGATAAAATTAAAAAAATTACAAACATTAATTAAAAGAATGATGATCAAAATTGATATAAGAGCAAACTTTACAAAGCGAGGCATGAAAACAGAGGCAAAGAGAGAGAAAAGAGAAAGAAAAGAAGAATGGGCCGCCAACGACACATTGCCACTTGACTTGCACCATTTGCTACCCCATTGTGTAGCCCTTGCTGAGACGATTCAAAATACATGGTGGAACACCATTTTTGGTGGTCAGAGGATGAAACATGCGCCTCCACAACACAATGATCTCTTCATTCTCTAGCGAGTGCAACACAAGCTCAAGTATTACCCCAATTGCATGTCCAATTTCATCCCTGCTATTGTTTTAACTCCAGTCCTTATTATTTTAAATTAGTAAAATTGAATTTTATTTTGCAAAATCAAACATTAACCATGTGCCAAAAATCTTTCTTAACTTTGCGAGATCCTAACATATTGGCCACAAAAAAAAAAACCTTCAAGTCCAATCCTAAATAAACATAATGTGAAATGATTAAGTTGAAAAAAAATATTAATAGACAAAAAAGAGGGTTCAACCTTACCTTGTCCATACATTTTAGTCCATGATTCCAGCAAGAAAAAGGAGTTGAATATTTATCAATTATTCAAATCCAATCCCCGTAGCTTTAAATGTTTTAAATCAATAAAATTTAATTTAATTTTTGCAAACCAGGCATCAATCGAGCAAAGATTTTTTTTTTTAACACTGCGAGACCCCCTAGTTTATAACTAACCATTTTGTTCATTTCTTTTTATTAGGGTTTTAGATATAGACTTTAATATTTGGAGGATGTAAAACTACACAGTAGAGTACACCCTCAGGTATTAAAAATACAAAATGTAAAATAAATTCGATACTAAAATTCAGACTTTAGAATGATTAGGATTTAACCTGATAAGGTAGAGACTTTTTCATGAAGAGAGATCTGCCTTAGACCTTAGAAAAAGACCAACGAATAGAAACTTGACTTAGAAAAACAATCAAACAACAATGCAACTTACCTTAGGTGGGGTTCACTAGGGGTGATGCGTTTTCTCCTTGCATAACCAGTCCCTTACCCAAACTCTCGCAAACCATAGGTTTCTAATAACCATAATACTAGGTGGCGACTCCTAAACCTTAATCATAATTTTATGATTAAACTCAAAACCATTTCCTTTTCCATTTAACACCACACCTCGCTTAGGAGTGAGGCACGTTTAAAGTGCACCAAGACCAATGCTATGACTACGTCGTGCCCCCACATACAACAAATTCGATGTATTACTGAAAAAAAAAGGAAATAAAAGAGAAACTTAACCTTTCATACAAAATATATAGCCTTATTGTATTGGATATGCAAAAACCTTATATGCTTCGATCGAAGGTAGGAAAACTTAACCTTTTTTCTATGGTAAAGGTAGCAAATATTCTAGTTTAACTGTAATAAATATTGTTAGTAATTTTAGAAAAATCTCTCTCGTGTTGTAGTTTATCAATCAAAGATGTGTTGTAATGGATTTGAACATCTTTTGCAAAGCTATGCCAGCTATGGATTTGAACATGATTCCTTAGTTGTGGAAGTTGTTCAAAGAAGACAAGAGACCTTTGGGTTGTGAAACTACTGTTCCAACTTTTAGGATCCATCAATCCCTTTCTCGTTTACATTGTATAGGATGCTGTTCGAGCTGGGTTTTGGTTCCCATTCTTTATCGACCTCTAGCCCATGGTCCCTGAGATTATAAATCTTTGACGTAAAGCCTGTCCGAGGTGTAATATACAGACAACTCTGGAAAAACTTCAAGCCCTGCTGAAGTTTTTGTTTAACATAGATGCTCTTACTTCGGCTGTCCTTAAACAGAGCAGGCCTTAGGCTGAAGCTAAGAACACTCAAGGGAGTTGAGCCAGTAACATGTAGCTCGTATTTGGGCTCGATATATAAACCATATTGATTGATAATTAAACCAAATATTTGCTCTTACTTTAGTTCAAGTTTCAACATGTCCATTTTGATACATCACTAGTTTATAACATGTGCTTGAAAAAGTCATTTGATTTGATTTATCCATCCATTAATTTACATAATTTATTTAAAAACTAGTGGCACAAAAATTTGATTACCTCAAAGAAAGAAAGAAAAATATTATAAAGGAGAATCCCTCAATTAATTGAAAATTGAAAGATAAAATTAAAATTAAAAATAAAAATATAAACATTAATTAAAAGAATGAGGATCAAAATTGATATAAGAGCAAAATTTACCATGTAAGGCATGAAAACAGAGGCAAAGAGAGAGAAAAGAGAAATAAAAGAAGAATGGGTCACCAACAACACATTGCCACTCAACTTGCACCATTTGCTACCCCATTGTGTAGCCCTTGCTGAAACGATTCAAAATACATGTTGGAACATCATTTTTTGTGGTTAGAGTATGAAGCATGCGCCTCCATAACATGACAATCTCCTCATTCTCTGGCGAGTGCAACACAAGCTCAAGTCTTGCCCTAACTGCTTGTCCAATTTTATCCCTGCTCTTGTTTAAGCTCTAGCCTTAATTGTTTTAAATCAGTAAAATTAAATTTTATTTTACAAAATCAAGTATTAACCATGTGCTAAAAATTTTTCTTGACTTTGCGAGATCCTAATATATTGGCCACCGAAAAAAAAACCCTTCAAATCCAATCCTAAATAAACTCAATATGAAAAGAATAAGTTGAAAAAACATATTAATAGACCAAAAGAAAAGGGTTCAACCTTCCCCTGCCCATGCATTTCAATCCATGATTCTAGCAAGAAAAAGGAGTTGAATATTTATCAATTATTCTAATCCGATCCCCGTAACTTTAAATGTTTTAAATCAATAAAATTTAATTATTTTTTTTTTGCAAACCGGGCATCAAAGGAGCAAGGATTTTTTTTACACTACAAGACCCTATGTTTTCTATCTTGTATTATAGTGAAAATGCTACATTCTTTAGTTTTTTATATATATATAATTGTAATTCTTTAGTTGGATACAAGTGAGCCAGCCATTAATGGACATGGGCTTTGTGTGTGCGCCAGGCCCCTTTTCCCCTCCTTTTGATACATGTTTTACACCTTCGTGATGATTTTTTTTTTTCTAATCTAACCTTGCTAATTATTACTAGTAATCAGATCTTGTAGGCTAGGCTGTTCAATATTATTTCATAATTGTTTAGAAACGTGATAGTAATTTCGTTTTAAAATATTTTTTTATTTAAAAATATATTTTTTATATTAACAAATAAAAATGATTTAAAAACATTGAAAAAATAATTTAAAATAAAAAAAATAAAAAAAACTAAAAAACTTGGAATCAATATTGAACATTGATATGTGATTTTACCACCACAAAAGCTAGTGAGTGATATGTGATTTGACGTTAATGGAGTACGAGCAGCGTTTTTCCAAAAACAAATAACTAATGTCCGGTAATTATTTAGGGGCTTAAGTAGGAAGCACGTGCAGGAACGTGAAAAAAAAAAAAAAAAAACCTCCTAGAAATAGAATGACAACATTCAGGCGGACACATGACAAGGGATTCCATCCAAGCAGCTAGTTTTGTCCCTACCTCTTTCTTTCTTTTAGACATTTGCCCCACCTCCACCGAACTTAGAAGAATTTTATATTCATTTTAATTTTATAAGGTATAATTTAATTAATCAAAATTTAAATTACTAGTTTTAGTTTTATAAATTTTAGAGTTATTGAAAACTTATATAATCGTTAATTTTAGAACTCGTAATATTAGTCGAGATATGCGTAAATTAACCCGCACACTTAAATTGATAAAATAAAATCATATATTCACCTTTTTGAATAATTCCCATCCAAATGCTTGCCGGAATATGTTCCTTCATGCTCTTGATAAAAGAAAACACGACACTCAATGATAAATCCATAGTTTTCGTAGATAAAATGATTTTGTGTATTAACGATTCAGCTCCTGCGTGCATCAACCAAACACATTATTTGTTTTTTATTTAAAAAGAAATAATTTTTTATTTATTTTAAATTAATATTTTTTTAGTATTTTTAGATAATTTTGATGTGCTGATATCAAATATAATTGTTATAAAATAAAAAAATATTATTTTGATATATTTCTAAATAAAAAAAAACATTTTAAAAACTAATAAATAATAATTTTGTGAGATTATGAAAGATATTTAAGCAATTCGGTTTTGGATTTCTGAGAAAGCTGATGGAGTTTTTTCCTTTGCTTTTATTTTGCTCCTGGATCATCGTTAACATCATCATCTCTCTCTCTCTCTCTCTCTCACTTTTAGTTAGGGTCCATGGGATCTGGTCGTATGTGACTCCTGAAAAATCACGTCTAACATTTTAGGTGGTAAAGTTGATAATGAAGGCAACTTTGCTAAAGTGAAAGTGGTAGTCTAGAATCAGTACTCCAAGCTATTGGCCGGAAATATATATATATATATATATTATGACCTAGCAATCTGGTTAGACAGTCAATTGTTAACAGTTGATAGTTAATACACCGAAAGTGAATTTTGATCACCATTTCAAAGACTGAAATTGTTTTAATATTTCAAATCTATTTGGAAACGAGAGGCTGCGGTCGAACCTATTTTTTTAGAAAAAAAAAATTATTTTAACGTTTTTCACACTTGAAATTGAGTTTTAAAAACAAACAAGCCTTTTATAATAATAATAATACTAATTTAAATATAAGACTTCTTAAAAGTATAATTAAATCATTAAACCGGAGTTATATTTGTCAAAGAACTAATTTAACCCAAAAACTTAAACTATTAGATAAGACTCTAAGATATAATTTATATTATTTTCTAATACACCACCTCAAATAATAGCTTTTTGAACTTCAAACCTGTATATATTTATGTTATCTTGTGTTTAATTTTAATCAAATAAATAAAGATAATAAAATTCGAACTCATGACTGCTTGGTCTTCAAAGCTTTAATACCAAGTTAATGAATTATCTGAATCTAAAAATTTAAATTGTTATTAGGTGAGATTTTAAGATATAATTTATATTATTTCTTAAAAAAAAAAGAGTAAAATTTAGAATTTCATACAGGAAGCTTTATATTTAGCATTTTTGTTAAAAAAAATTTGGGTGTCTAGTAGTATTTAGGAATTATGTTTAGAATTTCATACAGGAAGCTTTATATTTAGGAATTATGTTTGTCAAAGAACCAATTTAACCTAAAAACTTAAGTTAATAGATAAGATTTCAAGATATGATTTATATTATTCTCTAATACACCGTCTCAAGTGAAAGTTCTTTGAACTTGAAATTTGTACATATTCACAGTACCTTGTGTTTAATTTTTATCAAATAAATAAAGATGATGAGATTTAAACTCGTAACCGCTTGGTCTTCAAGATTCTGATACCATGTTAATGAATCATCTAAACCTAAAAGTTTAAGCCGTTATTAGATGAGGTTTTAAGATATAATTTATATTATTTTTTTAAAATAATAAGCCTCAAATTTAGAGAATTTCATACCGGAAGCTTTATATTTAGTATTTTTGTTAAATTGTTTTTTGGGTGTCTAGGAGTAGAGTTTTGTTTAATTTCTAGAACCATGGAATGTGAAGTGGTGTGCATCTCAAGAAGTTGTAGGTAGCTTTAAAGTGTTTTGACCTAATATCCCACTGCCTTGCTCAGCAGCATTAACAATATTCCTTATCATTGCAAGCGCATGTTAAACCCTAATTCATAATGGCAAATCCCATTCCCGTGCTCTTAATCCATCAATGCGTCTGATCCGATAAAGTCCACTAATGATATTCAATTATTATTCCTCCCTCCTTCTCAACCTAACTATTCCATTTCCAAGAGGCTTATTTTATTTATTTATTATCGTATCTATACATGTATTATATACTTACACACACACACATAAGGGCAGAGCAAGGAAAAAAAATATTAAAAGGGGCTAAATTAAAAGAATTATTTTATAAGGGTTAAAATTTTAATTACTTTACTACTAAAATTATAAAAATTAACATGAAAGGAGTTGGAAAAAACATTTCATTGCATGGACCGGGCCCTGCTAGCCCCCTGCCTCCGCTACCATGTATATATATATAGTTGACATCACTGTATAAAATACATAAAAATACCCGCACAAAAGCTTTATTGGATGTTTTTGGGTTAAAATTGAAAAAAAATAAAAATTACAATATCTCTCACAATTTTATGCATAGAGGAATGAATATTGAGAAATAAAAATAGGATTGACTTTGTTGAGTCTCAATCTGTGAGATTGTGTATTTGGATAAATAAATAAATTGTGCTTGATTGACCTAGACCTCATTTAAGATGGGTAATATAAATTGTGTAATTATAATTTTTATTTATTTTTTTATTTTTTTAATGTAGTGTAAGAGCCACGTGATTTTTCAAAATCTTGCCCCCAACTTTCCCAACTTCCACTCAGAAACTCCGCATCAGAGGCGCGTGAATCTTTTAATAAATCTCCTTTGTGTCTCTTCATAACCTCTCTGCCTCCCCTTTCTATCTCTCCAAAATATCTGTATCATTCTAGGTTTTTTCGTAGTTTTTTTTTTTTATTCTAATATCATCTCAGTGGAGGGTATTGATGTATTTTAATAATGTTAAATAATTTTTATTAATTTTCTCATGCTTTAGCAAGTCAGCAGCACATTAAAGGCCATCCGGCCATCGAACATCGTCTTCACTAGCTCTGTTGAAATCATCACGACGCCCCCTACCACGACGAGGCGATTTGTATTTCAAGATTCTTAACGGTTTGGTATCAGTAGCAATTTCTTTTTCCCCACCATCTTCTCTCTCCACCCATCTAGATTTTTGTACCACTGCATTAAAAATTTCAGATCAATTATTTTTTTTCTTTTAAATTTGATTTCTTTTTTTTAATTCCTATTTTTGTTTGCTTGATTTTTTTTTTATTTTCCTATGTATAAGTTAATTTTTTTTTATGTCTCATCATTCAATATTTATTTCGTTTGTAGATTGGGTTTCATTTTTTTTTTAACTTATTTTCTATGAAATTTTTTGTTGGTGTTGAAAATGACCCAATTATCTCGAGTCTCTTTATATCATGTTTTTTTGGTTTTTTCACTAATTATTTAATTGTTTTTTTTATTCTATCCTTTAATATTTGAAATGGTTTTCTAAACAATTTATAAGATTATAATTATTTTTCTATTTCATCATTTATTTTTTTTATCTTTCAAATTTTATTCTCATTCTTTTAATTGCTATTTGTTTTATTTGAGATTTTTGTTTTAAATTATTTTTATTTATTTGCCTTCTCTAGGATTTTTTATTTATTTTAAAAAGGACTCGGGTTTTCTTTAATCTTTTTCTTTATTGTTCTTTGTTTGACTTACTTTGGCTAATCAATATTATTTTTTTATTAGCAATTGAGCTTCTTAATTCAGCCTAGATCTAGGATTTAATGGGTTGCAAGTTTGAGATCTTTGCTCAGGTTTAAAGGTTCGTTCGTTTTTCTTGGTTTTTTCCCCTTTTTTTAGCTAGTGGTTTTTTCAATTTTATCATTAGTGATTAGGCTTTGTTTTTTTTCATTATCTGTCTTTTATATAATTTTTTAATTTTTAAGTTTTTTTGGGTTCCCATATATATTTTTTTAGGTTTGTCCATATGTTAGCCTTTTTTTCTCAGTTGGCCCTATGCTCCGAGTCATATTTTTTTTAAAACAATTAAAACATACTTGCGTCATGAAATTATAAATGTTTTTTAATTTCACTCCTTTTATTTTTTAGTCTTTGAAATTTTATTCATATTTTTTTTATTGCTATTGTTTTTTGGGATAATTTTTAATATTTTTTTTAACTATTTCATCCTCTCCATGGTTTTTTTTTCTATCAAATTTTATCCACATTCTTTTTATTGCTTTTGCAAGTTTTTTATAATTGATATTTTTTTCAAGATTTTATCTTTTAAAATTAAATTGGTTGGGAATTAAACTTCTTGATTTAACCCGGGTCCAAGATTTTACCAGCTGTGAATTTTAGAGCTTAGACTAGTTTTAAAAGGTTTTTTCTGGTTCGCTTAATTTTTTTTCTTTTTCAAAGCTAATGTTTTTTTTAACCTTTTTTTTATGGCTTTCCTTCTATGGGATTATTCTCGGGTTCACGACTAAGGTCATCTGTTTCAAAGCTTAACATGAATTGATTTTTTTTGTGTTTTTTTTAAATTGATTTATTTTAATATTATCTTTCATTGTTTAATTTATTGGAAATTGATCTTCATACCTTTTTTTTTCTCTTTTTTTATCGAGTTATCTTCATCATTTGCCTATGGTCACAAGGGTTTTAGGTTAACCCGAGTTGACTCTTATTTTCCTCGTTGTTTTTTAAATTAATTTTTTTTCATTTTTGTCCTTCAACATCGAGTTTTTTGATAATTGAGTTTTATGATTTTATTCAATTTTCTTTCATACATGGTCACTTTAGTATCATGATTGGATCAAAGATTTTACATTTTGATCCAAGTGGGCTCGTATCCATTTTTTTTTCCTTTTCTTAGTAAATTTTTTTCTTAATTTTTTGTCTTCAACCTTTTATTTGCTTAAGGTTGAACTTTAGTTTTCTTTTTCTTTACTATAGAGTTATTATGTTTTTATTTGATTTATTAGAGATTGATCTTCAAGCTTTTTTCCCTGTATTTTTTTCTATGAGATTGTCTCAATTTTATTTTAATAGTTGCAAAGTTTGCGAGTTAACCTAATTTAATTGTTTTTTTTATTTTACCCTTTAACATCAGAATTGTTTGATAATTCAAGTAGGCTCAGGTCGAGTTCTTTTTATCTTTTTTCATTGTTTTTTTATTAATTAATTTATTGTTATTATAATTTTTAAATCATATTATTTAAATTATCAATTAAATCAATAATCCAAGTCTTGAATTTCTCCCCCCGGCATTCTTTTTTTACATAAAAAAAATGTGGTCAGAAAACGGCGAACGGCGGAACACAAATCTAGTAAAATCTGTAACTTAAAGTTCAAGCATCAAGTAACTTGCATATTAGCTTGAGTTCTAAGCAACAAAAACTAATTTCTCATGCGAGATAACTAATTAATTTCCCTATATGGTAATAATAGCAGTAATTAATAATTATGATTACTACAAACAAGCAATAAAAGTATATAGCCAGAGGAACGTGATTAGGGAGATACGTACATACTTTCCCAATAATGTTTTTTTTTAAAACAATTTTAGTGATTTGCTTTGGATAATTACAACTAATTAATTACCAAAACTATGAAAATATACTTAAAATATGTTTGGCTGAATCGGCCCTATTTATTTTTACGTTTTAAAAGTGTTTTTGAAAAAAATTAATTTTTTTTTAAATTTTTTTCTTTACTTCAAATTAATATTTTTTGGTGTTTTTAGATCATTTTGATGCGTTGATTTAAAAAATAATTTTAAAAAAATAAAAAAAATATTATTTTAATATATTTTTAAATAAAAAATACTTTGAAAAATAACCTCAACCACACTATAGACTCGTTATATGTGTAGTATTGTGATGTGATTAAAGTAAAATCACTTTAATTTTTTATTAATAATCTATTATGATTTTATTTTAATTAAAAATATTATTAAGGATGTAATTTAAATTAAATATTTTATTTAAGAAAATAAAAACTTTCTTTAAGAAACTAAATGAAACGATTTCACTAAAAAAAAAGAAAAAGAGAGAGATAAGATTATAATCTACTTTACTTTAATTTATCGGTTATAATCGTTTGCTTATTCTTGTAGGATACGATGAGTGAAGCTTACGGAGGGAAAAAGGAAGAAAGCAAAGAAAAGGCTCAGAAAAAGCAAACTGCAATCCGCTCTCTTTCTTTCTTTCACTCTTACAAAAAAAACCTGCTTATAACGGACAAGAATTGTAGCACAAAAGCAGAAAAAAGGAAACAAACCAGAAACTCTATGCTGTGCAGTGTCCAAGAGAGATCATAACTTGTTCAACAAATATCAATTGCTCCTCCGGCTAGATCTCTCGCAACTACTGGTACAACATTCAATGTTTCTTCTTTATACTGAGAATATATATCAAGATCTTGTTTTCTTTTAGTTTGTTGTTTTTGAGTTTTTCTAAAGATTGAAACTGTAAAACTAATAATGCATGTAGATTGGAGGGGAGCCTTGTTTACGTATTGATGAAAGTAAAATATGATATTCTTGGTGATTGTGCAGTTTTTGTGTTAATTTGCAATTTGGGAAAATAGAATTAAATAATTTGACGAGAAAGGAAAACTTTCGTTTCATTTCCTTGAACTTTCCTCCACTTTCTCGGGAAGCAAACAGAAGGGGTGAAGTCATTTTTTTTTTTTTGGTTTTTTCTGTTAACGAATAGAAATTAGTGGAGAATCACCTTTGCGTATATGGACTCTGGTCTAGAGGCATCGGCAGAGAGTCATTCTTTATATCGCTGCTCACTGCAGAAAAAAGAAAAGAAAGTAACGAGTGACAAGTGCAATTACCAAGATTACCCCCGCCGCTTGTTTGAGACTTGTTGCGTGAGTTTTTGGCATGGAGGGGTACAAAAGTGTTCGTATTATGCAGTAAGACTTGTAGACTTGGAGGTGAAGGAAAGATTCCTTTACTCATCAATGCTCGCACGTCTCCCAAGTATTTAGCACAAATTGAAATTGGATTCCTTTTTTTTCACTGTCGACAAAGAAAAAAAGCATGTGGTGTGTTGTGATGTCAATTCAATCATACAAATAGCTTTGGATTTAGGAGAAGTGAACATTCTCTATCGATCATGTCACTGTAAAAACGTTTACGGAATATGGCCGTGTCCCTGTTTTCTTTATAATATCAATCAGTTCATCCATCTCCGTTTATGGATTTAGGGAACAACTCAATTCATGGATTTTAATTTTCTCTAGGAACTCAATCGAGACAAGGTCCATAGTGAGGGAACTTTTTTGAGTTTTGAATTTTGTCTTAATCGTGTGTAGAGTGTAATTCATATTTCAGCTGTTGAAAGACCCAAGAAAGGAAAAGAAAACGAATTGTTTGTTTTTTGGGATTTTTGTAAGAATCCTCTTTTTGACTATTATCAAGAAGTCTCCTTTTTATTCAACAGTACTGGCTGTATTCATAGTCTCTCCATGTGATTTAGACTGATTTTGCAGGAACTGGTCATAAACGGTTGCCTGCGCAGCACTAATTGACTTTCGAGGCATTACTCACTAGTGGCTTCAGAAAGGAATTGCACCACAGATCTAGGCTCTTTGTTAGAGAACCCAGCAAGACAACAAGGTTTCAACTTGGCTCTTTCTGTAATCACCGAGTCTCTATTTTGCATTGCATTGTAATTGTGCGCACTGATTCCACCTTCAACGGCAGCATATTAGAGCACCTGATTGCATTGCAAAACGAGGAATGCATTGAAATCCAGTGAGGTACTATGGTACGTTGATGCTATATGTGATGAAGAATACTGCTAGTTTGAAGGTGAAATGGAGAGTGGTGCAGGCATCACAAATGAGAGGCTTGCCGTGGTACTCAAAGATCCATCATGCTTTGGCCAATTCCGGAATGGTTCCAATCCCTGGATGGCCAGATATGTTTATGGCTTGATCTTTCTGTTTTCCAATCTGCTAGCTTGGGCTGCAAGGGACTATGGCCGTGGTGCCTCAGTGACATTGGAAAGTAAGATTGCTCATTGTTTTAGTTATTCAGCTACTCATTTGTTAGCTGTATGCTTATGTTAATTTTTCCTAAGGATTGGCAGGGTTAAAACACCTACCTCCAAATATTTTCTTTTGGTCGCTTTATCTCTCTGGTGTTAAACTGTGGCTGCAGAACTGAAAGTGTGTGCGGGAAAATCTGACTGTTCGGGTGCTGAAGGAGTTCTGCGTGTGAGCTTGGGATGCTTTGTATCCTTCAATTGTAACATTGATTCAAACTGTCTTCTATAGTTGCTTTCTCTAACACCAGAACAATCATACAGAGGAGCTTTATGGTGCTTTCGTACTTTTATCACAAGCCAATATAAGGGATTCCTTCCGTGAAATAGAGGAATCTTGGAACTAAATTAATTTTCAAAGCTATACCTTAATCATATTGCAGATATTTTACATAATAATGTTTCTTTCTACTGTTGGTACCTCAAAGTTGCATGGCCGCAGAGATGCATGGCATTCTGGATGGTGGACCGCTAAGATTGTCTTGTGGATTTCCTTGACAATTATCACATTTTTGGTGCCCTCTGCTTTTTTCCAAATTTATGGTTTGTGCCATTCCGCATTATATATAAAGCCAAATAGCATCTCTCGTTTCCCTTTATCAATTCTAATCCAGTATTTCAATGTTTTGATAATATATATAATCGTACGTTGATGTGATTTTCTTCCTTCCTCTCTTAATTTCGCAGGAGAGATTGCACATTTTGGTGCTGGGTAATTCTCTTTCCTGTTCTATATCATATTACTGTTAGTTTTTCAGGAAGCTGTAGATGGTTCCTCTGTGTTTTGGTTGCAGAAATCTCTCTAAGATTTTGGTTTACTTTTCACTTTATCGTTTCAGGGTCTTTCTCCTAATTCAGCTAATAAGTGTAATCAGTTTTATTCGATGGCTGAATGATTGTTGCCAATCTGAAAAGAATGCAGTAAGATGGTAAGACTTCTGTAAAGCTAATGCCAATTTAAACTCTTTCTGTGCTTTTCCTAATTGGAACATTTTGTTGATGATCATTGCATTTTGCACAAAACATATTAAGTTTGCAAATAGCCTGTGAACATCATCGCAGACACCCTTTTGTCTCGTGTCTTCCAGCCATAGATTAGATACTGCCAATCAATTAAAAAATTGAAATGAAATAAATAGAGACATTATCCGATTCATAAAAGCATTTTGAAAATTCTCAGCAAAGATCTACGGATGCTTAAGGTAGGTGAATTTGCTTTCATAGTCTGAGCATTTAGGCGGTCAAAGCCATTGACCCTGTCAGCAAGGAAACTGATGAAAAAACCAAGTAAATGATTGCATTCTTTCTGGCCTTTAGAAAGGTTGCGGAGTTCATAATTCAAAAATGGAATTATAATAATTCCACCAAAGAATACTAGAAAATTTAAAATTGACCAATTTTTAGTGCTTATGCTTCTAAGACAGTAAAATCTGTACAGAATTGCAACTTATTCCTAAGAATACCCAAACCAACTTCACTGACCAACAGAATCAGACCTTAATCCTTGTATGTCCAAACCAAGTTCATCACAAAAGTATCTATGTATTCCATATAATAGGCTATTGATTAGTCTGGACTTTAGAAGGATTTATTTATCACATCTTTATCTCTACAACCTTCTTGGTGATGCTTGTTGATCTGGTCAGCTTGAATCCAATATATGTCCTGTATAGATTCAGCTAGGCAAGTTGATGCCAGACAATTCCTGGCAAATTATCGTATGAAATTGACAATTGAGTTTTTCTTATCAGTAATTTATCAAGAAATGCGAGTTACCTACTACTTGATAGTTATTTCACCTGTATCAGCTCTAATTTTATGTGATTCGAACTGCAGCCACATCAATGTGATGCTAGTTGCAACTACTTCATATGTAGTATGCATACTTGGGGTCATTCTAATGTACATTTGGTATACACCAGAGCCGTCTTGTTTACTTAACATTTTCTTCATCACTTGGACTCTGGTACTGCTCCAGCTCATGACCAGCGTTTCTCTCCATCCCAAAGTAAAGTCCTACATGTGCTTGCTTTCAATTGATTGATGCCCTGACATACAGTATAAAGTTACTAATTTCGGCTGGAAACAGGTGAATGCTGGCTTTTTGACTCCAGGGCTCATGGGGCTTTACGTTGTATTCCTCTGCTGGTGTGCCATCAGGAGGTACGCTTCCCTATCTTATTCATTCATTCATCTTCATCTACTGTCTGTAAATTTACGCTACAGGTAAATGTTCTTTTAAATTCTCAACCACTTAACGCAACATGGTTGTACAATGGCAACCTGCACTAGTCACAAATCATCAATGTCGGAGGGCTTTTGTAAATTATTGACTTTACATGACCTGCAGTTCGTACCTTCCAAAAAGCATTAGAATGACAGATAACAATAACACTTGTATACCCCTGCCTTAACGACCTGACGTGAACTACACCAGAAGCAAATTTTCTTCTCCTAATGCTTTCCATTGGTGAAGCGAAGCTTGAAATGAACTGTTTCTTTCGTTATTTTTTTTTTCTTTTATTATAATCGTCGAGTTAAAACAGTAGATTAGTTAATACTAGATTCTTCATTAAATTTGATTTTGTTGCATTTTGTGTTTGCAGTGAACCAGCAGGAGAAAGTTGCAACAGGAAGGCAGAAGCTTCAAGAAGAACAGACTGGCTAACCATTATAGTAATCTCAAGATCCTTGAAGTATTTCATAAGTTCTAAACTTGGCAATTTTGACTCGGCTAATGATAGAATATGCCTAAGGAAATTCAAAACATCAATTATGATCATATTTCCAAAAAGAAAAGAAAACGCTACTGGAACGGAGCTTTCATATTGCCCCTAAAAAGTACATTTGACTTCCATGGATAACCATTGGCCTTAGGTAGTGGACTTGGAAGATCTCTCACTTTCTTAGGGGGAATTATAGTGTCAACCTGCTAGAAAGGAGTGATGAAGGAAACGCTATTTACTTTCTTGATTTGAAAAAAGAAACTAAGAAAATGAATCTCTTTTCCAGGGATGCTATCTCCCGCATGAGCCTGTAAAATGGAGGAAAATTGCCCTAAAAAAATTTGAACGGTTGAACAGCAGAGCAAACTAATATTTTTGAACCATGAAAGTACTGTTAGTTTTAAAAGCTTTTTGTTGTCAGGATTTCTTGGCATTTTTCTATCTTAATGACAATAGATCTCATATGTCCACAGAGCTTTATTGTTGCACTGCTTGCTATTGTTATAGCCACATTTTCTACAGGCATTGATTCTCAATGCTTTCAGGTTAGTCCCAAAATCCAATGAAATTTTTATTTTCTATTACCACATTGTTCCACAACTATTGGCTGACAACGGCTGCAGTTCAGGAAGGGGGACACGCAGGATGAGGATGATGTTCCATATGGTTATGGCTTTTTCCACTTTGTTTTTGCCACAGGAGCAATGTACTTTGCGATGCTATTGATTGGCTGGAATACTCATCACATCATTCAGAAGTATGTTGCCTTATCTCAAAAACTTATCCGCCTTTTGTGCATCTTGTCTTCTCATCCATCCTAATGTGGCTGCAGGGTGATTTTCACATCAAATTTCTCTGAACCAAGGAGAAACCACTTAGTATAAGCACCCATTTTCAATTTTTCGTCGATCATTTCAATCAATCTTGAATACAATTTCACAGGGTTTTTTGAGGTCCTGTTACCATCAGGAAAAAAAAACTGCTCTGGGGAAAATTGATGACGAACAAAAACATTTCGTCCTGTTTATTGAGAATTGGCAAATTCATAGGCGGGATGAAATTAATGTCTCTCACCTTGATCTTGTACAGGTGGACCATTGACGTGGGTTGGACCAGTGCTTGGGTGAGAATAGTGAACGAATGGCTCGCAGTTTGTGTTTACTGTAAGTAATTAAATTACAAAAATAAAAATATTTCTCCATGCATCATTGCTCTTCATTAAAAGATGTATTCTTGGATTATAAAACCAAGAGACCATAAAACTCTTTGCCTGATCTCCAAGCCATCTTGATCACGACAAAAAAAAGACGTTATTTATATTGGAATGGAGAAAAATAGCTCATATAAGATCATTTTGCAGTATGGATGCTGGTGGCTCCAATACTACTGAAGATCAGACGAACAGCAGAACCTGTTTAAGACACACCAAGGCTCTCCAAATCATTTTTCAATTGCTCCTTTCATCTGTTATCCATATGGTAACCAAACGATTGAAGATAGAAGACATTGTGGTATACTGATCAAGATACCATGCTAGAGCAACGCACAGCACATCTACTGACGGACCTGATTTATTCCTTTTCTTCTTCTTCTTCTTTTTATTGTTGTAATCTGACATTGCAGAAAAGGGAGAGGGAGATTCATATAATTCTGTTTAACTCTTGGGAAAATGATATTTGTGATTTGTGAATATGCTACTGAAGAGCGTATCTTACAAGAACAGGAGTGTAGTTTCCTTCTTGTGCTCGTGAAGTAATCCAGAATCTCTTAATGATAATGATTCATTAATCAAAGGAAAATGAAGAAACAGTCCAGTCGCATGCTATACTTGTTCCCAGCTATAACAAATCTCAAACAACTCTGCTTTTCTAACAAAATCTTGACAGATAAAAGATTTCTGTGATCAGAACTTAACGACGAAAAGAATAGCCTGTAAAATGTCTTTTTACAGAAGACTGTTTAGAGTCATGCCATCTAGAATCTCTTTCCTTTCAAACAAAGAACAAATTCTTCTGCAAGTTTTGAATAGACCGAAACCAGTTCTTAATCCCAACTACCGACATGTTTACTGACGTTGTAGTTTTTAAAACTCCTCTCCAAAAGAGGATTAATGCTAGTTTGTTCAAGAAAACTAGCCATAGATGCAGGGGTCCTTGGAGGTGAGGTCGTGTTGTCGGGTAGTTAAAGAAAAGTAGTTGAGAGAAGCGTGGAAGGAAGAGAGCAAGTGATATATAGATAGATAAGAGCGTGTGGCAGGTGAGAAGTTAGGGTACAATTAGGCTGCCTTTGTTTGGTAACTGCTTTTGCGTTTGGGTGCAACAAATGCTTGTTTTGTAATTGTTTTTATGTTTGTTATATAACAAAAGCGGTAAAGTATTTGGTAATAAATTAAATTATTTTTTATATTATGTAGTTTATTAAAAAAATTTATTTAAAAATTATTATTGTGATGCAGTGTATTTTTTTTAAATATTTTTTATTTGAAAAATATATCAAAATAATTTTTTTTTATTTTTAATATCAGCACATAAAAACTATATAAAAAAAATACATTATAAAATATCAATTTAATATTTTTTCAATTTAAACATTCTTTTAAAATGTTATTAAATGCAATTACAAGTCAAAATATAAACAACCTAGTAACTAATGAAGGATAGGTTTGATGTCATATGTCCAAAAAAACACATAACTCCACTCTTGGAACTATATAAAAAAGGTCAAGGTCACGTTGGATCAACGTTAATGGCTCTATTCCAAACACATGAAGCTAAATCTTTCTAAACATTCTTAAAAGTTCTAAAGTTAATCATGTACCATGTTACATGTCCTTGATTAACCTTTAGGAGTTCAAGCTTACCCATCAAAATGTAGATGAGTCTTGATTCATGATGACACTTGGTTTTTTCATTCATAAAAAAAAAAGTTTGATATTGAAAGAGATGAAATACTATAGATCAAATATATATATATATATATATATATATATATATATATATATATATATATATATATATATATATATATATATATATATATAAATTGTTTTATTTGTTAAGGAAACATGAGACCAAAAGAGTAGAAGTGTAAGTTTTTTTCAAATATAAATTAATTAATTGTTGAATTAATAATAAATTTAATTATTTAATTTATTTAATTAGAATTATAATTTATATTTGGGCCAACATATTAGAAAGCTAATGGATCACATACATTAAAAAATATTGGTTAAAATTAAACTGATATGATTTAATTAAGTATAACTTCATTAAAATATATTTTATAAATTAAGGACTAGAATATAATTAATATAGGGATTATATTTCTAAACTTAGAAAAATTAAGCAATTACTTGATTGAGTTAATTTTTAAAATTATCCTAAATTTATATATGGATATTATTTAGGAGGCAAATTGATATTTTACCTATAAATAGTAAGCTAGGCCTCTTATTTTTTTAGAGTTGTTTGTTAGATACAAAAGTTATGTAAACACAAAATTAGAGTTAGCTCTTTAGGTATAACAATCTTTCTTTTAAATAGAAATTTATGAGATATTTCACTAGTGGTTTGTGTGAATTTTATTGGAGAGCGAAAAATTAGACAACTAGTGATTTGTGACAACTTAACCTTTAAAAAATTATTCAAAATAAAAAAAGATTAGATTTTTAATTAATAAAATTTTAAATAACTTTAGATTTATTAAATAAAATAGTAAAAATTCCTAAATAATTATTTTATTACTTCTATTACGTGGATGATTCATGAAGTTACATTAGCATCGGATACATATAAAACGTAAGTTTTGAAGTGGAGACACGAATCTCAATAATAATTTGATTACTTTATTAATATTGGATTTTTTTGAGAAACGTCAAAATCAGGGAACTAGCAAGTCAAAGATGGGGCCGGATAAGGATCAACAGAAGTTTTAAACTATTACAGTGATTGTTGAACTGCTGCAAAACTAGCTTTTGATAAGAAGCAGCTACAACAAAACGTTTTTTCTCACCCATGACACGTGACCAGGTTGTCTTAACTCTGGAAACCACTTATCTGTGTTTGCTATTTTATTTATACTGCTTATTTTTTAATATGCATTTAATTAAATATATATTATGTTTTTTTTTCAAAATATAATTTTAATATGATTATACCAAAATCTTAAAAATAAAAACCCCCTTAAAAATAGATCAAATTTAATAGCTTTTCGAGTCAAATATATGCAAGTATAAACTAGTGTTTATTTTTACAATAAAAAAAATGTATTTATGTTTTTGAAAATTTTTAATTTTTTAATTTTAAATTAATTTTTGTATTTAATGCACTAATATAAAAAAATTTAAAAATATTATTTTAATACTTTTAAAATATAACCACTAGTAAATTCCAAATATTCTTCTAAATTTTCTGCTTCAACTTTTTTAGTTGAAAAGCATGTAAAAGCATACTTCGCAGCTACTTTTTGGGTTGAAAAGCATGTAAAAGAATGCTTCTCGACCTGTTTTTCAAATCGAGAAGACAAAAGCAGCTGCTTAGACTTAGAGCCTTGTGACAAAAAATCAGCAAAGTTAACGGAGAAATTATCCTTAATATTTTTTATTTTTTAAATTTTATTTTTATATCAATCCATCAAAACAATTTAAAAATATAAAGTTTTTAAAACAAATAATAATTTATTTTTAAAAACAACTTTAAAACACAAAATTAAACATAAAAACATACTCTAAAATAGGGTACAAGGATGGGTGGGCAGAAGGCTAAAACCCAACGGTATCTTGCAGAAAAACATATCAATATTCCAAAAATATATATGTGCACACAAACTGTACTGTAATGATCATTTCATAAACTTCAGCAGACTCAACAAAAAGCTCACCGGAATGAGGAAGAGATTACAAAACCATACACTGAAAAAATGATACAACCTGAAGAAACGGCGGACAACACTCGGAGAACCCAAAGAACAATGCAAAATATCTATAAACACTACAGCAGCATGAAAGTTAAACTTAGATCCCCATGCTGGTGTAAACACTTTTAATTATAGTTACTCTCTCTCTCTCTCTCTCTCTCTCTCTAAACTAAGCTTCTCTGACAATTGATCAGATGAACAATGGGCACTCTTTAATTTCTGGATCAATAGAAAGTACATTATATCAAACCAGAACTAAGTTCCACCCAGCGGCATGGCATGGGGCATCAAGTAGATGCTTCCCTAAACTTGGGTCGCAGGAACAAACCTTTTACTTTCATCCAAAAGGATTTCCTCCAACAGAAGAGAAAGGCTGTGGGGTTGGAGGGGCGGAGAATCTACCAGCCACCTGTTGATCCACATTCACGGCACCAAAAGCAGCACCATCACCGCCAAAGCCACCTCCTACTTGATGCCTGTACCCAAAAAATAGAAAAGAAAAGAGAATTTAGAAACCTCGATAAGTGGAAGGTTTAAAATGGTAATCAAAGCTGCCAATACTTACCACGGATAATTCTAAACTTCAGACAAGAAACTAAACCTTGTAGAGGTGGAATATTTAATATTTAGGAATGAATACTAATTTAAAGCTCTACCAACTGTAATTGATCCAGTTCAACTAACCATTCAACGAGAAAATCACTAACCCTTGTTGGTAAATGAACATTTACTTAAGTGGCTTCGGTGAAACTACAGTTCTCTAGAAATAAATTCTCTTCCTCACAAGTTGATGCGAGACCCTCATGTGATCACTACATGACACTGAGAGAGGGAGCCCCATAGTATTGTAAAATCACACACGCTTTGTGTAATAAAACTAGTAACTGAGGTAAACAGAAAAATTCAAAACCAAAAGGCATACCATAAACACAGCAGGTTACAAAAATAATAATTCTGAATGACTGTATAAAATTCAAAAAGTAGGGATGACATTCGGGAGATAATATTCAGACATAAAATACACCAAGAAAAATAACTTACCCTGCAAATGGCATACTACTCGGTGCTTGTTGAGCCACATATGCCCCTGAGATTTTCAAATAACTCAGCACAAAATAAACAACCAAGCAGAGGGGAGAGAGAAAGAACAGGAATTGAATTATATACTTGGAGGTATAGATGAAGAATAAGGCGGTGCCTGGGAAGGCAAAGCTGGTGGATAAGGAGATGACTGGGGTGACATCCATGCTGGTGAGGGCGTACCAAGACTGGAAGCATGTTGTAAGCCTGAAGGTGGCATATTTGGTAGAGCAGCATGCAAAGGCGTCATTGAAGGAAACTACATCACAGGGACCACATATCATGGAAGTGGAAAAACAGATTGATATCCAATCATTTTCAACTGACAATTCCGTCCCCTATTCTGTTACTGATAAAATTGAGGCCAAAAGAAGCACAATTTCATACACGCATTTAGTGAAAACATTGTTTTCCACATTATAGCATCATTTTTACAGCAGAGTAATTCAATCAAATAAGACCAAAGGATATGCACATATTGAATTTTAAAATGAAATGAAGTAAAATCACATACATGTTGGGCTTGAACTGGTTCACTGAGATCAAAAGGGTTTGCTGACTTAGGTTGTTGGAGAAAAGTTGGCATAGACTGTAGTTAACAAAAATAAAACTATGATTAATTTGTCCAGGAATTATGCACAAAAAACTGTAAAACATGGAAAAGATTGACTCATCATATTTGGGTTAATAAGCATACCGCTGGAACACTATTATATTGCACAGCGAAACCCATACCACGAGCTGGACCAGATGGCCACCCTGGAATTGCTGCAGGATAAGGTGAATATGTAGCAGCAAAAAGATCCTGTGCACAAATTCAACATTCATTGAATAAGCAATATGCAACCATAAAAACTATTAGCATATCCAATGAAACCTCATAAAATAATGAAACAAGATTGAACAGAAAAATGCAATTACCACAGGCAGTTCTCTTCTTCCAGTTGGTTTAACTTCCACAGCTGATGGTTGTGATAGACCAGCAGACATGAATCCTGATGCAGGATTTGAGACAATTTGAGGAGCTCCTGCATACGGTGTCGCCAAAGACACTTGCACATTTGAGGCAGGAGACACATTCCAGGTCTGCCAAAAAAATCCAGCAGGTGAGGACAATTAAATAAACATACAATAATATCTGACAACATACAGCACAAAATTCGCAAAAACCACACTAGCAGGCTCACCTGATTCCCTGGAGCTAATGGTGGGGTAAATTGTTGAGTAGTAGAATGACCAGTAGAAACAGGGAATAAAGAAGGTTGTTGATGCTGCACACCAGGCCACTGCCCTGCTTCTGTAACACTGGCAAATGAATTACCACCATTGACAGGCATAGCAGGTGCCAATCCTGGGGCAGTTGCTGAAACACCACCAGCATGTAATATTGACAAGTTATTAACTGGTGTGGCTGCAGGAGCAACAGAATTGAAGGGCAACATCGATGTGTTCCCTGCAGATGCAAAAAGGGAAGCATTTGTTGGATTGCCCACAGCTGCTGTTGCAGGAGCACCAGCACCACTGTGTGATCCCAATATATGACCAGGTCCAGGTACTGGAACTGAGAGTTGTGAGAGAACAGATTCCAGTGGATTTGCTTTTGGAACCTGAGATGCTTTATTCTCAGGGGCAAAATCAAAAGAAGCCCAATTGTTGTCATTGGTAGCACTTGGAGAATGCGCAATTGATTGAGGAATTGTAGCTTGTTGTGCTTGAGGAATTGAGGCGGCAGCAGGAGGTTCAGGATCAGCATCAAAATCAATTAAGCTTCTAGTATTCTCCAATTTCACTTCTGTTGGATTCCCAGTAGCAGATCCCAAGCTACTGGAAGAAGCAGTTCGCTGCAATTAAAAGTAACAATGCTCAAACACTGTTTCTTATTCTTTTTCCCGTAACAGTTTCTGTTGTTTCCACCCAGAAGAATTTTTTTTTTTAAAAAAATAAAATAACCAAAGACATTCAGAATGCAACAGATAATGGAAGCAAAGATCAGAGCTAAGCAGGTGAATACAGAGGATGAGAAATATCTGTTTAAAGATTATCTCTCTCATCTGAATTTGAGAGAGAGAGCATGCAGATGATTTCTAAGTAAGACTAAACTACTTTAAAAAAGCAACAAGTGACAAGGAAAAGCGAATAATGGAAGAAAGGCAACCGACCATTTTTTCACAGAGAATGATAAGTCAATCCAACCACAAAGCGAAACAGTAATCATTAAAATCAGAGCTCATAGCGGCTGTTTTCTGGTCTTTTTCTTTGAAACAATTTTCTATCAAGGTAGATTGCACACGATCACATTCAAATTGCTTGCAACTCAAATTAATTGAAATTGGAACATAAATTATCAGTTGGATGGCACCTAAATAATTGCATTCTATTTTCTGCCAGGTGTCATTTAAAGGTTGTGATTTCTATGAACATTCACACATTATAAATAAATCCTGAGAAAATTTTCAGAACAGGAAAATGGAACGCTCTAAAATATCAACTTTTTACATGCATGGATTTTCCAAAACCAATACTAGCCTTCAACTTTCTTCATAGCTCCCATGTACATTTCCATACACTGAAGGAAAAGATACCTTCCTTACATACAAAGTTTAAAGAAAAGATACATTGTAAGGATTTTAACAACATTAAATACAATGAAGGAACTCTTTGTTTGTAGATATTACAGGAATTGTGATCAACTCTTTTCCAAGACTTTCAAGTTTATAAGGTTTTAGCGCAGTATATTAGAATGTTTTCTCAAATCAGAAACAACAAATCAGTACTCTCTCATGCACACACAGACAGGCATCATCTAGCAACCTGAAAACAGGGAAAAAATAAAGAAAAGCAAAAAGATCTTCGTAGACTAGGTTTCCTTCTTTCAACATTATGACTAAATGTAGCCCAACCAGCATACAATTATATTAAATTGGGTTTCTGGAATTTAACCCTGCAACTGAAGCTGACAAACAAACTCCAACTAATGGAAAATAGGTTCACAGGCTCTTGTTTAAATTTTATCAAGACCAAAACTCAACATGCAAAATAGACTTCTTGGAATGAAACATAAGATCTGGAAGAGGGAAAAGCACTAAATGCACAAGATTTGTCCGGCAAAAACATAGATGTAATAATTCTTAGGATCATGGACATCTAAGCAACGATAGATTGCAGAGCGAGTTTAGAAGTGGACAAAAGAAGCAGAAACAAGAATGGAAATTTGTAAACACAGCTTTATGGAACAGAGCTTTACCTGCGTAGGAGCAGAGACATCAGCAGGCCTTGAAACATTGGATTTAGGAGGTTCACTTATACGAAGAGGCACTACATTATCTCCCAAAATCTCTCTGACAGGACGTACCATAGGGGGGCTGGAAATGTCCTCTTTTGGCCGCTCAGGTGACCTGCCTTCCAGTTTCGGATCTCCATCAGATATCCTTCGGTCTTCCACTTTCCTGCCATTTCCAAATCTATCCTCTCGACGCCAATCATTGATAATTTCTGGACGAGCGGGACTTCTTTTGTAATCATTATACTGTCGACTTTCTTGATCATATCCAGGACTTCTTCTTTCATCATAACTATATCTTGAATATTTATCGTCACTTCTTCCGCCAGGACTAGACCTTTCATTGTAACGATGTTCATGTGTATCTTCATATGGTGGACTTCTAGACCCTCCTTGATATGCATCAGTTTTCCTATTCTCAGAGAAGTCTTCTTTGTTATCCTTCATGACATCCAAGGAGAAGAGGTTTTAATAGGAGATCCAACAAAAGCCAAAACATATTTATTGCCATAAAGGACACGCACACGCACACGGACAGTGACACAGATATATATATATATATATATAAAAGCCCCCTTCTATAAATATTGGAATACTTGTCGATGCAAGTGATAGTATCAAGAAAAATCAAAACTGGGAAGAAAGAGAGCGCATCTTACCATCTTCATACTTGGAGGCTTGCCATAGTTCCTCTCACCTGTATATCTTCTATCCACATAAACATGTTTTATAAAGTCTCGAAGTCTCTCAACATTACTGGCAGCAAAAGAGCAAATCAGAACTGCAATAATTTTTAAGATGTGAAACACAAAAATAAGCAAGTATAACCTGCTGTCAGGGGCAGACTGGCGTTGTGAATCCCATTCTTTAAAATAAATATCCCTTGCACGCTGAGAAAATAAAATGAGACAGAAAACAGTCAAGATTGACAAGCAAAGTGTAACTCTAAGATTTTTTTTTTTTTGGGGGGGGGGTGTATTTTACCTTATTTCCTCCTTCTTGAAGAGCAGCAACTTCTTGTGAGGTGAATTTGGCCATTGATACTGATTTAACTCGATGTGTAAACTCCCGGCTACATATGGAATGGCAAGTTAGTACAAGCAACTTGATCTCTCTCACTCTCACAGAGCTCTCTCCCCAAAACTACCCGCAACATGATGCATCTCAACAAATACTAAGAAATACACATGAACAACCAACAGAAAGCAAGCAGCTGCAAAGAAATTGGATAGCAATGTATAGCAAAGCTTATTCATACTCACTGTATTCCACTACAGGTGGTGCAAACAAATGTCCAGAAGTTTGTGCAAACATACTGAGGTCCCTGCTCAATGGGAAAATATATATCAGCACTTTTGTAAGGGAAAAAATGCCAGTTTTCCCCAAAAGGAAGAATTGTAACGGATATACACTACAAATCTTATGACACCATTATTCCAACCACCATGAGAACATTTTTATATCAATGTTATCACAGATAGGAAGAATAAAACAATTCACTTTCCTATATTTGCTACAGAGCTACAATCTTGTTCTCATGAGCAAGCATCTAACATGAGATGAATTAAACAATTTCTTTCTTGATTGCAAATCCATGAAATATAATAACAGCAAAATTGTGGTGCAATAACAGAACTGTTAAATCACACCATATTAAGCAATGCTCAAGTTTGACAATAAAGAATAAAAACAAGCAATGCACTGCAAAGTCACAAATTGTATGACCATTCAATAATAAAAACAAGAAATGCATTGAAAAGTCACAATTAGTGAGACCATCTAATCTCAACCTTCATGCATGAATGAGGATCATACATATGCGTGACAAAAGAATGAGTATAGTTGAAAGTCACATAGTTGAATCTGTTTCTGGCATTTTTCAGGTTAAAGATTGTCTTACTTTTCGTACCACCATAGTTTTTTTCTTTTTTCTTTGAGTCAGGGCATTGCTATAGGAAATTTTTTGTTATGATGTAGAAATCGTTTCCTAAAGCACCAGAAATGTTTTTATGGTAATGATTGGATCTCTAGTCCAGAGTTCATGTAATTTTCAAATTGCAACATAAATTATGGATCATTTGGGACAGAGCACCAATACCCACGTCCACCATACAAGTCAATTTTGGGTAAAAACCAAACTAACATCACTTGGATCATCTACTGGAATTCTTTATAATCGTAATGGAAAAGCACACATGTATGTATCTAAAATATCTAGGAAACGATGCAAAAACGTTCTGTTTGGACATTTTACATTCAATTGACAGATTTTTCCAACACTTAAGTGAGCTGTGTTTTATTCAATTAACATGTCTTTAGATCTGCCAGCAAGAGTAGATATTCCTAAATCCTAATACTAGATTTGGCAACATTTCCAAAAGTTGAAAAAAAAATAGTAAAGTAAAGGAAAAGTATAAACAACACAAACTGATACTTTATCTTTCCTTTTGTTCTAGTAACGTTAGTGACACCATTAGTGATTTTTTTTTTTCACTTGCCGAAGAAAAATTAAATACCTCTCTTGTTTTCAATGGAATGAAGGGCACTGCTAACAGAGAAGATACAAATCAATTGAAACAAAAAAAAAAATTAAATTCAAAAACAGTATCACTTGTCACTCAAGCGCAAAATGGCCAAATTGCAAGGTCCTTTGCACTTTGCCCAAATATCTACACAGTCAATTACATGGGAAAAAATCATTTCATATTATAATCTATCATTTCCAAAGTAACATCATCTCAAATTCAAAAGGTTGTTAGAGGTAAGCAATAATCATGGAGGAAGTTCACTTCATTTTTTCTTTCCATACCTACAAATCAAACCAATATTAATGAAGAAATTACCAAATCTTCATTTTTTTTTCTCCTTTTATATAATAAAGGGGAGCAATAAAATTTATCGAAGTCAAACTCACTAACAGTTGGGTTCCCATAAGCATTCTTTGGTAAATATGGATCTTAAAAGAGCTTATATTAAGGAGCATACAATATTTCTCAAGCCCACCATCACAACCACTTGCTACCAATTCCGTTAACTCATTTTACTTATTCAGAACCAACATTGCAAGCATTTGTTTCTTCTTCTTCTTATGCCTTACAAGTTCCCCACACACAGATTTACCAAAGCATAACCTTAAGCCTTACTTTAAGATTATTTCAAGAAACAATGTTAAAAAAAAATACCAAAATTAAACTCGCTAAGACCAACTCAGCCGCACCATTCCATTTCTCAAAGAACAACACTAGGCAAAAGTAATGCTAATAATTTCAAAAAAAAAAAAAGAAAGGGAAGTAGCAGTAAGAAAGAGTACCAGACTGTTACAGTTGATACATCTGCGATTCTCTGTATGTTTGAGAAGTCCACGAATTATGCGCTCATTTTTTTCATCCTCTTTTAGTCGATTCGCCATTTCTAACACCAGATTTCAAGAAACCTTCAATTAATCGCAAACTTCATTAACTAAAAACTGAAATCTTGTACCGAATATCAACAATAAATCCAATCAAAACAATTTCTTTTCAATTTTACGTTGATGCGAAGCAGAGAAGACTAATAATAAATCAAAATATTTTTTAATTTCAGTTACTAAGCAAGCAAAGAAAACGTCCATGAAACGACACAGTAAGGCATCTAAAAACGACGGATCTGAAGGAAAGAAAGCTAGCAACACAAAAAAGAATTGCTGCAGCAACAGTTCACAATTCGAAAAAGAAAGAAAGAGTAACGGACCTGGAATTGGGTAGATGTAGGTGTAGTTGCAGAAAGTTGATTATAATTAGAGATCCAAAGCAAGCTTCCACTGACCTTAATTGGATGATAACAGAGAGAGAAAAGAAGCAGATCCTTTTCAGGGAAATAACTATAGGTTCGTGCTTTGGACAGCTAAGAAAGTCTGCTTTTTTCCCAAATAAAATTAGAAATGCTGCAGACTAGTAAGAGAGAGAAAAAAGGGGGGTTGTGTAAGAAAGTGTAAATAAGTGTAATTGGATAGTTTTATTTTGGTCCCTATAGATTCCCCTATATTTCAATTCTACTCTTATATTTCGAGATTCTCTAATTGTTTCGTAAGAACCCAATGATAACCTAACATCAAATAATCTACTTTTATATTTGGATTTATTTTTAATTATTGAAGTTATTCTTTATATATCATAATGTTTATAGGATTTGATATTAAGAGAAAAAAAAACTAAGAAAAAAATTAGATTGACATTGGTTATTTAATAGCATATAGCAAAATTGAAACGTTTTATGAGTCACTGGTCTTGGATTTGCTTTATATATGTCTTGTTGATTATCATATATAAATAAATGTATGAAAATAACCTAATTATCAAAAGAGAAAAAAAAAAGGAAAATATTGGGAAATTTTAAATTACGAGAGGAGAAGTGTAACATTGGTGAGTCGAAAAGGACCATAATGTAGTTTGCTGATTTACTTTGCAGCGAATTACAAGTGGACACAAGAGATGGATGCGAAGACTCTCTTGCCTTCTTGACGGCGTTTAACAATCGTTGTCTTGTTGGTTCAAACGGTCTAAGCCTCGGGTCATACATGGCGACTGGTTAATAGCTGTAAGTCGTTAACGATTGCTGATTGCTACTGGCAAAATTACGTGACTCGTAACCCCGGACTTACAGCAGTAGAAGACCTTTATAATGGACGAAAGCATTAGTTATTAAACTAGGACTGGCTTGTGGGTCGACTCGAAACCTAGACCGGCCTAGCGGGTTGATCTGGGACCCGATTGACTTGGTGGCTGGACTAGTTCGGGTAAGTTAAAAGACCGGGATAAGTAAAAACCTGTCAAAACCCGGTTGACCCGTGACTCATGATCCGGGCACCCCGACAAAACCCGATTAAGACCAGTTTTTTTTTTCAAACGTGTTGTTAGAGACTTTTTAATATATATTTTTTAGTTGATTATTAACCATTTTCAAAGTGTATTGTATAAATACTAGAAGAATATTTTATTTTTTCAATGCGGGATTTGAAACCTTTTAATATATAGAACAAAATTATTTTTTCAATATGGGTTGTGAAGCTCTTTAGTATATATACTCTATGTTCACAATAAAAAAAGGTTATGTTTTTTTAATATGGGATAAAAAACCTTTTTGGTTTAAATACTTCAACTTAAAAAGATAACATACTAACATAGTATCTTTTTAATGTGGGATAAAAAAACCTTTTGAAATAATGTTTTAAACTTCATTATTTATAACATATATAATTTATATTCACATGGATTGTACTTAATTTTTTTTATATAAAATATTAAAACTTTAATTTTTTTTAATTTTTCCGGATTTACTCGGGTCAACCGTGTAACCCAGCACCCGGTTTCTTGGTCGGGTCAACCCCCGGATCAGTTCTGATAACTATGGGTCAAAGTGATGTTTGAAATTGTATTTTAAACAGTTTTTTTATTAAAATTTAATATTTTTTATTTAAAATAAAATTATTTTTTATTTTTTTATTTTTTAATATGTTGATATCAAAAAATAATTTTTAAAAAATAAAAAATTATTTTGATGTATTTTCGTGTGAAAAGTATTTTGAAAAGCAAATGTTATTACTTTTCTGCTTTTGTTTTTTGATATTTTTAAAAATATTTTTATAGTCTTGAGCTAATTTAAAGTTGGAAATAGGATTTATCATGGTTTTTTAAATAATTTTTAGATAAAAAATAGTTGAAAATTGAATTTTTTTTAGTATGAAAAGTTAGAAACCTACCTTTTGGCCACTTGAGGTGGTCAGCGTTGAAACCAAAGGCCTTATTGGTTTATTTATTTTATTTTTTTTAAGTTGAGCATATGACTAGTTGTTCGCCCACCTTTAAAAAAAAATGGACCAGACAGGGAAGCCTACCCTTACTGGTCCATGCACACTTGCCTATTTTTTGGGAGCCAACGTTGGCTTACTATGCCCAACCTTCTAGACCTTCTAGACGGTTTTTTTAAGGTCCTTATTTGTTTTTAATTTCGCTAATTTTTTTTAAATAGCTAATTTTTTTATGATATTTTTTATAGTGGGATTATAATAATTTTTTTATGATATTTGTAATCACTCTTTTTATTATTCATTTCATGATTTTTTTTATTTCTTTTCTTAAAGTTTAATCAAAATTAATTATAACTCAATAAATATTTTTATATTTGAGATATTGTTTCATTAAATATTAATCAATTTAAAATTTATTTTTTAATGAGATTCTTACCTCTTTTTTTTTTTTACAATGTTAGCAATCATTTTATTAATTATTTTATGTGAATATGCTATACATAATTAATTTTTTAATGTTTGGGTCGTGAATATTTTATAAAAATAAATTTCAGGTCACTATAGTTATTGCAATTTGTTTTTTGTTGAATTTCTTTCACTTATTGCTAAATGAACTATGTTTTTTGTAATTGTTTTTAAAAACAGGGAATATTTTATGAATCATAAAAGAAGGTTTTGAAAAAACAATTCCTCTATTATCTGATTCATTGTCTTTTCTATAAATATTTTTTATAATATAAAATTAGTTTTAAAATAAATTCCAAAAAGTTTCCTATTATAGCACACGAGCGATATATTGCAAATATTTTTTGTTGACTTTTTGGTCAATGAATTGTGCTTCTTACTATTTGTTTTTAAAACAAGAATACTACATGAATCTTAAAAAAAAGTTTTAAAAATATATTTTTCCTTTATGATTTTATTTGTTGTTTTTTTTGCAAATATTTTTTTGTAATAGTATAATTAGTTAAAAAAATAGATCCCAAAAAGTTCTCCATTATAGCACACCAGCAGTATATTATTGTTTTCTTTTCTAATATATTCATATCAAAAATATCAAAATATATATTTTTTCTATTTTTATTGAAACTTGCATTTATGGTTCTAATAAGCTATTGTTTAAAAAATAATTATTCTGGTGAAGTAAAATACAAAAAAGGGTGCATATTAGTTATATAATGGGGTTTTTTTTTTTATCTAAATGGAAACCTTTTTTTATCTTTATTTAAAATTACTTAGAGTTTTTTTTACTCTAATTACTTACAATTTTTATCAGATTAAGAACCCATGAAAAAAAAAATGGAAAAGAATATGTTGATAGAAAAGTAAGGGATTATACTAGAAAAGTTTTTTATCAATAGAGTTCAAATAATTACTTTTTTCATAAGAAACATTCTATTGTTGTATAATTTAATGAAAAAAATTTGAAAGAGCTTTCTCCATGACGTGATTAGATATATTAATATTTATATTTGTCTAAATTTATTGACTTAATCTTTGGTTAGCCTTAGATTGTTTTTTCCATTTGTTTTACATGTAATTCTCGATTTATTTCATTAAAACATTTTGCTAATATCTATGTTTTTTTTTGTGTTGACAAAAAACTTGAGTTAGACTCCGGGCGAAGTGTAGACATATGAGTAGTTTATTCTAATTGCATTCAATTTTTATTAAATGAAGTGCATTGCTAAAAAGAACATATAATTTTTGGTTGAAAAAAATAGATTAATAAGACAAAATAATTATACTAGAAAATTATTTTATTTTGATAGAATTCAAATTATTAATTTTCTTATGAAAAATTATTGATATATAATAAAATAAAAAATGTGAATAGTTCATGGCGACATGAAATCAGATATCTTGATCTATATTTATTTTTTATCTTTTCAATTTAGTCTTTGATTTTCATCAACATTTATTCCTAATATTTATTTGTGTGTATAATTCTTGAGTCATATAGATATGTGATTGATAAGTCGTGTTATCTATCTAATTTAACTGTTTTTTGATTTTTTGAGTCACTCGATGTCATATAAATTAAATAGGATCCTACCCACTAGAAGATCTAAGCGAGATTTCTTAAATTAATAGGGAGGGTTATTAATATGTATGAAAAATAGTAGGAGATCAAATACGATTAAAAACACTTATATAAATTTGGTTATAAATATTTATGCATGAAACTAATACTTTATACCTTAATATGAATAATAAGTAGTAATATATTCCTATATAGTATACTTGATGCTAACAAATTGTCTGGACCAAACTTCTTAGATTGGTATTGAAATGTAACAATTGTTCTCAAATAAGAAAAATAGGTTATACATTCTTGAAATTTCAATTCCTTTTGTCCTTAATGAAAACATTGATGAAAAAGTTAAGATTGAATATCAATATCATATTAATGACGATGAACAAACTATATATATAATTATAGCCAACATGTTACTTCAAATTCAAAGGAAATATAAGAATAATAATTGCTATACTATAATTATACATCTTAAATAGTTGTTTGATGCGACCAAAAGAGAGCTGAAAAGTATGAGATCTTTAAAAAATTGTTTGGCTACAAGATGATAAAAGCTTTTCTTATGAACATGTATGTTTTATTTATGATTGAAAATTATATTTCAACTTCACAAAATTATTTTAGATTGGTATTGTATACCAAATGTGGTTTTAATATCTATAAGAATATATAAGAATAAAAGTGAAATAGAAGATTGAATAAAGGCAAAATGAATCTATATGTTGATAATGGAGCAAAAGTTATTTTATTAGCTAACTTATTATTTAACTTCTCCTAGTGAGTTGACACTAGAACTTCATAATTTTAATTATGTTTTAGGACTTTATAGAAATACTTTATCTATTTTTATTTAATTTTGAATGGATTTAATTTTATTATTAATGAAAAATGTTTTTCTTTTTATAATAATAATATTTATTATGGATTTGATATTTATATAAATGATTTGTATATATTTGATTTAGAAATGCTAATGTTCAATATAAATAGTAAGAGAAATAAGTTAGATAATCAATATTCATCATATTTATGGAATTGTTGATTAGGTAAATCAAATAAAAATCACTAAGTTACGTGAAGAAGGATATTTTGATCCTTCTAATCATGCATCATACAAAACTTGTGAAGTTTGTTTATTGAAGAAGATGATAAAAAATCCTTTATTAGAAAGAGTAAAAGAATAAATGAATTATGTTAAGTTTAAAGCATACAAGTATACCTGGAACATTGATATATATATATATATATATATATATATATATATATATATATATATATAAATAAAAAGAGAATAAGATTCACTTATAATGAACACCTTCTAAAACATCATAACATAATAAAGTATCTAAAAATAGAAATCACATCATGTTGGATATGGTATAGTCCATGATAACCTATGTAGATCTTCCACTGTTTTTCTCCAGGGCTATGCCTTACAAACTATTACTTATTTTTTAAATAATTTTTCTTAAAAAAAATATTATTGATAAGATTCAATATGAGATATGAAAATGTATGTAATTGAACTTATCATACTTAGAGACGTGGAGATGTGATGCTTATGTGTTGCATATAGATTTGGTCATATAAATAAAAATTTGAAGGATATCTAAAAGAAACTGTTGAATATTATTTATACCATCTTATTAAGTAAATGGTGCTTGTCTAAAAATGATATTTCTAGAGAAAAAAATTGTTTGAAAGTGTAAGGAAAATAAATTTTAAAAAAAGTTTAAGAAACATAAACTGATATCCAAATGGAATCCGAGCTCGAAGTTATAATATTGGATGCTTAGTCCAAAGGTCAAGAAACATAACAACATCGTAAATCTAGTAGGACACATCAAACACCAATGAGATATACACTCTTATGGAAGCTGGAAATTACAAGTTGCTCACACTTAGGAGCATTGTTGCACTCGATATGATGATCAAGACCTCTAAAATAAAAGGAAAACGCATGAAAAAATGGAGTTTCCACCAAGTAATTAAAGAAAACTAGGAATCCTAAAAAAACACTATTTGTAGAGATTCAAGTAAGGGGTTAGTTATGTCTAAAGGAAGATTGATGTCAAACACCAATGAGATATGAACTTTTTATGGAAGCTGGAAATGATGAGTTGCTTATACTTCGTGAGCCTTGTTGCACCCGACATAATGATCAGGGCCTCCAAAATATAAGGAAAAAATATGAAAAATTAGATTCGCCACCTAGTAATTAAAGAAAACTATGAATCTTAAAAATGCATTGGTTTAATAAATTCAAGTAAGGGATTAATTATTCCTAAGAGAAGATCAATGTCAAGCACCAATGTGATATTGACTTCTTATGGGAATTGAAAATGACGAGTTACTCATACGTGATGAGCTTGTCACAATCGACATGATGATCAAGAACTTTAAAATAAAAGAAAAAATATGGAAAATCGAAGTTGCCACCTAGTAATTAAAGAAAACTAGGAATCATAAAAAATGTAATGATTCCAAATATTCAAATAAGGGATTAATCATGTCTAATGAAAGATCGATGTCACCCTTACTGCATCCTTTCAAAAGAAAGGTTTACTATGTGCTTTCTCCTAAATTTATTTCTTTACATGTCATTAACTATCTAAGTATTTTTTTTAGCTTAATCTATGATTTAATTTATTAATTTTATTATCATCTATAAAAATTCAACATCAGTACTTTAGAAAATAAGATATAGAATTGGCCTATTTTCACAAAAAAGATCAACGTCAATCCTTAAAAGAAAAGGAGACTCGTCAATTAGGCCACTTTTGAAATTTGATGTCGGTCCCTTATAAGAGAAGCCATGTCAAGAAAGTCTTTTGTGAAAAATTCAATGTCGGTCCCTTAAAAAAGAAGACATATCAAAAAAGCTTTTTAGGAAAAATTCAATGTTGGTCCTTCAGAAAAGAAGACTCGTCGAGTCAATCTTTTATGAGAGGAAAGTCCGATGTCTGTCCTTTAGAAAAGAAGACTCATTGATCAGACCACTTTTTTTTTTAAAAAAAATATTGACGTTGGCCCTCTAGAAATGGAGACTTATCGAGAAGGCCTTTTCATAAAAAATTCAACGTTGATCCCTTAGAAAATGAGACATAAAAAAAGCCACCATGCATAATTAATTTTCTTATTTTCTCCCCGATGCCTTTTCTATACTTGTATTTTTTCCATTTTAACCATGCAAGGAATTAATAAAGAGTAATAGTAAATTAAATAACTGCTTCAAAAAGGTAAAGACATTCGTTTATTTTATGAGAAAAAAGTCTTCCTTGGCTATGATTATATCCTACCATAAGGATTAAAATTCATAAGAAAACATTTCCTATACTACATGATTGGTACTTAAAAGTGTATTTTTATCAAGGTTTTATATCATCATATTGCACTTAAAGTATCATTAAATTCCCTAACTTAAGCATGTTTTATAATAATAAGTCTGATAACATAAGATATCTTTAATTTATGATAATTGCTCATTTTGAATGCAGACATATCTCACAAATTTAAAGGATTGATTGATGTGTTTAACTATTGAAAGTGAAAAGACAGAGAGGGCTAAGCTTAAAGAAGAGATGCTGGTTCAATTCAAACTGGAACATTATTCGGTTATTGGATCATAATTGGAGCTATAGAACATGGATTTAGGTCTGGTTTATATGGATGGAAAGCTAAGATATAGGCCTAAAACTTTCATGAGAGTCTAAGATTCAAAAGGGCTGTTTTCAAGTTCAAATTATAGCAACAAAAGAGAAGTCGGAGTTTGTCATAGAGCCTAGACACTGTTCAGTGTTCAGCCCATATCTCAAGTTCTAGAAGTCCAAATGAGCTCATTCTTGTTTTGTTGAAAGCTGAGACAAATGCTCAGAACTTTTATGAAGACTATCTATTCAAATTCGGATGTTAGCAATGATGTTTTGTTCAGACAAGAAGTTAATGGTTGTCACCAAGTCAAGAGGTGGCCACCTACTCAATAATTAATCATCAAATCAATAGTTCTAAATTTTAGCCTATAAAAGGAGGCATTTGCAATACATTTAGACATCTTGGTTTTCAGATCAAGATCATATTCTTGCTTTCTTTCTTTGTATTTTTGTAATGTTTAAGTTTTGCTTTCATTAATTTCTTGTTTATGCTTTTCATCATAACTATGTTCTTATCTAGTTTATTTGTGTTTCTCTTCTTCACAATGTTTAGCTAAGTTTATTATGTCAAGGTGAAAAGGTTTCACTAATGGTGTTAGAATAGGTATAATATAAACTCAACATGGACTTCAATGTTTATATCCAAGAAAGTTTGTTATTAACATGTCTTATCTTTTTATCTTACTAATTCTTAATACTTTGCTTGTTAAATGATTAATCTAGATTTGTGTTGTACAACCCTTGGTACAACAAATACTTGGCACTTTTATAGCCTACTGTATGGTATAACCGACACTTGTGCTATGAAAGGAACTTGATTTATTGTTAACATAAGTTAACATCATGAATTCCTAATAATATTTAAAAGTATGGTGTTACTAAAATAAGATAATTAATATGATTTTGTTGTACCAATTGGATAAATCGTCCAATTGGAACCTCCTTTGTGTGTGGTTTCCAGTTGATTAATAAAAAGAGTTTATACTATACTTATTTCTAATACTATTAGTGGATCCTCTAACCTTGACAATTGCTTTTATCTTTGATTAATATTCACATCAATATCACATCTTAAAAGTTCTCTTCAACTCTTTCTCATTTGTTGTTTATAATTTTATATAGTTCACCTCCCTATGGTTCGACCCCGGTCTTGCCGGATTATTTATTACTTCGACACTCCTACACTTGAGATAAGACATTAATCTTTTGATCGTGTCACTATACTACTAGAATGGGAAAGGCAAGAGAGATTAAGATAGGGATATTTAAGCTAGAACTTATGCTAATGAAATGCAAATAATGTTGAGGTGAATTAACAACTTGGCATGCTATGTAAATGAGGGAAGGTGTAGCAGTCCCAATTACTTTTCCTAAAACAAAAACATAGAGTGTGTGTGTGTCTATATATATATAACTTTGATGCTTTATCATAATTTCTATTGAAATTTCAGTAAAGTTTCCCTTATAATAGGAGGTACCAAGTTATCGATATAATTTGTTCCATATCCATAAACAAATAAATCCTTGATCCATTTCTCCTAGATCATAAACCACATAAATCAATGTTTCCATTCCATTAATTCAATTAACTTCTAATAAGGTTATATATTGCAATAAACTCTATCCTTAAGAGTTCAATATAAAATTCAACATACGTAAATATGTAAATATTAGAGGACATTTAGTTTAAATAACTATAACTATAAAAGATGAGCATTTATGTTTACATGCTAAGACAAAATAATATCACAATTCAAAATTCAAATTTTACACTTAGTCTATATGATCAAAAGATGTAGGTTGGATCTACTCCTAACATGATTATGATGATCCTTAAAAAATACAACATTTAATTCATCATTTATGTCATCACCCAATTTTGGGTAATTCCCCAAAATTCATTTTTTCCAAAAAAAATAATAATAAAAAAAAAAAATAAAAAAATAAAAAAATAATAATAAAATAAAATAAAGGCTGCAAAAATAGGCGAAAATCAAGCTGCAATTTTCGGAAGAATTTCAAGGCCTAATTGTACCCTGTTATGCCCAAAGATAGAAAAATGCAAATTCAAAGGTCAAATTAAATGAGTATTGGACGAATTTGCATAAAAATTAAGTCCAATGACATAATTAAATTTTAATGGGTCAATTTGATTTAATCATGGGCCAAATTGAATTTTAATTATGTTTAAGAATTAATTTGGGTCCAATTGAAGGATTTAATTAAGTGCAATGACTTAATTATACTTTAAGCGGGTCAAATTAATTTTAGGGCTTAATTGGTGAAAAATTAAGTTTGGGAGCTTAATTTGGACTTAATTGAAAAATCAGAATTTTAAGAGACCCAATTTAATTTTTACCAAGTGAATCAATTGAAATCGGGGCCAAACACAAAACTTTAGGGACCAATTTTGAGACCCGAAAAAATACTCGCCTATAAATAGCAGCCTTTAACTCAAAACCTGGGGGGACATTTTTGACAAAAAAAAAGAAGAAAACCTTACCCTAAAGAATTTTATTCTTCTTCTTCAAGAGCAGCCGCCGCCCCCCCCTGTCCTTGGTTGAATTTTTGGTTTTTTTTCTCTTCAGCCGGCCACGGCAGATTTTTCTCCTCCACACCTCACCCTCTCACTCTCAGCCAACAAGCCGCTGCCCTTTGCCAAACAGACGAAAACCAATCTTCTCCCTCGTCACCTCCCTAAGCCTTGTTCCAAGCACCTTATTCTTCCCATTCCAGCCGGCGCCCCCATTTCCTTATTCTTTTCAGCCCGCAGTCCCGTTCTTCTCCCTCTCGCCGTTCCAGGCTCCCCCCACGAGACCCGGCGGGGACCCCTTTTGGACAACCCAAATCGCTCCTCTTCTTCCACCGATCGCCTCCCTCTTTGCCTTCGGTTTCTTCTTCTTCCAGCGGCGACGACGCTTCCCTGTGCAGCAGCGTCGATCCACCCTCTCCACTACCTTCAACCGGCCCGAACGCGGCTATACCAAACCGAGACCCAGCTCCTCCATATCAACGGATCCTCTTCTCCTTCGGTCTCCTCGTCGCCTCCTTCTTCGGCTGAGCAGCGCCGTCTCCAACTCCTTTCTTCAGCCCAGCGGCGACGCCCCTCCTCTTCCTTGCCGGCGACTTGAAACAGTAGAAATCGAAGTCCGAAAACCGGATCTCGTAGGATACGGATGAAAAAAAAACCGAGATGAAAAGGGACAACTTGTTGTTGTTGTTGTTGTGTTTCTTTTTTGTTTTGCGGTGACGGTGGGTGTCACCACCGTTGAAGAAGGGAAGAGAAGGAGAAGGCAGGGCCGGACCCCCCATTTCCGGCGTTTTCCGGCGGCGCGTGAACCCACGCGCCGCCGGTGGCGGTGGCGCGTTGGAACACGCGCCGCCACTGTTCTCGCACACCATTCCTGCATTTTCGGGGTTCCTTTGCAATTCGGAGTTTTGAGGACCATTTTGTGAATTTGAAATTATTTTATGTAATTTTGTTTAATTTTGAATATTCCGTAATTTGTATTATGGAATGTAAAAAAGAAAGAAAAAAGAAAAGTAAAAAAAAGAAAGAAAGAAAAAGAAAAAAAGAAAACAAAAGAAGAAAAAAATATAATAAAAAATGTGTGTTTGTGCTTGTTTTTTTTATTATGTTATAAAAAACAAAAACGAAAAAACAAATAAAAAATGCATGTTTGTATTTATTTCGGGATGAGACGGCAAAAGAATAAAGAAGGATTTGATATTTTGATTGGATCACGGTGTAGAAGTACAAACTTGTACGAAAGTTGTATTTCTAAATTCCGATGAAAAGACAAAATTTTTAAAACTTCTTTAACACATCACAACCACAAAGCAGCTTACCTCAGGTAGGGTGCGTTAGGGGTGCTAATACCTTCCCTAACCACAATCGGTCCCTTACCCTCGAATCTCGACAAGACTAGTCAACTTGGGTTTCCTAGTAACCCTCAATTAAATACTAGGTGGCGACTCCAAACAAAATCCATTCCAATAACAGAGAGCAAAAACCGCCATCGCCAGGACGGGACGACGCCGCTCGCGGGTGTTTTCCGACGTGCGACAGAATGGCGACTCCACTGGGGAGGTATTGTTTCTGACAACATTGGACTAAGCTTTGTGTGTTTAATGTGTTTAAATTTTGCCATTTTCGTCTTGTTTTATTTTATCCATGCATTTTTAGAATTTTTCATGCATCACCTGTATTTATTTTTGAAAGCACACACAAACCTCTAAGTTAGGAGGGGAGTAGCGGTCGCCCCATGACTTTCGGTCGGGGTTCGGATTTGTGAAAATCCAACTATGAGCTGAGTGTTTACTCGGTAATGGCGGTCACATGGTGCCCAACCTTTCCTTGTAAACCCCTATACCGCCTTCATGAGAGGTGGTCACTGGGCGCCTCATAGACCCTTTTGAGACCAGGTAGAAAACCCACCCTTGTTCACATAATGAATAGAACCTGTCCTTAGGTTGTATGTGCTATCATTTATCTGCATTGGGGCGAACCCTTATTGAAACATCTTGAATTCAAGACTTGTGGGTGACAGAATGATCGTCACTCCGAAAATTTTCATTGTAGAGTTTGGGCAAGAATCAAGATTCTTGTTTCATCATACAAAAGTGACGATCATATGTCACCCTTCGAAGGGCAAGTTCATCATATAGATTGCATGTTCATACATTTTTTCATGCATGCACCAGAATAAAAAGTGGGTCTCCTCTGAGTCTGCAACACCCAATTTTGAGCAAAAAACATTGGAGATAAAGAACGTGCTCTCCGTAGCACCCATTTTCAAAAGAGTTGGAGTCTCTGAACAAAAGCTTGACTCACCTCTAGCTTACTCGAGCAAAAACTGATTCCTTCCAACTGACCTATCATCTTTGTTTAAACCCCAACAACAACTCAACCCAAAGAAACCGGGGGGCAAACATGATCAAAAGCCTCAACACAATCCGAAGGGGAATTACACCGCGGAATGGAGCCGGTTCTTGTTCTCGCTAAAAAAAAGCTACTCCTGCTTGATCATGCCTGCAAAAATTTCTTGATTTTTTCAACCTATTCCAGTTTTTGTCGGTAATTTGGCTCAAAATTCCACAAGATTTTCCTTGTCCAATGAGCCTTTCCTTTTAATAAAATCATGTGTTTTCTTTTTTTGTGTTCATGCAAATAACATACCGAGCACACCTTTGTACTTACAACTACACCAAGAATCCTTTGGTGTTTTTCCCTTTTTCCCAAAACAACAAGCATGACCCCATGTTTTCACAAGGATTTTTTGGGAAATCAAAGTTTAGTACAAAAACAGAAATCATATTGGTGTTTGTTCAAACAAACAAGTTCTGGAAATTCAGGTGATTCCTTAGAGAGGTAACCATTCACCTAGAAAACCCAAAAAACAAAAACACAATGAAGTGACTCTAAAGCTGGGTTTTATTTGCATGAATAATGAGAAATCACTCTGCATACTCGCATGAAAGCAAGGCTTACCGATCCTAAATGCATGCATTTGAGATGAAGAAAGGCCATCTTTGATAATCCTTTCACAATGCTGAAATATATCCTTTGCAGTCCCCTTTTGAGCCTGGTAGTGTTTTTTGGAAATAACCTTGACTAGGATCACACCCTACACTAGGGGGCAAGTGCCAAAAAATCCTTAATGATTGAAAGTGCCCAAATAACTCTTGGAGGGTACGAAAAAGTCCTCAATGATTGAAAGTGCCCAAACAATACCGGGGGCATAAAAGAAAATTCTCAATCATCGAAGGTGCCCATACAAAAGCCGGGGGGCATAAAAAAATCCAAAGGATCCAAAATTCTGAGCATAAAAAAAAAAGGTCAATGCAATGATGCTCAAGACCAAATAAAGAAAACAAAGAGAAAGAGCCCAAGCCCAACACTAGGGGGCACCGTGGACCATTTTACAAATCAAATCCAAGGTCCGTAAATGTATGAACAAAAAGTTTGGGATACAAGCACTAGCGATCCTTAGTCTTAAAATCCCTTAAACACCTTTTGAGCCTACAAATATCATTTTCTTCATAGCCAAGAGCCCAAGCCTACATTACGTGCCTAGTCAAGCCCTTTCTAATCAAAGGCGAGCAATCCGGATCGGTAGGCGGTGCTTTTTCTCATGCGAAGCAAAATCATTATTCATGCAAATAAAATGAATGCTTTGAAAACGGTTCTCAATAATCCTCAAATTGAAAATTCAAACCTTTTATGACCAACCAGATGTCACTTCGTGTTTTTCACATTTTCGTCGAAAGACGGTTCTCAATAACCCCCAAATTGAAATTTCAACCTTTTGTGACCATCCAAATGTCACTTCATATTTTTCACCAAAATCAAAACAAAAAGTTTCCATCATTTTTGAAAACCTCTCCATAGGAATCACTTGAATTTTGTCAGAATGAGTTCTGCTTTGAATCGATGTCAAAATGATTTCTGTATCTGGAATAGCTTTGAAATTCCAAAAATTCTGCATGAAAACAACTCCTTGTATATTACCAAACCTTCTTTCACATAGCCTCACCCCCAAACCTGATTTGAATACTTGGGGGCATGATCAAGCCAAGGGGCAATCAAAAAACATCTGGCAGAGCTAGCTCTATGATTCCCTTTTCCCTTTCTAGGAAAAAAATGTCAGGCAAAATTGGCAACCCTTGAGATAAAGGGGCGGAGGACAAAGAAGCATGATGATATCAAGCCCTTCCTAGAGGTCAAGGTCACAAGATATGACTCGAGTAAGCAAGAGTAAAAAGAGCCATCGAAGCTTACTATCAGAGACTCAAACTTTTGAGAAAATGAGAACTCCATGAAGAAAAGAGAACTCCATGTAGAAAAGGGAACTCCATGGAGAAAAGGGGGACCTATATTTCTCAGGTAAGTATACATGCATATTGATCATGATGCATTACTTTCAACCTTGACATATTAGTGTCTCATCATCACCTCCTTTTTTCGAGTGGGCCTTCGTGCCCTCACACCTTAGGTAGCGTGTTTTCCAACCCTATTTCCTTTTTCGAGTGTGCTTTTGTGCCCTCACATCTTAGGTAGTGTGTTTTCTAACCTTGCCTCCTTTTTCAAGTGGGCTTTCGAGCCCTCACATCTTAGGTAGTGTGTTTTCCAACCATACCTCCTTTTTAGTGGGCCTTCGAGCCCTCACACTTTAGGTAGCGTGTTTTCCAACCCTACTTCCTTTTTTGAATGGGCTTTCGAGCCCTCACATCTTAGGTAGTGTGTTTTCTAACCTTGCCTCCATTTTTAAGTGGGCATTCGTGCCCTCACACCTTAGATAGTATGCTTTCTGGCCCTATCAACCTTCCTTTTTAAGTGGGCCTTCGTGCCCTCACATCTTAGGTAGTGTGTTTTCTAACCTTGCCTCCATTTTTTAAGTGGGCCTTCGTGCCCTCACACCTTAGGTAGTGTGTTTTCTAACCCTACTTCCTTTTTTGAATGAGCTTTCGAGCCCTCACATTTTAGATAGTATGCTTCCTAGCCCTATCTACCTTCTTTTTAATGTGCCTTCGAGCCATCAACCATCTTAGGTAGTGTGTTTTCCAACCATACCTCCTTTTTAATGTGCCTTCGAGCCATCAACCACCTTAGGTAGTGTGTTTTCCAACCATACCTCCTTTTAATGTGCCTTCGAGCCAACAATCATCTTAGGTAGTGTGTTTTCCAACCATACCTCCTTTTTAATGTGCCTTCGAGCCATCAACCACCTTAGGTAGTGTGTTTTCCAACCATACCTCCTTTTTAATGTGCCTTCGAGCCATCAACCACCTTAGGTAGTGTGTTTTCCAACCTTACCTCCTTTTTGAGTGCGCCTTAGAGCCATCAACCACCTTAGGTAGTGTGTTTTCCAACCATACCTCCTTTTTGAGTGCGCCTTAGAGCCATCAACCACCTTAGGTAGTGTGTTTTCCAACCATACCTCCTTTTTAGTGTGCCTCCGAGCCACCAACCACTTTAGGTAGTGTGTTTTCCAACCCCGCCTCTTTTTAAGAGCTCCTTCGAGTCCTAACCTTTTAGGTAGTGTGTCTTTCTAACCCTACCTCCTTTCGAGTGCGCTTTCTAACCCTCAAGAGGATTCTTCATTCCTCAACGAGATGAGTCAATCATATCTCATCCTTGTTTTTCTTCTTTACAATGCTTACTATCTAAAGTCTCTTACGAGACTTTCTACCATAAGCATTGTAAAGAGGGGGGCAATCATCATCACCCAATTTTGGGTGATTCCCCAAAATTCATTTTTTCCAAAAAAAATAAAAATAAAAAAAAAAATAAAAATAAAAAAAATAATAATAAAATAAAATAAAGGCTGCAAAAATAGGCGAAAATCAAGCTGCAATTTTCGGAAGAATTTCAAGGCCTAATTGTACCTCGTTATGCCCAAAGATAGAAAAATGCAAATTCAAAGGTCAAATTAAATGAGTATTGGACGAATTTGCATAAAAATTAAGTCCAATGACATAATTAAATTTTAATGGGTCAATTTGATTTAATCATGGGCCAAATTGAATTTTAATTATGTTTAAGAATTAATTTGGGTCCAATTGAAGGATTTAATTAAGTGCAATGACTTAATTATACTTTAAGCGGGTCAAATTAATTTTAGGGCTTAATTGGTGAAAAATTAAGTTTGGGAGCTTAATTTGGACTTAATTGAAAAATCAGAATTTTAAGAGACCCAATTTAATTTTTACCAAGTGAATCAATTGAAATCGGGGGCCAAACACAAAACTTTAGGGACCAATTTTGAGACCCGAAAAAATACTCGCCTATAAATAGAAGCCTTTAACTCAAAACCTGGGGGACATTTTTGACAAAAAAAAAGAAGAAAACCTTACCCTAAAGAATTTTATTCTTCTTCTTCAAGAGCAAATCGCCCGCCCCCGTCCTTGGTTGAATTTTTGGTTTTTTTTCTCTTCAAATCGGCCCCACGACAGATTTTTCTCCTCCACACCTCACCCTCTCACTCTCGCCAACAAAGCCGCGCCCTTTGCCAAACAGACGAAAACCAATCTTCTCCCTCGTCACCTCCCTAAGCCTTGTTCCAAGACCTTATTCTTCCCATTCCAACCGGCGCCCCCATTTCCTTATTCTTTTCAGCCGCAGTCCCGTTCTTCTCCCTCTCGGCCGTTCCAGCTCCCCCCCACAACGGCCGGACCCCTTTTGGACAACCCAAATCGCTCCTCTTCTTCCACCGATCGCCTCCCTCTTTGCCTTCGGTTTCTTCTTCTTCCAGCGGCGACGACGCTTCCCGTGCAGCAAAGCGTCGATCCACCCTCTCCACTACCTTCAACCGGCCCGAACGCGGCTATACCAAACCGAGACCCAGCTCCTCCATATCAACGGATCCTCTTCTCCTTCGGTCTCCTCGTCGCCTCCTTCTTCGGCTGAGCAGCGCCGTCTCCAACTCCTTTCTTCAGCCCAGCGGCGACGCCCCTCCTCTTCCTTGCCGGCGACTTGAAACAGAGTAGAAATCGAAGTCCAGAAAACCGGATCTGTAGGATACAGATGAAAAAAAACCGAGATGAAAAGGGACAGCTTGTTGTTGTTGTTGTTGTGTTTCTTTTTTGTTTTGCAGGTGACGGTGGGTGTCACCACCGTTGAAGAAGGGAAGAGAAGGAGAAGGCGGGCCGGACCCCCCATTTCCGGCGTTTTCTCGGCGGCGCGTGAACCCACGCGCCGCCGCCATGGCGGTGGCGCGTTGGAACACGCGCCGCCACTGTTCTCGCACACCATTCCCGCATTTTCGGGGGTTCCTTTGCAATTCTGGAGTTTTGAGGACCATTTTGTGAATTTGAAATTATTTTATGTAATTTTGTTTAATTTTGAATATTCTGTAATTTGTATTATGGAATGTAAAAAAGAAAGAAAAAAGAAAAGTAAAAAAAAAGAAAGAAAGAAAAAGAAAAAAAGAAAACAAAAGAAGAAAAAAATATAATAAAAAATGTGTGTTTGTGCTTGTTTTTTTTATTATGTTATAAAAAACAAAAACGAAAAAACAAATAAAAAATGCATGTTTGTATTTATTTCGGGATGAGACGGCAAAAGAATAAAGAAGGATTTGATATTTTGATTGGATCACGGTGTAGAAGTACAAACTTGTACGAAAGTTGTATTTCTAAATTCCGATGAAAAGACAAAATTTTTAAAACTTCTTTAACACATCACAACCACAAAGCAGCTTACCTCAGGTAGGGTGCGTTAGGGGTGCTAATACCTTCCCTAACCACAATCAGTCCCTTACCCTCGAATCTCGACAAGACCCGGTCAACTTGGGTTTCCTAGTAACCCTCAATTAAATACTAGGTGGCGACTCCAAACAAAATCCATTCCAATAACAGAGAGCAAAAACCGCCATCGCCAGGACGGGACGACGCCGCTCGCGGGTGTTTTCCGACGTGCGACAGAATGGCGACTCCACTGGGAGGTATTGTTTCGACAACATTGGACTAAGCTTTGTGTGTTTAATGTGTTTAAATTTTGCCATTTTCGTCTTGTTTTATTTTATCCATGCATTTTTAGAATTTTTCATGCATCACCTGTATTTATTTTTGAAAGCACACACAAACCTCTAAGTTAGGAGGGGAGTAGCGGTCGCCCCATGACTTTCGTCGGGGTTCGGATTTGTGAAAATCCAACTATGAGCTGAGTGTTTACTCGGTAATGGCGGTCACATGGTGCCCAACCTTTCCTTGTAAACCCCTATACTGCCTTCATGAGAGGTGGTCACTGGGCAGCTCATAGACCCTTTTGAGACCAGGTAGAAAACCCACCCTTGTTCACATAATGAATAGAACCTGTCCTTAGGTTGTATGTGCTATCATTTATCTGCATTGGGGCGAACCCTTATTGAAACATCTTGAATTCAAGACTTGTGGGTGACAGAATGATCGTCACTCCGAAAATTTTCATTGTAGAGTTTGGGCAAGAATCAAGATTCTTGTTTCATCATACAAAAGTGACGATCATATGTCACCCTTCGAAGGGCAAGTTCATCATATAGATTGCATGTTCATACATTTTTTCATGCATGCACCAGAATAAAAAGTGGGTCTCCTCTGAGTCTGCAACACCCAATTTTGAGCAAAAAACATTGGAGATAAAGAACGTGCTCTCCGTAGCACCCATTTTCAAAAGAGTTGGAGTCTCTGAACAAAAGCTTGACTCACCTCTAGCTTACTCGAGCAAAAACTGATTCCTTCCAACCGACCTATCATCTTTGTTTAAACCCCAACAACAACTCAACCCAAAGAAACCGGGGGGCAAACATGATCAAAAGCCTCAACACAATCCGAAGGGGAATTACACCGCGGAATGGAGCCAGTTCTTGTTCTGCTAAAAAAAAGCTACTCCTGCTTGATCATGCCTGCAAAAATTTCTTGATTTTTTCAACCTATTCCAGTTTTTGTCGGTAATTTGGCTCAAAATTCCACAAGATTTTCCTTGTCCAATGAGCCTTTCCTTTTAATAAAATCATGTGTTTTCTTTTTTTGTGTTCATGCAAATAACATACTGAGCACACCTTTGTACTTACAACTACACCAAGAATCCTTTGGTGTTTTTCCCTTTTTCCCAAAACAACAAGCATGACCCCATGTTTTCACAAGGATTTTTTGGGAAATCAAAGTTTAGTACAAAAACAGAAATCATATTGGTGTTTGTTCAAACAAACAAGTTCTGGAAATTCAGGTGATTCCTTAGAGAGGTAACCATTCACCTAGAAAACCCAAAAAACAAAAACACAATGAAGTGACTCTAAAGCTGGGTTTTATTTGCATGAATAATGAGAAATCACTCGCATACTCGCATGAAAGCAAGGCTTACCGATCCTAAATGCATGCATTTGAGATGAAGAAAGGCCATCTTTGATAATCCTTTCACAATGCTGAAATATATCCTTTGCAGTCCCCTTTTGAGCCTGGTAGTGTTTTTTGGAAATAACCTTGACTAGGATCACACCCTACACTAGGGGGCAAGTGCCAAAAAATCCTTAATGATTGAAAGTGCCCAAATAACTCTTGGAGGGTACGAAAAAGTCCTCAATGATTGAAAGTGCCCAAACAATACTGGGGGGCATAAAAGAAAATTCTCAATCATCGAAGGTGCCCATACAAAAGCTGGGGGGCATAAAAAAAATCCAAAGGATCCAAAATTCTGAGCATAAAAAAAAAAGGTCAATGCAATGATGCTCAAGACCAAATAAAGAAAACAAAGAGAAAGAGCCCAAGCCCAACACTAGGGGGCACCGTGGACCATTTTACAAATCAAATCCAAGGTCCAGAAATGTATGAACAAAAAGTTTGGGATACAAGCACTAGCGATCCTTAGTCTTAAAATCCCTTAAACACCTTTTGAGCCTACAAATATCATTTTCTTCATAGCCAAGAGCCCAAGCCTACATTACGTGCCTAGTCAAGCCCTTTCTAATCAAAGGCGAGCAATCTGGATCGGTAGGCAGTGCTTTTTCTCATGCGAAGCAAAATCATTATTCATGCAAATAAAATGAATGCTTTGAAAACGGTTCTCAATAATCCTCAAATTGAAAATTCAAACCTTTTATGACCAACCAGATGTCACTTCGTGTTTTTCACATTTTCGTCGAAAGACGGTTCTCAATAACCCCCAAATTGAAATTTCAACCTTTTGTGACCATCCAAATGTCACTTCATATTTTTCACCAAAATCAAAACAAAAAGTTTCCATCATTTTTGAAAACCTCTCCATAGGAATCACTTGAATTTTGTCAGAATGAGTTCTGCTTTGAATCGATGTCAAAATGATTTACGTATCTGGAATAGCTTTGAAATTCCAAAAAATTCTGCATGAAAACAACTCCTTGTATATTACCAAACCTTCTTTCACATAGCCTCACCCCCAAACCTGATTTGAATACTTGGGGGCATGATCAAGCCAAGGGGCAATCAAAAAACATCTGGCAGAGCTAGCTTTATGATTCCCTTTTCCCTTTCTAGGAAAAAAATGTCAGGCAAAATTGGCAACCCTTGAGATAAAGGGGCGGAGGACAAAGAAGCATGATGATATCAAGCCCTTCCTAGAGGTCAAGGTCACAAGATATGACTCGAGTAAGCAAGAGTAAAAAGAGCCATCGAAGCTTACTATCAGAGACTCAAACTTTTGAGAAAATGAGAACTCCATGAAGAAAAGAGAACTCCATGTAGAAAAGGGAACTCCATGGAGAAAAGGGGGACCTATATTTCTCAGGTAAGTATACATGCATATTGATCATGATGCATTACTTTCAACCTTGACATATTAGTGTCTCATCATCACCTCCTTTTTTTCGAGTGGGCCTTCGTGCCCTCACACCTTAGGTAGCGTGTTTTCCAACCCTATTTCCTTTTTCGAGTGTGCTTTTGTGCCCTCACATCTTAGGTAGTGTGTTTTCTAACCTTGCCTCCTTTTTCAAGTGGGCTTTCGAGCCCTCACATCTTAGGTAGTGTGTTTTCCAACCATACCTCCTTTTTAGTGGGCCTTCGAGCCCTCACACTTTAGGTAGCGTGTTTTCCAACCCTACTTCCTTTTTTGAATGGGCTTTCGAGCCCTCACATCTTAGGTAGTGTGTTTTCTAACCTTGCCTCCATTTTTAAGTGGGCATTCGTGCCCTCACACCTTAGATAGTATGCTTTCCGGCCCTATCAACCTTCCTTTTTAAGTGGGCCTTCGTGCCCTCACATCTTAGGTAGTGTGTTTTCTAACCTTGCCTCCATTTTTTAAGTGGGCCTTCGTGCCCTCACACCTTAGGTAGTGTGTTTTCTAACCCTACTTAATTTACCTCCTTTTTAATGTGCCTTCGAGCCAACAATCATCTTAGGTAGTGTGTTTTCCAACCATACCTCCTTTTTAATGTGCCTTCGAGCCATCAACCACCTTAGGTAGTGTGTTTTCCAACCATACCTCCTTTTTAATGTGCCTTCGAGCCATCAACCACCTTAGGTAGTGTGTTTTCCAACCTTACCTCCTTTTTGAGTGCGCCTTAGAGCCATCAACCACCTTAGGTAGTGTGTTTTCCAACCATACCTCCTTTTTGAGTGCGCCTTAGAGCCATCAACCACCTTAGGTAGTGTGTTTTCCAACCATACCTCCTTTTTAGTGTGCCTCCGAGCCACCAACCACTTTAGGTAGTGTGTTTTCCAACCCTGCCTCTTTTTAAGAGCTCCTTCGAGTCCTAACCTTTTAGGTAGTGTGTCTTTCTAACCCTACCTCCTTTCGAGTGCGCTTTCTAACCCTCAAGAGGATTCTTCATTCCTCAACGAGATGAGTCAATCATATCTCATCCTTGTTTTTCTTCTTTACAATGCTTACTATCTAAAGTCTCTTACGAGACTTTCTACCATAAGCATTGTAAAGAGGGGGGCAACTGTCATCACCCAATTTTGGGTGATTCCCCAAAATTCATTTTTTCCAAAAAAAATAAAAATAAAAAAAAAAATAAAAATAAAAAAAATAATAATAAAATAAAAAAAAGGCATTTTAAAAAATAGGCGAAAATCAAGCTGCAATTTTCGGAAGAATTTCAAGGCCTAATTGTACCCTGTTATGCCCAAAGATAGAAAAATGCAAATTCAAAGGTCAAATTAAATGAGTATTGGACGAATTTGCATAAAAATTAAGTCCAATGACATAATTAAATTTTAATGGGTCAATTTGATTTAATCATGGGCCAAATTGAATTTTAATTATGTTTAAGAATTAATTTGGGTCCAATTGAAGGATTTAATTAAGTGCAATGACTTAATTATACTTTAAGCGGGTCAAATTAATTTTAGGGCTTAATTGGTGAAAAATTAAGTTTGGGAGCTTAATTTGGACTTAATTGAAAAATCAGAATTTTAAGAGACCCAATTTAATTTTTACCAAGTGAATCAATTGAAATCAGGGGCCAAACACAAAACTTTAGGGACCAATTTTGAGACCCGAAAAAATACTCTGCCTATAAATAGAAGCCTTTAACTCAAAACCTGGGGGGACATTTTTGACAAAAAAAAAGAAGAAAACCTTACCCTAAAGAATTTTATTCTTCTTCTTCAAGAGCAAACCGCCCCCCCCGTCCTTGGTTGAATTTTTGGTTTTTTTTCTCTCTTGACCGGCCCACGACGATTTTTCTCCTCCACACCTCACCCTCTCACTCTCAGCCAACAAGCCGCTGCCCTTTGCCAAACAGACGAAAACCAATCTTCTCCCTCGTCACCTCCCTAAGCCTTGTTCCAGCACCTTATTCTTCCCATTCCAGCCGGCGCCCCCATTTCCTTATTCTTTTCAGCCGCAGGTCCCGTTCTTCTCCCTCTCAGCCGTTCCAGCTCCCCCACAGACCGGCCGGACCCCTTTTGGACAACCCAAATCGCTCCTCTTCTTCCACCGATCGCCTCCCTCTTTGCCTTCGGTTTCTTCTTCTTCCAATGGCGACGACGCTTCCACGTGCAGCACTGCTCGATCCACCCTCTCCACTACCTTCAACCGGCCCGAACGCGGCTATACCAAACCGAGACCCAGCTCCTCCATATCAACGGATCCTCTTCTCCTTCGGTCTCCTCGTCGCCTCCTTCTTCGGCTGAGCAGCGCGCTCTCCAACTCCTTTCTTCGGCCAGGCGGCGACGCCCCTCCTCTTCCTTGCCGGCGACTTGAAACGAGTAGAAATCGAAGTCCGAGAAAACCGGATCCGTAGGATACGGATGAAAAAAAACCGAGATGAAAAGGGACAGCTTGTTGTTGTTGTTGTTGTGTTTCTTTTTTGTTTTGCAGGTGACGGTGGGTGTCACCACCGTTGAAGAAGGGAAGAGAAGGAGAAGGCAGGGCCGGACCCCCCATTTCCGGCGTTTTCTCGGCGGCGCGTGAACCCACGCGCCGCCAGTGGCGGTGGCGCGTTGGAACACGCGCCGCCACTGTTCCTGCACACCATTCCTGCATTTTCAGGGGTTCCTTTGCAATTCTGGAGTTTTGAGGACCATTTTGTGAATTTGAAATTATTTTATGTAATTTTGTTTAATTTTGAATATTCTGTAATTTGTATTATGGAATGTAAAAAAGAAAGAAAAAAGAAAAGTAAAAAAAAAGAAAGAAAGAAAAAGAAAAAAAGAAAACAAAAGAAGAAAAAAATATAATAAAAAATGTGTGTTTGTGCTTGTTTTTTTTATTATGTTATAAAAAACAAAAACGAAAAAACAAATAAAAAATGCATGTTTGTATTTATTTCAGGATGAGACGGCAAAAGAATAAAGAAGGATTTGATATTTTGATTGGATCACGGTGTAGAAGTACAAACTTGTACGAAAGTTGTATTTCTAAATTCCGATGAAAAGACAAAATTTTTAAAACTTCTTTAACACATCACAACCACAAAGCAGCTTACCTCAGGTAGGGTGCGTTAGGGGTGCTAATACCTTCCCTAACCACAATCAGTCCCTTACCCTCGAATCTCTGACAAGACCAGTCAACTTGGGTTTCCTAGTAACCCTCAATTAAATACTAGGTGGCGACTCCAAACAAAATCCATTCCAATAACAGAGAGCAAAAACCGCCATCGCCAGACGGACGACGCCGCTCGCGGGTGTTTTCCGACGTGCGACAATTTAGGAGATAATCAAATGAATAGTTAAATGCATTTAAGGTTTCAACTAAATTCTTTTTATTTTATTTCATGACCATTTCTATTTTCAATAACTACATTAATCATCATAATACCATTAATCATTTGATTACCCAGACCCACTGAGCAAGGCCGATATCAATTCCAAATTGATATTTTTATTCATTATTTCAAACATGATTCGATTAGAATATGCTGATACTAATGCTTATCATTGATATCATCAGTCTTCCATTCCAAAAACGACTAATCAAGATCAGGTAATACCGATACTAATGACTTCAATTGATATCATTAGTCTTCTAATCCCGGGAACGACTCTTCTAATCCCGGGAACGACTAATCAAATTCGGGTAATGCCGATTTCAATGATTCTCATTGATATCATTAGTCTTCCAATCCTAGGAACGACTAATCAAATTTAGAAATTGTTGATATCAATGATTCTCATTGATATCATTAGTCTTCGATTCTAGAAATGACTAATTAAATTCAGGAAATGTCGATATCAATAATTCTCATTGATATCATTAATCTTTCAATTCCGGGAATGACTAATTAAATTGAGGAAATGCCAATGTCAATGATTCTCATTGATATCATTAGTCTCTCAATCTTGGGAACGACTAATCAAATTCTGGTAATGCTGATATCAATGGTTCTCATTGATTTCATTAGTCTTCCAATTTAAAGAACATCTAATCAAATTTAGAGTTCTCTCTCTCTCTCTCTCTCTCTCTCTCTCTCTCTCTCTCTCTCTCTCTCTCCCCCCTCCCTCTCCCTCTCTTTATCCACCAAGTTATTTACTTTGTAATGTCATTTAACAAGATACAAAGAATTACATAAAAATTTGGAAGTGTATAAATTAGCTACGATAGGAGTTAGACACCAATCTGCAGATGCCCCAGTTCCTACTTCGGACTTTGGCTTGTTTGCAATAGTATTCCCTGCCAACATAGGATAATTTCATCTTCATTAATTGTTTTTATTTTTCCAAAATCGTTGAACCCCTACACAATTTCCCCAAGTAACACCTTTCAATTTTTTTTTGTAAACATATACATATATCTAAATTTTCATTCCTTTATTTGTACTTCAATATCAACATACATAACTTAAGTTCAAAACACATTTCCATGATGATTTCACACACTATTTACATAAATTTTTCTCCCATTCCTTTTATGGCCTAATTTGGTTGAAAATATGAAAAAAAGGAACCATGAGTTCCCTTTCAATTTCCTTCAATTTTATGCATTAATTTATCATTGTTAGGTATTAGAATAATCTATAATACAATTTATATCCCTCCCATTTCATCTACTTTGCCGAACCTATAGCTTGTAAGGGAGACATGATTTTTCTTCATTTTGCCTCAAATTGATACTTTACCCCTTGTTTATATACTCTAATAAACATGTTTTTCCTCTAATTCAATTTTTCATAATGCAAAACTATACATAATCTAATAAAATCCATGCTAATACTTTAAATTATGCTTTGATTAAGGCTTGTCACCTCTTAACCATAATTTCTTAGGAAGAAAATGGTAAGAAAACAAGTTTCTCCTTCAGCTCTTTATCCTTTCCTTTTTTCCTTCAAAACTGTCCCCCTCAAGCAACCCTTTCAATGGTTTTTCCTTCAATTTCCTAGTTAAAACTCCTTCTAACCTTTTTTTTTTATCTTTTATTTCAAGTGTTTTCTTGGGATTTTTAAAGAAAAATTAAAGAAATTTGGCAAAACCCTTCTCTTCCTTCTCTCTAATAGTCGGCTACTCTTGGCTTTTTTAAGAAGCTAAGAGTGTATTTATACCCCTCTTATACTAAAAGTGTATTTATACCCCTCCTATACTACAATTTATAACTATGCCCTTCTCTTTTAATTTCGAGTGCCTTTAACCGGCTATCCCGTCTCGTCGATGTTCTTAAAAATAAGCCCCGTTTAAGAGTTTTAATCCTAAACTCCATTACTAAAATAATTATCATTTCCATATTTATTTTATTATTATTTTATTTTAACCGAGGGTTTACAAAAGGGGTTTAACAACAAGGCGAGAATGGCAAGGAAGATACATATTGTGTTTAATTCTTAGAATAACTTTTTAATTTACAAGTAGACACATACTCGACCATAGTCAATTTTTAAGGATAAGATCATACTTATGATAGGGCTAAAACTCTAGAGCCCCAAGCATTGCCTAAAATGGAGTTATGGGTTTGTTATTGGTCTTATACACATAAATTAAAAAAATAGTTGATGTTCTTAACTAAACTAGACAAGGCATGCATGATCTTTTAACCTAATCACACTTATGCTTATTTGTTACAATAGGAAAAGATGGAGTAGCAATATAGATAGAAACCAAACAAAATCATCAATACACTATACATACAATGGCCCTCTTCATGCTAGCAATAATATCATGCATTTCTATGAAAAACAAGCTTATCATATTGGAATATCATAATGTAAGAACTATACTTTGCATGTGTACAACAACCTAAACCTATGACACACAGAGAAGCAGTTGGTTTGTTCAAATGACAACTCATAGACCAAAGCTAATATTCATAAAATTATAAATGAGAAACTGACTAGATTTTTCAAATAAGCGAATATTACAGTTGGTTTGTTCAAATGACTAGTTTTTCTCCCCAACTCTTAGTTTTTCTCCAAACACTTTTTTTTTTGTAGTTGCTTGCCTTTTGTTCCTCCTCCCCCTATTCTCTCTATTTATAATGCTAACTTATATTTGGAGAAAAGAATCATGGATTTAACTTTATCTTTAAGGAAAATCCTGCATTAATTGTGCAAGAATTTTATTCTTTCTTCCAAAACTATTTATTTTCCATAATTACTTGATTCTTTTTTTAAACAACTACCATATGAATATCTTTTTTATGGAAGGTTTTTCATAATTTTTTTTCCCATAATCACTTGATTCCTTTTAAATAGCTACCATATGATAATTTCTCTTTTATGGAAGGTAATCCATATTTATTATTTTTTTACCTGCCAAATCTGTAATATTCTATTAATTTCCTATGGGGTTGGTGATATTTCTTTTCATTGCCTCAGATGATGCAATGAAAAGACCTATGTGTGTGTGTGTGTATCTTAACTTGAAACTCAAAATAAAATAAACAATAATGATAAAAATGATGAAACAATTAAAATTGACTAGATTTAATGAAAAAGACCTTTTTTTTTTTGTAGAAAAAGAAGTAGAAAATTGGGTTATGACAACTACCTCATTTTTAAAACACTCACGGTACAAAGTCTATAAAGAATGTTTTTCATGGGATTTGTGTAGTGAGCTTGTAAATAAAAGATGATGTTTTAAAAATAAAACATGTCAAATTAAAAGATGGCCTTATCTACCATCATAAAAAAAATCTTGATCGTTTTAGAGGTCAACCAACTCGAGGTTCATTTATCACTTACATAGCCTTCATGATCAGGCCAAAGGCACCATGATTGTTGGATTTAATTCTCATGATAATATAGTTGAATTCTTAACACGTGGTTAAATTTCTTAGTGCCGGGTTGAATTCCAGTGACATCAAGCTAAGTTTCTTGGTATAGGGGTTAATTCCTGTGATGCAGGGCCAATCTTCTTGGTATATGGTTGAATTTTTATATTGCAAGGCCAATCATCCCAATACAAGATTGAATTCCTATGATGTAAGGCTAAAATTATAGTACTTGGTTGAATTTCAATGACACAAAGTTACACTTCTGACAAATGGTTGAATTATTAATGAAGAGTGAAATTCCTTGAACAAGTTAAATTCTAACAAAGGTTAAGCTTCTAACACAAAGATGAGTTCCTGGTGTATAGTGAAATTCTCAGTACTTTACCGATTCATAGTCTTGTGAGACTTAAATGTGCATGATTTTTATGGACTTAGATTGATCCTAGCCTTATTGGTTTCAAATGCAGGAACTTTGCTAGTCTAAAAAAACAAGGACTTTTTTTCTTGGTTTCTAAGGATTGGGTTAAAAGACTGTTGAATATAGGTCTCCAATTCAAGGTCTAATTTATCTATTGATGATTAAGGCATGCCACTTCTATTATGACATCTTCTAGTCATTTAACTTGCTAGCATGCTCAAGTTTACCTAAGGGGATTATCTGTCTAACTACTTATATGTCATATTACCTGGGCCCTTCATAGTAGTTACTGCTATTTGTGCTTATTTTGAAAAAAAACTCAATTCCATTGCCTATTGTTTAAAGAGTGACAATTTGCCCATATTGCCTTCCAGTTTAATTATGGCCTCCAAGTGTATGACTACAATAGTAAATGTTAGTTCTTCTTTCTTGATTGTTATGAGACTTCTTCTATCATGGTTGTGTTGACTTTACAATAAAATCCTTGCTTAAAAATGGATTTTTGTTACATTTTAAATATTGATTGGCTTGTATTTTGAATAAATAAACTATTTTGATGTGAGCATAAAAGCATTTTGTTTTTGAAAATGTATAATCATGCATAGTTACAATCCAAAACAGGATTTGCAACCTCACCAAAATATTTTCAAAGTAGTGGTAGTTTAGTCACTTTATGCAAAAGGGAAGGTGACTAGTAGAAAGGTCTTTTTTTAGGGCTAACAAGGTGATCTTCTATTTTTAACATCTTTCTTGATGTGGTTTGAATTAATTGTTGGCTCAGGAAAATATTCAACATTTATCAATATGGAGAGTTGTTAAATTCTGACTTCTCACTCTATTTCATAATGAATTGTTGAATATATACAGCATCTACATATCTATATTAGGACAACTATTAACTACACATAAATAGGTATTATTGCTAGGTTCGATTTATAGGAAAGGATATCCGACTTTCTGTTTTACTCCCAACAAATCGGCTTCAAATCGCCTTAATTACTTCAGAATCTTCAACACTCCCCCTCAAGCTGGATGGAAGAGATCTTTCATTCCCAGCTTGTCCAAGGTGTTTTTGAACACAGGGATTCGAACACCTTTAGTAAGTATATCAGCAAGTTGTTCCCCGGTAGGCACATAAGGAGTGCATATCAATCCACTCTCTAACTTTTCTTTGATGAAATGTCTGTCTACCTCCACATGTTTAGTTCTATCATGTTGTACTGGGATTGTGTGCTATTGCAATGGCGGACTTATTGTCACAAGTACAACTTCATTGGTTCATCCCACTTGATTCTTAAATCTTCTAGGATAATCTTCATCCATAGCAACTCACAAATTCCAAGGGCCATTGATCTGAATTCTGCTTCTGCACTTGATCTTGACACAACACTTTGTTTTTTGCTTCTCCATGTCACAAGATTTCCTCCCGTGAGAGTACAATATCCCGATGTTGATCTTCTATACTGTTAATGCACCAAAGATAGTCTGCATCTGTATAGCATTCAAGGTTCAAATTCCCATGATTTCTATACAAAATTCCTTTTCCAGGAGTAGACTTCAAGTATCTGAGAAGTCTATACACTGCTTGGATATGTGAATCTTTCGGGTTGTGCATAAATTGACTCACCACACTCACGGCATAAGCAATGTCTGGACGAGTGTGAGCTAAGTAGATCAACTTACCAACTAACCTTTGGTATTGACCCTTGTCAGTTGTAGCTCCTTCCTCATCATTCTCAAGTCTGTGCTTTAGATCAATAGGTGTTTCACATGGTCTGCAGTCAACCATTCCTGTTTCCTTTAGAAGGTCAAGAATATACTTCTGTTGAGAGATAAAAATCCCCTTTTCTGAATGTGCCACTTCTATGCCAAGAAAGTATTTCAACTTCCCCAATTCCTTAATTTCAAATTCTGCTGAAAGTCTCTTTCTCAACTTATCTCTTTCCACAAAGTCATCACCTGTTATTATAATGTCATCAACATAAACAATCAGAATAGTAACTCCCCCTGAAATGGAGTGTTTGATGAACAAAGTATGATCTCCTTGGCTTTGCCGATATCCCATAAAAACCATGGCTTTGGTGAACCTTTCAAACCAGGCTCTAGGAGACTGTTTTAAGCCATAGAGTGCCTTCTTTAGTCTGGGACCTGGTTGGGAAGAAGGGAGTGACTGAATCCCTGGTGGTGGATCCATATAAACTTCTTCTTCCAACTCTCCATGTAAGAAGGCATTCTTAACATCATATTGCTGCATACACCATCCAAGATTAGCGAGATAAAGAAAACAGAATTCGAATGGTGTTCATCTTAGCAACTGGAGCAAATGTCTCTTGATAGTCTATCCCAAATGTTTGTGTAAATCCTTTTGCAACTAGCCTGGCTTTATACCTTTCTAGGCTGCCATCGACCTTTATATTTCAGGGCATAAACCCACTTACACCCTACTTGTTTTCTTCTCTTTTGGTAACTCAACTATTTCCCATGTTTGATTCCTCTCTAGTGCATTCATCTCTTCTCTCATGGCGCTTTTCCAATTCTCATTTCCTAGAGCCTCATATAAGTTTTTTGGGATAGGTATGGTGTTTATTTTTTAGAGAAAGGCTTTGTGTGATGGTGAGAACTTTTGAAATGACATAAAATTAGCTATAGGATATAAGGGATTCTTAGTGCATTCTCTTCTTCCTTTTCTAATAGCAATTGGCTGATCAAGGTCGGAATAGGTAGAGATGAATGAGAAAGTTCATTACCTTGCTCTGGTTCGGATTCTTGGGCTTGCAAGAGAGTCAAATCAGGTTGTATCCTTCTTCTATATACCCGAAGAGGTCTGTCGGCGATAGTTTCTCCCCGTAGAGTAATATTTGGAGACTCACGGGATGGTGAAATGGGAGATGATTGCTGCCTAGATGGGATTTGGAATGAAAAAATGTCAAAGTCATTGTTAGTCTTATCTTCTCGTGTTGTTTTCCTCCCCCCGAAGAGAAGATTTGTTGAAGAAAGACTGATTTTCATTAAAACTTACATCCTTTGACACAAGAAATCTCTTTGAAGATGGATGATAACATTTGTAACCTTTTTGTGTGATAGAATATCCTATGAAAACACACCTAAGAGCTCTAGCATCAAGTTTGTCTCGTTGATGTTTATGAATGTGAACATAGGTGACACACCCAAAGATCCTTGGGGGAATTTTAGAATAAAAATTATTCTTTGGAAAAAATTCTGACAAATAGTTTAAAGGACTTTTGAAACCAATAACTCTTGAAGGTATTCGATTTATCAAATACGTAGAGGTTAAAACTACTTCTCCCCAATAATTTTTTGGAACTTGATGCTGGAAAAGTAGAGCTCGAGTAGTCTCAAGGAGATGTCTATTTTTTCTTTCTGCCAACCCATTTTGTTGGGGAGTATTAACACAAGATGATTGATGAATAATCCCTTCTTTTTCAAAGTATGATGATAAAATCGATTAAAGTAGTCCCTAGCATTATCGGTTCTAAAACCCTTAATGCTAACCCCAAATTGATTCCTTATCATATTTGTAAAGTTTGGAAGGATATGACTCACATCGATTTTCTTTTAAGAAGGTAAACCCAAGTCATTCGGGTGCAATCATCAATAAATGTTACAAAACCTTTTGCTCCCGAAATATTAGGAATGTTATATGGACCCCATATATCTGAGTGAATTATAGTAAATGGAGACACAGATCTTGAATCACTTATAGGAAAAGGCACTCTATGGTGCTTTGCAAATTCACAGATTTCACAATGAAATTGTTCAACATCAAGATTTTTAAATAAAGATGGAAACATGTTCCTAAGAGTCTTAAATGATAGATGTCCTAAACGACGATGATGATTCCAAACATCGGTTTATTAGAATTAACTGAAATGAATGATAGAGAAGGGGAGTTACTACTGCTTGCCTTGCACTCCAAGCATGTACAGCCCATCCTTGACTCTAGCTTGCCCAATCGTCCTCCCCGTAGCTAGGTCCTGAAATATGCAGTGATCAAGGAAGAAAGTTACACTACAATTTATGTCTTTAATTAGTTTTCGGATAGACAACAGATTTGCAGTAAGATTAGGAACATGTAATACTCTTTTAAGAGTAAATTCAGGATTAAGAGGGATTGTTCCCTGGCCTGCAACTGTGGTTAGAGATCCATCAGCCACTGTGATTTTCTTACTGCTAGGACAGGGGGTTGATATGATGTGAAGGCACCCGCAGAATAAGTCATATGGTCTGTTGCACCCGAGTCAATGACCCGATGCTGGAATGGTTCTTGTTTGAGGCACTAAAGACATGAGAAATTGGAATTTTACCATTTTGAGCAAGAGAGCATGATCCAGATGGTTTCTCCATTGTGTTGAGTAAGGTTCTTAGGCGTTCAATCTCCTCTTTGTTGAATTCTCTCACCTCTAGGGTGCTTGGACTCATGTGCTTGCCTCTTCGAATTTGTTAAGTGTGCATGTCCTCTTGAATGGTTCCATTTTTGTCCTCCATTACGCCCCATCCTTGGTGGTTTTCCATGGAGTTTCCAAGCAGTCTCCTTTGTATGACCCGTTTTCTTGCAATAGTTACAAACCGATCATCCTTAAAGAATTTTCTCCCTTCGCCTTCACCACTTCGCACCATTCATGGCATCACTTTGGTTTCTGCTAGCATCACTTAGGTTTCGCTATTAGTTATCATCATAGCGAACCTTCGCATTTGGAACCTCAAGCATCACAGTTCTCCTTCCTTCTTCACCCTCTTATTATTGAAAATACCTCATTGAGTGAGGGTAGGGATTCCTTTCCAAGTATTTGGACTCGCATTTGATCAAATTCTATGTTGAGTCCTGCAAGAAATTCAAAGATCCTTTCTCTTTCTACATAATTCTTTAAAATCACAAGATCCTCACTACATTGCATCTTAAAATCCCGATAATAGTCCAATTCCAACCAGAAACTTTTCATAGTATTGTAATATTCAATAACCATCATATTACCTTGTTTGGTCATTGAAAGCTTCATCTTAATCTCATAGATTAATGCAAAGCATCCTTCACTTTAGAGTAGGTCTGTCTCACTGCATCCCATATGTCTTTTGCTGTAACCAGAAACATATAAGGCCCACAAACTTCTGGCATAATAGAGTTCCACAGCCATGACATAATCATGGAGTCTTCTTCATCCCAAAGTGTAAACTTTGGGTCTTCTCGGACTAGGAGGATTGTCCATCAAATGATTAATCTTTCCCTTTCCTTTGAGAAAGGTTTTTACTATCTGTGACCACTTTAGATAGTTTCTTCCATTCAGTCTATAGGATGACTGTAAACTCTGGAATTCCCCTGATTTTTGGGTTTCTTTTGTAGTGGTTTCAGACATGTTTTTTTTTCGATCTGGGCAGTCTCGCTAGAGCAAGTGACTAGAATTGTCGGGACGAGATGGGAATGGGAGAGGAGGAATCCCGATTTAGACTCTAATGTAGAGAGAGATAGGCTAAAAAAAAAAATAGGCTCGGTTTAGGCTCGATACCATATGGAGAGTTGTTAAATTCGACTTCTCACTCTATTTCATAATGAATTGTTGAATATATACAAGATCTACATATCTATATTAGGACAGCTATTAACTACACATAAATAGGTATTATTGCTAGGTTCCCGATTTATAGGAAAGGATATCCGACTTTCTGTTTTTACTCCCAACAAATCGCTTCAAATCGCCTTAATTACTTCAGAATCTTCAACAATCAATAATACTTGCCTTAATTATTTAAAGTTTTTTTAGCACCTTTAATAATAATGAATATAATATTTGCAAAGTCATCTCTTTCGAAAAATAGTTTTTCATGTTTGAGCTCACAACTTATCTATCTTAGTTATTCGTCTTTAGAAAGGACTTGTAAAGGCATGTAATGCAAACTATGGCTCATGGCTATGAAAAGAAAGAATCCATTGACTTTAAAAGTGCTTAAATGGATTAAAAAAAAGCATAAGATCACTTTCAACTATTCCTACGACACTTTGTTTACTACTTATTTATTAAGCTTTCATTGTTGCATTTCTTTAATTCACCCTTTATTATAAATTCAATGCGGCATGTTTATATGTTTGATTTTTAATAACTTTTATTTGTTTATGCCCCTAGCATTTTGGATTGTTAATATGGGCCTTTTGGATTGCTTCTGCTTTTGGAACTTCACTTGGCATTTTATTAATTTCTTATGCTTCTATTTACCTGTAGTATGAGATGTGATCTTATTCAAGTTTTTTCTTTGTGAAGAAATTTTTTTAGGAAAAAAAGGGATAAAAATGGATATTTTGTTTTGAATATGAAATTAGAGAAACAAGAAAAGTCTTTCCTCTTTTCAAACGCAAATTGTTCAAATTGATAAATATTGACCTCATCCGACCTAATTTATTTGGACTTGTAGGGAACTGCTTTTTATGAGCCCATGACTTCTAAGTCTACTACGCATAATTATTCATAATGTTAAAACAAATTGCATGATATATGAGATGAGAGATTTGAAAATTAAGATGGTTTTCTTATTTTATTTGTCTTTGGTTTGTTTAGGTGAACATGGTCATTGTAGAGAAAATGATGTGAAATTGTCCTTTAAATTGCTAATTTGAGGTTTAAGGAAAAGTTTGCAACTTGACCCAATAAGAACCTTGCCTTAGAGAACTAAAGTTATATGCAATTCATCGCCCTCACTCTACGCCTATAACAAGACACGAACAAGAAGTATAAATCACAATGAAATTGTTCAATCGCTCGAAGAGTTTGCAAGCTCAATAAAGAACTTTGTTGCGATGTCGCGGTCGCACAAATTAATTACCCTAGCTTAAAATACACAAGATAATATAGAGCAAGCAAGGGGTCGATCCCACGAGAAAGTTTCAAGTCAGATTTTTATGTTGTACGTTATGTAATTGGGGGGATTTGGTTTGTGATTATCTAAACTTTGGCAGCAATTAAACTAGCAAACAAAATCAATTAAAACCGAAACTTATCAAGAAAACAAACCTTGGTCGCAAGCACACATCCACCAATGGAAATTAGAACCGATCCTTGAAACGAAAATTGCAGTTTATGTTCCGAAATTTTATCTTTTCTTAACGTTGATTAATTAACGGATCCGCCGTATAACTAATCCTAACCAACAAACAATCAAAGTGTCCGCACTAATGATTCAATTTAATGGTAGCTTTAAGAACTAGATAATTTCATCAAGATTAACATACAAGCTGTCCGCAGCCTTGTGTCACTTTGTTCAAATGTTTTCCCTAAGTTCAATAACGTAGTTCCGCCACAATTATCAAGCTTAGTTGCTTCACAAGTTCATATATCACAACTCCGGTTTTGATATTAAACTTAGCAATAGATTGTTCACAACAATAACTTAGAGTCCGCTCTAGCAATCATCAACAACAATCATAGGAAATATGCATAGGAAAACAATCATACTCATTCATAACATAAACTGAAAATAGAAGGAAGAATAAATCTCACGGTTCTTGAAATCGAAGGTTTGTTGTGTCCTTGCAACCAAGAAAAGAGCTTAGCCTTGCATAACTATTGAACAACTACTTCTAAAGAATGAAAAGAGCATGATTTTTGGGTTTGTAGAGGAGAGAATTTGTGTTTATTCTCTCGTCGGCTGCCGCTGCCTCCTCCTTGCTCTCCCTCTTTTTTCTCGCTGCTGCCCCTTCTCTCTTTCTTTTTATATGCTAAGAAACCCTAGTCTCTATTTTACAAAATAGTCCTTCCTTAAGTTGACAGTTTACATTTAAGTACTTCAATAACTATTTTTCCTAAAAAGGAGAAATAGTCTTGCATGAAATCTTCAAACTCTGACTTAGAGGAGCTAAATTGCTGATATAAAAACTTGGATGTGGGTTTAGATGCTTCGGAATGTAATTTGGACTCGTTTCTTCACGAAACCTGTTTGCTGGCAGAATTCAGTTGTCATCTTTGGAAAATCATATCTCCCTCATATGACATCGTGTTTGGCTGAAGTTTGGAGCGTGGATAGGTATTTGAATTAGGAATCCAAGAAAATTTAGTTTGCATAAAATGGACTTCTGTAGCTCCAGATATTAAATTTTGAATGGCCAAAGGTCAACACTGGCAGAATGCGAGATTTGACTTTGCAGGATGTGATTTCCATGATCTTTCTCCTTTTATTTTTCTTGCATTACATTTCCAGAAAGGTATGGATGTTATTGTTTTAGTGCCACTGGAATCACTTCATTTCGATCTCTAGAACTCATGCTCTGCACAAAACATCGACTGAACGTCAAATCTGCCAATTACCTCCAATTTACTCCTTTTTGCATCTTTCATCCAAAAATGCCTTCAAAACATAAAACAAAGAATATCAAGGCATTTTATATATAAAACATGAACAAAACATTAGGTAGATGTGGGTGAAACTATCGAATAATATGGTTACATCAAATACCCCCACACTTAGCTCTTGCTCGTCCTCGAGAAATGATAAATAAAATCAAATTGAAAAAAAAAACTATGATCAATCTCTTAATCTCCCATCAATGTCCAAGAATATATGCATTATAAACAAGAATACAATCATGAAGGATAAATAGTATAATTCTTATGAATTCATTTACATGCAAACTTCAAAACTCAATCAATCGTCGGGATTTAAATGAAATCTATGCCATGCCAAAGTGATAGGTCCTCTCATTGATATACACTCCAACACTCATGTGTTTAGGGTTTATGTGTTTAAATCTCTCAAATTCAATCAAAGAGTATGTTCTACCATAAGCTTGCTTTTCAATCTCATCTCCATTAGCAACTTATTACAAGTACTACATGAATCAAAAGGTCTTATTTTCCGGTTGTAATGGGGCTAAGGTTAAGGTGAGGTAAAAGAAAGTAAAAGGAAAGGTTCAAACCAAAGAAAGTAGAGCATTCTCGAAAAATGATATTTCAAACAAGATATTCCATCAAAGCACATAAATTTTTCATCTTTAATCACCAATGCTTAACTTCTTTTGATTTCAAGCTCTTTCAACATAAAATCTTAAGAACATAAAGGAACACTTTTTTTTTCTCTTTTTCTTTTTTTTTTTACCTTTGGCAACTTTGCCCATCTTTTCATCAAGCATCACTTCTTCTTTCTTTTCACATAATTTCCAACCATAATTCCATGAGATATCATAAGTATATGCTCTACTAATCCTTGGCCAAGGGAAAAGGAAAACATATAAAAAGTTAAGGCTTATACATGGATAAAGCAAAGAAAAGATAAACAAGCTCAAAAGGGGCTCACTAAGGATAATATGCTTTAGGTTGGCTTTTTGGCTCAAGTAGTTAAAATTTCTAGCCTTTATCATCTTCATGTATATTTGTAATGGAATATAATCTCAATAAGATATGAAGCAAGTTCTAGAGATACATATCATTGAAAGAATGCACACTCAAAGAATATAATGTTGAAGGCTCAAAAGCTTGCATTGGTATAACACTATAAAGTCAACATGGCATATCCTCAAAGTCAATCCCTAAACCAATTCAACCTTAAAATTTCCATGCATACTCCTTCATTTGATTTATATCTTCATCTATCTCAATTAATTCTCATACATAATACTCATATTCTCAAAAACCAATGGGAGTTAAAAAGATCAAACACAAATTTTTTTTTTTTAGAACAACAAAGAAAACTAAAATTCTCCCAATACCCCCACACTTAAAACACAACATTGTCCTCAATGTTGAAATAAAAGCAAAGGAACATAAGAGAATGACAGAAAATAAATTAAAATGTGAAAAAAATAAAAGATAAGGAAAAAGAAAGCAAATCTGTTTTTTTTATGCTGGGTTGCCTCCCAGTAAGCGCTTTTGTTTTATGTCATTGGCTTGACATGTGGCATGCTCATTCTTCATAGATTGGTTCAGCTAACTCTACAGAAGCGGTGAGTTCTGCCGTCCAACCTTCATAGAAAGGTTTTAAACGATGCCCATTGACCTTGAGTACTTTGTTGTTTTCTAAACTTGTAATTTCAACTGCACCATAAGGAAAAATATTAGAAACAACAAAGGGTCCAATCCAACGAGAGCGCAATTTTCCAGGAAAAAGTTTCAAACGCGAATGATAAAGAAGGACTTTGTCTCCAACATGAAACTCCTTTCTTGTAAGCATTCGGTCATGAAGTTTCTTAGTCTTTTCTTTGTAAATCCTTGCATTCTCGTAAGCATCATTTCGAATTTCTTCCAACTCTTGTAGTTGCAGTTTTCTTGCACTCCCAGCAGCATCATAATCCATGTTACATTGTTTAATGGCCCAAAAAGCTTTGTGTTCAAGCTCCACCGGTAGATGACATGCTTTCCCATAAATCATTCTATAAGGTGACATTCCTATAGGTGATTTATAAGCAGTCCGATAAGCCCAAAGTGCATCTCCAAGACGTAGACTCCAATCTCGTTGGTTAGGTTGCACTTTGTTTTCCCAAAATGGACTTGATTTCTCGATTTGAAATTTCAGCTTGGCCATTCGTTTGAGGATGATATGCTATGGAAGTTCGATGAGTCACATGATATTTGCGTAGCAATGCTTCCATGGAACGATTACAGAAATGAGTGCCACGATCGCTAATTATAGCTTTAGGGATTCCAAACCTGTCAAATATGTGAGTCCTGACAAAATCTAAAACAACCTTAGCATCGTTAGTTCGTGTGGCTTTCGCCTCAATCCATTTAGACACATAATCAACAACAAGAAGAATATAAAGATTGCCAAATGAAGAAGGAAATGGACCCATAAAGTCAATACCCCAAACATAAAAAATTTCACTTACAAGAATATTCGTTAAAGGCATTTGATTCTTATGAGTGATATTACCTGTTCTTTGGCATTTTTCATATGATTTGCGAAGTGATATGCATCTTTAAAAATAGAAGGCCAATAGAAACCACTTTCAAGTACCTTGTGGGCTGTTCTTTTTGCTCCAAAATGCCCACCACAAGAATGAGAATGACAAAAAGTGAGAATGGAATGAAATTCATCTTGTGGTACACACCTCCTAACTACTTGATCCGCACAAAATTTCCAAAGGTAAGGATCGTCCCAAAAATAATATTTAGCATCAGCTCGTAACTTATCTTTTTGGGGTTTAGACAAACCTGGAGGGAATTCTTTGGTGACTAAATAGTTTACCAAATCAGCATACCATGGTCTTGTAGAGGAATGCAACATATACAACTGCTCATCGGGGAATGTTTCTCTTATTGTTTCGATCCGTATATCCTCGGTCCTCGGCGGCTCAAGTGATTAGCCACATGGTTTTCAACACCTTTTTTGTCTTTGATCTCAAGATCGAATTCTTGTAAAAGCAAGATCCACCTAATCGGTCTTGGTTTGGACTCCTTCTTCTTCAAAAGATACCCGAGGGCCGCATGGTCGGTAAAAACAATGACTTTTGTACCAAGTAGATATGACCTGAATTTTTCAAGAGCAAACACCACCGCAAAAAGTTCCTTTTCGGTTGTATGGTAATTGCATTGTGCTCCATCCAACATATGAGAAGCATAGGCGATAACATGCAAATTCTTCCCAATTCTTTGCCCAAGCACAGCTCCTACCGCATAGTCACTCGCATCACACATTATCTCAAAAGGTTCATCCCAATTTGGTGGTTGGATGATAGGGGCAGATGTGACACGTCTCTTAAGCTCATCATGGGCATCTTTACATGCTTGATCAAACACAAAATCCACTTCTTTGGCTAATAATTTGTACAAGGGTGCTGTAATCTTCGAGAAATCTTTGATAAAGTGTCGATAGAAACCTGCATGGCCTAGAAAAGAACGAACTTCCCTCACGCATGAGGGGTAAGGCAATGATGAAATAACATCTATCTTAGCTTTATCAACCTCTAATCCATGTGAAGACACAACATGCCCAAGAACTATTCCTTGTTCTACCATAAAATAACACTTTTCATAGTTCAAGACAAGGTTAGTTTCAATGCACCTTTTCAAGATTAAAGATAAATTTTCTAGACATTTATCAAAAGAATCACCATACACCGTGAAATCATCCATAAAAACCTCAATTATTCTTTCAACATAGTCAGAAAAAATACTCATCATGCATCTTTGAAAAGTTGCAGGAGCATTACGAAAACCAAAAGGCATTCTCCTATATGCATATGTACCAAATGGACATGTAAATGTAGTCTTTTCTTGATCCTCGGGATTAATAACAATCTGATTGTATCCACTATATCCATCAAGAAAGCAATAAAAAGACTTACCCGCTAGGCGTTCAAGCATTTGATCCATGAATGGTAATGGGAAATGATCTTTGCGTGTAGAAAGATTGAGCTTTACGTAATCAACACACATTCTCCATCCACTCGAGATGCGAGTAGGAATGAGCTCATCATTTTTGTTTTTCACCAACGTGATTCCGGTCTTTTTGGGCACCACATGGATTGGCGCGACCCATTTACTTGTCGTGATGGGGTAAATGACTCCCGTATCTAACAGTTTCAAAATTTCAGCTTTCACTACCTCCATCATAGGCGGGTTCAACCTCCTTTGCATTTCCCTTGTTGGTTTTGCGTTGTCCTCCAATAGTATGTGATGCATACACATTGAGGGACTAATAACCTTGATGTCGCCTAAAGTCCATCCAATGGCCGTCTTGTGATCACACAACAACTTCACAAGTTTTTCCTCTTGCATACTTGTCAAACCTTTTGCTATGATAACAAGAAGTGTATTGTTGTCGCCAATGAATACATACTTCAAATTATCGGGCAAAGGTTTTAATTCTAACTCGGGGGCTGTAAAATAGATGGCAAAAGCTTTTTATGTGAGAGTACTAAATCAACAAAGACATTACCATGGGGAACAGTTTGCAAAGCTTGTAAGGCCAATACTGATTCGTGCACGTTTTGGGGAACACACACGTGCCTCTCTATCTCTTCTATCTTGGTGAAATCATAGCCATAGCTCAAAGCTATGCTTAATCCGTCTTCGCAATCAAAATCAAAAACTTGCTGCACACACTTATCAATTTGGTCATAGCATGTGATAGAATAAACATTGCTATAAGGATATTTCATTGCATCATGAAAATTGAATTCAATTTTTTCATCTCCTACTTCCATAGACAAGGTATCCTTACCACAATCAATCTTTGTGTTGGCGGTTTTCAAGAATGGTCTCCCAAACAATATAGGAGTGCTGGTTGATGAATCACAAGAATCATGTTTCATATTAAGAATATAAAAATCACATGGAATAACCAAACTATCAATCTTGACTAGGACATCTTCTATCACACCAAGTGGGTAAACAAAACTACGATCCGCAAGTTGTATTACAATGCTAGTTTTATTCAAAGGCTCAAGACTAAGAGAATCATACACATGTTTGGGCATAACACTAATGGATGCACCTAAATCGCATAAAGCTCTTTTAAAACTAGCATTACCAATAACACATGGGATAGTAAACGCACCTGGGTCTTTTTGTTTCAAAGGCGATTCTTTTGAACAACGGCAGATACAACTTCACCCATACTTACCGTTTCATGACCTTTCGGTTTGAAAGCTCTCTTGGTAGTACACAACTCCTTCAAGAATTTTGCATACTTGGGAATTTGCTTGATAGCATTAAGCAAAGGAATGTTGAGTTCCACTTTCTTGAAAACCTCTAAAATCTCTTTTTCTTTGTCTTCTTTCTTTGACCTAGAAGAACTCACAGGAAAGGGTGGAATTGTTTTAAAACTAGAATTAATTGAGTGAGGAGTTACCTTTGGAGTGTTGGTCTTTATTTCAGTTTGTGGAGGAGGAGGATGTTTGTTCTTTGTACTCAATTCAGTTTCTATCTCTTCTTCTTCCTCCATCTCAATTTGTTTCGACCTTTTCTCTTCAATTTCTTTCCCACTTCGCAGCATGATCGCACTAACATTCTCTTTTGGATTCAATGCTTGGGAGGGCAACTTTCCATTCATTTGTGCTTCCAATTTCCCTACACTTGAAGCTACTTGCCCCATTTGCTTTTCCAAGTTGTGAATACTTGACCTTGTTTCTCGTTGAAAAGACATGACATTTTGTTGCAAGGTAACGGTATTAGAAGCCAAAGTTTTCATCATCTCACGAAGATCATCATTGGATGATGACCCCATAACATTGGAGTTTGTGAATGGAGGGGGTTGTCTTGCTTGATAATTTTGTTGGGGCTGAAATCCATGGGGATGGAACTGTCGGCCTTGATTGCCTTGTTGGGATGGGTTGCCGTAGCGTAAGTTGGGATGATCTCTCCATCCGGGATTGTACGTGTTGGAAAAGGGATCATATTTACGCCGGGGCTGTCCGTTGAATGTTCCATCAATTGCATGAGCTTGTTCAATGTAATCTTCTTGCATTGTTGGGCACATATCCGAAGCATGTCCTTGTAAGAAGCATATGCTACAAACTTTCACCGCTGCATATTTCCACAAGCCAAAGAACGCACAAGAGAAGTAAGATCATTAACTTTATTTTCAAGGTTAGAAATACTTACCTCATTTACTCGTTTGTTGGAGAAGTCTCCACGAGTGCCAAATTGTTTTGAGTTGGCTGCCATGTTTGAGATCAATTGGCGTGCAGCCTCGGGTGTCTTATCCACCAATGCGCCTCCACTTGCAGCATCAATGATACTACGGTCAGTAGGCATCAATCCTTCATAGAAATATTGAATGAGCAAACTGATCGGGTATTTGATGATGAGGACATTGAATGCGAGTTGCTCAAATCTTTCCCAATATTCGGAGAGTGTCTCTCCATGAGATTGCCGAATCCCACATATTTCTTTCCTTATGTTGGCAACTCGAGATGCTTTGGGAAATACTTCTCAAGGAAAATCTTCTTCATGGCATTCCAAGTTCCAATAGATCCTGGGAGAATAGAGAAAAGCCATGCCTTTGTCAGCCCCCTTCAAAGAGAAAGGGAAAGCTTTCAACTTAACTTGTTCTTCATCAACTCCATTCAGTTTCATGCCAACACAAACCATATGGAACTCCTTGAGATGAGTATGAGGATCTTCTCTCCGCAAGACCATTAAATGTTGGTAACAAATGTATAAAACCAGATTTGAGCTCAAAGTTTACATTATTGTCAATGTTTATGCACAATGGTTGATTTTCCACATTAGGAGCAGCAAGCTCCTTGAGTGTTTGTTGCCGTGCAACCGCCATGGTGTTAAGGCGAGCTTCCTTTCGTAACCTCGCGTAAAGTTTTTTCTATTTCGAGATCCAACCGCACTTGACTTTGATTAGTAGAACGGGTTACTTGGCATAAATCATCAAGAAAACTCAAAAGAAACCAACCACACAAAAGATCGAAAACAACGCAAATTGTACGAAAATCCTACGGTAGAAAACCAAAACTATCTAAAAACACTAGAAAATAGTGGAATTTGGCCTCAATAGGGTGGGGCTAGTGAATTATCACTAGTCCTGTTCAAACGTCGTTTCCCTTCGGAAACAAAAGACCAATACCTAATTCCACCAAAAACTCTATTTTGAACAAGCAGCGTGCCGCAAGTGAACAAGACTGCGTCAAGCAAAAATTCTGTTTCTCTTTTTTTTTTTTGAATCACAAAGAAATAAAAATAACAGTACAAGCACAAGAATCAACTAAAATTACCTCCCCGGCAACGGCGCCAAAATTTGTTGCGATGTCGCGGTCGCACAAATTAATTACCCTAGCTTAAAATACACAAGATAATATAGAGCAAGCAAGGGGTTGATCCCACGAGGAAGTTTCAAGTCAGATTTTTATGTTGTACGTTATGTAATTGGGGGGATTTGGTTTGTGATTATCTAAACTATGGCAGCAATTAAACTAGCAAACAAAATCAATTAAAACCGAAACTTATCAAGAAAACAAACCTTGGTCGCAAGCACACATCCACCAATGGAAATTAGAACCGATCCTTGAAACGAAAATTGCGCTTTATGTTCTAAATTTTATCTTTTCTTAACGTTGATTAATTAACGGATCCGCCGTATAACTAATCCTAACCAACAAACAATCAAAGTGTCCGCACTAATGATTCAATTTAATGGTAGCTTTAAGAACTAGATAATTTCATCAAGATTAACATACAAGTCGTCCATGACTTGTGTCACTTTGTTCAAATGTTTTCCCTAAGTTCAATAACGTAGTTCCGCCACAATTATCAAGCTTAGTTGCTTCACAAGTTCATATATCACAACTCCGGTTTTGATATTAAACTTAGCAATAGATTGTTCACAACAATAACTTAGAGTCCGCTCTAGCAATCATCAACAACAATCATAGGAAATATGCATAGGAAAACAATCATACTCATTCATAACATAAACTGAAAATAGAAGGAAGAATAAATCTCACGGTTCTTGAAATCCGAAGGTTTGTTGTGTCCTTGCAACCAAGAAAAGAGCTTAGCCTTGCATAACTATTGAACAACTACTTCTAAAGAATGAAAAGAGCATGATTTTTGGGTTTGTAGAGGAGAGAATTTGTGTTTATTCTCTGCTGGCTGCGCCCTCCTCCCCGCTCTCCCTCTTTTTTTTCGCTGCCCCCTTCTCTCTTTCTTTTTATATGCTAAGAAACCCTAGTCTCTATTTTACAAAATAGTCCTTCCTTAAGTTGACGAGTTTACATTTAAGTACTTCAATAACTATTTTTCCTAAAAAGGAGAAATAGTCTTGCATGAAATCTTCAAACTCTGACTTAGAGGAGCTAAATTGCTGATATAAAAACTTGGATGTGGGTTTAGATGCTTCGGAATGTAATTTGGACTCGTTTCTTCACGAAACCTGTTTGCTGGCAGAATTCAGTTGTCATCTTTGGAAAATCATATCTCCCTCATATGACATCGTGTTTGGCTGAAGTTTGGAGCGTGGATAGGTATTTGAATTAGGAATCCAAGAAAATTTAGTTTGCATAAAATGGACTTCTGTAGCTCCAGATATTAAATTTTGAATGGCCAAAGGTCAACACTGGCAGAATGCGAGATTTGACTTTGCAGGATGTGATTTCCATGATCTTTCTCCTTTTATTTTTCTTGCATTACATTTCCAGAAAGGTATGGATGTTATTGTTTTAGTGCCACTGGAATCACTTCATTTCGATCTCTAGAACTCATGCTCTGCACAAAACATCGACTGAACGTCAAATCTGCCAATTACCTCCAATTTACTCCTTTTTGCATCTTTCATCCAAAAATGCCTTCAAAACATAAAACAAAGAATATCAAGGCATTTTATATATAAAACATGAACAAAACATTAGGTAGATGTGGGTGAAACTATCGAATAATATGGTTACATCAAACTTACTATGAGAATCACTCAACCAAGCAAAGAGAAACAAAGCACATAATATGTGACAACTTTAGAGAAAATTTTATAAACTGAAAAATAATGTTAACAATTGGTCTACATAGTAAAAAGCTAACCCTAATTTGATTTAATGGACCAAAACTTGATAAATAAGCCCTAACACATTAAAAGCTCAAAATAAATAAAATAATAAAATAAAACTTAACCAAAATATACCCTTAAATGATGCAGGCCCTAAAATAAACTAAAAGATGTAAATAATAGCCCATCTAATTAAAACAAGATCAAAGTCAGATTTCATAATTCACGGGTAGAATGGAAGCCCGACTTTAAATGAATAGGTCTCCATCATCTTGATAAATTAGAAGGTCAACCATATCACAAGATAGATGTGGATGTCTACTTTCCACTGCAACTATAATCAAATGAAAATCTAGTATGTAGTGAAAGGTTAAAATTGACAAATTTGAATTTTATTATTCTAATCTTTTTGTAATGTTTGGATGCTTCCCTATAAGCCCTTTTTGAACATGAATCAAATTAATCAAGGCTTATTTTTCATTCTTTGATATCCTCTCAAAGTTCACCGTAGCCCATATATCTTGAAGAAATCTATTAATTGTCTCATTAAACCTCTATGATCTAAGTCTTGTGACTAGACCTAATGAAACCTCTAATGAATCTCTTGGTGTTAAAGCTAGAATCACATCATCCCCTCCCTTCTAAAAAAAATTTTCCCTCGAATCATCACTTATATTAAACAAAGAAAAGTAAGACTTAAAACCCGAGATAAATTAAGAATAATATAATATAAATTATGGTGTGATAAAATGAAATAAGAAAATGAATAAAATAAATGAGGAAATAAGATTTAAGAAAAAAAAAAGTTTATGGCTGAATATGTACATTTTAACAGAAGAAGAAATGGTCTAGGGATTTTGAGAAATGATTAAAAAAATGGTTAGACCATTTTGGTTATTGTCTCTATTATAACCCAATGGTGTGCAACAAGAAAGAAAGGAACATTTTTTTTATTCTTCCTTCTTTTCACCTTGAAAGGTTAAAGAGTAAGATTTAGGAGTAAAAAGAGAAGGTTTTGAGAGAGAGAAACACATCCATACTGAAATTTAGAAAGATTAAAGGGAGGGAAGATTGAATTAGAGAGAAAAAGTGAAGAAAAAAGAGGAAAAAAAAGAAGGCTTGGAAAATTTCGGCTGGTTGATTTTCAAAATACATTTTGTAACCAAGTAAGATGTTTGGAACCCTTCTATGTTAATTTGAACAAGAGTTAATTGATTTCGAGCAAATTTTAGCAAAATTGAATTAGGGTTCTTAAGATGAAATTTGGGGGGGAAGTAAATTTCTTAAAAATTGAGTTTCTAAGACTTTTGTAAGTAGTTATGCGAGTGAAATCATGGAAGAATGATGAAGAAAATTGATAGGTAAGGAAGGACTATAGGGTCAACCATAAAAAGAACAAAACAGGGAAATTATGCATTTATGATATTGACTATTAATTGTGTTATAAATGAGTGGAGGATCATGTGACTAATGATTTTCATCGAGTTGAATTAATAAAACAATGAAATATTGAGTAATTAAATGGTTGAGCCTAAAAGGAAGAAATTGTAAATTGTGTGAAATTATATAAAATTGAATATAGAATGAATGATGAACTATTTTGTTATGTTTGCTTTATGTTAAGTAACATGTTAGATAAATGGGTAACACTTGAATTAATTTAAGAATTGAGAATTAAATTGCTTGAAATAAGATAACAAGAATCGAATATGAAAAATATGTTTGGTAATGATGATGCAGGCAAGGCTGCAGGAGTTGTGCACGCAATAAGGACTATTATACACCAAATAGCAGCAAGTAGGTGCCCTACGCCTTAACTTTTTATTTTGCGCATTTTTGTTCCTTTTATGAACTCCTTTAATGTAAAAGTACTTGGGAATACCGCTAAACATATGTAAGACAAGAGAGTTGATTAAATGATGAACTAAGGCTTTCTAAAGGGAATATCATAATTGATTTGGTATTCCAATGAAGGAATTGCTATGTGATGGGGAATTTTGTTAAAGAAATTATCGTGTGGCCTGTAATCTCATTGAAGGAATTGTCATGTAGCATTAAATTTCGTTGAAGGAATTTTCATATGGAGTGGAATTTTGTTGAAGGAATTGTCGTGCAACATGGAATTTCATTGAAGGAATTGTTGTGTGGTGTGGAATTCCGTTGAAAGAATTATCATAATGAATAGCTTCTAAGAAGGAAAGCCAAATTATAGACTCTCTAATATAGATTGCTAAATTTAAATTGGAAATACTAGATAATTGGTATATTTGTAACATGGAAATGGAGTATGAATCATGTGTAAAGGATATTATGTTTGATAATTACATTTATTCAATGAATTACCAAAATTAAGTTACTTAGTTTAAATGGTGGAGATTAATTATGAAGTATTCTTGATTATTTCATGTGGATATTTCAAGTATATCTCAAGATTGACACGGTTAGTTACTTTGGTGCCTTTATGTTGGTTTAAATTCCATATTAGGGATGTATTTATATGATGCATTTTGGTTATTTATGTTTGTAAGTGATAATTTCGTAGACTATTAAAATATGTAATTGTAATTAATATTAGATAGTTTTAAAGTATGAATATTTTGTAAATATACATGATATGATATTTATGGGTAATCTCTCCATAAATATTATGTAATGCATATATAAACTTCATGTTATTATGATGTATAAATTAAGTTGTAATCATATACTTTTGGTCATTGTGGCAAGTAGTGTAGTTGTTTATTTATTTTTTAATTGAAAATGTGAAAAAACACCATCATTAATGACTATTGTGTGAATGATCCAGTTGAATGGATCTTGAATGAATTGAACAATGATTGAGATATGATGTAGTCACTAGGGAAATTGAATTTTCAAATGGAACTTTGCTGAAATTTTAGTAGAGATGATGATGATGATAAAAGATTTCCTTGTTTTTTTTTAAACCATGACGTAATATTAGACTTGATATTGTTTGAAATTTTATGGATGTTATATCAGATATATTAAATAAATCACTAACACCATATTCACATGACAATTCCACTTTGTAGGCATTACATTGATCTTCTCAATGATTTGAAATGGTCCATCTTCTCTCGACATCAACTTAGATCTCCTTTGAGCAAGAAACCTTTCTTTCCTCATACGCACTCAAGCTCAATCTCATAGTTCAAATACCATCTTTTTCCTTCCCTTATTGGCTGTAAATGCACATTGCTCATTCATCTTTTCAATATGTCGTCATATCTTGGTATGCAAATCTTTGACAACCTGTGCTTTTCTATTCCTATCAAGACTACCTCTTTCATCAATAAGTAAAGTCAATAAATCCAATGGATTTAAAGCATTAAAATAATACACAATTTGAGAAGGAGAAAATTTTGTTGTAGAATGCATACTCCTATTATATATAAACTCAATGAATGACAAACAATCTTCTCAATTTTTAAGATTCTTTTGGATAATAGTTCTCAACAATTAAGTTAAAGTTCTATTTACCACTTGTTTGATCATTTGCCTGTGGATAATTTAGTTCCTGACTTACCCCATAAAACTTTCCAAAAGTAGCTTTAAAATTTAACATCTCTACTAGACACAATGCTCTTTGGAACACCATGTAACCAAACTATTTCCCTAAAGAAAAGATCTGTTATATTTGTTGCATCATCGATTTCATGACATGATATGAAATGCACCATCTTAGAAAACCTATCTACAACAACAAATATTGAATCTCTAAACCTTTTTAGACATAGGTAACCTTAAAACAAAATCCATGGATATATCAACTTAAAGTTCATTAAGTACTGGTAAAGGTGTATACAAACCATGAGATATGACTTTAGACTTGGCTTGTTTACTTGTTATACATCTATCATATATTCTTTAAACATCCATTTTCATGTTAGGCCAATAAAAATGTTCACGTAACATATCTAAAGTCTTAACTACCCAAAATGTCCTATTAAACCATCCTTATGAGCTTCCTTCACAAAAAAATTCATGTAACGAACATTTAGGAACACACAATCATCTTTAATTAAAAATCCATCATGCCTAAAATACTTATCAAAGGCTAAATGCTCACATTGTCCATACACCTGACCAAAGTCATTATCATTAACATATAATTCTTTCACATGTTTAAATCCTAAAAGTCTAGTGTTCAAGGTATTTAGAAGAACATACTTCAAGACAATGCATCTATAATAATGTTTTCCTTACCTTGTTTATACTTGATGACATATGAAAATGTCTCAATGAATTCAATTCACTTGGCATGCCATCTATTCAACTTACCTTGGCTTTTTAAGTGTTATAAAGATTGATGGTCCGTATGTATCACAAACCTATTAGGCTAAAGATAATGTTGCCAAGTCTCCAAGGTCCTCACTAATGCATACAACTCTTTATCATATGTTAGATAATCAAGTTACTCCATTAAACTTCTCACTGAAATAGGCTATGAGCTATTTTTCCTGCATTAAATCTGCTTCAATACCTATACCTGAGGTATCAAACTCAATCTCAAAAGTTTTTATAAAGTCAGGTAAAGAAAGCAATAGGGCCGAATCAACCTTTATTTTAACAAGTTAAAAGCCTTTTCTTGATCACCATTCCATTTAAATCATACCATTTTCTTTACAATTTCAGTCAAAGTTGTAGCTAGAGTACTAAAATCTTTGACAAATCTTCTAAAAGAACTAGCTAAACCATGAAAACTTCTTACCTCACTTATTGTCTTAGGTGTAAGCCATTCTTGAATAACCTTGATCTTTGCCTTATCCATCTCAATCCCTTTTGCATTAAAAACATAACCTAAGAACACTCTTCTTTAGATTAACATATAATCTTTTATTTTTAAGTATTTCAAGAACCTACCTTAAATGATTAATATGCTCATCTAATCCTTTTTTTATAAATCACGATATCATCAAAATAAACAACAATAAATTTTCCAATGAAAGATCTCAATACATGATTCATTAACCTCGTGAATATACTAGGGGCATTAGTCAAACCAAAAGGCATTACTAACCATTTATACAATCCATATTTAGTTTTGAATGTTTTCTTTCATTCATCTCCTTCTTTCATTCTAATTTGATGATAACTAATTTTCAAAACAATTTTAGAAAAAACAGAAGAACCATGCAACTCATCAAGCATATCATATAATCTAGGGATATGTTGTCTATACTTCATTGTATTGTTGTTAATAGCTCTAAAATTAACATACATACGCTAAGTCTTGTCCTTTTTAGGCACAAGTAACACTAGAACTGAACAAAGACTCATCTTTTTCAAATGTACCCTTTCAACATCATCTCTTCTACTTGCCTTTCAAGCTCCTTAGTCTCATTAGGATTAAGTCTATAAGTTGGCTAGTTTGGAATTAATGCTCCTGGAACAAAATCAATTTGATGTTTAATCCCTCAAATTGGAGACAAACCACTAGGGATCTCTTCGAGAAAGATATCCTTAAATTTATATAAAAAAACTTTAGCAACATTAGGAACATAAGAATTCAAATTGTTGTTACCCATTTTTGGGTCTCCACAAAAAAAAAAGAGAAAATAGAAAAACAAAAACGTTGAAAAAATTCGAAAAGAAAATCAAAAAATATGTAGTAGTGAGAAAAGATGCCGGAGCGCCCAGAAAATGGCTAAAAATTGGTTGAGGAGGTTTAAAAATGCAAAGATTAAAATTTGACAGTATATCGTTGACTAATGAGAGCCCTATTGACAAAGAAAATTCAATTTGAGAAAAAATATCAGAAATCAGATGTTTATGGACTCAATTAAATTTTATCGAAGGTTTAATTGAATTTATAGAGGGTTTGATTGCAAGAAAAATTGATTTTAAAGTCAATTTAGGCTTTTATTGGAAGAAATTAAAGTTCTAGGGTCAAATTACAATTTTAAAGAGTTTGATTTGGTCAAATCAAGGGTTTAATTGTATAATTATTGAAGTTTGATGGCTAATTAGGGACTTGATTGAAAAATCCAAAACTAAAGACCAAACTGGAAAAGACACGTAAATAAAGGGGCTGAAATTGACCAAATCAGGGGCTAAATTGAAAGTTTATTGATCAATTGAGGGTCAAATCGCATAAATTCAAAACCAAGACTGTTTTGTAAATGACGTTAAAATCAAGGGATCCAATTACAATTTACCTGGGGGCTTGATTACAAAATTGCAAAAACTCCAATGACCAAATTAAAAATATCCATTTTGAATTGGAAAACGGTGTTGTTTCAAAAATACTATTCATTGTCTTCTTCAGAAGCCGTTTCAACAGTAAAGGTAGTGGAGCCGTTTCAATCATGAGGCACCTCTCACGACTATTATCCCTCACCCCCATGATGCGTGCCTACCGTTACCACCGCATGGCGTTCTCCGGCCTTATAAAAGCAAGAGAAAGGCCACGAACCAAAGGGGGGGAGAAGAGAGTAGATGAGAAAGAAAAGGCAGTTAAAACCCAGAGAGCCAAAGTAAAAGAAACCAGTAGAGAGAGAGGGAGATAGAAAGTAAAATACAGAGGAGAGATATAGAGAAAACAAGAAAGCAGAGAACTAAGAATGAGCGAACGAAGAAGCAAGAAAACTAGAGAGAACAGAAAAAATCCAGCAACACGCAGAGAAGAAAAACAGAAGCATTGTCCAGAGCAAGCCATTACCATCGTCTTCAATTTTGTTTCCGCCTTCAGGTTCGTTCTCCTCATCTTTGTGCATGCAATTCTATTTGCATTTTACTGTTCAAGTGAATTATAATTCACTTGAACAATAACTACATTTGCATTTTACTGTTCAAGTGAATTATAATTCACTTGAACAGTAACAGAGCATTCACGGGTGAGGAAGCTAACGCGTGCTTCTTGTTTGCCCAGCCGGGTCACTGGCCCAAGCCAGTGACCTGGTTAGGTTTGCTGGGTCCGTCGACCATATATATAGAGTGGACCCATTGAAAAGAAAAAGAAGTGATTTGTATTTTTATATTGTAAAGATATAAATCTGGTATCAAAATACCTAGTTTTATACAAAATGTTGCAATATATATATATTTGGAAAAACAAAAAAAATACTTTATTTTCATGCATACGACCAAATCTCTCAAAGATATATAAAAAAATCACATCGTAGTTTCATACAACATAGAAAATTTCAAAAAAAATATGTTTTAACATGCATTTTTGACTTTAATAACAAGTTTAATAAAGTCATGAGAACTAGGTCAATATTTCAAAAAATACCAAAAAATATTTTGTTTTATTTTAATATCTAGAATCATGTACTTATACGTAATACGTGTTTCTAATATTAAATAAAAAAGGTTGTTAACAAGACAATTCACTTGAACAGTAACAGAGCATTCACGGGTGAGGAAGCTAACACGTGCTTCTTGTTTGCCCAGCCGGGTCACTGGCCCAAGCCAGTGACCTGGTTAGGTTTGCTGGGTCCGGCCCAGCCATATAGGCCGAGCTGGACCCAGCCCAAAAAGAAAAAGAAGTGATTTGTATTTTTATATTGTAAAGATATAAATCTGGTATCAAAATACCTAGTTTTATACAAAATGTTGCAATATATATATATTTGGAAAAACAAAAAAAATACTTTATTTTCATGCATACGACCAAATCTCTCAAAGATATATAAAAAAATCACATCGTAGTTTCATACAACATAGAAAATTTCAAAAAAAATATGTTTTAACATGCATTTTTGACTTTACTAACAAGTTTAATAAAGTCATGAGAACTAGGTCAATATTTCAAAAAATACCAAAAAATATTTTGTTTTATTTTAATATCTAGAATCATGTACTTATACGTAATACGTGTTTCTAATATTAAATAAAAAAGGTTGTTAACAAGACAATTGCAAAACCTTTAAACCACATCAAGCCGCAAAGCAACTTACCTCAGGTAGAGTGTGCTAAGGGTGCTAATACCTTCCCTAGCCACAACCAATTCCTTACCTGTGAATCTCTAGCAAGACCTGTACACCCGGGTTTCCTAGTGAGCCTGAACCAAATATTAGGTGACGACTCTTAAGAACAAATCAACGAATAAAAATCATCATCGACAACGCGCGGGCACGTGCAACACAAATTATAAGAATTAAAATATGCCTTCTTATACAAGATTAAAATCATAAGCATATTGGAATGATATGCATGAGTAATGTCACTTTGTTTTGCATAAAAAATAAGGTATTTCTCTATTTTTTCTACACACTCTTTTTTTCTCACCCTTACTTCTCTCCACTCTCAGCATTCCCCATGTTTTTTTTTAACTTTTGATGAAATCTTCAAACCTATTTATAATGGTCAAAACTTTCCCTCCAATTGCTTCACACTTATGGCTCACCTTATTTCACTCGGCCTCACATCCTCACCATTATTTTTCATAAATTCTTATATAGCTTCATTGGCTTTATTAGGCTTTAATTTATCCTCATACACTTGCCCTGATGACAATGGAACAAGTATGTATATATTTCTATCTTTCTCAGCAGTATACCTATTTCAGAACCTATTATACTTAGCCTTCCTATCAAACTATTAAGGTCTCCTCAACAATAGGTATGAAGCATAAATAGAAACAATATCACATACAATCTCATTCTTAAACTTTCCTACTGTGAATATAACCAAAACCTAAGTCACCCTAACTTCTCCATATTCATTCAACCATTGAAACTTATATGGCTTATCATATTTAGATGTATTCAGGTTCAACTTTCTAACCAAAGTTGAGCTAACAACATTAGTACAATTACCATTATCAATTATCATATTATCAATGTAGCACCTACTATGAAATATATTCTTCCCTTGTTACTTTACAACCTTTTCACAAACCTGAACACTCAAAGATCTCCTTGTAACCAAGGATTCTCATTGCACAATAAACTTCACATCATTACAATCATCAAACTTTGTCATCCCCTCCAAATCATCCTCACTAGCCAATTCCATCTTACCATCATCTCTTATAATCATAATTCTCTTATTTAGACATTCATGTGTATAATGCCCAAGCTATTGACATAAAAAATACCTAATCTCTTGCCTATGCTTTGGCTGAGCAATATTTCCCCCCTTTTCCTCCAAAGCTGCAACTTGCTTCCTAACAAATAAAGGTTCAACTACTTTAGGTGTAGTCATTGGTTTCATTTGTGGATTACTATCTATCCTAAAAATTAACTTCTAACCCAAAGAGAAACATGAATATCTATCAGGTTTTGCATTACCTTTTCTCTTTAACTGTTTCTCCATTTTTACAACCATGTATACCATATCCTCAATCACCATATGACGTTACAATTCCACCATATTAGCAATATATTTATTTAATCCATTAAAAAACCTAGCCATTGCGGCTTCTCTATTGTAAACCTCGAGAATAAACTTTTGCATAAACTGAAAATAATATAGATGGAAAAAAAGAACTTTAAATTAACCTGGAGATAAAGATGGTAAGGTTAAATATAAGGAAAACAAATTAAACTCAAATATTGAGGGGTGGAATTATAAAAATAAAAAAAGGTATAACTGAAATTGTAAGTGGGGTAAAAAATAAAATACTTAAGTAAGCGAGGTCAAAATATAATTAAAAAAATGAGATTATAAATATTCAATTTTCTTCTTCCTAAGGCCAAAGAACAATGGAAACAAAAAGGAGGAGAGAAATTTTTTATTTTCCACCAAAAATTATGAGAGAAACACCAAAATTTGTTAGGTTTATACAAGATTTAGATCAATTGGTATGGAAAGCATCATTAGGCAAGGAAATTAACAAGGAACAAATGATGAAATTATGAGGGGAAGAGAAGGAGAGGGCCGAATGGTGTGCAAAAATGGAGGAGTCAGAATTGTTTGACTGGTTAAGGATCGAAGTCCAATTTATCACCAGGTAAGGAGCCTTAAACTTGATTATGCAAACCAATTTGAATTCGATTAGGAATTGGTGCATTAATCTTGAATTTAAATTAGGATTCTTGAGTAGAATTTGGGAGAAATGTAGAATTGTGTGGAATTGAATTAATTAGGCTATTGTACATTGCTTTGAATGTGAAATTATGTAGAAATACCAAAGAAAATTTAATGGTTAAAGAATCAAAGGTGGCTGGCCATTAGGGGAGTGAATTGAAAGAGAAGAATTTATGATTTTCTTTGTAAATTGCTTGTGATGGTTAGGTAAGATAATTATTACATGAGAAGAAAAAATGAACCCTTAGTTCCCTTAAGCCAATTTTTGACCAAAGCAAGGTTAAAATGAGAGGAAGAGTTTTTGAGATTTCATACGTTAATAATGAATAAAATATGTGTTGTAGAAGGTTTGTTAGTAAGTAAAGCATGATGATTTGTTAGTAAGGAAATTTTGCAAGGGAAAGACCATGGTTTTCCTTAGGGGGCTCTCGGCCCAAAATGGCCATGGAAGAAGAAAAGATGAATGGTATGAATTATATGGATAAATAAAATGTCAATGTAAAGGTCAAGGATACAAAGAATGGTTTTAAATGAGAAACCAAAAAATTTAACAAAAGTCATTATAAAACTAAATCGAACATATGTGTTATGTAAAGTGGAAATGAATATATTGACTATAATGTATATCATATGGCTTGAATTAGGAGGAGTTTTGAAATGTAGGTTAAATGTGGAATCCAATAATATGCATATTTTCTTGAAATGGTTTTGACCATTTTACACAAAAAGGGTGAGTTAGGTTAAACGATTCTTGGAAGGTCATATTTAGTAAGGTTACTATATGTATAATGTAAAAATGATTGTTTTGGAGGAAAAGTGGAAAACGAAGATGTTTGAAGGTTCATTTAAACCATTGATGAAAATTGGACAGACCCTAAATTCCAGAAGGGATTTGAGCCTAAAAAGGATAGAATTTGAGAGAGGTTTCTTCATGGAAGTTATATCCAAAGATATTAGCTTTCCAATGAGTCTAACCTCGCTAAATTTAGAGTTCTAAAACTCCAGATATAGGAAAAACTATGAGAAGAGGTCAGACTACAATCTTTGCTGACAGTTTCGACAAGTTTCTAAAATGGGAGATTTAGACGTTTTAGGGGCAGAATTGGGTTTCTTTACCTCGAAAAATGTGTAGTGTTATGTCTTAGCATTTAAAGGAAATAATCCGTGTTCGAAACTGAAGTTTATAATATTAGTTATAATTAAATAAAGAACAATGATCTTAAAGGATGTAATGGGAAACACAAATGTAAAGGAAGAATTGTTAAAAGGAAGTCAATATTTGTTATTGTTATTGTTATTATGAGAAATGTAACTTAAATTGGAAATAATGTGGAATACCTGTGAATACAGGGTGGATCATAAGAGCTGCACAACAGTAGCAAATAAGCGCGAGCTAAGCTTCTATAGCAGGTAGGCGTTCTACACATATATCTTTTTTAATTGTACATAATTTTGAAAATTTGTTTAATTTTGGATTTTATATATAAATGTTGCCAAAAAAAAAGGGAAACATCTAATGAATAGATGATAAATGAAAACAGACTTGATTAACTATTTCGGTTAAGAATAGTTAATGATATTAATGGGTTCAATTGATTACGACATTTCCTTGGATTCGATTAGTTGGTCCTGAGTACGAGAGGCTAATGATGTTAGTAGGGTTTGCTAATATCGATATGATCATCCTAGAACATGGGAGATATTGAACTTGATTAACTATTCGGGTTTAGAGTAGTTAATGACATCAATGAGTTACATTGATATTAGCATTTCCATGAAAATTGATTAGCAATTCCTGGTATGAAGGATAATGATGTCAAAGATTCTTAACATCGGCATTTCCATATATATTTCAAAGTACTGTTGGGACTTGATTAACTATTTCAATTTAGAAATAATTAATGATATTAATGGGTTACATTGATATCGACATTCATGACAAACTTGATTAGTCAGTCTCAATATGGGAGACTAATGATACTAATGAAATTTATTAGTATCAGCATTACCATCCAAAGGTTTTTAGGAAGAAAAAGATTTGATTAGCTATCTAGTGAAGGATAGTTAATGATACCAATAAATTGGTATTGACACTTTCTTGAAGGAATTGTCCTTCGGTATTAAATATGATATTGGTTGGAAATTAAGAGTGGAATGAAAAAATGTTAGTAAATTCATGAGAAGAAAATCCTAAAAGGACCAAGTAGGGAATTGTAAGAAATATGAATGTATGTTAGTCTTGAATAAATCGCTTAATTACCAATGTTAATATTGCTTTCCATGATATTTATTATCCAATGTTATATTTGTTTTTGGTCCGTCACACTCATGAAATGAGTGATTATTAAATCATTCTATCATTTTGTTATCTAGTTTTAAATGAATGCTTATATATTTTGTATCTTAAGCAATTGTTGTGACTTAAATTGTAATAATATATTTTAAATTGAATGTAAGAACTTAAATTATATTTTCATGTATTTATTATATTTTACATGTATATTTATTTACTTATTTAATGTCATTTAATACTTCATTTCTATTATATTAATGTTTGAGAAATTGTGATTGCATTGATGTGAGTTGTTGGAATTGAGACCCAAGATAATTGAGTCGTGATTGGATAATGGTTAATAAAAGTGTAACAAGTTGTTAATTTGAGACTTCTCGATATAGGAGAGACTCTGCTAAAGTTTCAGTAAAAATTTTAGTGGACCGTTGCATGAATTCAGTTTTTTTTTTAAAAAAAAACATTACCATGTTTTTCCTATATTACGATTGGTGTGTTGTTCCAGTAACTGTGATGTTACATCTATCCTAAAAAATATTAGCTCTAATCATAACTACTTTTATTTCCTTAAAGTACTCAACCACACTTTTAAAATCCTGAGATAAGTTTTGTAATTTATTATATATCTCCTTGTAATTGTGAGTAAGTGCAAACATTTTCCTCATGTTTGCCTTTATCTCCTTCCAAACTTCTATTGGCATTTCTCCCTTATGCCTTCTACTTGTAACAAGCTGATCCCATCAACTAATTGTATAATTAGTGAATACAACGACAACCAATTTAACATTTTTTTTCTTCTGAATACCTATGGTAATCAAACACAAACTCCAATTTTTTTTCCAATCCAAGTAAGCCTCCGAATCATTCTTTCCCTAAAACCCTAGACTTTAAAGTTTAATACCACTCAAATTATGTCTAAACCATCATGCTCTTCAAAAGTCCTACCCTGGCCAAATATATTAGTTGGTTGTGACTTACCTTTCATTCTCTTTCTAGGCTATGACTCATACACTCGACTTTGTTGCGTTCAAAATTTTCTACCATAATCAACTACATCTTCCTCCTCCTTTTCTTCTTCAGAGTTATTGCCCACACACTCATCATCCACAGTAGCCCTAATGGTATGCATTTTAACTTCCTTTATCTTACGACTAGGAACTCCTTGTAGACTAATCATCTCATCAAACTTATTAATGCCTCCAACATAGCTTCCATTCTATCATGCATTTCTTCCACTATTCTCGCATTTTTTATGCAATACTTTTTGAAGACATTGTTCATACCTGGAATAAAGGTTTGTAGCAAAGAAAAGTTTTCCTTGCACAAACCTTACGTGTTTACTCTCGCAATAAAATTCACTCCTCTCGTGTTTCACATAATTTACTAGTTTTTTTCACTCTAATAGCCTTGCTACACCTTTTTCCACTCTATTCCCGTACTTTGGTTTTTAGAAGTAACTTAGCAACTTATCAAATAATTAACCAAACTATGCAATGACTTATTTTATGTTTAAAGACTCAAGAATCAATAATTTTCAAACTTTTCAAAATGAAACTTGTGAACAAACTTACAAGTAGCCATGTAAATTTGTGCAGATATAATGATAAAAATGAAGACATGAAATAAAAGCAAGAATTATTATTAAGAAATAACGAAAACTACAAAATTCAAGTAAATAAAGAAAATGATGCAAGCAATAAAGAAACTAAAGAAATTGATGCAAGATAATTCTTTTTTACCCAAATCTTTAAGAAATCAATCAAGATCACTAAGAATTTCCAAGACAAGTTTCGGCTAAACCTTAATTCATGCAAGATCCAAATTTCTGAATTTCTTCTCCAAAAATCCTTTCAAGATTACGATTTTGATTCTTTTTTCTTTTGTTCTTTTTTTTTATATGTGTTGAATTACTCAAGTCACAAAGGTAAACATAATTTGTTGTTTTGTATGTAACTTTTCGATACCTTCAAGACTTTTCCCTATCAAAATCGATTTATTTTTTTTGTAAATCAAACACACAACCAAGATTAAATAAGAACCATTTTTTTTTCTATATTAGCTTATACCCTAGAGAGAAAGAAACCAAGAAAAATAAGAAAACAAACCCTAGATATGGCAAGGTTTAAAAAAAACCCTAGAATTACTTGTAACAATGAAAATTAAAGAGATATAACCTGAAATTAGTCATGCTCTGATACCAAACTGATGCAGAATTATCCCTTAGATTGGTAATTTGAGATTTGAAAAAATGTTTGCAACTTGACTCAACAAGATCCTTGCCTTGAAGAACCAAAGTTATATGCAATTGATCACCCCTGCCTTACACTTATAATAAGATGCAAACAAGAAGTATAAATCACAACAAAGTTAATCAATCATTTGAAGAATTTGCAAGTTTAATCAATAACTTAGTATGAGAATCACTTAACTACACAAAAAGAAACAAAGCACACAATATGCCACAACGTTAAAGAAAACCTCATAAACTAAAAAATAATATTAACAATTGGTTTACATTGCAGAAAGCTAACCTTAATTTGATTTAATGGACTCAAACTTGATAAATAGGCCTTGACACATTAAAAGCCCAAAATAATAAAACAAAACCTAACCCAAATAAGCCCTTAAATCTCACAATCCCTAAAATAAACTAAAAGATAAATAAATAATAGCTTAACTAATTAAAATAGGACCAAATTTGAATTTCTTAATCTGTTGGCAGGATCGAAGCCCAACTTTAAATGAATAGATCTCCATCGTCTTGACGAATTAGAAGATCTACCATATAGCACTGGAAGTTATCTTCAAACAAATTTTCTTATTTCAATCTTTTTGTCATATCCATATGCTCCTCTACAAAACTTTCTTGAACTAAAATCAAATTAATCAAAACTTGTTTTTTATTCTTTGATATCCTCTACAAACCTTAGCCCATGTATGTCGAAGAAGTTCATTAATTGCCTCTTTGAATCTCTTTGCTCTAAGTCTTTTGACTGGACCAAATGGAACCTCTAATGAATCTCTTATATTGAATCCAACTTCTTAAGATGGTAGAATGAGATGCCATATGTCATTTTTACCAAATATCAATTTATTTTCTAAAATCTACATGCAAATTCATTTTTTGTTAAAGAAATGCCAATTAATCATTTAGCAAAGAGTTTTTCATAAAATCAAGTCAATTGAAGTTATCTTGATAGATCCATTATCTATTAATGAGATTGTGTCACGTGTTGGGTTCAGAGGATTTATTTATGATTTTTGTTGGTGGATATAAATAATAGATAGTTGCGAGAAAAGGGACAAAGACTATGCAAAGTGATTTTTAGCTTGAATTTCATTTGATTGATTTTGGTGAATGCATTACATTTATACATAGTACTTCTTTATAAAATTAGATTTTATAGTATAAAAAGATCATCTTTATTCATTCTTGATAGCATGAGTGCCCCTCATGAAAAACCTTATTTACTATATATAGGCCTTTATAGTTAGGTGCCCACTTGCATATTATTGACATAATTTTTCTCAATACCAAGTCTCCCTCCTTAAATTCCTTCGGGTGAACCTTCTTATCATATACCATGGTCATTCTTTTCGGATATAGTTGACCATGGCAAATAGTAGTCAACCTCTTTCATCAATCATATTTAACTGTTCATATCATATTTTGGTCGATTTTAACTCTTCCAATTATACCTCCATCTTAAAGAAGGAATTTCAACTCTACAAGCATCACTGCTTCCATTCCATAGACAGTGAGTATGGTGTGGCTTCTGTGGATGTCATCGCTTTAGTGCAATGTGCATGGAAGGCATAAATGAACATCTCACGCCAATCCTTATAGGTGACAACCATTTTTTGTACTATTTTTTAAATTCTTATTTGCTATATCCACAACACCATTCATTTTTTACCTATATGCAAATGAGTTCAAATGCATGATCTTCCATTTTTCACATAGATCAACAATAATTTTTCCATTGAAATTATAACCATTATCTGTTATTATTGTTTCTGGTGAACCTCAGATCCTTTTCAATGAACCAATTGACTATTTTTTAGGTTACATGTGCATAAGAACAAGCTTCTACCTATTTATTAAAGCAATCAATCACCATTAGAATGAACGATGCTTATAACTTGCTCTTAGGTTGATTGGTCAGTTGACATCCAATCCCCACATAGAAAAGGGTCATGACAACACTTAGTATTGAATAATGACATTGACAGTGCATTGATATTATTACCATATACTTAGCATTTATGGCACCTTTTGACATGCTATATACAAATTCTTTCCATAATCATCCAATAATGGCTTGATCGATGCATCTGTTTGGCCATCATATGCCTATTTATATGAGTAATGCATTTTCCTTCATAAAATTCTTACAAGGCCCTCTTGGATTTTTCAACATCCAAACATTGTAGCAAGGTACCATCAAACACCTATTTATACAAGATTTCTCCATCCAAGTAGTACTACATTGTCATCATTCTCAATGTTTTTTTTTTATCTACCTTGGATTCCCCTGATGGGTATTCTAGGTATTTGATAAACTATTTGATATTATGGAGCCATGGCTTTCCATCTTCCTTTCCTTCAACCAAGCAACAATGAGCTAAGGAATTTCGATCTCATATAAATAGGTTGTGCTCTAATCCTATAATCGCTCTTAACCATTGTCGCACGTGTGCGGCGTCGTGGCGATCGCCCACCACCCTCATCAGGTGTGGATTGTCTATCTTGGCCAATGTAGGGAGATAAGGAATTCTTGTCTTTTATTAGTGGAAAAAATGGAATGGGAGTCGCCACCTAGTATTTTGGTCACTAGGAACCCTAACTGGTCTCAGAGATCGGGTACGGAGACTGGTTGCGTAAATGGACGGTATTAGCACCCTAAATACGCCTTACCTAAGGTAAGCTGCATTGTTTTATTGTCTGATAAAAACTAAGGTCTTGTCGTGTTTTCTAATTTTTGGTCTATCTATGATTTAAGAAAAGTCTTCCTCGGTAAGGAGGTCCTTATCTTATCGAGTAAAAACCTAACTGTGCTAACGTCAAATAAAAAAAACTACCTTTTTAATATCAGGAGTACGTTTTATGTATAAATTCGTAATCCTGGATATTAAAAGAAAACAAAATATTTTTTGGGTGTTTTTTGAAATATTAGCCTAGTTTTCGTGACTTTAATAAACTGGTTATTAAAGCTAAGATGCATGCTAATACATATTTTTTAATTTTTTGTTGTATGAAAATATGATGTAATTTTTTTTCTTTGAGAGATTTGGCCGTATGCATAAAAAAAAATGATTAAGCAAAATAAAAACTAATATTAAGCAAAATTTCATAACAAAATACGCGGAAAAATCATAAATCTTTCCGAAAATGATTTTTGAAAATTTTTGTGACTAGGCCGGATCCGGAATAAAATTGGGTTGGGACCAACCCAAATAAAATACCAACTATCTTATATTGGGTTGGACTCAGCCCAGTCACGTGGACTGGTTTGATGATCCAACCCGGACTGGTTACTATACTATGCACAATAACCTGTTAATTATAATTAGCCGGTTATTGTGCTCATGCACAGTAACCGGGTAATTATTTTCTTGCTTGCAGAATGTGCACAGTGCACGTTCTGTGACACGACCAAAAGATTGATGTCTTCTCCCAAGTGCGGGAGTGTCGAAGTAATAAATAACCCGTAAGACCGGGGTCGAACCACATGGAGGTTAATTGTATAAATTATAGATAACAATAATACAACAACAACAATAACAACAACAATAATAATCCTGAAGAAGAAGAGGAAGAAGTTGATGTGAACTTTGAGATGGAAGATTAACGTAAGGATTAAACAATGATAACAACAAATATCAAGGTTAGAGGATCCACTAATGGTATTTCAAACAAGTATAGTATAAACCCTTATTATTCAATTGGAAACCACACACAAGGAGGTTCCAATCAGATTATAAATTGTTAACATGATTACATTAGCTATCTTATTCGAATAATGCTAATACTTGTAAATGTTGTCGGGCATTCATGATTATAACTTATGTTAACAACAAATCAAGTTCCTTTCATAGCTCGGGTGTCGGTTATACCATACAGTATGGGCTATGAAAGTGCCAAGTATTTGTTGTACCAAGTGTTATACAACATAAATCTAGATTAACCATTTAACAAGCAAAGTATTAAAAGTGAACAAGATAACAAATATAAAGCATATTAGTATCCAACATTAAGGTCCATGTTGAGTTTATATTATACTTATCCTTACACCATTAGTGTAACCTTTTCACCTTGACATAATTAACTTAGCTAGACATAATGAAAGAAAGAAACATAAATAAACAAGATAAGAACATAAGTAAGATAAAAGTTAACTAAGTAAAGGAAAGGAAGTGAAAGGCACAAACTTGATATTAATGAAAGCAAAGCATAAGCAATACAAAGAGAGAAAGCAAGAGCATGATCTTGATCTGAACACCAAGATGCCTAAATACATGGCAAATGCCTCCTTTTATAGGCCAAAATTCGGAACTATTGATTTGTTGACTAATTGATGAATGGGTGGCCACATCTTGACTTGATGACAATTCTTATCTTCTTGTCTGCTAAAAACGCCATTGATGACGTCATAATTTGAACAAACTTCAATCATGAAAGTTCTAGGAAATTGTCTCATCTTTCCAGGTTAAACATTTGAGATCATTTGGACTTCTAGAACTCGAGATATGGGCTGAACACTGAACAATGTCTGGGGCTGCGGGGACAGATTCGGACTTCTTCGTTGTTGCTACAATTTGGACTTGAAAACGGCCTTCTTAAATCTTGGACTCCCATGAAAGTTGTAGGCCTATGTCTTATCTTTCCATCCATATAAGGTAGACCTAAATCCGAGATCTACGGCTCCGGATATGACCCGATTACCAAACGGTGTTCCGGTTTGGACTGCACCAGCATCTCTTTTCTAAGTTTGGCCATCTCTTTGTCCTTTCAATTTCAGTACTTCAACTCATCAATCAATTCTTTCATTTATGTGATAGGCCTGCATTTAAGATGAACATTTACCATAAATTAAAGGTATCTTATATTATTAGATATGTTATTATAAAACATGCTTTAGTTAAGGAGTTATTGATACTTCAAGTGCAAAATGATGATATAAAACCTTGATAAAAATACACTTTTAAGTACTAATCACACCCCCCAACCAGCTTATTACTAGTCCCTAGTAATCAAAGCGTTAAAATAGAAAAACAATTTGCAACTTTCACAAAGCAAGGCATTCATCATTCAACTTCCATTAATCTATCCGGATAAACAAACTCTCATTAAATTTATATATCTGCTCAATACCTCTTAAACAAGATATTAATAAACCTTCTTTGTTATGTGCTCAATGTACAAAAACATAGATGATGGGGCTTTTATTGGAAGAGAACAATATTTGGTTCTAATGTTTAAGGTTAACTTCCTTGGGTTGGGATTATTATCTTTTTTTTTTTTTTTTCTTCTTCTTCTTTTTTTTTTAATATATATACATATAACTTAAAACACAATGCATCTTTAACCCATGTAACGAGCTTTCGGCTAATGACTCCCGAGACAGTTGATCTTAGGGCATTAGGTGTTGAGACACCCCTACGAGCTTAGTAACTCGGGTTGCGGATACTTGATACGTAGATAGTGCAATGTTTGATTCCCTTAAGCTTTTCTCCTTAACCCATGTAACAAGCTTTGGGCCAATAGCTCCCAAGTCAGTTGACTTTAGGGTATTAGGTGTTAAAACACCCCTTCGGGCTTAATTGCTTAGGTTAGGGAGGCTACGAAATCAAACTTATCTACGTTTTTATTATCATTATTTTTTTTGTTTTTTTTTTTTTTTTTTTTTTTTTTTTTTGCAAATTATAGACTATCCCTATCCCTTAGTTGTTACCTTTAACAAAAGAACACAAATAATGTAATAATCCAATGTGCAACCCACAATCATATGTTAAAGTGTGTGTGTGAAAATGAAGGTTTAAGAATACTTATTAAATAAGTATATGAGCGAGAATCAAGTGATAACAATGCGAGAGTTTGTAAACCTGAATATTTCAAGAAGTATTCTAATAGGCCTTGTTATGAATATTGCAAATAACCATTGGAAAATGTTTACTAAAGATGCGTCTCAAGAGTCACTAAAATTCCTCCTTACTCGCCATCCTAGTAATAACAGGTTTTGTCAAATGGCTTTAATAATAGCAAAAACAGTTAGTAAGTTAGGTTTTTTTTTTTTTTTTTTTTTTAATGTCAACTACTACCCTCTCCCCCCCCAACCAAAACGAGACATTGTCCTCAATGTCATAAGATAAAAAGATAGAGTATAGAAGACATCACACGAAACAACGAACAACCGACAATCCCGAAACACACTTGAACAAATATAAGAGATAACAAAACAGAAAAAAATATTATGCTATTAATAAAACTGAAAGACATAAATTTTTACGAGACTCAAATCGTAGTTGTGATTGTGGCTCACATCTTCCCTTGGTTTTACGTCCAAGAACGGCTTAAACGCCCTCATGGGTCGGGGATAGGCTTCCCATCCGGTTTCTTAAGAACGGCAAACGGAGTCTTTTACGGTCGGATTCCCAAGACTAAGTCGATCACGTTCTTTATGGAAATGGGGTCATAAGTCTTGAAATGCACAATGCACATCTCCACCGGGATATGTCTCCAAAGTCAATAGAAGATTATCTAAAGATTCCTTATGTTTTGAAATAAATCCCGACTTTTGACAATTTTCACAAGCTTTGCGAGATGCATGCGTGTCCTTGAACATGGTGGCCCAATAAAATCCATTTTGAAAGATTTTCGCAATGGTCTTTTTTGACGAGAAATGACTCCCACATGCTTCGAATGATAAAATTTAATGACATTACTTACCTCATTGTCGGGAATGCATCTTCGAAATATTTGATCGGGACAATATTCGAATAAATAAGGGTCATCCCAATAAAATTTCTTCACTTCGTTCGAGAAACTCACCTTTGTCTTCGGTACTCCAATGAGTTGGCAAATCTCCTGAGGCAAGGAAATTGATATTTTTAGCAAACCAAGGCTTTGAACTAATAGAAAGTAAGGATTCATCGGGAAAGTAATCATCGATTGGTGTGATATCGGATGTCGAATCTGTTGTCACTTTTGACAAAAGATCCGCATCAACATTTTCGGTGTCTTTTTCATCCGTGATTTCTTCACGAGAATAAATCATTTGCAAATCTTCAGATTCATCCAATTCGGTGTTACTCAAAGTAGATTCAAATTGATCATAAACCAATTCTTCAATAAAATCTACTTCTTGTAAATCATTATCATCTCCAGGTTGCTTGCAAATGTTGAAAATATTCATCTCCAATGTCATGTTTCCAAAAGATAGCTTCATCGGTCCATTCCTACAATTAATTAATGCATTAGAAGTTGCAAGAAATGGACGTCCTAAAATAATAGGAAATGAATTACATGCTTCAACGGGTTGTGTGTCCAAGACAATAAAATCCACGGGATAAATGAACTTATCGACTTGGACTAACACATCTTCAACTATTCCTCTAGGCACTTTTACAGATCTATCGACAAGTAAAAGAGTTACAGAAGTTGGTTTTAACTCACCTAGATTGAGACTTTGAAAAAGCTGAATATGGAAGTAAATTCACACTAGCTCCAAGATCAAGTAAAGCTCTTTCAATTTTATGTTCTCCAATAAAGCATGAAATTGTAGGACAACCAGGGTCTTTATATTTCAAAGCATTATTGTTTTGAAGAATAGCACTTACTTGTTCGGCTAAGAAGGCTTTCTTTTTCACATTCGGTTTTCTCTTCACGGTGCACGAGATCTTTCAAAAATTTAGCATAAGAAGGAACTGTTTGATAGCATCCAGCAAAGGTATATTGATCCTTACCTGTTTGAAAGTTTCAAAGATTTCAGAGTTGTGATTAACTTTCCTTTGTTTAGCCATGGCATGAGGAAATGGAAGTCTTGCGGGGAATCAGTCTTTTCTTTGCAATGATCGATTCAACCCCTTCCTTACCCTCGAGAGATTGACTCATCATCATTCTCACAAGGTTCAAGAATGGGTTTTTCAATAACCTTACCACTACGAAGAGTGATGACTGATTTTACATGATCCATGTGTTGGCTTCCCGAACTACTTGCATTCGCATTGTATTGCCCCTTTGGATTTTGTTGTGGTTGAGATGGAAACTTACCTTTCTCTTGGAAACTGAGAGCAGATGTCAATTTTGCAAGAGTATCTTTAAAATCTGTCATGCTTTGAGCAAGTTGAGTGTTAATTACCTCTTGCTTTTCCATAAATGCATGCAATGTTTCCTCAAGATTTCTTCTAGGAGGTGGAGCATAAGGAGGTGGAGCATAAGGAGGTGCATATCCATGAGAATTTTGGAAATTATGGTGTGCTTGAAACGGTGGTTGTGAAGTTTGTGCATTATTGTTATCACTCTTCCAATTGAAATTTGGGTGATTTCTCCAACCAGGGGTTGTATGTTTGCGAATATGGGTTATGGTTGGGCCTTTGAAAACTGTTTAATGCATGGGCTTGTTCATGGAGACATTCTTTAAAAGAAGGCAAGGTTGGACGGTCATTGGTTGAATGTTCGTTGGTTTCCACGATTTGACATGCAATGTCTTGAGCAGATTTTAATTGACCACTCTTTTTCAATTCTAGCGCTTCGACTTTTTAGCTAAAGATGCAAACTTGGCTTGGAGGTCATGATCTTCCCTAAGGTTGTACATACCCCCACTAGATGTATGAGGTTGGGTTTTACTTGGTGCCTCATAAGTACCTGTGGTGTCCCAATTTTGTGCATTTTCAGCTAGCAAATCTAAGTACTCCATTGCTTCATTAGGGTCTTTATCCTCAAAAGTTCCATTGCACATCAATTCAACCATTTGCCTATCTCTAGGAGTTAACCCTTCATAAAAATGTGAAACTAATCTCCATGTTTCAAAACCATGATGGGGGCAAGTATTAAGCAAGTCCCGATACCTATCCCAACATTGATAAAATGTTTCTCCTGGTTTTTGAGAGAAAGTAATGATTTGTCTTTTGAAAGAGTTCGTTCTATGAGATGGAAAAAACTTCTTTAAAAATTGTTGCTGCATATCATCCCAAGCACGAATGGATCCAGGTCTCAAATTTTGTAGCCATGTTTTAGCTTTATCTTTTAATGAAAAAGGAAAAAGCTTCAATCTAATGGTGTTCATGCTACAATTTGAGTCATTATACGTGTTGCAAACCTCCTCAAATTCCCTTAAATGCAAGTATGGATTTTCTAAATCTAAGCCATGAAAAGATGGTAAAAGTTGAATAATGCCTGTCTTAAAATTAAAATGAGATGCATCTGGTGGAAAAACTATGCATGAGGGTGCACTTGTTCTTGTTGGATTCATGTGGTCTCTAAGAGTTCTAACCCGAATATTCTCATTATTCTCATTATGAAGCGATTGGTTATCTTCTTCAGCCATATTTTCTAAAAATGATGAGGATACCCTACAAAGTCTACCACTTAATGTACGTGACCACACTCTCATGCACGTGTAAAAAGAGAATAAAAAGAAGAAGAAAACAAAAGAAGAAGAAAACAAAAGAAAAAGAAACAACACAAAAGAAACAAAGTTAAATACAATAAAAGTAAAAGAGAAAATAAAATAAATACTATAATTTGTACAAGAATTTACCTCCCGGCAACGGCGCCAAAAACTTGACACGACCAAAAGATTGATGTCTTCTCCCAAGTGCAGGAGTGTCGAAGTAATAAATAACCCGATAAGACCGGGGTCGAACCACAGGGAGGTTAATTGTATAAATTATAGATAACAATAATACAACAACAACAATAACAACAACAATAATAATACTGAAGAAGAAGAGGAAGAAGTTGATGTGAACTTTGAGATGGAAGATTAACGTAAGGATTAAACAATGATAACAACAAATGTCAAGGTTAGAGGATCCACTAATGGTATTTCAAACAAGTATAGTATAAACCCTTATTATTTAATTGGAAACCACACACAAGGAGGTTCCAATCAGATTATAAATTGTTAACATGATTACATTAGCTATCTTATTCGAATAATGCTAATACTTGTAAATGTTGTCGGGCATTCATGATTATAACTTATGTTAACAACAAATCAAGTTCCTTTCATAGCTCAGGTGTCGGTTATACCATACAGTATGGGCTATGAAAGTGCCAAGTATTTGTTGTACCAAGTGTTATACAACATAAATCTAGATTAACCATTTAACAAGCAAAGTATTAAAAGTGAACAAGATAACAAATATAAAGCATATTAGTATCCAACATTAAGGTCCATGTTGAGTTTATATTATACTTATCCTTACACCATTAGTGTAACCTTTTCACCTTGACATAATTAACTTAGCTAGACATAATGAAAGAAAGAAACATAAATAAACAAGATAAGAACATAAGTAAGATAAAAGTTAACTAAGTAAAGGAAAGGAAGTGAAAGGCACAAACTTGATATTAATGAAAGCAAAGCATAAGCAATACAAAGAGAGAAAGCAAGAGCATGATCTTGATCTGAACACCAAGATGCCTAAATACATGGCAAATGCCTCCTTTTATAGGCCAAAATTCGGAACTATTGATTTGTTGACTAATTGATGAATGGGTGGCCACATCTTGACTTGATGACAATTCTTATCTTCTTGTCTGCCGAAAACGTCATTGATGACGTCATAATTTGAACAAACTTCAATCATGAAAGTTCTAGGAAATTGTCTCATCTTTCCAGGGTAAAATTTTGAGATCATTTGGACTTCTAGAACTCGAGATATGGGGTGAACACGGAACAGTGTCTGGGCTGCAGGACAGATTCGGACTTCTTCGTTGTTGCTACAATTTGGACTTGAAAACGGCCTTCTTAAATCTTGGACTCCTCATGAAAGTTGTAGGACTATGTCTTAGCTTTCCATCCATATAAGGTAGACCTAAATCCGAGATCTACAGCTCCAGATATGACCCGATTACCAAACAGTGTTCCAGTTTGGACTGCACCAAAGCATCTCTTTTCTAAGTTTGGCCATCTCTTTGTCCTTTCAATTTCAGTACTTCAACTCATCAATCAATTCTTTCATTTATGTGATAGGCCTGCATTTAAGATGAACATTTACCATAAATTAAAGGTATCTTATATTATTAGATATGTTATTATAAAACATGCTTTAGTTAAGGAGTTATTGATACTTCAAGTGCAAAATGATGATATAAAACCTTGATAAAAATACACTTTTAAGTACTAATCATTCTGCATGCAAGAAGAAAACCTAGAAACATAGATGAGGGGGAGAGAATTACTTGGCGGTGGCGCTGTTATCGCGGTGGACAGCGGCTGTGTTGTGGTGGCAGGAAGTGTTTCCAGCGATGGAGAGAAAGAGACCAGAGAGATGTTACAGTGTTTATCTTCTTCCCTGTCTATCTTCTATTTTTTGGCTCCCTTCTCTTCTATCCTTCCGTTCTTTAGCTCTCTGTTTTTTTTTGTTTTGTTCTGGCTGCGGTGGTGCTAGTGGTAGCTCACGGTGCTGGTGTCAGTGGCAAACTGGGGAGAGCTGAGGGTGGCCGGTGGTCTCTTTTTCTCTGCGTGTTCCTCGACCTCTGTTTCTGCTCTCTCTTGTTCTTTCTCCTTTTCTCTGTTTTGTTTTGGTTTCTCCTCTGTTGCTACTGGTGGCAGCTGTTGTTGGCGCTGCTAGTGGTGGAGGAATTGTTGTTGTGGCAATGAGGCAGGCATGCGGTGTTTGCTGCAGTTTGTTTTCTTATTTCCGTGCGGAGGCGCAACCCTCTGTTTCTCTGTGATTTACGTATTTTTCTTCCCCCCCACCTTTACGTTTCTTCTTCTATTTTTTGACGATGATAGTGCTGTCGAGGGTGACTGGGAGGGATGGTGGCAGCTGGTGGTGGCTCTGGTGGTTATGGCAAGAGGCCACGGTGGAGAGAGAAACAGAGAGAGGAGTAGCTGCTGGGATCCCTGAAAAAAGATGATTATTTCTTAACTTTGGACCCCCTCCTCTCCTCTACTGGAGCATGAAGATAAAATCTATTTATAGGAAGTGGAAGAGGGACACTTTGTCTCTTCTGGTACAAAATCTCAGCCCTTGGTTCGACCCGAAAGCATCCTAACCATCGGCTCAAAGTAGCAATGATGAACTGTCAGTTTTTTGCAGGAAAATGGCTGGTCGGGTTGGCCACTTTGGGGCGGTGCCACCGCCTCTGCAGTCTCAATCAACTCGAACGGCTTACACTATCGTGTAGTCAGGTATCACAGGATCGTTTGCGTGTATGTTTTGTCCAATTTGGTGAAGAAATGAGGCGCTAAATGCCTTGGGAAGGTGGCCACCCAACCAGCCTCGCTGGAGAAGAAGATGAACAGTACCTTACGATTTAGTCCTTCAATTTGTGATTTATTTCTATCTACACCCTTGATTGGCTTCAAACTTTTAATTTTGTTTAATTTTACCCATGAAGAACTTCAATTTAAACCCCACATTTCGGCGTATTTTTCCCTTTGATCCTTGGTTTCGGATTTATACAATTTGACCCTTAATTGATCAATAAACTTTCAATTTCTTCAATTTGACCCCTGATTTGATCAATTTCAGTCTCTTTATTTATGCGCCTTTTCCAATTTGATCCTTGGTTTTGGATTTCTTCATTCAAGTCCCTAATTGGTCATCAAACTTCAATGTCTATGCAATTAAGCCCCTGATTTGACCAAATCAACTCTAAAACATTCTACTTTGACCCCGGAACTTTAATTTCTTCCAATTAAAGCCTAAATTGACTTAAAAATCAATTGTTGTTGTAATCAAACCCTATATAAATTCAATTAAACCTCCAATAAAATTTAATTAAGTCCATAAACATATGATTTTGGACTTTTTTACTCAAATTGAATTTTTCTTTGTCAACAAGACTCTTCATCTGTAAAAAATATACTGTCAAATTTCAATATTTGAATTTTTTAGCCTCCTCAACCAATTCTAGCCATTTTCTGGACGCTCTGACATCCTCTTTTCGCTGTTATTATTTTTTAGATTTTTTTGGTTTTTAGTTCGAATATTTTTTTATTTTTTGAAAGAGAAAAAGTGAATTTAGGGAATAACTCAAAAATGGGTTATGACAACCATGAAATCTAACATTACCAAAACATCTGCAGATTTATTTTTATCTCTACCTAGATGTCTGAATTTAATCTCATCAAACTCATTTGCAAGCTTGTTGAGATACTTCTGATATGGCTTTAACTTATGATATTTGGTCTACCACTCACCTTTTTTCTTTATAGTTTATCAACATTGAACCACAATATACATTAAGCTTTCTAACTTGCATTTCTAGGGTAACCTTCAAGCCTTGAATACATGCACCATACTCCGTAATATTATTAGTACATTCAAACTCTTACTTGAGAGAGATGGGGTATTTCCTTCCACTCAGAGATATTATTTCTGCTCTTGTGCCATTTTTAAAAATGTTCATAACACCATCAAAATACATGGTCTACCATTCATTTTTTACATCGTCTATTTTTTTATTTAACATCATAACATCCTCATCTAAAAAGTTAAAATCTATGGGTTATATTAATCAATTGCATTTTCTACAAGATAATTCACAATCACACTGTTCTTCATCGCCTTTCTTATTATATAAACAATATCATACTTTACTAGCAGGACCTATCATCTCATTTTCTTAGCTTAATAGGTAAGGTTTCTAAAAAAATATACTTTAGCAAATCCATATTTGAGATAAATCATGTGGTATAGTAAAAAATGTACTATCAAAATTTTCCGGTGCTCCACACCAAACTACAACACAACTTATTTCGTGTACTATAATGAGATTTAAAATCTATAAATATCTTATTGAGGTACTGGTTCACCTATTCGTTTTTACCCGAATCATCATGTTCACCTAATACACATCCTATAGTGACTTCTATAACTGTCAAATACAGGATTAAGGGCCTATCTAGTACTAGTGGGACCAATACCGGATTGGATATATATCTTGCTTGATTTTATCAAAAGCTTTTTAACAATATTTATTCTACTCTCTTAGGTTTTTCTTCTTTGGTAGATGAAAAATGTGTTCACATGTGACTATTAGCTAGGAGATGAATCTAGTAATGTAATTCAACCTATCTGAGAAGCTTATGACCTCCTTTTTAGTACTTGGTGCTGGAATTGCTTGGATTGCTTTGACCTTATTTGGATACACTTCAATACCTATGTTACTCACTATAAATCCTAATAACTTCCCAGATTTAACGTCATATGTATATTTTATTAGGTTCAATTTTATCTAATACTTGCATAATTTTTCTAAAACCTTTTTCAAGATCTGGACGTGATCCTCTATTTTTTTTTAGTGATCATGTCATCCATATACATCTTAATCTCTTTATAAATTATATTATGGAATAACATGATCATCGGTCTTTGATAAGTCACCCTAACATTCTTCAAGTCAGAAAGCATGACCTTATAGTAGTATGTCTTTCATGACGTGATAAATATAGTTTTTACCTTTTTTTCTCCCATCTTGATATGGTTATATCCAGAAAACTCATCCTTGAAAGAAAAGGTGGCATTTTAGTAGTGTTATCAACTACGATGTTAATGTGGGGAAAAACAAAGTCATATTTAGGGCTTGCTCTATTTAAATTCTTGAAGTCAATATAAATTCAGACCTTCATGTTCTTCTTTAGGACTGCTATGATATTGGAACCCACTGAAGGTATTTAATGACTTCAATAAACCCTACTTCAAATTTCTTCTTAACTTATTCTTTAATCTTGAGTAAGACTTTGAGTTTCATCCTCAATTTCTACTTTATTAGTGTATCCATCTATTAATAGGAGCTTTATCACAATGTTTGTCACACCCGGACATCACGACGACTAATTAAAAATAATCTTTCATGTTTAGTTTTTCGGGAAAAGAACGGATATCTGGCATCTCGTCATTTGGAGAATTATTTCTCATTTAAGGAGTCACCACCTAGTATTACGGTCACTTAAGACCCTAATTTATCAACAAAAATTCTATGGTCCGGGATTGGTTACACAAAAGGAAGATGTTATCACCCCTTAAGTGTCCTACATGAGACAGACTGCATTGCTGGTTTTGTCTAAAATTGCTAAGAGTTTGTTCTCCTTTTTTTTTTCTTCCTATCATATTCCTGACTCTCGCATCAGTGAACAGTACCTACGAATATTTCCAACTCTGGCGCTGGTAAATATTACACAAACCTAAAAAAATATGATATTCCTGACTGTGACGCCAATGAATAAGTTTGCAAAATTTTGAATTTTTAATGAAGAAGAAACAATTTTTCTATGCCTTTTTATTTTTGTTTACCTTTTTTTATTTACTCTTTTAAGACAAGAATTTAAAAAAAGCATTGCACAACAAATTTACATTTAACAACAATGGTCCACGGATTGAGCATACAACAGAAAAAAAAACACAGAAAAAAAATAAAACAAAGCGTGAAGGGCCCACAAATAAATGAATAAAGATCCCTAAATTTTTCTAGAATTTTTTTTATATAAAAAAGGGGCTTGTTTGGCCAGACATCAAAACAAAAAGGGGAATAAAATATATGGGAAAGGCGTAAGGGTGTGTTTTTCCAAACACACCCTTAGTTAAAAGTAGCTTGGGTTGGATGGGCTGAGGCCCAGACTCGGCCCATTCTCTCCTTTTTTACTGGGCTGGATCTAGCCCAGCTGGCCCGGCCTGGTCACTGGCCCAAACCAGTGGCCCGACTAGGCAGCAGGCACACGTGAGCTAACTCACTCGGGCTGGTATGTTATCTTGCAAACCTGTTGATACTCCTATCTCTATATTTAAAGCTACCATTCTGCCCGATCCATTATTTTCTGATGCTACACGCTTTCATCAAATTATGGGTGCTCTTCAATATCTCACTTTTACGTGCCCAGATATTTGCTTTGCTGTTAATAGAGTCTGTCAGTTTATTCATGCTCCTATAGATTCTTATTGGGTTGCCGTGAAACGCATCCTGCGTTATCTTCGAGGTACGACATCTCATGGCTTACATATTACTAGCAGTTTTTCTTTTGCCTTACATGGTTTTACAGATGCAGATTAGGCAGGCAGTGTTGAGGATAAAAAATCTACAGGTGGTTACCTTGTGTTCTTTGGTCGACGCCGATTTCGTGGAAATCGGTAAGCAACGCACAGTTGCTCGCTCTTCTACTGAAGATGAGTACAAAGCCTTAGCCGATGGCACTGGTGAGGTTATCTGGCTTCAGTACTTATTAACAGATCTCCAGATTCTGTCTGCTTCTACTCCTAGCATCTGGTATGACAATCTTGGTGCCACTTATTTGTCTGCGAATCCTATCTTTCATGCTCGTACAAAACATGTTGAGGTTGATTATCATTTTGTCCGAGATAAAGTTGCTAAGAAGGAGATTCAGATTTGTTTTATTTCCTCTCGGGATCAACTTGTCGATGTCTTCACTAAGCCACTTCCTACTTCTTCGTTTACTGCTTTTCGTTTCAAGCTTCGGGTTGATCCTCCACCCTCAGCTGAGCGGGCATATTATAGAATGTACTTATATAGGAAATACTATATAGAAAATATTATAGACATACTCCTATGTGGTAACCTCCACCATTGCTATTGTATATTGCCCTACACACACACACACACACACACACACATATATATATATATATATATATATATATATATATATATAGAAAGGGTTGGCTAACCATTAGGTTAAGCCTCCTAATTATTCTCAACTTTCATGAACTTTATGTTTAATTATAATTAACAATTGTATTGATAAAAGTGGTGAAATAACTATATTGTGGTTTACATGTCTAGATGTTATTGCATATCATGGTGGTTGAAGTCTTTAGTTTGAGAGTAGCTGCTTTATGCCAGATTCATTTATTAGTTCACTAAACTATATCTTGGACCTTCTAAAATGGTCTTAAAGGAGCATGCTAATGAATTTCTCACTTCATCTTTTTTTTCATTATTTTTTCCTCCTAATGAAGCGGGTGCTTACAAGACTCTGACCTATGTCCTTGTATTTGCAAGCCATGAGCTTACCAGTCAATTAAACAATGACACACACATATGGAGAATACACTGTTTATACTTTATGATTGACTTGATTGGGCCAATGATCTTGATTGGCATATGTGATGTTCAAGTTCCATTTTTCTTTAAAAATCGCATTGATGTAATAGCTGAAATTAATTGTGTTTTATTTTTTTTAGATCAAATTACATGGCTGAAAACTCATCAAGTGGTGCTTCTTCTATGGCTTCAGCTCCAGCAAGATCAGATGATCCAGCATGGGCTCATGGGCAAGTGGTTGTTGGTGCAAAGAACTCAAGTATATGTGTTCATTGTAGCAAAAGGATCAATGATGGTGGTATTACTCGTCTGAAGTATCACCTTGCTGGTATTAAAGGCCAAGTTAAAGCTTGTAAAAAGGTCCCTCCAGATGTGAAATGACAAATGAAGTAGTTGATAGAGGACTTAACAATGGAGAAATAGAAAAGAAATAAACTTAGAATTGATATTGGAAATTCTCAATCACTTTCCAATGATGAAGTCGAAGAGGGTGATAGTGCAAATCCTATTTTTAGTGATATCGGTTCACAAGCAAATAAGAGATTGATAATGCAAGGCACAAGTGCAAATAGAAAAAAGATGACTTTATTCGTTCCACGAACTACCCCAAGTTCACAACCTAGCATTAAAAGTGCAATGGCTTCTAAAGAAAAGGAACATAATGCAAGGAAGGTCATACCAAGATGGTGGTATGATGTTAATGTACTATTTAATGGTGCCAAATCATACTATTATCAACCAATGATAGATGCCATAGCATCAATAGGACCTAGTTTTAAAGGACCATCATATCATGATTTAAGGGGATCGTTTTTGAAAGGTGTAGTTCATGATGTCCATGAATACTTCTTTGAAATCAAGGCTAATTGGAAACTTTATGGATGCTCCATTATGGCAGATAGGTGGTCAAATAGGAGGAATGTACCAATTGTGAATTTTCTTGCTTATTCTCCAAGAGGTACCATATTCTTGAAGTCAGTTGACACTTCGGGTCTTTGAAAAGATAAAGAGACATTGTTTGATGAAGTTGTCAAAGAAGTGGGGCAAGAAAATATTGTCCAATTTGTTAATGATAATGAGTCTGTATTCAAGGCTGCTGGGAAGGCTTTACAACAAAGGTATGACACTTTCTTTTGGTCTCCTTATACTGCCCATTGTATTGATTTGATGTTAGAAAATATTTCTGATCCAAGATATTTTTCGATGATTGATGAAACCATTAAGAAGGCAAGAAACATAACCAAATTTATATATAATCATGCATGGGTTTTAGCTTTGACGAGGAAAGACTTTACTAATGAAAATGATCTATGTCGTCCTGACATTAAAGGTTTGCTACCCATTTTTTAAGCATCCAATGTTTACCTAAGTTTAAGAAAAAGCTTAGACAAATGTTTACTTGCATGAAATGGGTAGAATCAAGTTATGGTAAAAGTAAAGTTGGAAAGGAAATAATTGCCATAATTTTACAAGATAAAGACTTTTGACCTCGATGTGAACATATAGTCAAAATTAGTGAGCCTTTAGTGCGAGTTCTTCAGTTAGCAAATAATGAAGAAAAAACAGCAATGAGTTATTTATATGAGGCAATGGATAAAGCAAAAGAAGCCATTAAGACAAGGTTGAAAAATAGAGTATCTCAATATGGACAATATATTCGGGTAATTGATGCTAGATGGGATAAGCAACTTCATAGTCCATTACATGCAGCAGGTTGTTTTCTTAATCATGGAATCTATTTTAGGCTTTTTTTTTCAAAATAAAAGGAGATTACTCGAGGCTTGCTTAGCACAATTACTAGATTGGTCCCTGATTGTGACACTCAAGATGTAATTAGTTGCCAACTTGAGGAGTATAAGAAAGCAACTGGTGATTTTGGCATTACCTTAGCTATTCGTCAAAGAGAAAAGTTAAATCCAGGTAATAACTTTTTGTTTTTTAAATATAATATTGTTTTGTATTTATAATGTCTGATTTATTAAACTTTTGTCTTATCTAGTTGCATGGTGGGAGCAATTTGGCAATGATACTCAAGAACTTCAAAAGTTTGCAATTCGAATTCTTAGTCAATGTTATAGTGCAACTGGGTGTGAAAGAAATTGGAGTATATTTGAATTCATTCATTCTAAAAGACGCAATAAACTAGAGCACAAGAGACTGAGTGATCTAGTATTTGTTTGTTATAATTTGAGGATTCAACAGAGGTAAAATATCGATATTATCATATTAATAATATATTGAAAATGATTATTACTATTTTCATTAACAATGATATTAATTTTTTAAAATTAAATTTATCACTAATATATATATGGTTTATATTCATGTTGGTTTTTCCATGTTTATACTTTATAGGAATTTGAGCAAAATAAGGGATGTTTTAGATCCCATTAGCCTTGATAACATTGACCTATTAAATGAATGGATTTATGAAGAACCTAGCCTTATTGATGGAGATGATATAAATTGGGAGACTATTGAAGCACCTTTGTTTATTTTGACGTTAGAGGATGAAGAGATAATATGTTTTGATGACGAGAATGAGCTTGGTGGAAATGATCAACTATTGAAATGTCCAGTTGATGATTTTCCCTACATACCACCACAAGATCAAGATCCTTATTTCTATGTTAATGATGGAGATGATGTTTGATTTATGTTTTTTTTGTGTTAAAACATTTTACTTTCATAATATTTTAGCATTTTATTTAAGTTGAATTACTTTAAGTTGAAGTTCTATTTAATCTTAACTATTTAGAAATATTTTAAATTTTAAAATTATATTTGCTTGACATTGTGTTTGTAATGCATAATTTATAATTAATTTATCTTGAATTTGAATTATATATATGAATAGTACAACCCTAAAATGGCACGTTGAAATGTTTTGAAATTGAAATATTTTGTTCCAATTAAAAAAACAAAATACCTTCCAAAACAAAATTTACAACCTTGCTTTAAATTATCTCTGATTCTCTTCATTATCTTCGGTTCCTACATTAACTAATTCGAGCTCTTCCTGATTTGGTTTTATTGCATTTTCTTTCCATTCCCCTAGCCTAGTAAACTTTTTAACGTTATTGTACTCCCACTTCTTTTCATTTATTGAATTATTTTCACCAAAATTAGATTAATTAATCTCAATGCAATGATTTTGTCTTTTTATTGATGGCCCCACTTTCAGGATTCTTGAAACCAAAAGGCATGTCTAATGAGTGAATGATAAAAATAGAGCAAGGAGAAGCTTAAATGAAAAGAAAAGAAAAAAAAAGAAAGCAAGACACAATTATATGAAAATCGCATAATCTTATTAATCAAAGGAAAAGAATCATATAAGGATCATCACAAAAACATATTCCTTTTCAGAATCCTAAGCCATAACAGCTGAAAACAAAACAGTAGCATTAATTACTTTAGAAACACCATCGAAATCTTTTAGGCTTCCTATTTGCTTAGTTCCCTCTGTGCACTGTTGAACTAGCTCTTTAATTGGCAAGGCCTCCTCTGAAGTATTCACAGTTAGCTAGGTTAGTACCATGGTTTAGAGGTTATTTTCTTGTGTCTCAACGTGGTCAACATAGCCTTCAATCTCTTTCTTTTCCAAATGGTGAATGGAGAGGTCAATAAGCATCTTGTTTAACTTCTTTACCTTATCTCCCTGCTGTGTCACACATGCTGGATAAGGAAAGGTCTTGTAGATATACATAATATCCATTTCCTCCTCGTTTAGGTCTTTGACCTTCAATACAAGTAATTCTTTTATCTTGCTTCTTCTCTATACAAATCATTGGTCCACATCATTCATCTTCAAGTAATTAACCCTTTCTGACATCCCTGTACTTGGGCTATATCTCATTGGCAGCCTATATTTCAACAAATATCTTGCGATAATTTTTATGGCTTCAGAGATCTCAGGTTTACTTCTCACAGCGTTTTCTAGAACCAATTCGACATTCATGATCTCAAATATATACAAATCCCCATCTTTGCTTTTTTATACCTCAACATACACAACCAACGTATTCTTGGTTAGGGATAATGTTTCTTTAGTTTTGAACATTATCAATCTCCCATTGACTATAAACTGCAACCTTTGTTGTACGTAGTGATGACACCACGACTCCTGTAGAATGAATCCAAAGTTATCTTATTAATGACAAGTTATAGGACTACTGGATATCAAGCTCTTGCAGCATAACCTGAAAAGGTTATGGCCCAATAACCAGTTCTATATCTATATCACCCAATACCTACGTTGGTGATCCGTCGTATGCTCTGCCATCATGTTACTAGGCGTTATACATACATATATATATATATATATATATATATATATATATATATATGATGTGTCGACTGGGAGATGCTCTGGAATGTGTCTAAGTAGCATATTGAGTGTTGAACCATTGTCTATTAGAACTTTTACGATGATATAATCCTTGCATTTTACAGTAACATACAGTGGTTTATTGTGCCTTGTTCCTTCTGAACCCAACTCTTCTTATGAGAAATACAAATAATTCATATCTTGGATCCTTCAGACTAGATGCTTTATCTAGTATGACATAATTTCTTATGGAACATAGGCTTTGTTCAGGACTTTCTGCAATGCTTTCCTCTACGACTCTAAGCTCAAGATAAGAGAGAGCAAGGAAATATGTGTTGGGAATTTTTCAATTAATCAACTGTATTATATTCACCATGTTTCATTAGTCTCAGGAATTTTATGGCCTCTTCCTTATTTATGGGTTTAGTAATATCATCTTTATTAGCTAATTCTTCTATCTTCAGATGTGAAACACCTCTCGTTCCTAGTCAATCCTCCTATTTATGCTTGCATGATTGGGAAAGACTTTTTACTCTCATATATGTATTTATTATTGTAGGGAAAGACACTATAGTCTCTATTATTCTAACAGGTTGGTTTTGCCAAGATCATTCTAGGAGCCTGCCTATTCATTGTTGACACACATTTGCACACTTATACCTTTCTTGTTTAAAAAGACATCATCCCTACTATATATATATATATATATATATATATATATATTTTAATCTTGATGTTTTCGACCCAAAACTTTCCAAGAGTTAACATGGTCTTAACTTCATAGTTAAACTCTTCACTATAATTTATATAATGTCCAGAATAGCAATGGAACTTACACTACTAAAAAATGGAGTAATTAGCAACGGACTATTCCGTTGCAAATAATACTAAAATCCGTTGCTAAAACAATTTAGCAACGGAATTAGCAACGGCAAAAATCGGATGCAGATTTGTCGTTGCTGATTTTTTAGCAACGGATTTATCCGTTGCTGAATCCGTTGCTAATTGTCAGCAATGGATTTTCTGTTGCAAAACTAGCAACGGATTATCCGTTGCTCATTTTAGCAACGGATAAATCCATTGCTAGTTTTGTGAATCAGAACTGGATTCTCCGTTCTTGATTCATGCATCGTTGCAATCACCAACGGAGAATCCGTTGGTGATTGCATTTGTTTTTATTAAATTAATTTTTATTTATTTATTAAAATAACTTTTAATTTATTTATTTAATTATTTATGGATATTTTAAAAGTTGTAGAATATATATAACCAATATAAATTAATTAATATTAAAAATAATTATATCATTAATAAAAATAATAATAATAATATTCATATTATAAAAATTTAGTTAAACTTGCATTAATACAATTAAGTTCTAATACAATTAAGTTCAAATACAATAAAAAAAAAACAACAAAAGATACAATCATGGTCTTGGTTGCGAAGACGAACCATGATATTGTGGATCAACACAAGATTGATCAAGATATAAAGGTCGAGGTGTAGGTCGAAAAATTGGTTGAGATGCGGGACCCATAGGTGTCATTATCTGAGGAGCCATAGGTGGCGGTATTGATGGAGTCAAAGGTGGTCGCATACTGATGCAACCATATTATTCAATAGTTTCACCCACATTTAACTAGTGTTTTGCCTATGTTTTATATATAAAATGCCTTGATATTCTTTGTTTTATGTTTTGAAGGCACTTTTGGATGAAAGATGCAAAAAGGAGTAAATTGGAGATAATTGGCAGATTTGACCTTCAGTCGATGTTTTGTGCAGAGCGTGAGCTCTAGACGTTGAAATGAAGTGATTCCAGTGGAATTAAAAAGGTAACATCCATACCTTTCTGGACATCTAAGGCAAGAAAATAAAATAAGGAAGAGCATGGAAATCGCAGCCTTCAAAGTCAAATCTCGCAATCTGTCAGTGTTGACCTTCGGCCATTCCAACTTGAATATCTGGAGCTACAGAAGTCCAATTGATTCAAACTCAATTGTGGTGGATTTATGACTCAAAGTTATATAAACTCTCCAAATTTCAGCCAAAAAAGATGTCATATGAGGGAGATATGATTTTTCAAAGATGACATCTGAATTCTGCCAGCAAACAGGTTTCGTGAAGAAACGAGTCCAAATTACGTTCCGAAGCATCTAAACCGATATCCAAGTTTTTATTTCAGCAATTTAGCTCCTCTAAGTCAAAGCTTGAAGATTTCATGCAAGGCTATTTCTTCTTTTTTAGGAAAATAGTTATTGAAGTACTTAAATGTAAACAGTCAACTTAATGGAGGACTATTTTGTAAAATAGAGACCTAGGGTTTCCTAGGATATAAAAAGAATGAGAGAAGAGAAGGGGGGCAGCCAGCCAAGAGGAGAAAAACGTCCCCCTCCTCTAAGAAACTCGAAATTATGCATTCTTCCTTCTTTTTGATTAGTTGTTCAACAAACATGCAAGGCTAAACACTTTTTCTTTGTTGCAAGGACACGGAAACCTTCGGATTTCAAGAACTGTGAGATTTATTTTACCTTTTCTTTTCAGTTTATATGATGAATATGTTTGTTCTCCTATGCTTATTTTTCCTATGATTCTTTATTTTAATTGCTAGAGCGGACTCTAAGTTATTATTGTAGACAATCTATTGCTAAGTTTGATATCAAAACCGGAGTTGTGGTATATGAACTTGTGAAGCAATTGAGTTTAATAATTGTGGCGGATCTACGTTATTAATCTTAGGGAGAACATTCAATCAAATCAAACATAGACTATGGACGGTTATGTTTTCTTGATTAATCAACTTATCTAGTTCTTAAGGCTGCCATTGAATTAAATTACTAGTGCGGACACGTGGTTGTTTGATGGTTAGGGTTAGTTATACGGCGGATCCGTTAACTAACCAATGTTAAGAAGAGATAAATATTTAGAATATAAATTGATTTTTCATTTCCATGATCAGTTCTGATTTCTGTAGGTGAATGTGTGCTTGCGACCAAGGTTTGTTCTCTTGATAATTTTCTGATTTTATTAAATTTCGTTTGATAGTTTTCTGTTTTCTTTTGTGTTAGCCTAGATAACGTCCAAACCCCCCAAATTGCATATCATCTAGCATAAAAATCTGACTTGAATCTTCCTCGTGGGATCGACCCCTTGCTTGCTCTATACTATCTTGTGTGTTGTGCTTGAAGCTAGGGTAATTAATTTGTGCGACCGCGACATCGCAACAAATTTTGGCGCCGTTCTTAGGGAGGTAATTTTAGTTGATTCTTGTGCTTGTCTTGTTATTTTTATTTGCTGTGATTCAAAAAAAAAAAGACAGAATTTTTGCTTGCGGCGGTAGTGTTCACTTACGGCGGCGGTACTGTTCAAAACAGAATTGTTGGTGGAATTAGGTATCAGCCTTTTGTTTCTTGAAGGGAAACGACGTTCTAAACAGGCTAGTGGTTTACCACTAGCTCTACCCTATTGAGGCCAAATTCCGCTGTTTTCTAGTGTTTTTAGGCAGTTTTAGTTTTCTACCGTAGGATTTTCGTACAATTTGCATTGTTTTCGATCTCTTGTGTGGTTACTTTCTTTTGAGTTTTTTTTTTTATGATTTGTGCTAGTAACCCATTCTACTAATCAAAGTCAAGTGCAGTTGGATCTCGAAATAGAAAAAAACTTTACGCAGGTTACGAAAGGAAGCTCGCGTCAACATCATGGCTGTTGAACGACAACAAACACTTAAGAAGCTTGCTGCTCCTAACATGGAAAATCAACCATTGTGCATCAACATCGACAATAATGTAAACTTTGAGCTTAAATCTGGTTTTATACATTTGCTACCAACATTCAATGGTCTTGCGGTGAAGATCCTCATACTCATCTCAAGGAGTTCCATATGGTTTGCGTTGGCATGAAACCGAATGGAGTTGACGAAGAACAGGTGAAGTTGAAAGCTTTCTCTTTTTCTTTAAAAGGGGCAGCAAAGGCATGGTTTTTCTCTATTCTCCCAAGTTCCATTGGAACTTGGAATGCCATGAAGAAGATTTTCCTTGAAAAATATTTCCCAGCATCTCGAGTTGCCAACATAAGGAAAGAAATATGTGGGATTCGACAATCTCATGGAGAGACACTTTCCGAGTATTGGAAAAGATTTGAGCAACTGTGCATTCAATGCCCTCATCATCAAATACCCGATCAACTGCTCATTCAATATTTCTATGAAGGATTGATGCCTCTTTGACCGTAGTATCATTGATCTTGCAAGTGGAGGGGCATCGGTAGATAAGACACTCGAGGCTGCACGCCAACCGATCTCAAACATGGCAGCCAACTCAAAACAATTTAGCACGCATGGAGACTTCGTAAACAAACGAGTAAATGAGGTAAGTATTTCTAACCTTGAAAATAAAGTTAATGATCTTACTTCTCTTATGCGTTCTTTGGCTTGTGGAAATGTACAACAGGTGAAAGTTTGTAGCATATGTTCCTTACAAGGACATACCTCAGATATGTGCCCAACAATGCAAAAAGATTACATTGAACAGGTTCATGCAGTTGATGGAGCATTCAATGGACAGTCCCAGCGTAAATATGATCCCTTTTCCAACACGTACAATCCTGCATGGAGAGATCACCCCAACTTATGCTATGGGAACCCACCTCAACAAGGCAATCAAGGCCGACAGTTCCATCCCCTTGGATTTCAATCCCAACGGAATTATCAAGCGAGACAGCCCCCTCCATCCACAAACTCCAATGTTATGGGGTCATCATCCAATGATGATCTTCGTGAGATGATGAAAACTTTGGCTTCTAACACTGTGACCTTGCAACAAAATGTCATGTCTTTTCAACAGGAAACACGGTCAAGTATTCACAATTTGGAGAAGCAAATGGGGCAAGTAGCTTCAAGTGTGGGGAAATTGGAAGCACAAATGAATGGAAAATTGCCCTCCCAAGCATTGAATCCAATAGAGAATGTTAGTGTGATCATGCTACGAAGTGGGAAAGAACTTGAAGAGAAAAGGTCAAAACAAATTGAGATGGAGGAAGAAGAAGAGATAGAAACCGAATTGAGTATAAAGAAAGAACATCCTCCTCCTCCACAAACTGAAACATCGACCAACACTCCAAAGGTAACTCCTCAATTAATGAATTCCAGTTTTAAAACAATTCCACCCTTTCCTGTGAGTTCTTCTAGGTCAAAGAAAGAGGACAAAGAAAAAGAGATTTTAGAGGTTTTCAAGAAAGTAGAACTCAACATTCCTTTGCTTGATGCTATCAAGCAAATTCCCAAGTATGCCAAATTTTTGAAGGAGTTGTGTACTACCAAGAGAGCTTTCAAATTGAAAGGTCATGAAATGGTAAGTATGGGTGAAGTTGTATCTGCTGTTGTTCAAAAGAATATGCCTTTGAAGCAAAAAGACCCGGTGCGTTTACTATCCCATGTGTTATTGGTAATGCTAGTTTCAAAAGGGCCTTGTGCGATTTAGGTGCATCCATTAGTGTTATGCCCAAACATGTTTATGCTTCTTTTAGTCTTGAGCCTTTGAATAAAACTAGCATTATAATACAACTTGCGGATCATAGTTTTGTTTACCCACTTGGTGTGATAGAAGATGTCCTAGTCAAGATTGATAGTTTGGTCATTCCATGCGACTTTTATATTTTTGATATGGAACATGATTCTTGTTATTCATCAAACAACACTCCTATATTGTTTGGGAGACCATTCTTGAAAACTGCAAATACAAAGATAGATTGTGGTAAAGATACTTTGTCTATGGAAGTAGGAGATGAAAAGATTGAATTTAATTTTCATGATGCAATGAAATATCCTTATAGCAATGTTTATTCTCTCACATGCTATGACCAAGTTGATAAGTGTGTGCGAAGCAAGTTTTTGATTTTGATTGTGAGGATGGATTAAGCGTAGCTTTGAGCTATGGCTATGATTTTACCAAGATAGAAAAGATTGAGAGGCATGTATATGTTCCCGAAACGTGCGGGACTCGGCATTGGATTTGCAAGCTTTGCAAATTGTCCTCCATGATGCAGAGTCATTTACCTCATCACGGACAGTGAATGGGTGGCGCCTATCCTTTTGGTGCCTAAAAAGATTGGAATTACGTTGGAAGAAATACAAAATGATGCTTACGAGAATGCAAGGATTAACAAAGAAAAGACTAATAGTCTTCATGATCGAATGATTACAAGAAAAGAGTTTAACGTTGGAGACAAAGGCCTTCTTTATCATTCACGTTTGAAACTTTTTCCTGGAAAGTTATACTCTCGTTGGATTGGACCATTTGTTGTTTCTAATGTTTTTTTCTTATGGTGCAGTTGAAATTACAAGTTTAGAAACCAACAAAGTACTCAAGGTCAATGGGCATCACTTGAAACCTTTCTATGAAGGTTGGACGACGAACTCACCGCTTCTACGGAGTTAGCTGAACCAATCTATGAAGAATGAGCATGCAACATGTCGAGCCAATGACATAAAACAAAAGCGCTTACTGGGAGGCAACCCAGCATAAAAAAAAAACAGATTTGCTTTCTTTTTCCCTTATCTTTTATTTTTCGCATTTTACTTTATTTTTGTCATTCTCCAATATTCCTTTTCTTTTATTTCAACATTGAGGACAATGTTGTGTTTTAAGTGTGGGGTTATTGGGAGAATGTTGGTTTTCTTATTTTGGTTTTCTTTGTTGTTCCAAAAAAAAAAAAATTTCTATGTTTGATCTTTTGAACTCCTATTGATTTATGAGAATGTGAGTATTACATATAAGAATTAATTGAGATAGATGGAGATATGAATTGAATGAAGGAGTGTGCATGCAAGTTTTAAGGTTTAATTGATTTAGGGATTGACTTTGAGAATATGCCATGTTGACTTTATAGTGTTATACCAATGCAAGCTTTTGAGCCTTCAACATTATATTCTTTTATTCTGCCTTCTTTCAATGATATGTATCTCTAGAACTTGCTTCATATCTTGTTGAGATTACATTCACATTACATATATACATGAAGATGATAAAGGCATTAGGAATTTTAAACACTTGAGCCAAAAGCCAACCTAAAGCATATTATCCTTAGTGAGCCGCTTTTGAGCTTGTTTATCTTTTCTTTGCTTTATCCATGTATAAGCCTTAACTTTTTATATGTTTTCCTTTTCCCCCGCCAAGGATTAGTAGAGCGTATACTTATGATATCTCATGGAATTATGGTTGGAAATTATGTGAAAAGAAAGAAGAAGTGATGTTTGATGAAAAGATGGGCAAAGTTGCCAAAGGTAAAAAAAAAAGGAAAGAAAAAAAGAAAAAAAAAAGGAAAAGGAAAAGGAAAAGAAAAAAAGAAGAAAAAAATGTTCCTTTATGTTCTTAAGATTTTATGTTGAAAAAGCTTGAAATCAAAAGAAGTTAAGCATTGGTGATTAAAGATGGAAAATTTATGTGCTTTGATGGAATATCTTGTTCGAAATATCATTTTTCAGAATGCTCTACTTTCTTTGGTTTGAACCTTTTCTTTTACTCTCTTTTACCTCACCTTAACCTTAGCCCCATTACAAACAGAAAATAAGACCTTTTGATTCATGCATTGTTTGTAATATGTTAGTAATGTAGATGAGATTGAAGAGCAAGCTTATGATAGAACATATTAATTGATTGAATTTGAGAGGTTTAAACACATAAGCCTTAAACATGTGAGTGTTGGAGTGTATATCAATGAGAGGACCTATCACTTTGGCATGGCATAGATTTCATTTAAATCCCGACGATTAATTAAGTTTTGAAGTTTGCATGTAAATAAATTCATGAAAATTTATACTCTTTATCCTTCTTAATTGTGTTCTTGTTTATAATGCATATATTCTTGGATATTGATGGGAGATTAGAAGATTAGTCATAGTGATTTCATTTAATTTAACTTCAATTTGGTTTTACCTATCCTTTCTCGAGGACGAGCAAGAGCTAAGTGTGGGGGTATTTGATGCAACCATATTATTCAATAGTTTCACCCACATTTAACTAGTGTTTTGCCTATGTTTTATATATAAAATGCCTTGATATTCTTTGTTTTATGTTTTGAAGGCACTTTTGGATGAAAGATGCAAAAAGGAGTAAATTGGAGATAATTGGCAGATTTGACCTTCAGTCGATGTTTTGTGCAGAGCGTGAGCTCTAGACGTTGAAATGAAGTGATTCCAGTGGAATTAAAAAGGTAACATCCATACCTTTCTGGACATCTAAGGCAAGAAAATAAAATAAGGAAGAGCATGGAAATCGCAGCCTTCAAAGTCAAATCTCGCAATCTGCCAGTGTTGACCTTCGGCCATTCCAACTTGAATATCTGGAGCTACAGAAGTCCAATTGATTCAAACTCAATTGTGGTGGATTTATGACTCAAAGTTATATAAACGCTCCAAATTTCAGCCAAAAACGATGTCATATGAGGGAGATATGATTTTTCAAAGATGACATCTGAATTCTGCCAGCAAACAGGTTTCGTGAAGAAACGAGTCCAAATTACGTTCCGAAGCATCTAAACCGATATCCAAGTTTTTATTTCAGCAATTTAGCTCCTCTAAGTCAAAGCTTGAAGATTTCATGCAAGGCTATTTCTTCTTTTTTAGGAAAATAGTTATTGAAGTACTTAAATGTAAACAAATAACTTAATGGAGGACTATTTTGTAAAATAGAGACCTAGGGTTTCCTAGGATATAAAAAGAATGAGAGAAGAGAAGGGGGGCAGCCAGCCAAGAGGAGAAAAACGCCCCCCTCCTCTAAGAAACTCGAAATTATGCATTCTTCCTTCTTTTTGATTAGTTGTTCAACAAACATGCAAGGCTAAACACTTTTTCTTGGTTGCAAGGACACGGAAACCTTCGGATTTCAAGAACTGTGAGATTTATTTTACCTTTTCTTTTCAGTTTATATGATGAATATGTTTGTTCTCCTATGCTTATTTTTCCTATGATTCTTTATTTTAATTGCTAGAGCGGACTCTAAGTTATTATTGTAGACAATCTATTGCTAAGTTTGATATCAAAACCGGAGTTGTGGTATATGAACTTGTGAAGCAATTGAGTTTAATAATTGTGGCGGATCTACGTTATTAATCTTAGGGAGAACATTCAATCAAATCAAACATAGACTGCGGACAGTTATGTTTTCTTGATTAATCAACTTATCTAGTTCTTAAGGCTGCCATTGAATTAAATTACTAGTGCGGACACTGTGGTTGTTTGATGGTTAGGGTTAGTTATACGACGGATCCGTTAACTAACCAATGTTAAGAAGAGATAAATATTTAGAATATAAATTGATTTTTCGTTTCCATGATCAGTTCTGATTTCTGTAGGTGAATGTGTGCTTGCGACCAAGGTTTGTTCTCTTGATAATTTTCTCGATTTTATTAAATTTTGTTTGATAGTTTTCTGTTTTCTTTTGCGTTAGCCTAGATAACGTCCAAACCCCCCAAATTGCATATCATCTAGCATAAAAATCTGACTTGAATCTTCCTCGTGGGATCGACCCCTTGCTTGCTCTATACTATCTTGTGTGTTGTGCTTGAAGCTAGGGTAATTAATTTGTGCGACCGCGACATCGCAACACATACCTTGATCAATATTTGATGTCCCACCATGGTATCCAAGATTGTTCACAAGATATTCTTTCATGGAATCCATCTGCCGTTTCATTTCAAGAATAAAATCATCTTTTTTCTTTATCTCCTCTTCTTTATCCTTTATCTCCTTTTGCAATGCTCGATACGATGAACTGGGATATGATGACTCCATCGAGTAGGAATGTGATGAAGAGCTTGTACTAACTTTTGATTTTGGCATACGAGGTGCACCATATACCCTACCCTTTGTAACTCCTCCTAAAGCCACACACCAAGCTGCTCCATCAAATGAAGGATGATTTTCCCGATCGGTTCCATACTTTGAAATCATCTCCATTTTATAATTTTCCTACAAATAAAATACATGCAACAATAAATTAATTTGAATGTTGAATAATACTTAAGTTATATTAAGAAATAATCAAATAAAAATACATACAACCACTTTTTTAGACTTGTTGTCGACGAAGCTACCAGATTGCTTAGTACTTTGATGCAAAGTTGAAAAGACATCATCCCATGAAAGTTCTTTTCCACCAGCTTCCTCTTGCTTTCAAGATTAATAAATATTATAAAAGATAAATATATAAATTTTAATTTATTATCTTAAGCATAAAAAAAAATCCTTACCATGTTAGCTCGATATGATGCAAATGACACTGTTCCTCCAGAATGAGTGCTTATTTTGCCATCTGTTTTGGTTAATCGATTCCTCCTAGCAGATTCAGATCTCCTTTGAAATTCAGGGGTGGACCAAACATCTTTGATCATTTGATTCCAGTCATCATTGTTTATCCAGGCAGGACCTTTATCAAGACAATCTATAATATTTATAGTGTTTTCTTTTGACATGGCTTTCTTGCGAGCTCGTGTCAATTGTTGATTCAAAGCTATCCTAGCCTTATCTTCCCAAATATTACGAACAATCGACTCATCTTCCTCAGGAAATGAATATTTTTTCTACCAAATAATATATATATCAAGTAAAAAGAGTGCACAAAATTTCAAATTATATAAATAATTAATCATATTGTGTTATCTTGTTCAGAATTTGCAAGATGATGTAATAACTAAAGAAATTAAATGATATTAAAGAGTAAACAAGAAATAAGAACAAATTATAACACAAATCAGTCATAGCTATTCAGTTGATAATTTTCATAATTCTACATTAAAGTGATCAAAATTGAAAAGAATATTATGGCAATTAGTGTTGGTTCTTACCTTAAACTCTTTAAAGAGTTCATCCCTGCACATTGGATCTACTTTTTCCCAAGAGTGCCATGCTCCCTTAAAATTGGACCTCAAAATATCTCCGATTGCGGGGCCACACGATGCGTTATTGAACCCGAAAATATATAATAACAAACTTATATTAAACAAATAATTACACAATAATAAGTAATTTTTTTCATACTTGAAAATATAACCTTAATAAGTTAGTTATTAAAAGTTTGAACTTACTCTGTTGTTCCATACAAACAAAGCTCTTTTTTTTCTTGTTATTGGATCTATTGACGTGTCAAAACCCTTCCTTTTAACACTTTGATCATAATTATATGGAGAAGATGTTGAACCGTGATATGATGGAACACCATCTTGATCCTCATCACATACATCTCTCTCATCACATACACCTCTCTCATTACTACCGTCTCCGTCATCTTCATTTCTAATGTTCACATCATCATCATTACCATCAACTCTCCCATAACTCCCATATAAATTATGTCCTCCATAAACAAGTTGGTTATCTCGAGAGAAACCTCCTTGAGTTTGAAGCAAATCTTGAAAACGAAAGCCCTCACAATATTGATATGCATCAACCCTCCCATAATCATGTTGAGGAGGATGTGTACTCCCCAAAGTAGGTATATAATACTCATTTGCGTTCGATACACAGAGTTGATGAAATATGGATCCTTTGTTATTATGCCTTGATGTAGTTTGAAATGACTTGGATGAAGTGGACCTGTCACTCCTTGATGTGGACCTGTCACTCCTATAATCTAATATGGATCCTCGTCGAGGCATGCTAAAAACCAGAAAAAATAACTAACATTTAATATGAATATATACAACATAACAATAAATTAGCTCATAGTTAAACTATCAGGAACAAAAAATTCACAAATATTTTTCCAAGACTGCCATAACTAGAATGAAAACAAACTGTTAAATCTCATTTTTTTCCCAATTCATTACAAACAATATCTAGTTTATGATGTTCAAAATCGCTATGGATTGTCCACTTAATAGTCATCACTCCGAAAAATATTATACTTCAAATAAAATAATTACCGTAACAAAACCAAATATATAAATAACATCAAGACAATTTCATTAAGCATTCCTTGCAATGACAAAACTCAGCCATGAAGTTTAAATTGTCAAAAGCCAATTAACACAAACAATAATAAAAATAAAAATCTAAATAATTAATTAAGCGAAAATCAAAATTTATGAGTATGCTTACCTTAATGTTTGGTCTTATAAATCAAAACATTGAGTAGGAAGAACCCTTTCTTTCACGCTTCAAAGATCTCGTAAGCAAGAAAACGAATCACAAAATAAAATATAACATCGAAATCACAATTTAAAGATTGATACTTGAAAGGTTATAAATGGTTTCAAAGGTGAATGAAAATGATTTATGTAATGTGATGCATAACACACACTTGAATAAAATAATAAAAAAAACATTGAAAGCCTAAATATTGTCAAATAATATGAAATCATTCATACATATAATAAAGATAATTCATTACATATACTACAAAATATAATTAACTTGTGCTACTCATTATTATCATCATTCCTAACCATCACCACCATAACAATCATCCTCATCATCATCATCTTCTTCTTCTTCACCATCACCATCACCATCACCATCACCATCATCATCTTCTTCTTCTTCATCTTTATCATCTTTGTTTCCCCAATTCATGTCAAGTTGAATCAATTCATGTTGCCCGATTTCTTCATAATAAGATGATTCAACAAGTATATTTGGATCATCAAGTGTTTGAGTAGGAAGGACACGACATGGTTGAGAAATCTCATCTGATTGATCAACATCAAATGATCTCACATTGTTGGCATCTTCAATAAATTCACCCATGTCAACATTATAACGACTTCTAGCAGTTGTCTTAATAACCGTCCACCATTCAGATGATTTATTACCAGGTGGATATGTATAGTAGACTTGTTGACATTGTTGTGCTAACACAAAATCTTCATTTCCGTGTAGTCGAGATGTATGCTTGATTTCAACCAAACCATTCGAAGGATGCACTCTAATCCCTCGTTTTGTATCATACCAATTACATTTAAACATAAATAACTTGCACTTACTCCCCAAGTATTTTAGCCAAACAACTTCTTTAAGCATTCCATAATAATCACGTTCATTATCATCATAGCAACTTCCTTTCACACAAACTCCACTATTCATTGTCTTTTTAAAACGGCCATAACGTTGAGTATGAAATTTAAAACCATTCACATAATACCCATTATAACATTTCACCGAAGTTGAAGGGCCCATAGCAAGTCCAAAGAGCTGATTTTCAATTCTCGTTAGATTGGTATTCCACCTAGCATAATAGTTAACTCCATAAGAAATAATGATTTAAAAGAGATTAATAATATTTTTAAAGTAGCTAATTGACATAAAATATAAATTAATTTTATTAAAATACTTACATTATTTTTTAACCAATTTGGAAAGATTGCTTCGCATAATTTTTCAATTTCACCATCACTCACATGTGGTTGTTGTGACTTTAGCTCTTGTCGACATTGCCTAAAATTTTAAAATGTTAAAGTTAATAATAAATTATTATAAATTTAGTACAAAATAATATTTCATACTTACTCTAAATAAGGCTTCAGTTCTTGACAATTGAATATCACATAGTTATGCGCAATTTGCATTTCAAGCATGTGACAACTGCCTTTTATAAAATCTTTTGGATAATTTTTTCCCTGGATAGGAAAAAATAGAGAGACATCCATCTACACTTCTAAGGCCACCATCATCATTTCGTGGAACTCGATTCCAAATTATTTGCACGTCATCACCAAAATAATGAGATGCAAAATTGGTAATTTCATCAATCAAGTATGCTTCACATATGGAACCCTCAACTTTAGCTTTATTGGTCACTTTCTTCTTCATATAAAACATATACCTATATCATTTCTGTCAATTAGTTTATTTGTAAAAAATAAAAAGTGAATAAAATTAAAATAGTATGAAAACATATCGTTCAAATGGATACATCCATCAATATTGAACTGGTCCACCAACTTTTGCCTCGTAAGGTAGATGTATCGTCAAGTGTTCCATGGAGTCAAAGAAGGATGGAGGAAAAATCCTTTCAAGTTTGCAAATTATTTCAATTATATTCATCTCGCATTAACTCCATGTGCTGGGCATTTAAATTTGTTGAACAAATATCTCAAAAAATACAGACAGTTTCAGTTAATGCCTCCCACAGTGGCCTAGGTAAGTAAGGTCGGAAAGCGGTTGGAAGAAGTCTTTGAATGAAGACATGACAATCATGGCTCTTCATCCCCGAAACCTTACATTGTGCCTCTTTCACACATCGTGAAATGCTTGAAGCATAACCATCGGAAATGATAATTCCTTCATCCATGACAAAACTTCTTGTTGTTGTTTCTTGTGTAGACAATAAGTGCCTTTAGGTTTGTAAAGCCGACCACTCATATCTTGTTGCAAATGTAAATTTAGCTTCTGACAATACAATTGAATATCCAACCTAGCCTTTAAATTGTCCTTGCTTCTATTCGGACAATCCATTACTGTATAAAAAAATATTGTCAAAGACATTTTTCTCAATATGCATGACATCAAGATTATGACGAATCAAATTTGTATGCCAATATGGAAGCTCCCAGAAAATGCTCTTCTTCACCCAATTGCGTTTAACACCAAAGCCAGGAATTTTATCATTATATGATGAACCTCCATTATGTCCCTCAGTATACTTGGACACTTCGTTTAACATTTCCAAACCAGATGGACGAGGTAAAGGAGGAAGCCTTTCAATTACTCCTTTCAAAAACTTATCAGATTGAAATCTATATGGGTGGTTTATGGGTAGGAATCGTCGATGACAATCAAAAAATGTAGTTTTCCCCCCATTTTTTAATCTAAAAGCCTTGCTATGCTCCATACAATAAGGACAAGACAGATTTCCATAAGTACTCCACCCCGATAACATGCCATATCTTTGGAAAGTCACTAATGGTCCACATCAAAGCCGCCCTTAATTGAAAATTTTTCTTTCGTATACATCATATGTTTCAACACCAAAAAACCACAAATTCTTTAACTCATCAATCAAAGGTCTTAGAAAAACATCAAGCTTTTTACCCGGATTCTTTGGCCCAGGAATCATCATTGTCAAAAACATGAATGGTCTAGTCATGCACTTCCACGGAGGCAAATTATAAACAGTCACAATTACTGGCCAACAAGAGTATGTATTTGAAGACATGTCAAATGGACAAAACCCATCAGTGCACAACCCTAACCGAATATTTCTCGATCTGATGCAAAGCTTAAGTGGACACGATTAAACTCCTTCCATGCCTCCCCATCGGATGGGTGCACCATAACCCCATTATCGACTTATGAAAATGATGCCATGTCATATCTTTGGCATGATATGGAGACATGAATAGTATCTCGAAGCCTTGGTGTTAGAGGAAAGTATCGGAGTTGCTTCTCCGCCTTATTGGAACCTTTACTAGTTGGATTTCTAGGTTTGTATCGTGAACTTCCACAAAAATCACAATTTATTTTCATTGCATCTGCCCCATAGTACAAGCATACAGTAATTAGAACACACATCATATTTCTCATAACCAAGTCTAAGTGGCCGCATAAATTTCTTGGCATCATAAAAATTTGAAACCAAATTTTCATCATTAGGCATGCAACTTTTTGTAAAGTCAATAAAATTGTTGAAGGCATTCTGAGTCAAATTTAAAGTTGACTTCATATTAAGCAATTATACACAAGCAGATAATTTGGATTGCTTGGTACACCCATCCCACAACGGATCCTCCGCAGCTTTCAAAAGCTTAAAAAATTTAGCTGCCTCCGGATTTGGAATTTCCCCTGCTACCATAGGACTAACCATATTATCATTATAGAATGCATCACCAACCCCCATTGCATCCATAACCAGATTCCTATATGGATTCTCTAGACAAACATCATTCACATCATGACTCATTGTAATCAATGAAGGTCCAGCCAATATTGGTTTTGCGACATAAGGCTCCCCATGTACAATCCAATTTTCATAACAAGGTAAAAAACCTTTTATCAATAGATGTTTACAAACATCATCTTCCTTTAAAAACTTTTGATTTTTGCACCTCACACAAGGACATCTAATTTTCCCCCAGATATATTTTTATCAATTAAAAATGCAAAATTGATAAATCTTCTAACACCAGTAATGTATTCAAGACGAAGGCGACCATCCATAAGACGACGATACATCCACGATCGATCATCCATGTTAATCTAATTAACATGACAACACCAATAAGTATTTTTTGAAATAAGCATACTTCTTTAACTACTAGTACTTAAACAATCCTTTAAAATAAAATATGTACCACATGAATAAACTTTAATTATTTGTCCAGCTCAAACATATATAAAGCTAAAAAATGGATAATTGTTTTTCTTCTACTTTTTCTTATTGAGTTTTTAATTATATGGGTGTTTAGTGTGACAATATGAGTGTGTGAGGAATTCCCACACACTCATATTGTCATTTATATTTTATAACTAGTGACAAAAATATACTTTTTAGATTATGTTCGGTTAGTATTTTATACAGAATGAATGGATAAAGAAAAAAAAAATTTAGTTGAACAAATATTAAATAAATTTATCTTTATAATAGTTTTGGAGTTCATTTTTTTTATTGGTCCTTCTAACTTTTGTTACCACCTGAAATAGTTTATTTTATTTTATTTGGATCCTTTTATTTTTATTGGATCCATCAAACTTTTTATTTTTATTCGGATCTTTTTTTGCTCAACTAAGAAATGGTAAATGAAATCAGAAACATGCGAGGTAATACAAGATTAAAGAACTTTTTTTATTTTTTTAAAAAGATGAAAATGCAATATAAAAAAAAACATAATTTATTATGGGTTATAATAGTTACTCATATTTGTATCTTTGTCTCTTATCATATACATTGTATCTATCTTTTATGTCGTAGTGAAATAATAATTAGATAATAATTATAATACTGGTGGATGAAAATATAAATACATTTGTTTTATAAATTCTTTAAGCACAATCCAAATTAGTTAATTTCATGTACTAGTAGATTTGTTGCCTTCTTTCTTCTCTTAATACGTATGGAGCATAATATTATTGTTAATTAATTGACATGAGCAGACCGTAAGAGAAATGTTGTCTTCTCAATCTCAACGTCACAATATGTTTCAAGACTTGACAAATAGCACGACATTTAAATTTGCAATTAATTGATATATTATTCAGCCACCTCTAGGTTTCATTTTGGTCTCATAATTTCCATCCAAAATAAACTCAATATCAGATTTAATAAAAGAAAATCATTCAATTAGTTTGCTTATACAAACTATCAATATTGTCCCAATGAAAGGCAGAGTTCCAACTACTTGAAAAGATTACAATAGGCAAGCCCAACAAAAAAATTATGCACGATATAATTAAGCAACCATGTAAAAATGGAGCAAAATAGACTTACCTAAGCCCCAAGAATCAATGGCACAAGGTGGAGGTTTTCTTATTGCAACCCAATCAGATTTAGCCACCTCTATTGGATTATGTTGTGATCCAATAAGCCATTCATATTGCTGGAAAAATAAAAAACATAAACAGTATGTTACACCCATCAAGTTATAACAATTGCTAGTCTTTAAAACAAATCCAAGTTGAATTGATTCCAAGGATGCGTCTGAGAGGGTGGAAAGACATAAAGGGAAATAAAATGCACAGAGGGATCGGATGCTTGCTTTGTATAAAAAGCTTGAAATGATCCAGAAGACAAGGTCTTCCAGATATGTGCTAGCTAATTAGAATCTGTTGGAATTTAGCAGGAGAAAAAAGCAGACATCTCCTTTTCAAATGGGAAATCATTACTTGCAATAAAACTTCACTAGTTAGTAACTCCTGAATGGGGAACTTTTTTTTTTCCTTTTTCTTCAGTTTACCCTTTTGATTTTATGTGGAGTACTCAAGTTCTTGAGATCTCTTATAAATAAAGCACATGATAAGAGGGGATTTGATTATTTAAAAAAAAAAAAACCTAACTAACTAATTAGAATATGGCATATAATTTAATGACCAAGCAGACTGGTAATTGCTTGATGTCCATAGATGTTGGTTCTCAAAACTCAAGGATGGCCTACTAATTAAAAGAGCATACTCATTCAAATTAGTGTGATAATTAAAGAAGTGTACCTGTTAGATATATATCAGGTCTAACTACCAGAATTAAAATCCTAACAAATCCGATAATCCTAGCGAACTCGATTCTAGCTATTGCAGTGATTCTAAAAACAATGATATGTTTTATATCGTGTTATACCTTAACTTCTGTTATGATATATTAGTCAAAGGTAGCATAAAATAAAGTATTGTTTGGTAATTAATTATTATTCTTTTAATAATTTTATATTTTAATCTCATAAAGTAATAAATTAAACTTCATAATAAAGTGTTTATTCTTGGTTAAAAACAAAATATCTTACCTTGATTCAAAATCAAAACGTATTATTTTTAAAAAGCCACATGTTTGATTTCAAAAATAAATAAATAAATAACTCAATTAAACACTGCTTTTATAATATATATATATATATATATATATATATATATATATATATAAACAAAAGCAAATATGTTACAAAAATACAATAATCTTGGTTACAAAAAATCAAAACTACCATCAATAATATCTCTTTTGCCGATGTATCTGAATTAACGAGTGAATATAAATGACATTTGCACACGTATATCAATCACCTCCTTTCATTGGTGATCAGGCACGACGCCGAGATTTTAAATTTATTTTTTTCCAATCCCCCCGGCCAACCCATAAAAACTAACTGAGAGCTACATACAAAGAAGTGGAAGGGCAGAGAAGCACTGCAACAAAAGTAACCACCGGAAAGAAAGTGCCTGTGCCGTTCAAATTGTATACATAAAGCTTGGAATAATCTTAAAGCAGAACTTCATATATAGCTCTCTAGTTCCCGCATATATGGTTTCTGTTTTCTGAATTATTGATAGATGTCATATGTTAATGTTTCATGTCCCATAGTGCCTGCCTGTGATCCATGATGTCTTCTTAAGAGGAAAAATACCAAAAATTCAGGAAGCAATATGTAAAAGCAGAAATAAAAAAGACAGTACTATGCCCAGAAAAGTTAATTGAATATAATCTCAGTATCATGTTCAGATAAACCTCCAAAACTAGGATCTACAAGGACAATAAATTTAAATATAAATAATCTTATCCCAATGAAAAGCAGAGTTCCAATTAATTGAAAAGATTATAATAGACATGCCCATAGACAAATTAAGCATAATCTAATTAAGCAACCATAAAAAAATAGAGCAAAATTGACTTACCAAAGCCCCAATAATCAATGGCCCAAGGTGGAGATTTCCTTGTTGTAACCCAATCAGACTTAGCCAACTCTATTGATTTATATTGTGATCCAATAAGCCATTCATATTGCTGGAAAAATAAAAAACATAAACAGTATGTTAAACCCATCCAGCTTTATCAATTGCTAGTCTTTAAAACAAATCTAAGTTAAACTATGAAAAACAGAAAGAATATCCAAGTTAAAGTACTGTTTTAGTTTTCATATTTTCATGGCAATTGTCTTCTCATAACAATTTTTTTTCTGAATTGAATAAGGAAAGAAAAAAAACAAGTCTTATGCCCTGAAAATTTAAATATGCATATTTAAATTTTGATACAAGAGAATCAATACACACCACTTAATCCCGTCTTTGGTAGCTATTGCAATATCTGAATTTTGTTTGCTGAAAATAGGAACTCCATCAACCCTCCTGCTCCCATAGCTATGTGGAATAGTCTTGAGAAGTTGGTGTGCTGCCTTGACCTGTGAGAGCATAAATCAGATAAACAGAATTATGAATCTATCACAATAAATACAACTTTGTTAATACAATGTGGTCTCGAACAAATGGTACCGCTTTTAATTTGGAACAAACCGAAATAGTTGAGGTTTCTCCCGCATAACACAACAAAATAAAAGGTGGATTATTCCGGAAAATGATATGATATTACAAATATGAATAGGATCGCAAAATTTGAATTTTGTCAAGGAAAATAAGTGCGTATAAGTTTTGCAACTAAAACTAATAATTGCATATTTTGAAATAATATCTACACGAATCAAGCAACCACCACATCCTAGTAAGTTGGATTGGCTGTGACTAAAAGGCAGCACTAAAACTCTGCAAACATGCTCAATCAAATCACAGCAAGAAAAAAAAAACACTTAGACTGCTACAGAAGAAGAAAATGCATCACGGGTTAACCAGTTGCTAGACTCTCTAGATTTTAACAGCATCCATACGCTGCTGTAACACTTCAAAATTATAGAAGTAGAGCATTACAATGTAAAAAGTTGAAGCAACAGGGTAGCAAGTTACAACAGGGTATAATATTCAAAGCCAATTTCAGTGGGGCAAAGAAGGAGTTATTTAGCCAAAAAGCCTTGCTTTGTTTAAAGACAATTATATGCCTGAGGAGATGAGAAAATGTGGAGATATAACATTGGATCTTACAAAACAGTAGTTTGAAGAGAAAAATGCATCCCACTTACACGATGATATGAAGGTATCTAATGGGGGAAAACAACTATCTACCGGCAAAAAGAAACCAAAGGGAAGCAAAAATGATTATAGCTCAACCTGCTGGGACATCAAAAAATTTATGAATCGTAACCCTAAAAATTAAATTGGGGGTTTTGATAAATTTTCAATTACACATGCATAATTAGGTTATAGATCATGGTAAAAACATTTCATAAACCCTTATATTATCGAATTAATAGCCTAAAACCATTATTCAAAGTATTGAAAAAAAAAAAGTTACCTGTGTTCTTGAGTTACAGGTGACCGAGATCGTTCTACGGACGAAAAAGAAACCTGGATTGGGAAAGTTAGGTGAAAAAGTTTTAGTGCAAGTTAAATTGCAACAAACAAAAACAAAAACCCTTAATTACTTACCTAAACTATTGAAGAAAACTGTGAAACACCCAACCCGTTTACAAGGAGATACCTTAAATCAGCATGTTCAATGGTGATAATGATGGGTCTGGTTCGATTTTGTTCAGATGAAGGAGAAGATGAAGAAAAGAAATTAGGGATGCTGAAGACGCGAAGAAGATGAAATGTTTGGGATAAAGGAAAATCAAATCGATGAAGAGAGGGTGATTTTTCTACAGTTATGGATCGATGTTGTTAGGGACGAAGGAGACTGGAAGAGTGGAAGATCATTAATTTTCATCTGTTGGTTTTGTTCATTTCGTCTCTGTTTGCATTTCGGTGTGGGGGGAGAGCACTGGTGTAGATTTACCAAAGCCAGTGAAAAATAAATGGTTGAGATTCGGTTGAGATTTGATCCTTGTAAATGTAATCAACGGTGTTCGTAATTTTGGTTTTATATTAAAATTTAAATAATTATTTTTTTAATTAGCAACGGAAAATCCGTTGCTAAATTCAACGTAAATTTTGCAACGGATTATCCGTTGCTAAAGTCCGTTGTTGATATTAAAAAAATAATATATATGTAATTCGTTGCAAATCCGTTACTGAATTTAGCAACGGAATTATCCGTTGCTAAATTCAGATGCTAATATCCCCTTTTTTTAGTAGTGTTACAGTACTCACGAGGTTCATCACGACGTGCGTCATTGAAGGCCCATTTGAGATTATTCACTTTTGCTAGTAGATCAAACAACTTGCTCATTGACACTTTCAAGACTGCCCATTTCTTGCCACTCTCTGAATCATTGGTGATCATATTTACCACTTCGTTCCCTGTGGCATGTTTTTTTAGAGGGTTGGTACTCATATTAGGAGTATTGTCAAAAGTTATACCCTCAACTTTAATCTTTTTGAAAAGTTTGCCTTTAAAGGCAAAACAATTGATAATATTATGACTAGCAACGTCAATCTAGTATTTACATTCTTGGTCAAGTTTGTACCACTTAGGAAAGAGAGGTTGGAATGGTCTATGGAACACAAGAATGACTTGTCCAATACTGACCAACCTCTCTCAAGCATTTTGCTTAGTGGTAAATGTAGGGGTGGTGAAGGCTCCTAGTTTCTCTAGAAGTTCCTGCATGGCTGGTTATTAGTTTTAGTCTAGTTACTCGACTGTCCAAAGAATGGATGGTTTTAACGGGTTCTAATAGGTTGTTGTTTAGGTAATTATATGGGGAAGGTTAGTTTGGCAACTGTTGGGGCGTTGGTTGGTGTAAGAGTAAATGTTTGAAAATTAGCGTCACTAGTACTTTCTTACTAGTTTTATTTCAGTTTATTGTTCCATTTTAGGCTAGAAACAGTTAGTCTCCATTTTTAATAATGCAAAACTTCAGTCATCTTGCTAAAGTATACTCGGAGATGAGTAATCAGGCACTGTGTGCCATTGTTCTTTTCAACCTTAGATACTTTAAACTTTTTAGGGATGACTATATCAGGTACTAAACATATTTTTGCTGCCTTTACTAGATCATAAAGATGAACCTATTCTATGGCTCTAAACCTTTCATCAATTACTAATAACTTCTCGTAATCAAATTATTTTATCCTCTTAGAAAGTGTCAATCTAAGGGAAAATATTTCCACTAATATGAGTTTACTCAAACATGAATTAACATCAAATATCAGACAAACCATTGAACTTTACAAATATTAGAAAAATGCCTTTCAAATTTGTTTGAAAAAGTTCCCTAAACAAAGTTACTCAATCCCTCCACTCTTAAGACAAGATACTCTACCACTGTATTGTTACAGTCTCGAGTTTGCCTATAACATTTAAGAGTTTATTCTTTGACACTATTTGGTCCTTCACTAAATGTTGCATTATTCTTTTCATCTTAATTGCCTAAGTTTTAGCATCCTCAACCTGTACATGGTGATGTTTTATCTTCGAAACCCAATGTTGCATGCATTTCCTTTCTTGCGATGTCCTTTTCTTTAATCAAGGCTTACTTGATAGAAGCAAACTCATCAATCTAGTTAACCAACATCCCCAAGTGATCATCAAGCTGAATAACCATCTCTCCTTACTATTGTACTGCTCTTGGAGTGTTTTTTTCATATTCTTTAATTCTTATATCTTGGCTTGAGCTTTCTTGATTCTGACCTCTAACTATTTGTTGTCTGCAATCTTCTTTTGAGCTTTCAATGATGTTTGAGCTATTTTTATCATTAGGTGGTCTTGTTTGTCATTGGCATTTGATAATGATTCAAACTTTACCTACAATTTCTAAAAGACATGTTGTTGGTATTGTAACTGGGTGAAGATGCCATCTATCTCTCATCCATAACCAAAGCCTATTCTCGAGCAACTAGGATAGATTCTAACTTTATCTTATTTGCTATTAATTCCTCTAATTCTGAATTTAGTCCCTCCTTATATGACTCATGCTAAGCCTTAATTTCTTATTATACATCCTTCATAGTCTGAACCATTAGCTTTTAAGGACCTTTAAATGGTGGGACTCGATAGCATTTTCCCCTCGTTTTATTCAATGCTAGATATCCTAGAGTAACTTTCCCATAAAATCTCTTGGTAGTTATAACTTTGCCAGGATGCTTTCAAGCCCCTTTTATTGATTTCACTAAATTTTCTGAGGTCTTGAAGTCTTTATAAAATTTTGTTAGCCTAGTGGTCTAGTTAGCCATCTATCTCTCATCCATAACCAAAGCCTATTCTCGAGCAACTAGGATAGATTCTAACTTTATCTTATTTGCTATTAATTCCTCTAATTCTGAATTTAGTCCCTCCTTATATGACTCATGCTAAGCCTTAATTTCTTATTATACATCCTTCATAGTCTGAACCATTAGCTTTTAAGGACCTTTAAATGGTGGGACTCGATAGCATTTTCCCCTCGTTTTATTCAATGCTAGATATCCTAGAGTAACTTTCCCATAAAATCTCTTGGTAGTTATAACTTTGCCAGGATGCTTTCAAGCCCCTTTTATTGATTTCACTAAATTTTCTGAGGTCTTGAAGTCTTTATAAAATTTTGTTAGCCTAGTGGTCTAGGGTATGAACCGTTAAAACCCTAACTATCGCAAAACTATATTAAGCTAGTAGCTTATACAGCATCGAGCCCCAATCAGTGGAACCTAGGGTAATCTCCATAATAAGCTGAGTGTGATTAGAAATAAGCATAATGTGTTCTTTAGTGAAACAATGACTTGCACAAGTTTAGAAACATTGACTCCTAGGTATTCATTCCCATTTCCCTCAAACATTTTTTAATATGTTTATAGCCTTGAAATTAACCATTTCCTCTATTAACAAGAACAAAACATGGCTATAGATACCCGTTCCTAAAATCCTTAAACGGGACTTATTTTCTTCCTTGTGGAGCCACTTTTTGAATATAGCCTTTAAAGCATTCCAGAACCATCCCTGACTAACACCTTGCATGGTCATTTGCTTTTCATCATCTTTTGGTCTATCTTAGGGATCTAAGCATAATTAAACGGGGCCTGCTTCCTTGATGTGTAAAAATACACCATTCTTTATTTTGGAAAGATTAGTATGGAGTCATACTCCTAGAGGGTGGGAGTTATATCTGTTTTGGGTCTCAGAACCTTATCATAGCCTGAAAGAAAGAGTGTTCTAATATCTCACACTTTCTTTAAGGATTGATAGACATCTAATGAGATCACAAAATAAAAATTATATATGATATGACATGTTATTTATTTATATACTATGAAAGGGTAAATCCTAATTGTTGAATTTGGCCCATAAGGTTTCAGGTTTGGGTCATTTGTTCCTAAAGATTTTTTTAGATTCCTAGATTATTTGAATTATAAGTGGGGGTAATTTGATCTCTTAATATTATGTAACATAAACATGAGAGAGACTTTATGATATCTGTTGTTACTCAATTTTGGATCCCACATGCTGGAGACGGTGTATACCTCTTTTGAACAGAGTGTAGGAGTTTAGCTCATATTCGCCAAAAGATTGACAAAAGCACAGAAAGAAATATTTTGTTTTTTGAAACCTTGTTTGAGTTGTTTTCTACTCTTTTTATCCTTCCCCTTTACTACCAAAATCATCAGGTTTTCTTAGGTTGATCAGGAGTCTTCATAATGTTAAATTCGTTCTTTTTTATCTGGTCTTTAAGGTTGAATAAATCCCTCAAAATTTGCACTAAAAAAAATAGTTCTGCTGCTGTCGTAATTTTTTGGTTCCAACTTAGGCTCTGATTCTGACTCAGTTTCGTACGATATCTGACCATCCTAGGTATATCCTGTCACTCATTACATGTTGAAAAATTGACATACATCTTTATTAGGTCCTAGAGATCATTTTTCTTAGAGCAGATTCTCGCCGATTTGGATGCTCGGTATTGTCGGATCAAGAACCTTTTGACCAACTAGATTACCGCAATTTCTGTTTTGTAAAAAGATTTTATCTCACTTCGACTCCTTCATCAAAGTTGTAGTCCTAGACGCGTAGATGAATTTGGGCTTTTGAATCACTTGATTTCGATATCGAAGCTCAACATATTCCCATTTGAATATCTAACGTGAGGGCGAAAAATTCTGCAGCGGGAAGGATATAGCCCAAGTTCACGGGACTGATTCGAAGGATTTTTTTGGACCAAGGACTGAATCGAAAAGTGTTAAAATGAGGGATTGAATTGAAGAATGATATTGAAAGCTGGAAAGGGGGGGTTGGATCATCATAAATGACAGGATTTTTACCACACCGAATAAGAAAAATAAGACCTTGCATGCACCCTTACCCATCTGATTTCTTTCCTTTTTTTCCTCTGCAAATTTCCTGCTGGTTTCCATGTTTGTCTTGCTGATTGGAGAGCTTGAGACCACGTTTTTATTGACTCATTTCAAAGGGAGCAGCTGGCCCTATGGAAGGAAAGAAAAGAGCCACACCATCCTCTAACTAGGAAAGAAATCAGTGCTGATCACAAAATCAGAATCAAACATTCCCGGTTTCCTATTTCTGCTCACCCGAGAATACACCCTAGAGTTAATGTAATATTTGTTTCCTAAGTAAAGCCCTGTATAGGCTATATAGAAGCCTCGGATGCTGACCTAAAGAGAGGGGAAAACGCACAAAGAAAAAGCATAAAAGGGGGCAAAAAGAGAGCAGAAAAGGAGAAAAAAAAAGGGCGAAAAAAAAAGCATAAAAGGGGGGGACGGAGGCAAAACAAAAGGAAAGAAAGGAGGCTTTTTCTTTGATACTAAAAAGCCTGCACTGGAACGTGAAAGAAAAAAAAAGGAGGAGAAAGAGACAGGATCTGCAGGTGTTTCTTCCCTAGTGCTCCAGCTGCGAGAACGTTAGGGACCCTCACGTTCTTTTCTCTTCTTACGCCTGCTGGAGGGAAGGTTAGCCGGCCATGACTTTGTCTTTTTGTTTGTAATAAAGCATGCTTTCCCGGTTGTTTTGTTTCTCTCTCGTTGGCGTTGTAAAATGAATGAGGCCGTTTGTTTTTTTTTAAGGTGAGGAAATAGTGGGGTTTGTGAGGCACGGACATAAGGGTTTAATTTCAAAATTCTGGTTTCATATTTTTGGCTCCCTCGTACACATGTTTTACTTCTCTCATGTTTCTTATTTATACATGAATAGAGCATGCTTCTAGTTTTTATCTTTGTTGTCTGCGTGGAATGAGTAAAGTGGGATTTAGTTTTATCAAAGAATGGGTTTGTGGGTATGAACACTGTCACTAGAATGGGTTGATGGGGTATGAACACTTGTCACTAAATTCCGGTTTCATAATCTTGGCTCCCTTGTACACATGTTTTATTTCTCTCCCGTTATAATTTTTTTTTTAAGCTTCTTATAAATTTTATAATATATGTGATCGATTGAATAACACTTGCCACCCGAATCTCAATATCTAATCCTAAAAGGGATGAGCTTGGGTCCAAAGCTTTTTATTGGCTTTTAGTAAAGTGAGTGAACACTTAGAAAAATAAAATGTATGCATATGCAATCATAAAAATAAAATAAATGTTGTATATAAAATTAAATGGTGCGAATATGATAAATGCTAAAAAAATACATGGCAATCAAATTAGAGGCGATCACTTAGTAATTAAAGAAAACTATGAATTCTAAAAAAACATTGGTTCTAAAGATTCAGATAAGGAATTAATTATGCCTAAAGGAAGATCAATGTCACCCTTGTTGTATCCTTTTAATAGAAAGGTTACATTTACTATGTAATTTCTACTAAATCTATTTATTTTCATGCCATTGGAAAAAAGACTCATTAATTAGGCCACTTTAAAAAGTAGGCGCACACTAAATGATAGATAATTTTTAAAGATAAAATCATGCTCATGATAGGGTTAAAACTCTATAGCCCCAAACATTTCCTAAGAATCAACTATGGACTTGTTATTGGTCTTATACACATTGGTTAAAAAGGGAGATGGTGTTCTTAACTAAACTATACAAGGCATATATGATCTTTTAACCTAATCATGTTTATATTTATTTGCTACAAGAGAAAAAGATAGATTGACTATATAGATATAAATAAATAAATAAAAGATCATCAATATATTATTCATGCAGTGGCCTACTTCATACTATAAACATTATCACGTGTTTCTATAAAAAACAAGAACTTGATTTGCAAATGATTAGACATCATGTGCTGAATATATTCCGCCCACACGACCTCTAAGATGTACAAAGTTCTAAAATCCTTTCTTATGAGGATCAACCCAACACAAAGCTTAATCATGTTGAAGACCCATTGGAGGTACCAAGTGGACCAATTAAAAGAGCTAGGGCAAAGAAGCTCGAAGAGACATTGAATGGGCTAGTTCAAAATATATAGAGCAAGATGAACCTAGAGAAATTTGGGATACCTAGGGAACATGAAGGACAACCTCTAATTCATCTAATCCAAGTTCAAGAAGAGCCCAATTTGTGTGGATCAAAAGGTTGATGTGTCCAGCCCCATAATAGTGCTAGGCTTGTTTTTACCCAATGTTACAAGGATAGAAAGTCAGCAATTTATTCTCCTAAACAAGCAAGGAAAGTAATTAAATCAGCAAAAAAAGGGGAAATTATCTTTATTATTTGTCCAAGTTATACAAGGAAATACAAGCTAATCAAGGAACTAAAGGGGCGGCAACAAAGAAATCCAAATCAGAGAAGATTTTCTCCTAATCTACAAGGGACTTATAGTGGCGGCTGATTAGTACTTAAAAGTGTATTTTTATCAAGGTTTTATATCATCATTTTGCACTTGAAGTATCAATAACTCCTTAACTAAAGCATGTTTTATAATAACATATCTAATAATATAAGATACCTTTAATTTATGGTAAATGTTCATCTTAAATGCAGGCCTATCACATAAATGAAAGAATTGATTGATGAGTTGAAGTACTGAAATTGAAAGGACAAAGAGATGGCCAAACTTAGAAAAGAGATGTTGGGTGCAGTCCAAACTGGAACACTGTTTGGTAATCGGGTCATATCTGGAGGTGTAGATCTCGGATTTAGGTCTACCTTATATGGATGGAAAGATAAGACATAGGCCTACAACTTTCATGGGAGTACAAGATTTAAGAAGGCCGTTTTCAAGTCCAAATTATAGCAACAACGAAGAAGTCCGAATCTGTCCCGCAGCCCGGACATTGTTCAGTATTCAGCCCATATCTCGAGTTCTAGAAGTCCAAATGATCTCAAATTTTTACCCTGGAAAGATGAGACAATTTCCTAGAACTTTCATGATTGAAGTTTGTTCAAATTATGACGTAATCAATGGCGTTTTTAGCAGACAAGAAGATAAGAATTGTCATCAAGTCAAGATGTGGCCACCCATTCATCAATTAGTCAACAAATCAATAGTTCCGAATTTTGGCCTATAAAAGGAGGCATTTGCCATGTATTTAGGCATCTTGGTGTTCAGATCAAGATCATGCTCTTGCTTTCTCTCTTTGTATTGCTTATGCTTTGCTTTCATTAATATCAAGTTTATGCCTTTCACTTCCTTTCCTTTACTTAGTTAACTTTTATCTTACTTATGTTCTTATCTTGTTTATTTATGTTTCTTTCTTTCATTATGTCTAGCTAAGTTAATTATGTCAAGGTGAAAAGGTTACACTAATGGTGTAAGGATAAGTATAATATAAACTCAACATGGACTTTAATGTTGGATACTAACATGCTTTATATTTGTTATCTTATTCACTTTTAATACTTTGCTTGTTAAATGGTTAATCTAGATTTATGTTGTATAACACTTGGTACAACAAATACTTGGCACTTTCATAGCCCATACTTTGTATGGTATAACCGACACCGAGCTATGAAAGGAACTTGATTTGTTGTTAACATAAGTTATAATCATGAATGCCCGACAACATTTACAAGTATTAGCATTATTCGAATAAGATAACTAACGTAATCATGTTAACAATTTATAATCCGATTGGAACCTCCTTTGTGTGTGGTTTCCAATTGAATAATAAGAGTTTATACTATACTTGTTTGAAATACCATTAGTGGATCCTCTAACCTTGACAATTGTTCTTATCATTGTTTAATCCTTACATTAATATCGCATCTCAAAGCTCTCTCTATTATTACTATTATTGTTGTTGTTGTTGTTATTGTTGTCGTTGTTATTTATAATTTATACAATTAACCTCCCCATGGTTCGACCCGGGTCTTACCGGGTTATTTATTACTTCGACACTCCCGCACTTGGGAGAAGACATCAATCTTTTGGTCGTGTCAAGTTTTTGGCGCCGTTCTTGCAGGAGGTAAATTCTTGTACAAATTATAGTATTTATTTTATTTTCTCTTTTTACTTTTATTGTATTTAACTTTGTTTCTTTTGTGTTGTTTCTTTTTCTTTTGTTTTCTTCTTCTTTTTATTCTCTTTTTACACGTGCATGAGAGTGTGGTCACGTACATTAAGTGGTAGACTTTGTAGGGTATCCTCATCAATTTCAGAAAATATGGCCGAAGAAGATAACCAATCGCTTCATAATGAGAATAATGAGAATATTCGGGTTAGAACACTTAGAGACCACATGAATCCCACAAGAACAAGTGCACCCTCATGCATAGTTTTTCCACCCGATGCATCTCATTTTAATTTTAAGACAGGCATTATTCAACTTTTACCATCTTTTCATGGCTTAGATTTAGAAAATCCATACTTGCATTTAAGGGAATTTGAGGAGGTTTGCAACACGTATAATGACTCAAATTGTAGCATGAACACCATTAGATTGAAGCTTTTTCCTTTTTCATTAAAAGATAAAGCTAAAACATGGCTACAAAATTTGAGACCTGGATCCATTCGTGCTTGGGATGATATGCAACAACAATTTTTAAAGAAGTTTTTTCCATCTCATAGAACGAACTCTTTCAAAAGACAAATCATTACTTTCTCTCAAAAACCAGGAGAAACATTTTATCAATGTTGGGATAGGTATCGGGACTTGCTTAATACTTGCCCCCATCATGGTTTTGAAACATGGAGATTAGTTTCACATTTTTATGAAGGGTTAACTCCTAGAGATAGGCAAATGGTTGAATTGATGTGCAATGGAACTTTTGAGGATAAAGACCCTAATGAAGCAATGGAGTACTTAGATTTGCTAGCTGAAAATGCACAAAATTAGGACACCACAGTACTTATGTGGCACCAAGTAAAACCCAACCTCATACATCTAGTGGAGGTATGTACAACCTTAGGGAAGATCATGACCTCCAAGCCAAGTTTGCATCTTTAGCTAGAAAAGTCGAAGCGCTAGAATTGAAAAAGAGTGGTCAATTAAAATCTGCTCAAGACATTGCATGTCAAATCAGGAAACCAACGAACATTCAACCAATGACTGTCCAACCTTGCCTTCTTTTAAAGAATGTCTTCATGAACAATCCCATGCATTAAATAGTTTTCAAAGGCCCAACCATAACCAATATTCGCAAACATATAACCCTGGTTGGAGAAATCACCCAAATTTCAATTGGAAGAGTGATAACAATAATGCATAAACTTCACAACCACCGTTTCAAGCACACCATAATTTCCAAAATTCTCATGGATATGCACCTCCTTATGCTCCACCTCCTAGAAGAAATCTTGAGGAAACATTGCATGCATTTATGGAAAAGCAAGAGGCAATTAACACTCAACTTGCTCAAAGCATGACAGATTTTAAAGATACTCTTGCAAAATTGACATCCTCGCTTTTCAAGAGAAAGGTAAGTTTCCATCTCAACCACAACAAAATCCAAAGGGGCAATACAATGCGAATGCAAGTAGTTCGGGAAGCCAACACATGGATCATGTAAAATCGGTCATCACTCTTCGTAGTGGTAAGGTTATTGAAAAACCCATTCTTGAACCTTGTGAGAATGATGATGAGTCAATCTCTCGAGGGTAAGGAAGGGGTTGAATCTGATCATTGCAAAGAAAAGACCGATTCCCGCGCACTTCCATTTCCTCATGCCATGGCTAAACAAAGAAAAGTTAATCACAACTCGAAATCTTTGAAACTTTCAAACAGTAAGGATCAATATACCTTTGTTTGGATGCTATCAAACAGGTTCCTTCTTATGCTAAATTTTTGAAAGATCTCGTGCACCGTGAAGAGAAAACTGAATGTGAAAAAGAAAGCCTTTTTAGCCGAACAAGTAAGTGCTATTCTTCAAAACAATAATGCTTTGAAATATAAAGACCCTGGTTGTCCTACAATTTCTTGCTTTATTGGAGAGCATAAAATTGAAAAAGCCTTACTTGATCTTGGAGCTAGTGTGAATTTACTTCCATATTCAGCTTTTTCAAAGTCTCAATCTAGGTGAGTTAAAACCAACTTCCGTAACTCTTTTACTTGTCGATAGATCCGTAAAAGTGCCTAGAGGAATAGTTGAAGATGTGTTAGTACAAGTTGATAAATTCATTTATCCTGTGGATTTTATTGTCTTGGACACACAACCCTGTTGAAGCATGTAATTCATTTCCTGTTATTTTAGGGCGTCCATTTCTTGCAACTTCTAATGCATTGATTAATTGTAGGAATGGATTGATGAAGCTATCTTTTGGAAACATGACATTGGAGATGAATATTTTCAACATTTGCAAGCAACCTGGAGATGATAATGATTTACAGAAGTGGACTTTACTTGAAAAAATTAGTTCATGATCAATTTCAAACCACTTCCAGAAAATTGAGATTGATGAATCCGACGATTTGCAAATGGTCTATTCTCGGGAAAAATCGAAGGCAAGTAATTGGAGACCACAAATTGAGGAATTGCCACCACGATCAATTAAGTCCATACCTTCAAGTGTTCAACCACCAAAACCTGATTTGAAGCCATTACCATTCCATCTCAAATACTCATTTTTGGGAGAAAATGAAACTTTTCCGGTAATAATCTCTTCCACACTTAACGCACATCAAGAAGGTAAGTTATTGCAAACTCGAAAATGCACAAAAATGCCTTGGGATGGACTATAGCCGACATAAAAAGAATTAGTCCTTTGATTTGCACACACAGGATTTATTTGGAGGAAAATGCTAAACCCTCTAGAGAAATGCAATGAAGGCTTAATCCCAATATGAAAGAAGTAGTGAAAAATGAAGTCATTAAGCTTCTAGATAATGGAATCATTTATCCTATTTCTCGACAAAGAAATGGGTAAGTCCTACCCAAGTGGTACCCAAGAAGTCTCGAGTCACCGTGATACCAAATGAGAAAAATGAGTTAATTCCAACAAGGACTATTACTGGTTGGCGTATGTGCATTGATTATAGGAAACTTAATTCAATGACTAGAAAAGATCATTTTCCCTTACCTTTCATGGATCAAATCCTAGAAAGAGTTGCGTGGTCATGAATTTTATTGTTTCCTAGATGGCTATTCAGGTTATAACCAAATTGAAATTGCATTGGAAGATCAAGAGAAAACTACTTTCACATGTCCATTTGGCACTTTTGCATATCGAAGGATGCCTTTTGGATTATGTAATGCACCAACCACGTTTCAAAGATGCATGCTTAGTATATTTAGTGATATGGTTGAATGTTTTCTTGAGATTTTTATGGATGATTTTTCTGTTTTTGGTGATTCATTTGATGATTGTTTGACTAACTTAGAAAAGGTTTTGAGCAGGTGTGAAGAGAAGAATCTTGTACTTGAATTGGGAAAAATGTCACTTTATGGTAACAAACGGCATTGTACTTGGTCACATTGTTTCATCAAAAGGAATTGAGGTTGACAAATCTAAAATCGAGTTAATTGCTAACTTGCCAACACTAAAATCCATTAAAGATGTTAGATCATTCTTAGGACATGCTGGTTTTTATAGAAGTTTATCAAAGATTTTAGTGTAATATCTAAGCCCTTGAGCAACCTTCTAACAAAGGATAATATTTTTGAATGGACCGAACATTGTGAAGAAGCCTTTGTTCAACTTAAAAACTTGCTTACTTCGCTCCTATCATTCAACCTCCCGATTGGTCTTTACCTTTTGAAATAATGTGTGATGCTAGTGATTATGCCGTGGGTGTCTTTGTCTTGGGACAAAGAAAAGATAAGAAACCTTATGTGATTTACTATGCAAGTAAAACTTTAAATAGTGCTCAAATGAATTACACCACTACCGAAAAAGAATTACTTGCGTAGTATTTGCATGTGAAAAATTCAGGTCTTATCTTGTTGGCTCACCTGTTCTTGTTTACAGTGATCATGCAAAGATTGAAATATCTTCTTTCTAAGAAAGATTCTAAGGCTAGATTGGTTCGGTGGATTTTGTTACTTCAAGAATTTGATATCACAATCAAAGACAAGAAAGGCACCGAAAATGTTGTCGCAGATCACTTGTCAAGATTGACAACAGAGTCGAGATCTGACATCACACCAATCGATGACTACTTTCCTGACGAATCTTTATTTTCCGTCTCTATAATGCCTTGGTATGCTAATATTGTTAATTTTCTTGTTTCGGGACAATTGCCACTCATTGGAGTACCCAAGACAAAAGAAAGTTCTTGAACGAAGTAAAGAACTTTTATTGGGATGACCCTTATTTATTCAAATATTGTCCCGATCAAATATTTCGAAGATGCATTCCTGACAATGAGGTAAGTAATGTCATTAAATTTTGTCATTCCGAGGCATGTGGGGGCCATTTCTCATCAAGAAAGACAACTGCAAAAATCTTACAATGCGGATTTTACTGGCCCACCATGTTTAAGGACTCACATGTGTTCTGCAAGACTTGTGAAAATTGTCAAAAGTTGGGATCTATTTCAAAACGTCACATGATGCCTTTAAATCCTATTCTTGTCATTGAGATCTTTGACTCGCTGGGGTATAGATTTCATGGGTCCATTTCCTCCATCATTTGGTTTCGTGTACATATTAGTCGCAGTAGATTATGTTTCAAAATGGATAGAGGCAATTCCAAGTCGAAACAATGATCACAAAACAATGATAAAATTCTTGAAAGAAAATATTTTGAGTCGATTTGGAATCCCTCGAGCCATGATAAGTGATGGTGGAACACATTTCGCAACAAGCCATTTGAGACTTTAATGAAGAAATATGGAATCACACACAAAGTTGCCACCCCTTATCACCCCCGGACTAGTGGACAAGTAGAGCTCGCTAATAGGGAGATCAAACAAATCTTGGAGAAAACAATGAACCCTAATAGGAAAGACTGGTCTTTAAGACTTAATGATGCACTTTGGGCTTATCGAACCGCTTATAAAACATCATTAGGTATGTCACCTTATAGACTAGTCTATGGAAAACCTTGTCACTTGCTCCGTGGAACTTGAACATAAAGCTTATTGGGCTATTAAAGCTTTCAATTCAAACCTTGATGATGCTAGTCACCGCGTAAGTTACAAATAAATGAGCTTGAGGAAATAAGAAATGATGCATATGAAAATTCAAGAATTCATAAAGCAAGAATCAAAGAGTTTCATGACAAGAAAATATTGAGAAAAACATTCAATGTTGGTCAAAAAGTCTTGCTTTATAATTCTCGACTCCATTTATTTCCGGAAAACTAAGATCAAGATGGAGTGGTCCTTTCATTGTGAAACATGTGTATCCATATGGGGCCCGTGATATCGAGAATCCAAAGAATGGCAATGTTTTCAAGGTAAATGGACATCGTTTGAAAGTCTACTTTGACAATTTTTCAGCTTGAAAATGACTCTATTAAATTGAGTGATCCCGTATATAAAGATTGATTCGTTTTCTCACATTGTTTTGTGTTTTGTTTTGCTAGTTTCTCTCACCCCGGTCAAAAGGCGGATAACGGTACTCCGTGACTTAAGTCGGTTCTTTCAGCTTTCCCATAATAACTCGATATTTGTATATATTTGTGCAATACTTTGCTTTTTCTTCTTTTTTTTTGACTCTCTTCTCCAATTCTCATTTGAAAATGGACACCACTCTTGAAAAATTGAAAAAGTACTTTCCCGCTCCGCCTCGAATGCGATTACAAAATTTACCGTGCTAGGTGTGCAAGATTGAAGTTGTTAATGAATCATGGAATTCCCGAAGATATTCGCTGGTTGATTGAAGCAAAGGTCCGATTATCGTGTGAGTCCTCCAATTCTTTCATTTCACACATGCCCGGAACAGGTAAAAGCACTTTTGCAAAGAAACGTCGTGCAAAACGATCGAAAGTCTGTCACAGATGTGCCGATGGACTTGTAATGCAACATGTCGTTCTTTAGGAATGGTATCTATAAACCGTGAAGATAAAATACAATTCATTAAGGATGGCCTGAGTAAGGGGTCTTTAGATAATCTTTTGTTGACCCTTGAGACGCATCCTAGTGAAGATGTGCATCGTGCAATTCATGATTTATGGCCCCATTTTCATAAAGAACATGATCGACTTAGTCTTGGGAATCCGACTAAAAAGACCCGTTTGCCGCTTTAAGAAAACTGGATGGGAAGCCTATCCCCGACCCATAGAGGGCGTTTAAGCCGTTCTTGGACGTAAAACCAAGGGAAGATGTGAGCCACAATCACAACTACCCGTATATACACATGCTTTTTCAAAATAAATAATTAAATAAAGAGAGAGAGAGAGAAAGAGTGTGTGAGACTCAACTGGGTCTACATATAGGGGTATGATTGCATCTTCAATTTCTCATCTATAAAATCTTCTCTTCCTTCCCCTCATTTCTACTCAACCCTTACATTAGACAGATATAGAAGTGTGTAGAAATGGCAGGTCCCTCAAGTTATCACATCAAAAATATTTGTGTTTTCGGTGGATCCAATCCTGGGAAGGAAATAGCATTTTTAGAAGCAGCAAATCATCTTGGTCGGTCCTAGCCGAGAGAAAGATTCATTTAGTGTATGGGGGAGGTAGCCTTGGGTTAATGGGGGGTGTGTCAATAGCTGCATTTTTAGGAGGAAGTCAAGTTTTGGGGGTCGTCCCCGAAGCTTTAGCAAAAGGGGATTTCATTGGGAAAACAATTGGAGAGGAACTACGGTCTCCACAATGTTTGATCGAATGAATACAATGTTTAACCATGCTTTGATGCCTTTATTGCCTTACCAGGTGGTCTCGGGCACATTGGAAGAGATCTTTCATATTTCCTCTTGGGCCCAACTGCACATTCACCATAAACCTATAGGTTTGCTCAATGTTAATGGTTTTTATGATAATTTGTTGTCTTTCCTTGATCAAGTCGTGGAACAGGAATTTCTAACATCTTCGGCACGACAAATCATAATCTCTCGCCAGCTATCGCTGAACAATTGATCGACAAACTACAATCTTTCATCCCCGTAATTGATCCCTCCATGAGTCGCATAAATTGGTCAACTACGTAAAGCCGTAAAAAGCTTAGATTGGATTTGAGCCTTCGTTTGTGAATCCTTGTGTCTTTTGGTTTTATTTCTAGCATAGTATTTTGTTCTATTATTTCTTATATTTGTTTAAGTGTGTTTCGGGTTTGTCGGTGTTCGTTGTTTCTGTGATGTCTTCTATACTCTATCTTTCTACCTTAGGACATTGAGGACAATGTCTCGTTTTGGTTGGGGGGAGAGGGTAGTAGTATTAAAAAAAAAAAAAAAAAAAAAAAAAAAAAAAACTAACCAACTAACCGTTTTTGTTTTAAAAACCATTTGGCAAAACCGTTATCACTAGGATGGCGAGTAAGGGGGAGTGACTCTTGAGACGCATCTTAGTAAACATTTTCCAATGGTTATTTGCAATATTCATAACAAGGCCTATTAGAATACTTCTTGAAATATTCAGGGTTTACAAACTCTCGCATTGTTATCACTTGATTCTCGCTCATATACTTATTTAACAAGTATTCTTAAACCTTCATTTTCACACACACACTTTAACATATGATTGTGGGTTGCACATTGGATTATTACATTATTTGTGTTCTTTTGTTAAAGGTAACAACTAAGGGATAGGGATAGTCTATAATTTGCAAAAAAAAAAAAAAAAAAAATGATAATAAAAACGTAGATAAGTTTGATTTCGTAGCCTCCCTAACCTAAGCAATTAAGCCCGAAGGGGTGTTTTAACACCTAATACCCTAAAGTCAACCGACTTGGGAGCTATTGGCCCAAAGCTTGTTACATGGGTTAAGGAGAAAAGCTTAAGGGAATCAAACATTGCACTATCTACGTATCGATCTCGCAACCCGAGTTACTAAGCTCGTAGGGGTGTCTCAACACCTAATGCCCTAAGATCAACTGGTCTGGGAGTCATTAGCCGAAAGCTCATTACATGGGTTAAAGATGCATTGTGTTTTAAGTTATATGTATATATATTAAAAAAAAAGAGAAAAAAAAAAAGAAAAAAAGAAAAAAAAGAAGATAATAATCCCAACCCAAGGAAGTTAACCTTAAACATTAGAACCAAATATTGTTTTCTTCCAATAAAAGCCCCATCATCTATGTTTTTGTACATTGAGCACATAACAAGGAAGGTTTATTAATATCTTGTTTAAGAGGTATTGAGCAGATATATAAATTTAATGAGAGTTTGTTTATCTAGATAGATTAATGGAAGTTGAATGATGAATGCATTGCTTTGTGAAAGTTGCAAATTGTTTTTTTTATTTTAACGCTTTGATTACTAGGGACTAGTAATAAGCTGGTTGGGGGGTGTGATTAGAACTTAAAAGTGTATTTTTATCAAGGTTTTATATCATCATTTTGCACTTGAAGTATCAATAACTCCTTAACTAAAGCATGTTTTATAATAACATATCTAATAATATAAGATACCTTTAATTTATGGTAAATGTTCATCTTAAATGCAGACCTATCACATAAATGAAAGAATTGATTGATGAGTTGAAGTACTGAAATTAAAAGGACAAAGAGATGGCCAAACTTAGAAAAGAGATGTCTTGGTGCAGTCCAAACTGAACACCTGTTTGGTAATCGGGTCATATCCGGAGTCAGTAGATCTCGGATTTAGGTCTAACTTATATGGATGGAAAGATAAGACATAGGCCTACAACTTTCATGGGAGTCCAAGATTTAAGAAGGCCGTTTTCAAGTCCAAATTGTAGCAACAACGAAGAAGTCCGAATCTGTCCTGCAGCCCTATTAATCGTTCAGTGTTCAGCCCATATCTCGAGTTCTAGAAGTCCAAATGATCTCAAAGTTTTACCCTGGAAAGATGAGACAATTTCCTAGAACTTTCATGATTGAAGTTTGTTCAAATTATGACGTCATCAATGTCGTTTTTAGCAGACAAGAAGATAAGAATTGTCATCAAGTCAAGATGTGGCCACCCATTCATCAATTAGTCAACAAATCAATAGTTCCGGATTTTGGCCTATAAAAGGAGGCATTTGCCATGTATTTAGGCATCTTGGTGTTCAGATCAAGATCATGCTCTTGCTTTCTCTCTTTGTATTGCTTATGCTTTGCTTTCATTAATATCAAGTTTATGCCTTTCACTTCCTTTCCTTTACTTAGTTAACTTTTATCTTACTTATGTTCTTATCTTGTTTATTTATGTTTCTTTCTTTCATTATGTCTAGCTAAGTTAATTATGTCAAGGTGAAAAGGTTACACTAATGGTGTAAGGATAAGTATAATATAAACTCAACATGGACTTTAATGTTGGATACTAACATGCTTTATATTTGTTATCTTATTCACTTTTAATACTTTGCTTGTTAAATGGTTAATCTAGATTTATGTTGTATAACACTTGGTACAACAAATACTTGGCACTTTCATAGCCCATACCGTATGGTATAACCGACACCCGAGCTATGAAAGGAACTTGATTTGTTGTTAACATAAGTTATAATCATGAATGCCCGACAACATTTACAAGTATTAGCATTATTCGAATAAGATAACTAACGTAATCATGTTAACAATTTATAATCCGATTGGAACCTCCTTTGTGTGTGGTTTCCAATTGAATAATAAGAGTTTATACTATACTTGTTTGAAATACCATTAGTGGATCCTCTAACCTTGACAATTGTTCTTATCATTGTTTAATCCTTACATTAATATCACATCTCAAAGCTCTCTCTATTATTACTATTATTGTTGTTGTTGTTGTTATTGTTGCTGTTGTTATTTATAATTTATACAATTAACCTCCCCTTGGTTCGACCCCCGTCTTACCGGGTTATTTATTACTTCGACACTCCTGCACTTGGGAGAAGACATCAATCTTTTGGTCGTGTCAGCGGCAACTATTCCTATGTATGCAAGGAAAGTTTGTTCAGCTATAACAATTTATAAACTAGGGAAATTAGATTATTTATCTTTTATTTTCTCTATTATATGTGGCAACAATATCAGACTTTATTTTATTCTTATTTCTTTATGTTTTGGGTTATATTTGGGTTAAATTATAAGTGGACCTCATATAAGTCCACATAAGGGGTCCATTAAGGTTTATTTTAGTCTAGAGTCAGCATAAATAAAGCCATAACCAGACATGTAGGGCACACAATTCAGATTAATAAAACTTCTTTGTCACACCTTGTTGTGTGAATTAGTGAGATATTCTCCCTTCCTTGGTTCTCTAAAGAACTAAAAACAACTTATCGAAGAACAATTGACTTCATGATGTCATCCTTATACTTTTCGTTCGCCAATCAATATTCATTTGGTGAGGGGTTTTTTTTCCAATAGTGTTAGTGCCTAGATATAAGTTATCTTTATGTCACTTCTATTAAACTTGATTTACTTGGCTTTTCGAGAATTAATGTCTTTGCATGTGGGTTGCTTGACTGCGTATTCAAGAGGTTTGTATCATTTGGTATCAGAGCTTGGCTTTATTAATCAGGTTAAATCCTTCTAAAATTTTTGTTTCTCGTTGACTCCGCAAAAGAAAAAAAATTCCTTAGTGTCTAATTTCTTCTTATCCTTGAATTTATGGCATATAAAAAAAACTAAAAAAAAAGCAGAAGAAAAAGCCATTCAAAAAGACATTTATTTGCTTCTATCGCAAAAAACATTAAGTAAAGGGAAATTTGATCAAATCAACTCAGAATTAGCTCAAATTTGATACTTTGATTACTGGGATCCTAGTCACACTACATATTAATTTTGTGGTCAATTGGATATCGTTTGCTTAGGTTTTTAATTTTGAGTCTGATTCATAATGTTTTTGCGTCAACATATCAAACCTTATCGTAAATTGCTCAAAATTAATATTCTATCTATTTAGGTTGACATCGCATTATATCTCAATTAGACATCATTTACCTTAGGTTCGAAATTCAGACTTAACTTGTTGTAAATGGATCTGTTTTTGCGTGAACTTTTAAAACTCATTTTGTTTCTGTTGTTTTCATTTCTTTCAGTATATTTACAACATATCTAATATATTTGGGTGTTGTTTCATTATATTGTATACTTTGTTTCTATTTTTATTCGAGACTTAAGTTTTATTCATATTTCAAATAGATTTGCTTGCTACTCGCAAGACTATCATCGCAGTTTTTTCTTTTTTGCTTGTTTTCTGTGTTTTTATTGATTCTTGAGTCATATACATTTAAGTAGATTGCGTTGCTGAGTTGGTTCTATTTGGTATTGGTTTCAATTCCACAAGAGCTGAAAAAAGATGAGACGAGGGGAAAAGCCTAATTTTGAGTGAAACACGAGTGAGATGAGGATATTTCTATACCACTAATGAATTTTTACAGGTACCATCATATCAGATCAAAACAACACACCACCCCCTCCCGAGGGTGAACTTAAGTTCCAGATTCAAGTCATGACGAAGATGATGGAGAGGATGAATTTTGGGATGGGGAACATGTGTGACATACTTGAGAGGGTGGAGAAACGTGGTAACAAGGCTGGTACAAGTACCCAAGATATAAGAAAGGTTAGGGCTAATCTAAAATCAAACAATGGTTGTAGGGTCGAAAGGCCAAGGTGGGCTAATTATGAGGATTTTGAGAAGGACGTTGATGATATTGGTGATGGTGGTTTTGAGGATGAGACCATAGGCCATAAGGAAGGTTTTTGGTAGTCTAGAAACCGAAGGGATTTTGGGAATAGAACTAGGGGCCAATTTGGACAAAAGGGAAATTTCTATAACTTTGGGGGACATAATGATGTAGATGGTGATTTGGATGTTATCAAACTGAGAATACCTACTTTTCAAGGTAAAAATGATCCTGAGGTGTATTTAGAGTGGGAGAAAAATGTGGACTTGATTTTTTATTGCCATAACTATTCGGAGGCGAAGAAGGTGAAAGTGATAGTCATTGAATTCATGGATTACACACTAATTTGATGAGATCAGAATGTGATTAATAGGAGAAGGAGTGAAGAAAGGCTAGTAGCCTCATATGAGGAGATGAAAGTGTTGATGAGAAGATCATTTGTGCCTAACCACTATTATACAGATTTGTATCTGAAATTGCAGGGTTTGAATCAGGGTTCTAAGTCCATGGATGTGTATTTCAAGAAAATAAAGATCATAATAATTCGAGCTAATATGATTGAGGATATGAAAGCTACTATGGCTAGTTTCCTTAATGGGCTGAATATGGACATTACAAATATTGTAGAATTACAACAATATGTGAAATTGGAGGACATGGCCTATATGGCAATGAAGGTAGAGAGGCAAATAAAGAGAAGGGGTAGCATATATTTTCAGACCAATTCAGTTTTATCTTTCTCAATATAAAAGTCGAATCTGAAGAGAGAGGGGGTTGTCCAACCAAAGTCTTATATGCATGTAAAGGTCAAACTACCTAAGCCTAGAAAAGACACTCATACGAATGGAAAAGGTAAATCTGAATCTCAACTTACTCGTGATAGAGATATTAAATGTTTTAGGTGTTCAGGGAAAGGGCATATTGCATCTCAATGTCCAAACCAAAGAGTTATGCTTACAAGAGACAATAGGGAGGTTTAATCTGAAAGTGACAGATCTAAAAGTGAAAAGATGCCACCTTTAAAGGATTATAGTGATGAAGAGACTGCATATCCTGTTGAAGAAGAGACGTTGATTATAAGGCATGTGATGAACATACAAATCAAATAAGATAATGTAGATCAACAATGGGAAAACATATTTCATACTTGATGTCAGATCCAAAATAAGGTATGTAGCATGATAATCAATGGAGGTAGTTGTACTAATGTAGCTAGTGATACTCTTGTGAAGAAATTGAATCTGAGTTGTATTAAGCATCCTAGGCCTTATAAATTACAATAATTGAATGAATGTGGTGAAGTGAAGGTTGCTAAGAAAGTGTCAGTTACGTTTGCTATTGGAAAGTATTTGAATGAAGTTATGTATGATGTGGTCCTATTGCATGCTAGTCACTTACTTTTGGGGCGTCCATGACAGTTCAATTGAAAGGCAATACATGATAGGTTTAGAAATAGGTTCATTATTGTAAAAAATGGTAAAAGCATCACTTTTGTACCTTTTTTTTCTCCAAAACAAGTGTATGATGATCAAATGAAATTAAAAAAAGGAATGTGAGGATGGGAAGAGTGAAAATTCACGTGGGGACAATGGTGAGAAAAGATCATCAGATCCAGCTAAATTTAAATTAGTAATTAAACCGGTTGAGAGTGGAGAAAAAACTCGAGGAGTGAAGAAAGTAAGCTTGTGTGATGATAATAGTTGGAAAAATTAAAGAAACAACATAATTTTTATGCAAAAAAAGCTCAAATCAGATCTGTGTTTTTCACCAACAAGCCAATGATCTTACTTGTGTATTAGAAGGGTTATTTTAACATTAACAATCTTGATTCTATTATTCCTAGTATGATATTTATTTGTTATAGGAGTTTGACGATGTATTCCCTGAACACTCCCTTAGTGGATTACCACCATTAAGAGGAATTGAACATCAAATTGACTTTATATTTGGAGCTTCGGTTCCTAACCGTCAAGCCTATAGAAGTAATCCCGATAAGATGATAGAGCTTCAAAGGCAAGTAGATGAGTTTATGATGAAGGGATACATTCGTGAGAGTATGAACCTTTATGATGTGCCAGTGTTACTTGTACCTAAAAAGGATGGATCTTGGAGGATGTGTGTTGACTATCGTGTCGTCAACAACATAATAATAAAGTATAAACATCTAATCCCTAGGTTTGATGACACGTTGGATAAGTTGTATAGAGCATGTATTTTCTCTAAAATTGACTTAAAAATGGGTAACATCATATTAGGATGAAAAATGGTGATGAATGGAAAACAACATTTAATACTAAACATGGTTTGAATGAATGGTTAGTCATGTTGTTTGGGCTTACAAATGTATCTAGCATATTTATGAGATTAATGAATCATGTTTTGCGTGTATTCATTGGTAAGTTTATGGTTGTGTACTTCGATGACATCCTAATTTATAGCAAGAACTTAAATGAGCATATTGATCATTTGTATAGTGTATTTAGTGTATTGTTTGATGATAAACTATATGCTAATCTCAATAAGTGTACCTTTTGCATGAAGAAAATTGTGTTTATTAAATATGTATTAATTGCACAGGGTATTGAGATGGATGAAGATAAGGTTAAGGTCATCCAAGATTGGCCTACACCTAAGTCTGTGGCTGAGGTAAGGAGTTTTTATGGACTTGATAGCTTTTATAGAAGGTTTGTGAAGGACTTTAGTACTATTGCAACACCTTCAACTGACATTGTGAAAAAGTTTTTTGAATTTAAATGGAATGATGAACATGATAAAGCTTTTAATTTATTGAAATATAAACTTTGTTTAGCACCTATTTTAGCTTTGCGTTTTAGCTTTGCCAAACTTTATAAAAGCTTTTGAAGTTGAATGTGATGCTTCAGGTATAAGTATAGAAGTTGTGTTAATTTAGGATAAAAGGCCTATTGTATATTTCAGTGAGAAACTTAATAAGGCAGCCTTGAATTACCCTACATATGACAAAGAGCTCTATGCCTTGGTAAGAACTTTAGAGACAACATTACCTATGGCCCAAGAAGTTCATGATACATTCATATCATGAATCATTAAAGTACTTGAAAGGACAAGGTAAGTTGAATAGGATGCATGCCAAATGAGTTGAATTTATTAAAACATTTCTGTATGTGATCAAGTCTAAGCAAGGAAAAAAAAAACATTGTGGATGATGCACTTTCACACATGTATGTTATTTTATCTACTTTAGATGCTATATTTCTAGGATTTGAACACATAAAAGAATTGTACAAAGATGATAATGATTTTGCTAATGTTTATAATGGTTGTAAAACTTCGGCTTTCGGGAAGTTCTATAGACTTGATGGGTATTTATTTAAAGAGAATCATTTGTTTATTCCATTAAATTCTATGTGTGAATTGCTTGTATGTAAAGCATATGAGGGCGGGTTGATGGGGCATTTTGGTGTTATTAAGACTTTGGATATGTTGTATGAGTATTTTTATTGACCTAAAATGAAAAAAGATGTGTAACTCCTATGTGATAAATGCATAACTTGTAGAAAAGCAAAGTTTAGGATTCAACCACATGGCTTGTATACTTTTTTGCCTGTACCTAAGGAACCATGGGTAGACATTTCAATGGACTTCATCTTAGGTTTGCCTAGGTCAAAATGGGATAGTAATTCAATCTTTATAGTTGTTAATAGGTTTTCAAAGATGGCACATTTTATTCCATGTCATAAAACCGATGATGTAACTAACATTGCTGATTTGTTCTTTAGGGAGATAGTACAGCTTCATGAGGTCCCTAAGAGCATTTTTTTTATAGAGATGTTAAGTTCCTTAGCTATTTCTAGAAGGTGTTATAAGGAAAATTGGGTACTAAATCATTGTTTTCAACTACTTGTCACCCCCAAACAGATGGACAAACTGAAATAGTTAATAAGACCTTAAAACAACTTCTATATGTTGTCATTCAAAAAAACTTAAAGAATTAGGAAGATTGTTTGTCATTCATAGAGTTTGCATATAATCATAGTGTGCATTCTACTACTGGATTTTCACCATTTAAAATTATGTATGGATTTAACCCTTTAACTCTCATGGATTTGATTTTTATGCTCGTTGATGAAAGGGTTAGTTTGGATGGTAATCGTAAAGCATAAGTGGTGAAGACACTCCATGAGAGTGTACGGCAATAGATTGAAAAGAGGAATCATATGTGTGCAACTAAAACCAATAAAGGGCACAAAAAACATGTTGTCTTTCAACCCGACGATTGGGTTTGGGTGCATATGTGCAAGGAGAGATTTTCGACCCATAGGAAATCCAAGCTATAACCACAAGGAGATGGGTCATTTCAAATCCTTAAGAGGATCAATGACAATGCTTATAAAGTTGATTTACTAGGTGAGTATGGTGTTAATGCTATCTTTAATGTTTCTGTTTGATGTAAGTGATGATTCGAGGTTGAATCCTTTTAAAGAGAAAGGGAATGATGAGGATCAACCCAACACCAAGCTTAATCATAACAAAGGCCCATTGAAGGTGCCAAGTAGGCCAATTACAAGAACTAGGGCAAAGAAGTTTAAAAAGACATTGAATGGGCTTGTTCAGAACATATAAAGCAAGATGGACCTAGAGGAGCTTGGAACGCTTAGAGAACATGAAATACAGCCTCTAATTCATCTAATCCAAGTCTAAGAAGAGACAAATTTAGATGGATCAAAGGGCTAATGTATTTGACCTCATAACAGCCTTGTTAGGCTCCTTTTTTCATAATGTTACAAGGATAGAAAGTCAGCAATTTATTCTTCTAAACAAGCAAGGAAAATAATTAAATTAGCAACAAAAGAGAAAATTGGCTTTATTATTTGTCCAAGTTATATAAGGAAATCTAAACTAATTAAGGAACTAAAGGGGCAGCAGCAAAGGAATCCAAATCAGATCAGACTTTCTCCTAGTCTACAAGGGACTTATAGTGGCGACAACTATTCCTATGTCTGCAAGGAAGGTTTATTCAACTATAATAACTTATAAACTAAGAAAATCAAATTATTTAGCTATTATTTTCTCTGTTATATACGGCAACAATATCAGACTTTATTTTGTTCTTATTTCTTTATGTTTTGGGTTATATTTGGTTTTAATTGTAAGTGGATCAAATATAAGTCCACATAAAGAGTCCATTATGGTTTATTTCAGTCTAGAGTCGGTGTAACAGTCCAAATCCTAGGATTACACAAGGAGACAATATTACTGAAATTTTATGGGTAATTTTTTATTATATCAGTTTATTTCACATTCTACCGAAATTTCGGCAGTCTCACCTATACCGAGATATCCCAAGTTATCGACAATTCATCCTGCACACAATTTAGGTTCATTCCATAGTCATCATATATTTATGCCGCATCACAGTCACAACCATTAATAGTCATAATATAAGAATTCCACATATTCAACTCAACATAAAGTTTTAGAACACAAACTAATAGCAATAAACTTGATTAGTAACATTAATATTAAAAGCATAAAATAATTGAGGCCTTAAGTCTCAAGGATTTACACAAGAAAATACTAACATCACTTAAGTCGCATAATTAATTAAAGCAACATACATTAATATTCGTTTCATTATAAGTTCATACAAAAGAAGTAGAAATGCTAACTCCTAATTCATACAAAAATAATTAAGAACATGAAATTCCTAATTCATACAAAAGAATTTGAAGCACTAATTGTCTAACTCATGCAAAAGAACTAAACATCTAGGACACTACTCCTGGTGTGAATGAGAGAGACCTGCAACATCAAAATATGAGTATAATTATATAAAATAAATAAAATACAACAAATTAATGGAGGGTCACTACTACATGTATCTATGTATATAAGTACCCAACCAATAAGGCATAACATAGTTGATCCGCAAAAGAAGAACACATTTGACGCTTCCTTTACTACATATAGAGTCTATCCTTCTACAACCCACCTATGGTTTTCTCTCAATTATTACACATTATTCTTCATCGAATACATCCAACTCATTACTCTACCCCAAGTTCTAAGGAGGTCGCTGCCAACACTAATAACTCCTACTAGTGTCATTAGTCGCCCTTACCCGAATCGACTAATCAAATCCTTTGTAATCTCGGATCGTCGGTATCATTAACTATTCTTGACACGAATAGTTAATCAAGTTCAATGTTCATAATAATTCCATCAAGATTATGTCGATGTTAACAATTTTTGCTAACATCATTAGCTGCCCCTATTGGAGATTGTCTAATCAAGTCTAAAAATGGTCCTTTTGGGTTTTTCAAATAGGTCCTTATTCGAAATCAAAGTCATGAGTCAATGACCAAAAATTGGATTCCATTTCACGTCCGTTTCACCATATCTTTCATTTCTTTAGCTATATTCACAAATATTAACTCTAACATAAATTTGAATACAAGGTCTATTATCAATTGAGAAGAGTATACGTATGTAACACCTACCTGCCATTGATGCTTGATTTGCGCTCCCTTGTTGTTGTTGTACTCCCCCCACGGTTCCTCCTGAATTCACAAGTATACCACATTAGTTCATGTCCAGTTTTCATTTTGTAAATAATAAAGCATCAACAACAATATTTACTCTTTATGTTTCATTGTTTTAAATCATTACGCACATCATCAACTTCATTTTTAAATGTTGTTTATCTCCTAACGGTGTCAAGATTCAATGTTAAAAAAAATTTGGTTGGAAGGAAACTGGTTTTTCGCCCCTATTGCGACTAAATCCCTTGTTTTAATAATTCTTGTCAAATTTGCCAGTAAGGGCGACAATTTGACCTTTCCTCATATATTCGCCTATATCTGGAAATCTGAAGATCCAAATCGAGCGAGGTTGGATTCATTAAAAAACTAACATCTCAGGCTACAATTTCTATAATGAGGTGTTTCCCAAAGTTTATCGTTCTAAGGCCCAAATATCCTCTAGAACATGCGTGATGAATCTACCCATAATTCATCGGCGATTCCTAAGTGAGTTTTTTGCCAACCTCACTTCTCTTTTCTTCTACGCTATTTATTTTCTACATATAGGAACATCTTATGATTCTTCCCATGCAGAAATTATGAGCTATACTCATGGTCAATAATTCTTCTTTTTTTTTGCATTATACAACACGTATCACAATCATGAAGTTCCCTATTATCAATTTTTCCCACACTTTTATTACTAGTGAGCTTCCTACTATAATTGATTCATACATAAAAATACATAACACACCAGAATTTTTCTTTTTTCCCTTTATTTGGCTCTTGGCCAAGCTTAATCCAAGGGGGATTGAGGATTCCCTCTATTTTTTTCTATCTGATTTTTCTTACCACATTCAATCATTGTCCATATTCTACACATATCATAAGTGTCCATCAACCCTAAATTTCATAATCCCCCCCAATTCCATCCTTACATGACCGGCCACATTTAAGTTTTTGAGTCAATGATTGTTCTTTAATAATTTTATGTGTTTTTCATGTTCAAGACATCCTATGTTAGCTTAACTAACCTCATTCTAACAATTTTTTCATTTCCCCCAAATTTCCTTCAAGAACTCTAATTTATAGAATCTAAAATTGATGCATAACTCCTACTTAATTGTTAATTTGTTTTACACAATTAAGTCTAGTGTTCATACCTCCCGAAATTTCAGAATTTCTACTCAAGTTAGTTGAAGATTTGAGCCCCTCCTCTCAAGCTTGCAGCCGACCCTTCTCCCTATTTTTCTTCAATTTCTGCACTTGTTTCCCTTATTAGAACCCTTGTTATTGGTTGTCCTCTTTACTTAGGGGTCCTAGGTTTGTATAGTTCTAGGTGTTTTGGTGTTTTTCCCTCTATTTTGAAGAACAAAATCTGCACTCCCCCCCCCCCTCACTTTTCTTCAAGCTTCCAGTCGGCTATGAAAGAGGAATTAATGGAGTATTTATAGCCCCCTTTCTTCCTAATTATACATTGGCCCCTAATCTTTCATTTTCTTAACAAATTGAGTCATATTCCTTATGTCCCTCATATTTTCTTATTAAATTTCTTAATTATTAATTTTATTTATTATTTTTCTTCTCTTTTTTTTTTGGATTTTATAGTCGGTATAAATAAAGCCATAATTAAACGTGTAGGGCACGCAATTTAGATTAATAAAACTTCTTTGCTACATATTGTTGTGTGAGATATTCTTCCTTTCTTGGTTCTCTAAAGAACTGAAAATGACTTATTGAAGAACAACTGACTTCGTGGCATCATCCTTATACTTCTTATTCACGAATAAATATTCGTTGGGTGAAGGTTTTTCATTTCCAATAGTGTTGGTGCCTAGATACAAGTTATCTTTGTGTCATACTCCTATTAAACCTAATTTACTTGGCTTTTCCAAGAATTTGTGTCTTTACGTGTGGGTTGCTTGACCACGTGTTCAAGAGGTTCGCATCACTTTCAAACCACCACCTCTTTCTAGCCTTTGTAAGTTATCTTTCTTTCAAATATTTTTTGGCTTTTTTTTCACATCATACTAAAAATCACGCAACCTATATGGTACAAATGAATTATCTGTTAGTAAATGAATGATAAAATTGAAAAAAAAATTAAACATTTTTATCTTAATTTTCATCTTACCTAGATGAAGCATGATTCTCCCAAACTCTCCTTGCAATAGCATTGTCAATCTATCCCATTCAAATTTTTCCTTACAGTTAAAATCTTTACATGAAAATTTTCATTAATATTAATAAACTAACCGGATTAATATAATTAAAAAAATATTTAAATTAATATTAACCTTAAACCTTCCAAATCATGCATCAATCATAGGTTTCCATGCAAGATGTTTGGAAACCTAACTCAATTGAAATAATAAAATTTCTATCGACGATTTCATCGCCGATATTAAAATTTTAGTAGTCTCAATATTTGTAAACCTGAAATTGACGATGTTGCTTTAAATTAATTTTTCAAAAATTATTAACATGTCGATGTAAAGGGAAAACAAACTTACATGGAAAGGTTGTTCTTCCACTAAGCCTTGTACTTCCAGGTAAATGGATCCCTTTGTGAAGGAACTCCCCCTTGATGTAGCAAAGATCGCACTCAACAAGCCTGCATCGAGCGTGTCTGTTAATATCTTAGGTGTTTGTTCTTGGTTGACACCTAACAACTCATGGTCTTCAGAAATGTTGTTAGAAGAACTAGTAGTGATCTTGTTTGTACGATGTGCTATTGACTTTTTCTTAGGAATCTAAACAAATTAAAGGATTAAGGTGTCGTAAATCATTCCTTTTTAAAAACAATTGGGCAACACCTACCTAAACAGGAGATTCCTAAAATTTTAAAACCTACAAATACACAACAATTTAAATCAATTGATTTTATTTCTATCTACGTAAATCGAATAATTTCAATCATGTTAATTTAACCAGATTTTCAATTAACTTTGCTACGGCCATTTACGAAATGATCATAGGAGGTTAATATAAACACATTAAGGAACTATAGTATCAATATTTCAAATTAAAACTATTCATTTATCGTAACTATTATCTTAGCTATTTTTTATTTTTGTATTTATGATTTCTACTATTATGCTTATTTTTTATTATTTTTAAATAATTTTTATTTTTCATGAAATTAGAAATTGTTTGTTAACACCAAAAAATCAATTAGCTAACCATATTAATAACAAAAAATTAAAAAAATCCCAACAATCTATATACAATCATTAAAAAACATAAAAATTGAAAAAAAATTAAAAATCCAACAACATTTATATAATCATTAAATTTAATGAAATGTTAAAAAATAAAAAAAATTCCATCAATCTATATACTCTCATTAAATAACAAAAAATTAAAAAAACAATTAAAAAAATTCCGACAATCTATATACAATCATTAACAAATAGAAAAACAAAAAGAAATTCCATCAACATTTATGCAATTATTTATAACATAAAAATTAAAAGATTGACATCAATATTTATACAATTATATATAAAAGAAAAAAATAAAAAATTTCCATTAAAATTTATGCAATTATTTGTAACATAAAAAATAAAAAACTTCCATTAACATTTATACAATTATTAGTATAAAAATATTTAAAAAAATGAAAAAAAAACATAAAAGAATAGAAGGAAAAAGAATAATCTTACCTGAATGTTGAGTTTTCTCGAGCTTGAGAAGAGAAAAAAATCCAAACAAATCATTAAATAAATAGAGAAGAGGAGAAGGAGATGGAAGGAGAAGACATATATACGCATGGAGGAGAAGAGAAGATAAGATAATGGGTTGAGGAGAGAAGGAGAAGAGAAAAAAAAGATGAAGATTTGAGAGGAGGGGAGGAGAGAAAAAGGTGCAGAAGAGAGAAGAGATATGCTTGTCTGTTTTGATTTTAGAGATTCTAGTCTTTTAATTTGGAGTTTTTTTACCGACGGTTTAATCGACAATCAATTAAATATTGATATTTTTAATTTTTTCATCGATGTTTCTATTTGCAAAGTCTAATTGAAATTTTTTATTTAATTATTTTTTTCAGAAACATGCCAAGTAATACCAACGTCTTTACCAATCAGAATATTTTAATTAGTCTGTTGGCATTTTTGTCTGTCAATGATATCTTAAATTTTCAATTTAATCTATTTTTTTTTAGAAACCCACCAAGTATCACCGATGTCATTACTGATGATAATTTAAAATTTAATATTTTAACTTTTTTGTTGGTGTTTCTGTCTGTCAAGTCTAATTGAAATTTTCAATTTAATCTAAAATTTTCAAAAACCCACCAACTATCACCAACTACTTTTCTGTCCGTTGGTGACTCCGTCTATAAAGAATAGTAATAAAAATCTCTTCTACAACTTCATGCACGTTGCTAGAATTAGAAGTTGACCCAACCATATTCCTTTATATCATGATCTCGTGAGAAACATATTGTTCTTCGTGTGCAAACTAATACATGTATCTTTCAATGAATTATTTTTGTAAAAGATACATCGTTACAACATCTGGATTGAGAATTTTTTTCTTCTTACACCTAATACATGGACATCTAATATTGCCTCCATTAATATTTCTTGGATTAGATGGTGTGTAATTAATAAAACTTTGAACCTCATTACAATGATCCATCTTTCGCAACCCTTCGGGTGAATCTCGATACAATATCTATGAACGATCATTCATTACTTATGTCAAACATATATAGAATATTGATGACAAGATATATTAATTAATTCTAGTGAGGTACTTGATCCCATTTTAATGATTTAGAAATATCAATATTTGAATGTTGAGTATTAGAATTTATAATTAGTATAGTTTCATTTCTAGGAGTCTTCTTCAGTGAATGACCTTTTGCATTAGATAGCATAGCTCATAGAGATAAATTCATGATATATTTATCTATGAATGGTTGGGAAAGAAAGTTAATCATGCAAGTAGATAATTGTGACTGAAAGCAGAGGCTGTTGTCTTTATCTTCTAGAATAACAACTAAGTGAGTTCCCCTGTCAAGACGATAGTGCTCATCATCATGCTAAAATATACAGAGAGGGAATCTAATGCTATCTGCACTACTACACTGTGATGTGGCCACTACAGTTAGACGCCAAGGACAACATTGAGGGGCCCTGATCCAGCCACACTAGGGACACGCCTTCTCAATTTTCGCTGGGATTTTCATGCTTTTCTCGAAAGCTCCCACATGAAACTCTTGGTTAAGCCATCCTTTTCCTTGATTGCAAAGGTCATGTGATCAACACGTGCCCAGCATGAATTCAGTCGAATCTCTTTCAAAATTAGCCTCCTTTATTAAAATCAGCCAACATCACATGGACAAACCTGTAGAGCGTATACCCCAATGATCTAGCCAGCAGAAAAAAAATTCAATCGTCCAATAATTCCACACCATTCTGAGCTCATGGGCACCAATAATTCACAGCCGACTGTCGGGAGGCCAAGACAAGGTGTCAGCAGCTTCGACCCTTATTCGTGTCTTGGAAATAATACTCTATTCGCACCATTAGGAAGAGAAATATTGACTGCTCGGCCCCTCGAGCTAAAGCCTATCGGCCGAATTAAAGAGCTATATGGTCAAACATTAAGCATGTAGAGATTTTATTCATCAATCTCAATATAAATTATTTATAATAAGTGTTTGGGAACATTGACCAAAATAAATGCACAATTACTCATAGTATATAAAGTCTATCGCGTAATTCATGCAATCAGAGTTATTCATGAAAATTCGAGTGGTACATGTATTGTTGGGTTTCTAATTAAACTCTCGAGCCTTGATCTCTTGTTTATTTTATCTTTAAAATAATGTGTATTTAACTTATGACCATGCATGATAAAGAAAGTTTGATATTGTTGATATACATATCTACTTCCAGTCTTGGTGCCTGTGGCCATTGTTTCCTACTTTCTACATCTTTTGGTCATATGAACGAGACCTCTTCACTTCCTTTTTGTATGTTGGGTTTCTTTCTTCTCTGGAACTGTGCAAAATACCTATCTACTCTCTTGTGCTCCTTCGCTAATCTCACATGAAATTCGCTCCTCTCAAACCCCTTTTAGAATCTAGGGTTGTCCTGTCTTATGGTGCATCACATGATCGTAAAATCTAGCTGGCTGAGTAATTATAACTACGAGAGTGCCTTTCTTGGATTATATATTGAATCCATTCCTGGATTTTGCTTTGCTTACCATTGATCTCTACGAAAAATAGGTTCTTGTCATCTTCAACACTTTTATATTCAGCTTTTGGCCTCTCCAACAAAAACTTACCTCTATCTCCTCCTCTCTTTATTTCCATTTTTTTCTTTTCTTTATCTTTTTATTTTAATGTCAAGTGCACATTAGCTAGCTAGTTTGCCACAGATTGGCTTTCACGGTCTCAGTGGATGGTCATGTGGGTATGCCGTGGACTACGTGAATAGGGTGGGTCAGATTACGTACTTTTATTTTTTGTAGAGGAGAAGCTTTGGCAGACATGGGCAAGCTCAGTCTTGGCAAGGTGTTGGACTGCCTTTGTTTTACTACTCCAGGCTCAAGTTGCTCTTGTTTCTGCATCAATTCATTGGATAGTCAAGACGATGACTTTGAGAAAAAACCGTTGATACCTAGTGACAAGGGCAGGTTGATGAGGTTGAAAGATGTTGTTGCTGATAACCAAACATTGGCCTTTCAACTGAAGCCCAAGGTAATTAACTAAGTTCCTATCTCGTTGATCTCTACTGTGTTCACGTTTCCTTTTTTATACATCAAAAGAAGGAAAAAAAACTTCACACTGGCTTCAAGAACAGTAGATATATAGCTTGGTGACATGTTAACTAGCTTTGTCCCATGGATGATGCAGATGGTAGTGCTAAGGGTGTCCATGCACTGCAATGGCTGTGCAAGGAAAGTTAAGAAACATGTTTCAAAGATGGAAGGTACGTCAAATAATTATTTCAGGACCAGCTCTTCTGCAAGGATATGATTTCTAATCACCGACTTGCAGATTAAGCTGTCTAACAACAAGAATGACTCAAATCCTAAAAAATAACAATTAATTTCTTATAAATACATTAATAGCAACTTGAATGACCTGCTTGAAAGTAAGATCCAGTCAAGATTGGGGTTTAGATAGTCTTTTAATACACAAAAGTTGGTTTAATAAGATATACCCACGCCATTAATTTTTTTCCATATTTTCTGCTTCGTTATTTCTTTTTGGATTGTCTTCATAATCCCTATTTTAATTGCTCAAAAATTATTTTATAACAAATTAAATAATATGTGTGGGAACTCGAAAAATACCTATACCAGAACCCTTAAATGCAACAGGTGAGTTGAATTTTCCCTATGCCATGACAGACACAGCAGAACTGGAGTAAATCTTGAGTTTATTTCATTGCCTCTCTCTTGTTGTACAGGAGTGAGCTCATACAAAGTAGACCTGGAAAGCAAGATGGTAGTCGTTATTGGAGACATAATTCCCTTTGAAGTGCTGGAGAGTGTCTCAAGGGTAAAAAATGCTGAGCTCTGGAATTCTCCATCCTCATGATTGATGCATAACGTTTTGGTCCCTTTTCTACCATCCTCACAGAGGCCTGAAAAATACAAAGGAACACAACTCTTTCTCAGTAATATATAGTTTTTAATTAAGATCTCGTTTTATGTACTATAAGTTCATACACATGTCAAGCTTCCATCTATTGTCTTGTTCTCTTCAGTTGAGAGAGGAAACTGTAATATATATTTGAACTCTGAAGCTGTTTTCTTTTTTATGTACTACTAGATAGTGTCCCCATCGGATTTTGATTCTCAAGTAATAAGAATTAGAATCAACTCCGAATAATTTGTTTAATTTGTGATCTAAAATATAAAATTAGAATAATTTTATAAAAAAAATATAAAATTTTTAATTTTAAAAAACATTTAAGTCAATCTAAATTAACTTGACTAACTCATTACATGTGAAATGAAATTGGGTTAAAAAAAGTTAAGATAAAATATAGACAGAAAAAAAAAGATCGAAGTTAAATAAAAAACACTGAATTTTTTTTTCTTTCAATCTACCAAGGTTAACTTCATTAATCTAAGCCCGAAATCACCCCAAAGAAAGGAAAGCGGAAAAATCACAAAGCTTTAAGGCCAATAATTTAATGTTAAATGATGAAAAAAAAATCAATTTTAAAAAAAAATATTGAGAAAAAAAAAACCCAAGTAGTCAAACCCAAGTTAAATTGAATAACCCACTACTCGGGATATGAGATTAGGATAACCTCATAGAAAAACAAAATAAAACCCAATGTAAAATGATAAAATTGTAAAAAAATAACCTAAAAAATAACCGAACTTAAATCGAACTAATATTCGAAATCAATGACTTGAGTCATGAGATCAGGATAAACTCGTAGAAGATAAACACGAAAAAATAACAATGCAAAATCTCTACTCATAAAAAACTATAAAAAAAAAACAAATAAGGTTAGTTTAGGTTACCAAATCTCCTCTAATTGAAATTGATAATAATAGAAAAAACAGGTATAGAAGCTTTGCCTAAGTTTTTTTATTTTTTAAAGTTGTTGTTGTTGTTGTTGTTGTTATACCCTTTTTTTTTAGTTTTGCTTGGCTATTTTAACGGTTTGTCTTTTATAAGGTTAGTCTCAAATTCATGTCTAGAGTTACCGGTTTAAAAGATTAATATGGGTTGATTTTTTGTTTTTTTGGGTTCTTTTTCAAAATTTATTTATTTAAATTTTATCATTCAACATTTGGTGTGTTGAAATTGGTTTTTTTGTCTTTTTTCCTTTTCTTTCAATTAGGTTATCCCGATCATATACCTATGATTGTGGAGTTAGCGGGTTAACCCGGGTTGACTTAGATTTTTTCATAGATTTTTTTAATTAAATTTATTTTTTGGTTTTCTTCCTTTAAAATTGGGTTATTCGATAATTGAGCTTTATGATTTTCTTCAGTTTGTTTTCAAACATAGTTACCCTAGTATCACGACTAGGTTAGAGAATTTGCATCTTGATTTGGGTAGGCATAGATTGACATTTTTCAACCTTTTTTGAATTATATTTTTATTTTTATTTTTCATCTTTCCATTAAAATTTTATTTGCTGGCAAATGAGCTTCAATTTTTTTTTCTTTTCATTTTGCTTTCTATAGAGTTATCACGTTCCCGTTTGATTTATTAGGAATTGGTCTTTGGACTTTTTTTCCTGCTTTTATTTCACAGGTTGCAAGTTTTAGATATTAGACCAAGTTTAGAAGATTTGTCTTGGTTTTTTTGGTTTATTTTTCTTTTTTAAGCTAATGTTTTGTTTTTATTTTTTATCCTTTTTCTAAAGTTTTTCTTTGTTAATTTTTACGGTATGCCTCCTATAGGGTTATTCTCGGGTTCATGGCCAGAACCACTGGTTTCAAAAGTTAATAGGGGTTGATTTTTGTTAATTTTTTTTCTTTTTTAAAATTGATTTATTTTAATTTTAAACTTCAACATTTGATGTAAACTACCGGCCAAAAAACAAATGGGTTAAATTAAGATTTAGAAAAATTAAAATTTTATATCAAAAGTGAGGCTAGAAAAGACATAAGGGAAAATTTATATTATACTTAAAGAGGGGCAAAAGGATAAATTACCCTAGAAAAGAGTATAAAAAGAAGGGGATTTTCTTCTCTTCAAGCTAGCAACTACAAACAAAAAAGGAAGAGAGAAAATTTTTAATTTTCTCACCAAAAGTCTCAGATAAACAAAGAGAACATTAAGGGATTTATGGAGGAATTGAGGGAAACACATATGCACACCTCTAAATAATCAAGGAGAGGGGTTGCACAGTCACAACAATAAAAAAGAAAAAAAAGATTTAGAAAATTTTTTACTATTTAAGATTCGAAGACCTGAATAACATCTGGTAAGGGGTTCTAAACCTATTCTAGCAATTTCATACAATTCAAATAACATTTAAAGTAGAAATAATGAATTTTAGGTTAGGGTATATAAAACAATTTTAAGGGAAATGCAAATTGACTATGAATTAATCAAATTTAATTAGATTAGATTATATTGGATGTTAAATTTAGTGAAATTGAAGAAGAAAAATATATTTAAAAAACCCAAGTAGCCGGCCAAAAAGGACTTAGGATCATAATGTATAATTGCATATAATTGAGTACAATTGTTATGAACTAATGTATTTTATATGGGGAAATGATTTCCAAAAGAATTAAATTATAATTTGAATTTTTGATTGAAATGTTGTAGCATAGTTAGAGATTTCATTAACATGATTATTGCGTAAATTGACTTTAGATGCTTGAATAAAATGTAAATGAGCAGGAAGGGTTATAGAATTAAAATTAATGATATCGCAATACATATAAAAAAATGCTTGCCGTAAAAGATAAACGCGTGTAGGATATTTCATTGATTATAAAATTCATGGATGAAACACATGACAACTTCGTCCCTTGATTTCTAGGGAAAGTTTAGGCATGAAAATGATGAAATTTGAAATTTGTCTCTTTATGGAAGTTATAGTTAGGGATGTTAACTTTCCAATGAAACTGATCTTATATAAATTGGAGTTATAAAATTCTAGATATGGAATAAAAACAGAAGATAGGTCTAAACCGACAACAGGACAAATTCCACATGTTATTGTAATTAATGATTTTAGACGTCTAGATGGTAGAACTGGGTTTTGTGTTTTTTTTTAAGTTATAAAAAAACTTTTTTAGCTTTCCAAATAAATAAACTATGCAAAATCGAGTTCTAGAACTCTAATTATGATTAAAATACTAAATAGTATTCAGAGTTGATTATGACGAACCATCTGAAATCAGTTAGTTTTCAACCTATATTTGGAATTACTCATAATTTAAATTTTCTAAATTTTTTGATGTAATAGGAGTGAAAAAAGAGTACAAGAAATGGTTGCATGTGCGAGATTATATGGGATTTCCTTTGTTAATAGAATCGGGAAAATGTGGAAATGGATGAAAGTTTTAATTTGAAATGAACTAAATGAAAATATGATAGTTTTGATTAAATAAGTCAAGCTAGTTGACATTGGCTAGTTTAAATTATTAGATTAATATTTGGAAATGAAAATTTATTTGGTAATGAAATTAAAAAGGAAATTTTATATGCCTATTGATATAGGAGAGGCTTCAAGAGTTGTGTTATAATAAGAAGGCACTCCGAAATCTTTGACCACAGGAAAGTGTTCAACACTTTAACATTTTATTTTGTAAGATTGTCGTTATAATATTTTGGATATGTTATGTTATTTTATATTTAATTTTAAAACATATATTGGAAGAAAGTGATTTCTCGTTGAAGAGATTAATACCCTGTAAGGGGCAATGAAATTAATTTTAGTGATGGGATTAATGCCTGATAAGGGACAGAAAAAATTAGTTCTGATGATGAGAATAAAATCCGGTAACATAAGAAATTAATCTTTTCCAATATTGGGATTAATGTTCAGTAGGAAGGAATGGAAATTGGATTTCCAAATGTAGGAGTTTTACTCGGTAATGTGTAGAGAATTTAGATTGTTTGTAAGTGGAAATAACACATAAACTTAGATGAACAAAGGATTACCCAGTGTTGGGTATTAGTTGAAAAGAATTTAATATGGATATTAAATGTTTAGGAAAACAAGATGTGTATTAGAAATAATGATTAATGAGAAATATTGACATATAAAATAAATCATGTAAATTAAAGATGGAATGTGTAAATGGTATTAGAATAAGACCTTATGATAAATTATGTTCAAACATGCCACTGTATTTATTTTAATTGTTTAAGTAAATTATTGTTACGTACTTAATTCTTACTAGTGTATTAATTATAGGTACCTCTCAGCCTTGAGCAACATAATAGATATTTAGAGATCTTTATTAATTATGTAAAGGATTGTAATAATTATCCTTTTGTAACTAAATTTTGATTTCTCTTAAATTATGTAATTATAAATTCAACTTTATTATACTAGTGTATGATATTGTACTTATACTTCTTGTTGTAACTTATACTAATACTATAAAATAATTTATGGTTATAGATCTTGATTTGAATTTTGAATATTATAATTAAATGCATTATTTTTCTTGGGTTCGTCACCCATACAATGAGACCATCATTTTTCTTGGGTTCGTCACCCATACAATGAGACCATCATTTTCTTGGGTTCGTCACCCATACAATGAGACCATCATTTTCTTGGGTTCGTCACCCATACAATGAGACCATCATTTTTCTTGGGTAGGTCACCCATACAATGAGACCATCATTTTTCCTGGGTAGGTCACCCATACAATGAGACCATTCTTCATCTTTTTTTTACCTGGGTAGGTCACCCATAATAATGAGGCCATTCTTCCCCCTGGGTAGGTCACCCATAATAATGAGACCACTCTTTTCTTTTCCCATTCGGGCGGGTCACCCGTCATAATGAGACCACATACGTGTTTTTGTATTTGGTTATGGGTAAAGGAATCGCCAGATGAGATTCCAAGTTTTTGGGGTTAAAGGAGATCACCGAAGGGATCTCGAGATGACTAAATTTTGATCATAGTTTTTGGGTTAAGGAGAATTGTTGTAAGGACAAAGTTTCGAGCAATCGAGCTCCGACTAAATCGGTTTCGGGAGCTCGGTTTTGGTTTATCTTTATAAAACTTACTGCGCGTAACCTCTGCTCCGTAAGCTTTATAAAGAGGGGGCATCTGTTGTAACCCATTTTTGGGTCCCCAAATAAATGAAATAAAATAAATAGCCAAAGGAGGTTAGAAAAATAACGGGAGGCGAAGCGCTCGGCAAATGGTCGAAAAAATCGGTCAAGGAGGTTAAAAATACAAAGATTGGATTTTTGACGGGATATTCTTGAAGGATGAGAGCCATGTTGAGAAGGAAATTTGAATTTTGAGGAGAAAAGCCCAAGTTTGGATGTTTATAGACTTAATTGGATTTTTAATTGATTTTATAGGGGATTTGATTGCAAGAAAATTGATTTTTAAGTCAATTTAGGCTTTAATTGAAAGAAATTTAAGTTCTGGGGGCCAAAATATATTTTTTAGGAATTTATTGGGTCAAATCGGGGTTTAATTGAATAAATATTGAAGTTTAATGACCAATTAGGGGCTTAATTGAGGAAATCCGAAATCGGGGACCAAATTGGAAGAGGCGCGTAAATGGAGGGGCTGCAATTATTCGGCAGTTTGTTCCCCTTTCTTCTTCCCCCGAACATGCAACTGGGAAGAAAAGAAAAAGGGTGCCTTTTGTTTGAATTTTGCCGGCCACTCTCTCGCCCGGAGCCCACCGACCGAACACAATGGCCGACCACCCACCGCGCACCACCCACCGAACCTTGGCGAGTCGCGCCCAATGGCCGACCAAATTAGGCTACTCCCCATGAGAGCTGTAAAAAAAGGTGCCCTTGGCCTCTATAAATAGAGCCCAAAAACGCTAAGAGGAGAGGGGGGAAGAGAGAAAGGAGAAGAACGGAGAGGAGGAAAAAAACAGGGAAAAAACAGAGGAAGAGAGGAAACGAGATAGGAAAAGAAGGGGAGAAAACGGGGAAGCTCGAAACAGAACAAATGCACCAACACTGCCAACACCATTGATTTGTTACCTTCACCTTCACCACCTCCCCTGAACCGTTGACAGAGGGAAACACTAGAAAGAGGAAAGAAAGCAAAAAAAACGAAAGGGAGGGAGCCGCTGCAGAGGAAAGAACAGCTTACTCGTCACCGGGCTCCCTCCGCCACCGACCCCTCTCAACCGCCATTCCACCACATTAACTCGACGAACACCGGCCTTTTTTTCTTTCCTCACAAAACCCGCACCTGGTCTTCCCCTTATCCTCTCCAGCTCCCACACCTGGACCGCCTCTTCATCCCGCCCATGCCCCGCCACCAAGCACCTCTACGAAGACGTTGCGAGAGAAGGAAGAACATTGTTGACAACAGAAAACACCGTCGCAATGTAAGGAGAAGACAAAACAGGGGTGAACGGAGGAGAAAGAGAGGAGAGAAACTGGAGTAAAACGGACCGAAGGAGAGAAGACTTTGGGACAAGGGAGATGAAATAAAGACAAGGATGAGAGTAGAATAAAAGCAAGACGTGAAAAGGAAAAAAACCGCAGGTGGGCACCTCTCGCACGGGGAAGAAGAAGAAAGAAAGAGCGTTCTTGTCATCGGGCTCCCCGCCACCAACCACCCTCCCGGCCATCCTCCGGTCAAGAATCGCGCAAGACCGCCTTCGAGCCACCACAGGTCGGCCCTCCGTCCCTTATCTCGTTTTTGTTCATCTTCTTGCATGCGTAACGTGCACCGTGCACGTTCGCAAGCAAGAAAATAATTAGCCGGATTCTTGTACATGTGCACAAGAACCGGCTAATTAATTAACGGGTTGTTGTGCATGTACGGTACCCCGGTTACTATGCGTGTGCGGTACCCGATGTACGGTGACCCCGTTCTTCGTTGTTTTGGGCTGGAACCCCAGCCCACCCCATCTTCTTGCCTGAGTCCGATACTGTAGAAACCAGGCCCATTTTATGTTTGGGCCGATTTATTGCAATTTCCTTTCGGCCGGGTCTAGACCGTTCGAACAAAAATTCTTTAAAAAAAATTATTTCAAAAAATATATGATTTTAGGTAATTTTATTACTTGTATTTTGACCAATATTGGTTTGTATTTTTATACTGTAAAGATACAAATCCGGTATTAAAATACCCGGTTTTTGTCAAGACATAAAAAAATAAAATAAAATAAAAATGTTTTGTTTTCATGCATACGGCCTAGTCTCTCCAATATATATATATAAATATTATAACATCATATTTTTACACAACAAAAGAAATTTCAAAACGATATATGTATTAACATGCATTTTGGCTTTAATAACTAGTTTATTTAAGCCATGAGAACTAGGCCAATATTTCAAAAATTCTAAAAAAACCTTTTTGTCTTCTTTTAGTATATGTGATTACGAATTTATACATAAAACGTATTTATGAATTTAAAAATATAGCTTTTTTACATAGACATTAGAACGGTTAGGTTTTACCCGATAAGATAAGGACCTCCTTATTGAGGAGGACTTTTCTTGAACCATAGACGGACCAACATACATAGACATTAGAACGGTTAGGTTTTTACCCGATAAGATAAGGACCTCCTTATTGAGGAGGACTTTTCTTGAACCATGGACGGCCCAACAACTAGGAAACACAACGAGACCTTGAATTTTATCGGACAAATAAACAATGCAGCTTACCTTAGGTAGGGCGTATTTGGGGTGCTAATACCTTCCCTTTACGCAACCGGTCCCCGTGCCCGATCTCTCGAGACCAGTTAGGGTTCCTAGTGACCAAGATACTAGGTGGCGACTCCCACACCATTTTTTTCACCGGTAAGAGACAAAGAACTCCTTGTCTCACCATATTTACTAGATATATACCCCCCATCACACATTCGAGGGTGGACGATCGCCGCGACGTCGCGCATCGTGCGACGTAATGGCGACTCCTTTGGGGACCTTGTGGACTAAGCTTTGTTTTTGTCTCGATTTGTTTTTGTTTTCGTGTGTTTATTGTTAATATTCCTTTCCTTTTGTTATCTCGCTTATATGCTTTAAATATTTTTACACATATTGTTCATGCATTTGTATAGAACTGTCTCATGCATCTTATAGAACTGTCACATGCATCACATACTTTGATTTTGAGAAGCACACACAAGCTTTAAGTTAGATGGGGGATTAGCGATTTGCCCTATGACTATCGGTCAGGGTTCAGATGCGTGAAACACCCAACTCATATCTGAGTGCCTGCTTGGTGATGGTGGGTATACGTACCTTAACCGTTCCTTGCAACGCCCCCATACCGTCTTTACGAAGAACGTCACCGGGCGGATATGAGACCCTTCAAGACCCGATAGAAAAAGCGCCCATTCTCACATAATGAATAGAGCTTGTCCTTAGGGTATATATCTTACTTTCATTTGCATCAGGATTAATAATGTTAGATTCATCAATCTAGTTTTTTTTTTATATATATGAAATCATGACTAAATACCTATCTTTCTTTCTAATGTGTTCTAGTAATCTACCATGATAAGATCTTGGCAAATCTTCTTTTACAACAATCGGTTCGACTTAGAAATCTTGCTTATTACAAAAGGCATGAATCGGTACACATCGCATGTGCATCATATTTCATCACGCATTTGTTTATAATTTATCATATGCACGAGATCGTGAAACATAGGTCCCACATCCAAAGTCCACCACACCCGGTCTAGATCGAGAATGGAGAACGAAGAGAGAGCTCACTTAGAGTCACATTATCGACCGAGTTGGAGTCCGTAAGGAATGAAGTTTCTCGGCTAACCAACTTACTTGAGCGGCTTCTAAGAGCTAAGAATGGGGAGGGAACATCAGCACAACAACTTGAAGGAGCGTCGGCGCTCTCACATCCCTCAAGCATCTCAAAACCGGGGGCAAACTCGGCCAATGAACAACATTTTGTGCCTATCACCCCTATCCAACCAACTCACACTCCAATCACCGTGGATTTAACAACGGAGGGAGTCCCGGATAATAGGCCTACCGGTTTGACGGACCATGACAAGCCGTTTGCTTTGGAAGAAAGATTAAGGGCGGTTGAGGGTAATGACTGGTTTGACCCTATACGACGGCCAAGTATGTTTGGTACCAAACATTGTGGTGCCAAAAGATTTTCGGATACCGAGAATTCATTAAGTATACCGGTTTGGAATGCCCAAACACTCACCTTCGATCCTACGCAACAAAATGGCGGAAGTAATCCATGATGATAAATTGCTAATCTATTTCTTTCAAGATAGCCTAGCAGGATCCGCTTTGAGCCGGTACATGAGGTTAGACAAGTGTCGGGATCGGGAGCTGGAGAGACTTGATGGAGGCTTTCCTTAAAGCGATACAAGTTTAACATGGAAATCGCTCCCGATCGAACAAGTCTAATGTCAATGGAGAAAAGGAGCCAAGAGTCGGTAAGGGCCTATGCGCAAAGGTGGAGGGATGAGGCAATGCATGTCCAACCCCCTTTGATAGAAACGGAGATGGTGACCTTGTTTGCCAATACCTTTAAAGCACCATATTATGAGCACCTAATGGGTAGCTCATCTCAGCATTTCTACGATGCGGTACGCATAACTGAAAGAATAGAGCAAGGGATTAAAGCTGGACGTATAGTTGAGCCATTGGAGGCGAAGGGTTTTATTGGAAGAAAAATAGAAGGTCATATTTACGACTTTGAAGGTGGGTCCAAGGGCAATATAGTGGATTCACTCAACCCACAAATACCTACCTCTCATGTTGCTCACATAAACTTTAACAAACCATTTTCCTCTAATCGAGCAAATAACCACCAAACAACCAAAACAACTACCAAAGACCAAATACAAGGTACATTACGAACAACTACCGCCATTACCCATGCCTTTGAAGGAAATGTATGCCAAACTACTGAGCATTGGACAAATAGCTCCTATCCCTACATTACCACTACAACCACCATTCCCCATCCGGTATAAGCCCGAGTTGACTTGCGAGTACCATGCTGGTATTCCGGACATTGTCTTGAAACGTGCTACGCTTTCAAGAACATGTTGTTGAAGCTCATCAAGATAGGATGGGTGTCGTTTGAAGACACACCCAATATCAATTCAAATCCATTGTCTGGTCATGACAAAAGTAATAGGGGATAAAGGGTTGGAAAACCTTGGTCAAGAATTGTCAATAATGAAGAAGGCGAGATCGAAGGAGAAGACAAGGAAACGCAAGTGGGGAAGGAAGATGAAGCATTGACTCGGTTGACTTTCCGAGAACGGGTTGACCCAAGAACTTCTCGTAGTTTTCAAAATGTAAAACAACTTTATTTGCCTTAGCATGTTTTTGTAATTTGCTTTTGTCATTGCTTTTATTTTCTCTATTTAGCAATCAGGGCTCATGTTTTCAGCCAGATTTTATGTTTGTCTTTGAGCCTACCTTTTTTAATAAATGATGAGATTATGCACTTTTTGAACAAGTTTGAGTGGTTATATCATAAAATGGTTTAATATGAAATTTAAGAAAAGCTAACCCTAAAGTACATCCCTACCTCCGATAGCGTAATGAATGGATAAATGATTAAGTGGTCACTTTATAATCATCCGTAATTGTCTTTATCAACCATAACAATGTGCATTTTGAAAAAAAAATCATCATTATCCCTTCACGCACTAAAAAAGTTTATCATTGGTGAATGAATTTCCTCTTTATAAAAGCCCGGACTAGGATCACACCCCTACACCGGGGGCAAAACGAGTTGTTTTTTGAAAAGTTTTACGTGTTTAAAATTGGTGGGAAGCCCATAGTTTTGAAAATCAAGCTAAAGCATTTGACAAAAGCATGACAAAGAGGCAAATACAAGTCATACATTTTGAGAAAAGGACTACTTGAAGAAAGTCAAAGACTTCTTCTCCAAGAATATGATAGGCAACACGAGAGATGAATTCAAAGATACGACTTCAAAAGTAAAGTTCATGTTAAGAGGGAGTCTCATGAACTAGAAGAAGAGGATGGGGCCTATGTTTCAAAACCATGTACGAATGCATGCATTGCATCTAATCATAAATCATTGCATGTATGTTTTTTTGGATCGTTACGAAAGGAGATCTTAGCGCATTCCAACAAGATTATGGACGAAGAAAGAATCATTGAGTTGATTCTAGAACAACAAGAAGAGAAGATAATGGTTTTCAAACCATGCCAACGGGAAGAACGACATCGATAGCATTCGGTAAAAAGGAATCGCCAAATGGGATTCCAAGTTGTTGAGATCGCCGAAGTGATCTCGTATTTCGATGGAGGTCGCCAAAAGGGACCTTAAATTTCAGCTTTTGTATAAAAGGAATCGCCGATGGGATTCCAAGTTGTTTGGATAAAGGAGATCGCAAGAAGGGATCTTGTATTTCGATGAAGGTCGCCGAAGGAACTTCATGTTTTAGCTTTGGTAAAAGGAATTGCCCGATGGGATTTCAAGTTATTTGAGATCACCGGAAAGGATCTCGTACTTCGACATTCATCAAGGAAGGTCGCTAGAAGGGACCTCGTATTGAAACTATTTCTTAGAAAAGTATGGAGTTTACTAAGAATTCTTCCCCTTGGGTAGGTCACCCATACAATGAGACCATCATTTTTCTTGGGTAGGTCACCCATACAATGAGACCATCATTTTTCTTGGGTAGGTCACCCATACAATGAGACCATCATTTTTCTTGGGTTCGTCACCCATACAATAAGACCATCATTTTTCTTGGGTTCGTCACCCATACAATGAGACCATTATTTTTCTTGGGTTCGTCACCCATACAATGAGACCATCATTTTTCTTGGGTTAGTCACCCATACAATGAGACCATCATTTTTCTTGGGTTCGTCACCCATACAATGAGACCATCATTTTCTTGGGTTCGTCACCCATACAATGAGACCATCATTTTCTTGGGTTCGTCACCCATACAATGAGACCATCATTTTTCTTGGGTAGGTCACCCATACAATGAGACCATCATTTTTCCTGGGTAGGTCACCCATACAATGAGACCATTCTTCATCTTTTTTTACCTGGGTAGGTCACCCATAATAATGAGGCCATTCTTCCCCCTGGGTAGGTCACCCATAATAATGAGACCACTCTTTTCTTTTCCCATTCGGGCGGGTCACCCGTCATAATGAGACCACATACGTGTTTTTGTATTTGGTTATGGGTAAAGGAATCGCGGATGAGATTCCAAGTTTTTGGGGTTAAAGGAGATCACCGAAGGGATCTCGAGATGACTAAATTTTGATCATAGTTTTTGGGTTAAGGAGAATTGTTGTAAGGACAAAGTTTGAGCAATCGAGCTCCGACTAAATCGGTTCGGGAGCTCGGTTTTGGTTTATCTTTATAAAACTTACTGCGCGAACCTCTGCTCCGTAAGCTTTATAAAGAGGGGGCATCTGTTGTAACCCATTTTTGGGTCCCCAAATAAATGAAATAAAATAAATAGCCAAAGGAGGTTAGAAAAATAACGGGAGAGCGAAGCGCTCGGCAAATGGTCGAAAAAAATCGGTCAAGGAGGTTAAAAATACAAAGATTGGATTTTTGACGGTATATTCTTGAAGGATGAGAGCCATGTTGAGAAGGAAATTTGAATTTTGAGGAGAAAAGCCCAAGTTTGGATGTTTATAGACTTAATTGGATTTTTAATTGATTTTATAGGGGATTTGATTGCAAGAAAATTGATTTTTAAGTCAATTTAGGCTTTAATTGAAAGAAATTTAAGTTCTGGGGCCAAAATATATTTTTTAGGAATTTATTGGGTCAAATCGGGGGTTTAATTGAATAAATATTGAAGTTTAATGACCAATTAGGGGCTTAATTGAGGAAATCCGAAATCGGGGACCAAATTGGAAGAGGCGCGTAAATGGAGGGGCTGCAATTATTCGGCCTTTGTTCCCCTTTCTTCTTCCCCGAACATGCGGCGGGAAGAAAAGAAAAAGGGTGCCTTTTGTTTGAATTTTGCCGGCCACTCTCTCGCCTCGGAGCCCACCGACCGAACACAATGGCCGACCACCCACCGCGCACCACCCACCGAACCTTGGCGGTCGCGCCCAATGGCCGACCAGCTGGGCTACTCCCCATGAGAGCCGTAAAAAACAGTGCCCTTGGCCTCTATAAATAGAGCCCAAAAACGCTAAGAGGAGAGGGGGGAAGAGAGAAAGGAGAAGAACGGAGAGGAGGAAAAAAACGGGGAAAAAACAGAGGAAGAGAGGAAACGAGATAGGAAAAGAAGGGGGAGAAAACGGGGGAAGCTCGAAACGGAACAAATGCACCAACACTGCCAACACCATTGATTTGTTACCTTCACCTTCACCACCTCCCCTGAACCGTTGACAGAGGGAAACACTAGAAAGAGGAAAGAAAGCAAAAAAAACGAAAGGGAGGGAGCTGTCTGCGAGAGGAAAGAACGATTCACGTCACCGGGCTCCCTCCGCCACCAACCCCTCTCAACCGCCATTCCACCACATTAACTCGACGAACACCCGGCCTTTTTTTTCTTTCCTCACAAAACCCGCAGGCCGGTCTTCCCCTTATCCTCTCCGGCTCCCACACTTTGGACTCGCCTCTTCATCCCGGCCATGCCCGCCACCCGGCACCTCTACGAAGACGTTGCGAGAGAAGGAAGAACATTGTTGACAAGCAGAAAACACCGTCGGCAACGAAAGGAGAAGACAAAACGGGGGTGAACAGAGGAGAAAGAGAGGAGAGAAACCGGAGTAAAACGGACCGGAAGGAGAGAAGACTTTGGGACAAGGGAGATGAAATAAAGACAAGGACGAGAGTAGAATAAAAGCGAGACGTGAAAAGGAAAAAAACCGAGAGGTGGGCACCTCCGCACGGGGAAGAAGAAGAAAGAACGATTCTTTGTCATCGGGCTCCCCGGCCACCAACCACCCTCCCGGCCATCCTCCGGTCAAGAACCGCCCCAGAAGACACGCCTTGAGCCACCACGGGTCGGCCCTCTCCGTCCCTTATCTCGTTTTTGTTCATCTTCTTGCATGCGAACGTGCACCGTGCACGTTACGCAAGCAAGAAAATAATTAGCCGGTTCTTGTACATGTGCACAGGAACCGGCTAATTAATTAACGGGTTCTTGTGCATGTACGGTACCCCGGTTACTATGCGTGTGCGGTACCCGATGTACGGTGACCCCGTTCTCGTTGTTTTGGGTGGAACCCCGACCCGGCCCATCTTCTTTGGTGAGTCCCGATACTAGAAACCAGGCCCATTTTATGTTTGGGGATTTGATTTATTGATTTCCTTTCGGGCCGGGTCTAGACCGTTCGAACAAAAATTCTTTAAAAAAAATTATTTCAAAAAATATATGATTTTAGGTAATTTTATTACTGTATTTTGACCAATATTGGTTTGTATTTTTATACCGTAAAGATACAAATCCGGTATTAAAATACCCGGTTTTTGTCAAGACATAAAAAAATAAAATAAAATAAAAATGTTTTGTTTTCATGCATACGGCCTAGTCTCTCCAATATATATATATAAATATTATAACATCATATTTTTACACAACAAAAGAAATTTCAAAACGATATATGTATTAACATGCATTTTGGCTTTAATAACTAGTTTATTTAAGCCATGAGAACTAGGCCAATATTTCAAAAATTCTAAAAAAAACCTTTTTGTCTTCTTTTAGTATATGTGATTACGAATTTATACATAAAACGTATTTATGAATTTAAAAATATAGCTTTTTTACATAGACATTAGAACGGTTAGGTTTTACCCGATAAGATAAGGACCTCCTTATTGAGGAGGACTTTTCTTGAACCATAGACGGACCAACATACATAGACATTAGAACGGTTAGGTTTTTACCCGATAAGATAAGGACCTCCTTATTGAGGAGGACTTTTCTTGAACCATGGACGGCCCAACAACTAGGAAACACAACGAGACCTTGAATTTTATCGACAAATAAACAATGCGGCTTACCTTAGGTAGGGCGTATTTGGGGTGCTAATACCTTCCCTTTACGCAACCGGTCCCGTGCCCGATCTACTCGAGACCGGTTAGGGTTCCTAGTGACCAAGATACTAGGTGGCGACTCCCACACCATTTTTTTCACCGGTAAGAGACAAAGAACTCCTTGTCTCACCATATTTACTAGATATATACCCCCCATCACACATTCGAGGGTGGACGATCGCCGCGACGTCGCGCATCGTGCGACAGTGCATAAAAGTCTAATGCTCAACATTACCCAAATAGTGCTTGGTTTAACAATTGCACTAAAAGTCTCCTCAAAATTAACACTCTTTTTATTGGCGATACCCTTTAGCTATAAGATGAGCTTTATAATGCTCAATAGAACTATTTGCCTAATGTTTAATGTGATAGATCCATTTACAACCCATAATAGTCATGCAAGGAGAAATTGGAACCATAGACATGTGTTATAAGGAGTACGGGCTGAAATATTAGCAACCATAGTGGATACTCATCATAGTTGTTTACCTCAATAAAAGAAGTCGGTTTAAGGATGGACTCAGGATTAGTGGTGGTGACAAGAGCTAGATGAAACTTAGATGGATGAGACGTGGGGTGAGGATGTCAAGTCATGGGATAATTAAATGGGATCGAACATTATATAGGAGAATATGGTTAAGAGGAAAGAGAGGATGAACTAAGATCGACTACTAAGTTAAGAACAGGGGAGGAGGAAGAGGATAAAGATGAGAAAGGAGCACGAGAGAGTATATAAGAATTAAATTGATGAGGATTTAAAGGAAGATTAGGGGAAGGAGAAGCCAATAGTGGTGAGGATAAGGAATTGATTGACCAAGTAGGGAGGTTAAGAAGAGTTTGCGTAAGGGTAGAGACACCCAGAAGTCTAATGAGGAGTTGGAGGTCACAATATAGGAAACAAAAGTGCTCAATAAAACTAACATAGAGGACTTAAAGAGAAAGATTGACTCATGACAAGTGTAATATAAATATGAAAGAAATGTAAATCCATACAATGATTGTTAAAAGAGAAGGATAGGGTGTGGTAGCTAATTTATAAGAACAAAGCTAAAGAACAAGAACAAGAATGAGAGAAATTATATTTTTATTAAGAGTTTTCTCAAAAGATACACCTTTATAACTCTTCTTTATATCTCTCTATACTTGTGTATTATGCTTCTGATTACAAGTCTATTTATAGGTCTCATGTCCTAGATAATTAAGAAATTAAACTACTCGAAGGAAATCCTAATCTTATAAGGAATCTAACATTCTAATTAAACAAGGATTCTAATAAACTAGTATATTACAAATCCTTCTTCATCAAGGATTCCTACATTAATCAGGATTCATCCTTTAGCTAATATTAAAACTCTAACAAACTCTAAATCTTAGTTGATATTGAACTTCAACACTCCCCCTTAATATCAACTGTGATTATTCTTTCATCTTTTCTTTCTCTTTATAATGTCCTACCTTAATAGCATTGATGTTGTTCATATCCATCATTATCAAAAATTGACGAAGGTAGTTTCACCATTGTACTTAACATTAATTTTATTTTTCCAAAGCATGTTTGTGTTTCTAAACCTTTAACCGGATTTGTGACTTTTCCAAATAAGATAAACTTTCGAGCTTGCACGTCTTTAATTTCTTGTAGCTTACCTTTAATGTTATTAAATAAAGCAAAAACTTCATTGTAATTAATTCCTTGCTTTTGACTATAGCTTTTTTCCTTTAATCTCGCCTTGTACCTCTTTTTTTCCCTTTTAGCATTCTTCTTTTCTTTGTAAATCCACTTTACACCTATTAACTTCTTTTCTTTTGATCTAGGAACCAATTTCCATGTGTTATTTTTCTTAATTGATGCAATCTCCTCGTCTATAGCAATTCTCCACTTTTCATCCTTTATTGCTTCTTCAAATACTATAGGATCACATGTATAGTGTTACTTGACTATGTATTAATTGAGAAAAAAATTATGGTGTTGAAGAGCGAGTGTATGAGAAGACGAGTTAGTAGTGAAGGGTATGATAATGGAGAGATTATGTGAAGACATGAAAAGAAAGTTGGTTTGTTGCTTCCATTACAATGGTAAGCCACTGATTATGTTGTTTTCATCGTTGGATGAAAACCAGTGTTTGTTGCTTTCATTATTGAATGAAAGCCATTGTTTTTTGTTTTCATTTCGAATGGAAACCATTGTTATATTGTTTTAGGCCAATGTTTGTTGTTTCCATGGTTAATGGAAATCAATGTATGTTGCTTCCTTTATTGAATGGAAGTTAATGATGTATAATGAAGTATTATATGGAAACTCATATCAGGATATAGGAGTATGTAAGGAATTAAGACATGGAAAAGGTTGTGAATGTGGAGATAACTAGATGGTGGGTTGATAAACTCAATATAGATAATGAATTATCAAGAAAGTGGTTTATAGAAAGATAAGATAATTATTTGTACTTATTAAATCATTTATGTTTTTCAAAATGATTTGAGGATGACCTTTAGTAATAGTAAATTATTTATTCATGTAATTTTTATTTTGTTTTGATGTATATAGGTGTTGTACCATCACATGCAGTAGGACAGAGCTAATTGGTTATTAGGATAATTAGTAGTGTTATAGCAATCCCTGGCATAATGACATGTTTTTTTGACAATTACAACATTTAACTTTTGATTTGTCATCGGCCTCTTCTTCCAAATCTTCATTTTCCTTCTCCTCTTTTGGAATATCCAGAACCATCTTGCTTTGAAAAAGTGTTTGTGCACCCACATCCTCTTGAATCTCATTGACTCTTTTCTCATGGGCTTGTTTCCATGAGACCTTATATTGAAAGAAAATCTATATTTTGCTACTCCTCTATAGTGACTACCACATAATGGAACTTCATCTTCTCTACCACACGTGTCTCTGTCATCTTGTCCCCATATCTCTTTATTTTATTGTATATGGCTAGTATTCTTGCAAAGTATTCTAAAATATTCTCTGATTCAAGCATATGTAACTTTTCAAAGTCACCATGTTTTTATAGACGTATCTTTCTCACATTGTCAGCTCATTGGTTTGATTTTTGCAAAACTTCTCATACTTGTTTGGCGATGGTTGCGTTGGCCACTATCTCAAAAGTGGTGTCATCCAGACATTGGTGGGTGATTGGTTAGTGTTAGTTGATCCTTCCTCAATACCTTTTACACGGCCTCCCTTTAGGCTAAAGTTAACGTTGCTCCGTCTATAGGCTCCTCAAAGCCTTTTTCAACCATCTCCCATATATCTTGAGAACTTAGCCAAGCTTTTACTCGAATACACCAAGTTTGATAGTTGTCTTTTGTCAACCAAGGACATTGAAGTGGAAAGTTTGAATCGACCATGTTAAATAATCAAACCTAAACTCTGATACCACTTGTTAGAATAGAAGAATAGGGTGTGGTAGTTAATTTATAAGAACCAAGCTAAAGAACAAGAAAAAAAATTAGAGGAATGATATTTTTATTAAAAGTTTTCTCAAAAGATACACCTTTATGGCTCTTCTCTATATCCCTCTATACTTGTGTTTTATGCTTCTAATTACAAGCCTATTTATAGGCCTCAAGTCCTAGATAATCAAGGAATTAAACTACTCAAAGAAAATCCTAATCTTATAAAAAATCTAACATTCTAATTAAATAAGAATTTTAATAAACTAGTCTCTATTACAAAAAAAAAAATTCATCAAGAATTTCTACATTAACTAGGATTAATTCTTTAGTTAATATTAAAACTTTTATATACTTTAAATTCTAGTCGATATTAAATTTCAATAATAAATTGAATACAACACCAAGTACTATAGAAAAAGCAAACACGTCTAAGCTAGTAAAGACCATCTTTAACCGTGTGGAAAAGAAGAATAGACTTGGAAAATCGAATGGTTAACATAAAAGAAATGAACCATGAAATTAAAGAAAGACGTTATTTTCAAGAGAAAAATGACACAAAGAAAGTAAAGCCTTTGTAATATCAAGAACATGCAAGATAAAGGACATATGTAAGATTTGAGCGGTGTTTAAATAAAAGAATTACCAAGATGGGAGACAGAGAGTTCCTTACCATCATCAATCTCGAGATGATCCTGACCATTATAAGGTTCGATATAGGAGAGACCTGTTATATCTGGTGTGACATGATGAATGGCACCCGTGTCTGGATGCCAAGCATAATTTCCATGGGATATGGATCCATTTTCAGTGCCACTACTATTATCTATTATAATTTTTTAATTGACTGACCTCGTAACATGTGATAATGAACTCATTCTACAGACAAGCCAAGGATTACGGAGCAAGATGGTTCCAGCTTTTACAGAGCTGACATCATGTACAAGAAAAGGGCATATAAATATATACTGGATTTTCCAAAAGCCATTAGAGTGAGAAGAATTTCTATGAAACCCATAAAAATATTGATTTCAACCACACCATGAAGAAGAGAAACCCGAGCAGCATACCCGTGAGAAAATCGGTCTCGAATAGGAGTAGTAGTTATGCCCAATGGGCTAGCTGAAATGATCTACAGGCTGTAATGATGCATTCGTTCTGCCAGCACTTACGAACAATGTTTTAAATTAATCTTTGTGTATGAATTTGTGGCTTAATAAGAGACTATATAGTTCACTAAATTAAGGAAACTGGTTCAGATCTCACAGTGAGTGTTGTGATAGAATCCTTGAACAAGTATAAGTTGAAATCAGTGAAGTCAAGTGCCTTGCCCACGATTGGAAGTTCATCATAATATTTTTTTCCCTCACCACAGATATGTGGTGGCAGACTCATCTGGAGATTGCTTCAATTCTAGCAAGGCCGAATGAAGAGAGATGATACGAGTAGCGGAAGGTGATGCCAAATTAAGCTGAAGCTAATGTATCCCAAGCAGCTTTTGAAGCAGTGCAGTCAAGCACCAGGGAAAAGGATGTTGTGTTTTTTGGGGAAGATGATTATGCGATTGACTCTAATATTATGTTAAACTAGAAATCAAACAATACAAAGAACTCATGCTATGAATTCTGTAGCAGCAACATTTTGATATCGACATGCAAGTTCTCAGCGTATGATTACGTACACAACTGTATGTAGAGGAAAATTCTTACCCAAGAAATTAATGTTAACCTACTGGGCTTTGAACATTAGTCTTCTGTTGTGTATTATGACCAAACCTGCTATTCAGTCAACTCACCTTGTTGGGCTGTGCTTTATAATCCATTGTATAAGAGTCTGTTTGGCTAAGCGTCTGTGGCTGTATTTATTATGTAACAGTAATAACATAGTGTTTGGTTAAGAAATCAGCCGTGATTTTTATGCGTAGACCCTACCATTATCTGCATTGAAAATGCTATTTTGTTGAAGCAGAAATTACATGCTTCTATCGCGTTCCTGCCTCTCTGCTGCATGCCTTCGCACATCATGCTAATTAATTAGTGTGAATAGTCCAGCATGCTGCACTGTTCGCGTGAACAGTGCAGTATGCTGCACTATTCCGGCAGAATCGGTTCCGGTTCAAAACTTAAAATGTATTGAAATGGGTTCGATCCAGTAAAATAAAAATTAAAAATTATTTTTTATTATTTTAATTGTGTTTTATTTGAAAAACTAATGTTTAACATTATTCAATGAAACTACATAAATTAGAAAAAGATCGTTTGATGACGTAGCATTTGCAGAATTTGATCGCAATTTCAATTTTGTTCCTGATTATATTTTACCTGATGTTGTTGCGCGCTTAAGAAACAAAAAAAACTTTAGTCCTTATCGGATGTATGAACGTTATGGAATTGTAGATATTTTAATGAAACAATAAAAAATATTTTATATAAAGTATTATTTATTTTATGATGTAATAGCAATAGTTAAATCTACAATATTTAAATTAAAAACCATCAATATTAATATATATTTTTTAAAATTATTTTATAACCTCAATTTCAAAATCATTCTTAACCAAACACATTAAATTACTTTTTGTTCAACCTCAATTTCAACCACAGTTTTAACAAAACACCTATTTTTCAAATCAACCTCAACTAAAAGTATTTTTTATAAAATAACTTTTTTCAAACCACAACCATAATAGTTACCGCAATACCAAACACACTCTAAAAACACCACCCAGCCCTAAAGGAGAAAAAAACAAATTTAGATCAGTAAAAAATCTGGACTTCCAAATGGTAAAACATAAAGGTTATCTTTTAGCCATATATATATTTTGTTTAAATGTAGATATTCTTGTTAATTTATAGATACTTTGATTAATCTCTCAAAATCCTAAAGTTAATGATTATAAAAGTTTTTAGTGGTTCTAAAATTAATAAAAAATCTAGTAATTTTTTTAGAATAAATTCAAAACTTGATCAATTGAATTATACCCTTCAGTATTATTTTTTAGCAAGGTTGCCTCCATACTATGCTTTGTGTTTACACTTGTCATGCAAGATGAAGTATTTTATACAAAACACAGCCAAAATGAATTTATATGAACCTAAATTGTTTTATCTTTGAAATTCTTTGGAACATTTCAGTTTCTCGGCTAAAGGTACCCAGAACTAATGTCATATATATGCATAGCTTTAATTTTCTTAACATTATATAATTAAATAAAACCCTTTTTAATTATTATTCAGTGGATTTGGAGAATCAATTTAAAATGATATTTACTTCTTTTTTTAATGGATAAATAAGATAGCTATAATATCTTATTTTCTTAATATTAATATAATATAATTAAAGGTATTTTTTGGTCAGCTCAACATCAAAAATCAGTACTATTTTTTTTCGATATTCTCTAAGCTTGTGGATTTATCTTTTCATACAATTATATCTTTTATATTTTTCCGCGATTTACTTTTATAAGTATTCCTGCGGCTTTATTTATTGTTTTTTTTTTATAGTTTTATGTATTATTTTCTTCACTCCTTTTCTTAGCATAAATTTATCTTTATTTTTTTTTAATTATTAATGTGGGTGTCTAGATCAGCTTGCGCGTATCTCGACTAATCTCATGAGTTCTAAAGTTAACGATCATATAAGTCTTTAGCGATCCTGAGATTTGTGAGACTCGAACTGGTAACTTCTAGAAAATAAACCTAGAATCTAACTAATTAAATTACACCCTTCAAAATTTATTTTTATTTTATATTGATATGTCGCGAGTAACATTAAATACTTTCTAATGTAAAGGAAGATAATGCCCAGGCTATGAATGATATTTTGAGTAAATTTTGGTAAACTTGACTAATCCATCATTTATCATATGATCAAAATAAAAAAAAATAATGTTAATATATGAAAATAATTTAAAAATATAAAAAATTAATTTAAAAAATAAAATTTAGAAAACACGACACTAGTAATTCAATAACACAGCAGGTTTAATAGCTTTCTTCCATGATCCACCTCTATCATGTGCAACAGGCACTTGTCGCACTCCACCAATAATAATTTTTTTTGTTTTTTTATTTATTAAAAAAAAACTTAACCCTCATCCAACCGTATAACAAAAAAAAAAACACTTAAGCATGTTTGGAGAATAATTACGGTTGCTTTTTAAAATGTTTTTCACTTAAAAATATATTAAAATAATATTTTTTTTATTTTTAAAAAATTATTTTTGATATCAACACATCAAAATAATCTGAAAACACCAAAAAATATTAATTTAAAACAAATAAAAAATTTTTAAATTTTTTCTAAAGTATTTTTGAAATGCAAAAACAAACCGATAACAAGATTGGCGACTGAAAGCATGGTCAAAATTCAACTCAATTCAATCCTTGTTTTTTTTTTTAAATCTAAGTGAAGTCCCTAATTAAACTTTATAATATTTTCAATTTAGTGCTTATAATTCTCTCGTCATAACGTGAGTTTTATATGTAAGAGTCCGTCAACTTTTTTACTGAAAAGCTAACAAAAACACTTGATTTACAGTGAAACGTAGTTCAAGAAAGTCAAAACCCAAAATTAATATGAAGTTGAGGAGAGTTATATAATAGTTTAGAAACGGTGTGGTCTATCTTGCCCCATTTTCGTTGATAGTACTGCATTATAATTTCTGCCCTTCCTCACACGAGTCTATCTGCTCACTCACTTCTGTCTTCTACCTCTGAAGCACTGTTACCTAACAAGTTACAGCACAGCAGCATCACCGTCTTGCCCTACAGAATTTACACATGAAATGACAAGCATCCCACCGCCGCTACGTGGCTATGTGCTAAGCAGCAGCAAATAGCTTTAAAAGGAGAGAGAGATGTACGTCCAACGTCTGCCATTGAAAGGCAACTTACTCGCCTGTTTATTTTGGTGAGAGTTGTTCGCATTAAGTCTGTGCTGTCCCATCATCGTAGCTGGGTGGCTTGCTAACTTGCTGCAAGCCGCCATCGCCATCCTGTTCGCCTAAACCAAATCAAACTAGCTACAAGACAACATTCTCATTAAAATTAAAATAAATAAAAAATCATATCCACAGTGAATTTACTGTCTACCTAGACAAATATTACTATTTACTAGTATAATTATCATTTTACTCCTCTGACAAAAAAAAAAAAAAATTAACTTGCTATTGAGGTAAATTGTCTTTTCCTTAGGAATGTTGTTTGTATTTTTATTGATTTATTTTTTTCATTTCACTCCTATCTTTTAATTTTATTTAATTTTTATATCAAATCTAGTCTTTATATATTTTTTTATTGTTTGTTTTATTTATCCTTTTTCTAATTAATTTTATTTTTAATTTTATCCCGCGGCATTTGATTTCAAATTATTTTATAAACCAAATTTGAGAGATGAAAAAAATCAAAAGGGGATGAAATTGAAAAAATAATTCTAATTTTATAAACTGTTTCAAATAAAAAAATAATAATGAAAAGAAAAATGATAAAATCTGAAAAAAAAAATTGAAGGGCTAACTTGAAATTATGAAGTCACTTGCAGAAACCGAGGGGGAGAGAAAAATAAAACAAAAAAGAAAAGAAAGGTCTATCAACACTAAATCGAAGGTCATAACATCACACGCACTGTCATGAGAGGGAGGGGATGTCAAGGTGAATCTAACCGCATCAAGGAAGCCCACTATTGATAGCCGAAAGACACCGAAAGTGCCACTCAAAGACGATAGAGCATTTGGAGCGCTGGCCTTGCTATGCACGCGCTAACCGCTTTTTTTATTTATTAATATTTATATTTGTTAAAGGATAAATTACTCCCAAATCAACATCAATAGAGCAAAAAACCTGGTCTAAAAAGATGAAATAAACCCTGGAAGATAGCTTTTTTTTTAATTTTTAAGGTTATTTGTGTCATTTAATTGTTCGAACTAGAAGAAAAAAATTAAAATACCCTTGATCGATTTATCATCTTTTACCTTTTGAGGATAGTTTAGTAATTTTACAATGTTAAAAAAAAAACCGACTTGCCATTAGTCAATTACATAATAACTAATAAGTCATTAAATTAAAAAGAGATCGAAATGCCCCCAATACAAGAGCCGTCAAGCTGTTTTAGAATTAGAAAATGGTAATTACACTACAGCAATTAACAGTAAATTAAGTGAATTTGCTTTCTGATTCAGCCTTTTGTTATATTATACATCAACTCTTTTATTGATTGCTGATGTTCGACTCTATATTAACCGACTTGTTTCTATAAATAAAAGGAAAAAAGAACCCTCTTTTATTCATGCATGCTCCATGAATTGGTGGCAGCACAAGTTTCATCTGATCACACCGTGCATGACCAGTGATTTTGTGGAAATCTCGTGAATACTGTGGTTAGCTAGGGGCAATCATTTTGGCCAAAAGGAGGACGATAAAATAAATAAAAAACATTTACTTTTTTTTTTTTTTTTGAAGGTCAACAACATAAAAGCAATAATTTCCCAGCGGCTCTAGCTGTCTAATATTTTGTGATTGATTCTTTTAACCTAGTTTAGTCAATTCCGAGGAACCCACCATCGTCCGCCACCAATAGGAATGGAAGAGGCGAAGGTGGCGAGGGATCAGGCACACACCTGGAAGGAAGGACGGTGTGGGCACCGAGTGTAATTGGCCTTCATAAAGGAAAAAAGTGGTGAAAAGGAATCGTAAAAAAGGACCACATTTCATGTTTTTTTTTTTTTTCCTTGCTGAGAGTCATGTTGACTGACTCTTTCCCGATACTTTTCAAACAAGATTAGATTCTACGGACAGTCTGACACGCGTTCCATACACTCATTTCATTTCTTCCTCTTGTGAATCCCACGACTCCTTAATAAATTAAACACGAGGAGGTCTCCTCTCAATAATAAATAAATAAATAAATAAATAATCCTCGTCAACATCCAAGAATAAAAATTAGATTCATACCTCCGACCCACCAACGTAATACTCATGCTCAATGCAATCGATTAATTCTCCAAGAATTACATCAAACAAGATTCTTTTAGCTGCCGTGTTTCAAATGTGTTTTTTTAAAAAATTAAATTTATTTATTTGTTTTAAATTATTTTTTTTATTTTTAGATTATTTTAATATGTTTTTATTTTTTAAAAAAATATTTTTTTAATATATTTTGAAATAAAAAATATTTTAAAAAATAACAACTACACACCTCGCCAATGAAATATAAAATGTTAATTTTTTTTATTAATATGGATGTTCGGGTTAGTTTGCGCTCATCTAGACCAATCTCACGAACTATAAAACTATGAAATTAACAACAATGTAAGTTTCTAATGACATTGAGGTTTGTAAAACTCAAATTAATAATTAAAAAAAATAAATTTAAAATTTAATTAGTTAAATTATATTTTTTTCTCACAAATTGGGTAATAAAATGTTAATCTTGAAATCGATGGTGTAAGGGAACGTTTGGTACTGTTTGTACCTGCGTTTCGTCCAAATTTGAATTTTGTTTTTTGCTAAAATTAAGTGTGGTTTGTACTTTTTGGATCGTTTTGATGTGCTGATATCAAAAATGATTTTTAAAAAATAAAAAAACATCATTGGCATGCATTTCAGCACGAAAAGCTATTTGAAAAACACCCGCAACCACACTGCCAAACACGCTCTAAGTGTTTTTGTATGAAAAATAAATATTCATGTTTTAAAATAAATAAATAAAAAGTTATAACTTCATCTACGTAATATATATATAGAAACGAAGGCCACGCGCTCAAATTGAATCAAGTGGCAGTGGTTAACGAACCTATTCTGCTGGGCACAGCCAACACTTCTCTGTAACAGATCCAACTGCTTCTACGCGTATTAACCGAGCGTGACTAACTTCTCCTCCTGTCTCTAAAACGTGAACAAGTCTCCCTCAAGGCTCTAACTAAGAAACTAACGTAATAAATAAACTCGAAGAAAAGAAATTTCCTCTTTCTCTCTCTCGTTCGCCTTGGATTCGTGTCTTCTCTCATAAACCAATTCTCTTGATTTGGCTACATTGAAAAACCCTAGATTCCTCGCCCATTATCAACAGGTACTAAGTAACAACGTGCTCTCTCCCAAACCCCCCTTTCCCTTTGCTTTCGAATTTTGGTTTTGATTGTTTGTTGCCTCAGATCCGTTACTGTTCTTTTGTTTTCTCAAAATTACGTGTTGATTTTTCCTGACTGAGAATTATTTAGCTCTTTTTTTCTATTTTTAAAAAATTTAGGACAATGTACGGACATCTAAACACTATTTACTCTTTAATTCAGCCTTTTCGATAATTTTAATTTATTTTTTCTTCGGTTGTTTCTGCTTATGTGTTGAGTATTATTCAATGTGCTGAAAGTTTTTTTTCTAATCTTCAAAGATACTATTATTATTGTTGTTGTTGTTGTTGTTGTAGAGAGTGATAGCATTTTTCTTACAAAATTTAGTTTGCAAAGCAGTTGCTATACATTGGAATTTGTGGTGTTTTAGGTTAATGCAATTTATTTCGTTGCTTAAAAAAATTGAGAAGAACATTAAAAAAAAATGAAGTAAATTTAAAGGCATTTTGGTGTTTGAATTTATGGTGACAGGTAAGGCAGCTAAAATTAGTTTGCCGACCTGTTTAAAATGGACTTAGAGGATACATTCCTTGCTAAAGGTATGCTCTTTTATCCATTTCTATATACCAGTTGAGATCTCTATTTTTCCTTTCTATGCTCAGTTAAGAATCCAGCAGCTAGGAGCAGTGCCATGACTTACCCTTGCGGTTGTGGCGATTCTTAATAGGTCTTTACTTTGATGATGACATTGTTCACTTGATTTGTCAATCAGATTGTACTCATTATTGGCTGATATTCCCGTTGATTTCTTTTATTGTGTTTTCATTCACCGGTAGCAAACCCTGTTGCCTACCCATTATTTTCAGTTGTTTGTTCATTGGGAAGGAGAAATAAAGTTTAATGTTTCTAAGCTGGATCCCTTTTGCTGATGCTGATGCTTCTTGTTTTTCTCAGCTGTAATATGATACTGTTTTCCAATTAGATATGTAGGGTTGTACGTATTGGAGTTAGTTTTTACCAAGAAACATGGATGCCATAACAAATTTGTGTTAATGTGTTTTACACATTTCTTGCAATTCCTGTGGGCTGGGTTATATATTGTTTCCAACTGCATGAAGAAATGGGTGATTCTGTGCAAGGTGGTTGGTAATCTATCTATTTGGTTTGGGAGAGAGTTTTTGGGGTTTTTTTTGGACCTACAATGGATTCAGAAATATTGAGAAAATTTCCAGCCAAACCATTTTTTCCGGGTACAATTATGTTTTATTTCTCTGTTGCATCTTATAATTCAGAGCTTTGACAGCCTTGTTAGGTGTTTCATTGTCTGACATTCAAAGGCATTTTAGGGCTCTTAATACTTTAGTTCTCATTGTCTTGGTTTCATTCTCTTTTATTTGGAGGATTAACTCGCTCTCCATTTTGCAATTCTATTCATGTGCAATGTTAACATAATTTTTCATCTGTAAAACAGTGGAGTGGTTATAAATTAGCTGACAAAGAAGGTGAAGTTTTAAAGATATAGGCTTTTTTTTTTTTTTTGGTATGAAAGAGCACCAAATGTGGCATTTAGAAAAAATGCCTTGATAAAGGAGAGATTTAACTAAATCGAAGGCGCTAACAGGCGAAGAGATATCGAAAAGTTAAGTGGGGTTGAGCTATGAAGAAAGAAAGAACCGTATTACCTGCCTTGTTAGTCAAACTTTATAAATATAGTTAGACAGCTTCTATCATGTTTACATGCATTAATTAGATGAATTACTTACTAGAAAAAATGTGTTCTATTTTCTGCTGAAACTCCTTTTTTTTTGGTTGGTATGCTGTTTGTTTCCAGTTTCTGGTGTTCAAAGCCTTTCTTCCAGTGTGCAAAGCACCCCAGAAAAAAATGGCAATTCAGATGATGCTTCAAGAAGTCCAGAACTCCTTCAAGAGTTCCTAAAATCTGGTCCCAAAAAGGAACTTCTTCGAACTTGCTTGGATAAGGACAAGAAACAGACAGCTTCATCAAAAAGCAAAATGACAGAACTTATGAAGACAGGTAACAAAACTACCAAGAAGCAGGAAACCAAAAAAGCTTCTTCCAGTCCCAACAATCAACCTTCTTCTAAGAAGCAACAAAGAAAAGGGGAAAATCCTATGAGACTTGTACCTGCTTCTGAGCAGTCACCCGATTTTGGATGTTCAAACTCATGGATATGTAAAAATTCAGCTTGTAGAGCTGTTCTATCCATTGACGACACGTTTTGCAAGAGGTGCTCATGCTGTATTTGTCATTTATTTGATGACAATAAAGACCCTAGTCTCTGGTTGGTTTGCACATCTGAAAGTGGTCAGGGGGACTCCTGTGAGCTATCTTGTCATATTGAATGTGCCCTTCAACGTGAAAAGGTGGGGGTTGTTGACCTTGGCCAATTGATGCAGCTAGATGGTAGTTATTGTTGTGCTTCTTGTGGTAAAGTTTCAGGGATTCTCGGGTAAGTAAATTCCAAGCTTGTTATGGTTTCTACATTCTTGAACAAGTTGGTTTCAGAGAGCCATCTGATTCCAACTTTTGGTTGATGTCTTGAACTGCACAGATTTTTCTCCAGTGGTAGCTTTTAACAAATTTCTCCTATTTCATTTAATGAAAAATTTGTGTGTTGTTAAAAAATATTTATTTATATGGAAGAAAGTGTTTCTTAATGTGCCTTTATTGCTGGGAAATGATTAGAATGATATAGACTGAGTTTAGTGATCTAATGGCTTGTCAAGAGGGTAATTTCTCTGGTTCTGTTATAGACTGTACCTTCCCGGAAGTGAAGTTGGAATAGTTTTGTATTTCTGGAATAGTTTCTTATCCTTGGACTGATGTTTTGCTGTGATTTGATTAATACTGACAGAAGTTGGAAGAAGCAGCTACTTATAGCAAAGGATGCTCGTCGACTTGATGTGCTCTGTTATAGGATATACTTGAGCTACAGGCTACTTGATGGGACTTCAAGGTTTAAAGAACTGCATGAAATTGTCAAGGATGCCAAGGCCAAACTTGAAATAGAAGTGGGTCCAGTAGATGGTGTTTCTGCCAAGATGGCACGTGGCATTGTCAGCAGACTCTCTGTCGCTGGTGATGTGCAGAAACTATGCTCTCTTGCAATTGAAAAGGCAGATGAATGGCTCACTACCATCTCTAGTGCAAACCCAAATTGCAGAGGTTAGGGTTCATTATAGCATTCTCTATTGGTATCCTTATTGTTTGAAATTGTGATCTTGAAAACTTAAAATGGATAATCTAATGTTTGTCTTTTCCACAGAGGATTCCCTTCCTGCTGCTTGCAGATTCTTATTTGAAGAAGTGAAGTCCTCATCTGTTGTAATTATTTTAATTGAATTGTCTATTGCATCATCTGCTGACATTAAGGGCTATAAACTCTGGTATTGCAAGAGTAGAGAAGAGACACATGCAAAAGAACCTATTTGCGTGTTTCCAAGATCTCAGAGGAGGATTTTGATCTCTAATCTACAGCCTTGTACAGAGTATACTTTTCGGATTGTTTCTTGTACAGAAGCTGGTGACTTGGGGCACTCCGAAGCAAAGTGTTTTACCAAGAGCATAGAGATAATTCACAAAAATCCCAATCCTTCAGTTGCAAGGAATAGTAAGAAAGAGAATACCATCACTGGAGGATGTACTTCTAGCTACAACAGGGATTCTGAAACTGCAACTGGAGTTAATTCTTCTGGATTCAAGGTTCGGGATCTTGGGAAGATCCTCCATCTGGCTGGGGCTCAACAGCAAGGCTGCTTTGAAGGTTTCTGCAGTGCTGATACTGAAAAATGCTGTGGAGCAAGTAAACTGGTCAAGCTTCAAACTTCAGAAGATCCAGTGCCATCTGTTTCACATGGGCTAGACTTGAATGTTGTTTCCATGCCTGACTTGAATGAAGAGCTGACCCCTCCATTTGAGTCCTCCCGTGATGAGGATAATGGGTGCACTTTGGAGCAGGCCATTGAGGCAGATGATGATGCTGCTTCTCATGAGGTGGAGAAAAATGGTTTAGCGAGATCTCATGGTAGTGGTGACTCCCAGACCTGGATGCATGGGCCAAGTGGGGAAGTGCCTACTGTTGATTCCCGGTCGGAGTTGTGCAGGAAAAGGGCTGCACACGCAAATGAAGACTTGCATGACTGTGATAGCACGTTGATAAATGGATCACCATTCCATGTGTCCAGTGGTTCAGGTTACCTGGATGAGAACTTTGAGTACTGTGTGAAGACAATCCGATGGTTGGAATGCGAGGGTCACATTAACCAGGAATTTAGATTGAAATTGCTGACATGGTTTAGTTTGAGATCAACAGAACAAGAACGTAGAGTGGTTAACACCTTCATCCAAACTTTGATCGATGATCCCAGTAGCTTGGCAGGACAGTTGGTTGATTCCTTTTCGGATATCATATCCAGCAAGAGGCCACGGAATGGTTTTTGCGGCAAGCTGTGGCATTAAATTAGGGCGGGTGATTCCAAGACACAGGATCGCCATTTGCTTCATGATTAATTTTTCAGTGCGATAAATTTCCTCTGATTGTTTTGCCGTTCTTTGTATAGGCATTTTTTTCTCAATCACTGTCGGGAGTGATTCATTTATATCACGGACAAGTTTGTCCGGCTAAAAGATTGGTTGCTGATTGCGGAGACGGTTGCATTTTTATTGGAGGGCAACGACAATGCATGGGAGGCCTTGTGTGGTGGAAGGCTTCATGCTGGGATTTGCCTGCCATCTTTTAAATTGTTCTAATTACATTCTCGGTACACTGTAGCTATGAAGGACATCTATCTGCTCGGATGCTGTTATTGTTATCTCTCCTTCTTTAAATCAGAGAAGGGTACACTAATTTATGGCGGATTTTATTTATAGTCTTGTAGTCTACGTCGAATTTTTTTGAAAGTAGTTAGTTGATTGGAAGTCAAGACTGGATTTCTCTTCCTCCTGACCGAATCTTTATATAATTTGGCTGATCGATCTCCGAAATGATTGTTGCGTTTAGTCAGATGCCCATATCGAAATTAAAATAGAAGTTGAGAGCGTTTGGAAAGGCTTCAAAAATTTCATTTTTTTTTTGTTTTTTATAAAAATTTAAGTTTTTTTTTTTATGTTTTGCATTGTTTTGATTTTAAAAATAATTTTTTAAAAAATAAAAAAAATATTATTTTAATACTAGAATTACAGTATTTTCTGACCTAGGAAGCATACGCACGGATTCGCACTACTGGACCAGAAAGCTCAGGAGATTTATCGAGCGCAATACAAATAAAGTGTTTTATTTCCACTATGCATATAAACTAGCCAGGCCATCTATCCAATGCATTGACTCATTAAATTATATATTATGATCTGGGCTCTTTTTATTGGCCCTTTGGGATTTTTTTCTTCCTTTATTTATTTATTGGGTTTTTTTAGTTAAACTATAGGTTTTTATTGATTTTTATTTCTTAATATCATGTTGATTGTAAATTGTTTTTGTATTTTTTATTATATAATAAAATAAACAAATTAATTCAATTCAGTAGAATCTTAAATTCCACCAACGAGTTTCACGAGTTAATTAGAATAAACTTAGCCATTTTTTTTTCTCTGATTTTTTTTTATCTATTTAGTTGATAAAGTTATATCAGGATGATTTTTACTCAATTTAATTTAAAATTTAAACTAAGGAAGAGTTTGGTAAAAAAAATTTAAAATTTAAATTGTTATATTAAATTTAATGATAATGAAAAAAAAAGTTCTGAAAATATATTATTTTTTTTACATTCCAACAATTTTTGGTTAAAGCTACAGATGGGAAAAGTTAACCTAGTACATTGCCAAATTAATTACCTAGATAAGCCTCACTACATTCTGAACACGATGTGTATATATTTTTAATACGTGCAATAAAAAACCAAAAATCTAAATTAATTTTGTGATTTGTAAATGTGCTCTTCAAATGAAAAAAAGTAAAATCTAAATTAATTTTATGATTTTTAATTAATTATTTAATTCAGAATTCTTCCTCTAAATAGAATTAAACTTTTTAATTTTTTATGGGTGTTTAATCTCGTATGATCGTTTTAATCAACTGCTTCTCTTTATCAATTAAAACTTTTCTATCATGATTAATTTCATTATACTCGATGGGTTTCAGCTTTTTTTATTTTATTTAAATTACTCATTATTATCCTATGATTGACATGAGAATATTTATTTATTTAAGTGTAAATACGTTGTTTTAACGACGAGCTACTATTCAAGATCCAGGGACTCGGAAAAATTCACTAAAAAAGAAATTGTTTGTGGGGCTTGGCGCCTGGCAGTGGCAGGGAGACAAACAAAGAAGGAAGAGAGGCAAGAGGTAAACGTCGTCGTTGCACGAATGAGTTTAAAATTTTTTATGCTGTTTATATCCATCCACCCGCATCATTAAGCCACGAGAACGAGAGGCTCAAAACGCCCACTCACTTCTTGCTTTCTGCTACGCGGATCACTTCCTTCTCCCTCCCTCCCTTCCAATCCTCTCCACTCAAAATGCAACTTCTCTATGCTCCAACCTGCCATAACCTCTCCTTGCGAAGCTTACACACGCGACCAAAAGAAGGTAACGTAACACACTAACTTCAATCTTCGCTACTCCATTGAGATAATTTTTCTTTTATAGTGTTTTTGAGGTAGCTTTTGAATTCCAAGTATGGATCGCGGTCTCTGTTGCAGGGCTGCTCTCATCTCTAGAGAAATGGCTTCATTTATCTGTTAACAATCAGCCTTGTAAACTACCACCTCGTAAATGCTTCTACCTGAAGAAAACCAGAGCTCTTAATTCTTCTGTTCAGGGTAATCTTTCTTTCTTTTATTATTAAAATGTAGAGACTCCATTTTGTAAGCCATCGATCTAGATTACTGCCCTCGTAGTCCAGTTTGTCTTCTTAATTCAGTACAGCTCTGGAGTTTGAAGTGTACTTCGTTATCTTGCTTAATATTTTTGTAGTCATTTGCGTCGTCCTGTTTTTTTTTTTCTGGTATTTTTTTTGGTTGTATATCTAACACTATATTCCTTTGGGTGTTATGTAGCTGGCGGTTCTGCAGTATCAACAAGGAATGCTGAGAGTGATGTGCTGAAAGCCTTGTCTCAGATTATTGATCCAGACTTTGGAACTGATATTGTCTCTTGTGGTTTCGTGAAAGATCTCAATATTGATGAAGCTCAAGGAGAGGTTGATTCGAACACGAGATCCAAAGTTTCCTTGATATGCATAAAAAGTATAATGTCGTTGCTGAAACGTTTGCTATATTACGTCAGGTTTCATTTCGGTTGGAGCTCACAACACCAGCATGTCCAGTCAAAGACATGGTAAATGACACTATCATCACTCTTTGATAGTGAAAATGTGTGGATGACTTTTTGATGAGTAACAATCAAAATCCCATTTATTTTCTTCTTTGTAACCCCTGTCCCTAGTATTAATTGGTCTCCACGCACATGATTCAGAAACTTTGTGTTTCCAGTGATCTTCTTTTGTTCTTTGATCCTATAGAAATCTTTTCAACTCTGTAGAGTCTTTGATAAGATCGTCAATGTAGATGGTTTGCAATTGTGGTGTAGTAAGTATGACAAGATTTGATTGCAACAGTTTGAGCAGAAGGCAAATGAGGTGGTAGCCTTGCTTCCATGGGTCAAGAACGTCAAAGTGACGATGTCAGCACAGCCTGCCAGACCAGTTTATGCAGGGCAACTTCCCCAAGGGTTGCAGACAATTTCAAATATTATCGCAGTTTCAAGTTGCAAGGTAAGCTTCCTATAAACTTTGGCTGCTTTTCTTGCTTTATATTTGATTATATAAGGATTGGCTCTTTATTACTTCTGACAATTGCTAGAAGTTAATAAAGACTCGACTCTGACACCTCATGTGCTTCAAACATATCGGCATGATATTATATTGGGTAACCTGTTCATATAAAGCTAGTACGTTACATTAACATTGTTTTTAAGTTTCGATTTTTTGTGCACAATCCTGAATACGAAGTGCTTTAGTTACTAAGAGATTGCAACATAAGTTATCATTTCCCCTTGGTTTTTGATGGGAAAAGTAGAAATCATGCTTCATGGATCGTGCCATCTGCTGCGCCATCATGTCTTTGGTTACTGAAACTAAAATTAATGTGTACAATATCGTTTCTATGACTGTTATTTGTGAAAAGTTGTGCAGGGAGGCGTTGGGAAATCAACTGTAGCAGTAAATCTTGCATATACTTTGGCTGGTATGGGTGCTAGAGTAGGCATTTTTGATGCTGATGTCTATGGTCCAAGTTTACCGACAATGGTTTCCCCGGAAAACCGATTGCTGGAGATGGTAGTATTTTTAAAATGAACTCTTTTCTACAGCAATTTGATTATGCTGCAATTACAGATGCGTAAGAACTTCTACAGAATCCGGAGAAGAGAACTATCATTCCAACTGAATACTTGGGAGTCAAGTTGGTATCTTTTGGATTTGCTGGACAAGGGAGGGCAATAATGCGAGGTCCAATGGTTTCTGGGGTCATCGATCAACTACTGACCACCACTGAATGGTATGTTGTGGCTCTAAATAAAAGTCAGAACTTGTGTAGCAGAAACACTAATTAAAGGAGCTTGATAATATTGCTGTTTCAGATGTTTGTGGGTTTCAGTTCTACAGCAGTTCACATTTCGACTTTTCCCTAAACTACTATACGATTGATATTACAAATTTAATTTTCAGTTCATTTTATTAATTTCACAGATTCACATCTTAAATATATCTCAATGCAGGGGAGAGCTGGATTACCTTGTTATTGACATGCCTCCAGGAACTGGTGATATACAGCTAACTTTATGCCAGGTTTTGCCGCCACCCGCCACCCCCCCTCCCCCCGGTTTCCATTTCTCTTTCTTTTTATTTATTTATTTATTGAGAAATGGTGTGTGTTTTCACCTTCATGGCTCAACTGATATTACCCGTTGAATGTGCTTTAGCTTTTAGTTGTTGTTGATGTGAGTTATTATTATCTATAGGCATATGTAGAAAGAAAAGGAAAAGACTGCTGAAATGTGCTTTTTGCATGGCATCACCTATGCTTAATCTCCGCAATTCAGCTGAATAAAATATATTTTCAGGTAGTCCCATTAACTGCTGCTGTTATTGTTACCACACCCCAAAAGCTAGCATTCATCGATGTTGCCAAAGGAGTTCGCATGTTTTCAAAGCTTAAGGTTTGGTTCGTTTCTTCATTACAATCACCCTAGAATTGTTTTTCAACATGTACACACACACACACACACACACACATACATGGAGGTAGAAATTATTTGTATGGAGATGAAAATACTCATGAACATGATGTCAGAAAACTAAAAAATATGGATGTTACTTGTTACCTTTACATATTCATGTTGTCTATTCAAGTGTACAGGTGCCATGCGTTGCTGTAGTAGAGAATATGTGCCACTTCGATGCCGATGGGAAACGCTATTACCCATTTGGTAGAGGTTCAGGTTCTCAGGCATGCTCATTATCCAAAACTCTAATTTATCATTAATATGATATCAATGCGGATAATTCAATCATTATCAATAATGTTTAGCAGATGCAGATTTTTCACTGTTTTCTTATTACATATTTGCAGGTTGTCCAGCAGTTTGGAATCCCCCATCTGTTTGATCTTCCGATTAGGCCAACTGTACGCCCTATATAAGTGTTCTTATCGTTGGTTATACTTGAAATCTACTTGGCTACATACTTTAAACTTCTTTCATGTAATCTGGTTAGATAAATTACTGGATTGGCATTACTTTCATATTGTGAACTTGCTAGATTCCTGCACTCAGGGCTGAAATTCTCTTCTTTTTCTCGGATAATTTCCCTTTCATATTCTAAATTAGTTATGTTTGGCACTGTGACCTCTGTGCATCTAATTTTGGTTACAATCATTGAACAAATTCCGTCCTGCATGAGCATGCCATAAGATCTTTACATTCAAATTAGATAGTTTCAATGTCAAAGTGTTCGCGATTTTTAGTGCTGCACTTTAACTTCGTCATAGCCTTTTATTACTCCATTAGAAATTTAAAAACATATGCTAAAAATGATTAAGCAAACTATAATTTTTCACTCCATCATCTGTGCAGCTATCTGCTTCTGGAGATGGTGGAATGCCTGAAGTGGCGGCTGATCCTCAAGGTGAAGTGGCAAAAATATTTCAGAACCTTGGAATTTGTATTGTGCAACAGTGTGCCAAGATTCGCCAACAAGGTACACTGAAAAATATTCTGTACCGGTACAAGAAAGCAAAAAACTTTTGTACCAAAATTGAAATCTTAAGTATTTGGGAACTTTAATTGCGATACTTTCAATACTTTCTTGCTGGAAATAAAATTCCTTTTATGTTATGTTCATTCTAGTGTCAACAGCTGTCACCTATGATAAATCAATCAAGGCAATTAAGGTGAAGGTGCCGGATTCAGAGGAAGAGTTCCTTTTGCATCCTGCAACAGTGAGACGGAATGATCGCTCTGCTCAAAGTGTGGTATGTTACTATGCAACTAATTCATCTTTCCAAGTTACGTAATACCATCTACGCCCACATTTACAATGATAACAGAGCCATTAAGAATAGAACAAGCCATTATATTTTGAAACAAAGCTACCACTGGCATTTATTGAAAAAGACATCAATGGAGCCAACGACTGCTTAGTTCAATGGTAAAGACATTAATTTTACTTGAGAAGATAGTAGATTTCATAATAAATTGCTTTGCTTTTGGTTAAAAGTAGGTTTTTGCATTATTTTAAAAGAAAATCACCTTCTTTTTAAATTTGCATGTGTTCTTGTTTCGAAGCAAAACAGATCTTAACCAAGCACTGGTTTTACACCACAAGAAGGTAAAAGCTACTGTAAAAGTACAGCAGCACCAAACACGCACAAGGAGAACTGTCAAAAACAAGATAGCTTCATGCATCTGAGGGATGACTTTTTTTATTGCAAACATAATCTCTTCATGCTCCAAAAAAAGCTGAAATTCTAACTGTCAAATCAAAATCAAGAAGGTAACTCGTTCAATCCAAGAGTGTCTCGTTCATTGGAGTTAGCTAAGACCAACAAATTTACTTTTGTTTGTTTTTTTTTGAAGAGTGGAACTTCGGTGACATGATGTAATTGGAGAAGTACTAGAGTCCAAATCGTTGTTCCTTTTATTTCTTTTCCTTCACCCCTAGGTTTTTTTATACTGTGTTAAGCCTGTAGCACATTTTCATTTGATAACATGATGTGATTGTGGAAGTAGTACTGTCCAAAATAGGAGCAAAACTCAACGACTGGAAAAGAGTAGAAAGCTATCTATTTTGATCCCCAAAACACAATGAAATTGGGAAGAGGAAGAGGAAAGGGGTGAAAGAAAACCAAACAAAGAAATCAACAAGAACCAATCTCGATGAAGGAAAAAAGTAGTATTTCAACGTTCAAATTCAGATCGCCAAGAAATATGCAGACAGCAGTAAACAGGTTTCTGCTAAACAAAGTAGATAAAAGTCAAAAGCTTGCGACTGGTGACTTGAAAGACAAAGTAGTAGATTGAACGGAAAGTAGAAGGATCCTAATTCTATATCAGACAATTTGACTAATGATTAGAGTGCCAAAAAAAAAACTCTAGCAAGAAGACCAGCCTTGAGAAAGTCTTATTATGGTCGAATTCAATTGTTATTATCATAAACTCACACATCATCTCAATATGTTGTTCCTCTGCTGTTTGCTGGCTGCCTCCCTTGGCCCTGTCTTTTTCCCCTCCCTCTCTGAAATAGGATGAATGGACCGGGGAGCAAAAACTGCAATATGCTGATGTTCCAGAAGATATTGAACCTGAAGAAATTCGGCCTATGGGAAATTACGCTGTGCAAATAACATGGCCGGATGGATTTAGCCAGGTGACTTGATGTCCTCCATATCTTACTCGTTAAATAAATATTTCTATGGTAAACTATTATGATTGTTGCTGAATTATATGTTTCTGACAAGTGCTGTTACCACACAAGGCAAGTTCTCTCCTTTTGATTGGTGTATGATTTTTTTGGATTCTTCTACGGGTTAGAATATTATCAAATTGCTACCTAAATATACATGGCCACGTTCAAATCTATGATTATAAACAGTTCATGAATATGGCATCCTATATTCCTAACACAAACCATATTTTGTAGTTGTCACCTCTCATCAGAACGGAGTAAGTTATGACTGCGTAGTGGGTGGTTCAATTGTCATGCTATAACCATAACTTTGAGGAGAAAAAAGAAATCAAATGAACAGTTTTTTTCTATTCTGATAAGAGATAGGTCTATTTTAGTAACCACTTTAGCAAGGGCCCTTCTGTGTTCCAGTCTCTGTGCTCAAATTGTCATCATTTAGTGCTCTTGATGTCATGCAGATTGCTCCGTATGATCAGTTACAAACCATGGAACGATTGGTTGATGTTCCTGAACCGGCTCCAGTTGGGGTATGTTAACACATATCTGTACATGCCAATTGTTTTCTACATAGCACCTTGTCGAAAAATTTATGAGTTTTGCATCCTCCGGGTTTCTGCAGGCATGATTTGGTTGGTGAAGTTGAATAGAGACTGCATGAACCAGAAAAGATAGAAGGAAAAAGAAGAAGACAGCACCACAAATCTTCCTAAACTCAGTTACCCTCGGGTGAAATATCGTACTGGAGCTGGTAGAAGCTCTCGAAGTGCATTGTCTCTGGCCTGTTTGCCTCACCCTCTCGAGTGATTCTCAGGGACAGTTGTACAGCCCAAATGTTGTAGTAGAAAACCTATCAAAAGCATCCGATTCCAGTTAGATTTCCCTTTTATATCGTCAGTTTTGACTATATGATTTGGTCTGGACGTGTTTCGTTTGCTTATCCGCTCTCCTTGGAAGCGAGTAATCTGCTCCCGAACCATCTGTTTGTATATCAAAGAAATCAAGTCTCGGTTGAATGGTAAAACAACCATCTGCATTACAATACAACCATCAGGCAGGCGTCTTTATTAACAGAGCCTAACGAGCGTGGCGTGCAGATGCTATGTTTCGACGTGGATTGAAGCAGTAAAACGCCCTTCACATAAAAATAATAATCAAATGAACTAATATCAGAGGGTAAATTGATCTTTATTTAGTTTATTTCTTATTTTTTAATTGTTGGGGGACAATATTGTATTTTTACAATTTTTATGCATAGTTAAATTATTTCATTGCCTTAAAATTAAACAAACACTTAACTATGATTTAGGAACTTTTTTATATTTAATTTTTTTAAAACATAATATAATGATTCTATTGCTTCTTAAAATCAAAATTCTTAAAACTTTACTATAAAATCCTATTTGTTATTTTCTAATGGTTTTTCATAATAATTATTTGATTTTAAAGGCTATGCAGTACTTTGATAAATAATAATAAAAAAAAAAGTTGTTGATCACATTAATGGTTTCGCCATCTTAAAGATGCACATTCGACTTAATTAGGTAATCAAAATCATTATTCTGTCATATCATTTGATTTTTCCCAGTGTCCTTTTCCTTCCTAGGAAGCCTGAGTAGTTAATGGACCTCTGGTCTGGCACCGATAGTATTTCCTTATTTTTCTTTCTTTTCTCACTCCTGGAAATTTGTGCTTTGCCCTCCAAACTTGTAGATAATCCCTTCAAGTCTTTTTTCTTTGGATTTGATCTCTTTTTTTATTCTTATTTATTCTTATTTTAATTAATTTCTAAAATTAGACTTTTTTAATTTCATCTTCTTTAATTTTTTAGTTTATCAGATTTGATCCTTATTTTTTTATTGCTATTTTTTATTTGAGATCTTTTTTTGTTTTATTTTTTAACTTCACTCTCTGTCTTTTTTTTTTCAAATTTGATTCTAATTTTTTTTATTGCAATTTTTTACTTTGATAATTTTTTTAGATTGATTTTTTTTATGATTTTATCCAATATTAAATTTGTTAGGAAAGAGGTTTCTTAATTGAGCTCGTGTCTGTGATTTTACGAGTTGTCATTTTGAAAGATTAAGTCAAGTTTAGGACATTCATCCAGATTTGTTTATTTTTTTATATTATTAAATTAGGGCTATCTTTTTTATATTATTAAATTAACTAAATTTATAAACCGAGTCGACTCAATTACCTAAGTCTCTTAATTTTATTTATTTTACTTCTTTAAAAGTCCTAGCATCACCTAGACTTTTTCTGTTATGGTTCAAATTTGAGCACGTGATTGGCACATATGTCAAGACACTTTTAGAACTACCCCGCCTACGTTAAGCCTCAAATCTGAATATAATTCTATCAAAACAAAGAGTTCATCGCAACAACATAAAGATTATCTTGTATTACTAGATCATATATATATATATATAGCAAAAATCAAGTATCAGAATGAGAGTACCACAAGTCAAAAAATCAGATATAGATAGAGTATTGCGATTTGTATAAGGCTTTTCATACAGGCTAGTATCACCTCCAACTAGCTAGGGCTATGAGATTTGTAATAGATCTATGTGATAATCTTTCACATAGGCTAGTGTCACCCCTAACTAGCTAAGGTTAACAGATTTTTACTTATGCATATAGACTAACATTGCCCTGTTAGTATAGGTATTTTGACATATAATTTGAATAGAATAGATAATCATCTAATCATATTTAATCCAAACATAACAGTACGTATATTCATTATTACTATTACTACTACTACTACTACTACTATTACTACTTCTATATTAGTATTATTCTCATAAACATATTAGGTATTATTTACTCACAATATATAACAACAATCGAACTGAGACAGATATCAACATTCATCAATCATATAGGACTGGTTTTGGGGGCTTTCAAAGCACCTAAACATATTTTATCATAAAATAACATCAATTCTCAATTCAAAAGAAAACCATGAAAAATTTGTAATACACCATAAATAAAACTCAATTCTCTATCAAAATATATCTTAAAAACTATTATTTATATCTAGGGACTAAAATGTAATTGTTTTCTAAATTTAGGGGCAAAATCATAATTTAAAAAAATTCAAGGACCAAACTTAAATTTTGCCATCTTCAACTTCTAAACAAATTTTCCATAATTCTAACGTGATTCTTTCAATATAATTGTTAAATAATTCCCCATTTTCTTTCAAACATTGAAATTCTTTAGGTTTTACACAAATACATCAATTAATCAAAATCAAACACTAATTATTCTTAATCTACCTCAATACAGGTTCATATACATATATTACTACACATACACAAATTAATGAAACAAACCCCCTAATTATCATCATAAACCCTAACAATCCATCAAACTAATTGTAAAGGAATAAACTTAAAATAAAACAATGAAACAAATCGAAAAGAATGAAAGAAACTTACTAAAAGCATTAGAGTAACTTGCTTAATTAATTAACTTAGAGCTTGAATATAAAGAATTTGTAGAAAAATAAAGAGAGACAGGAAAGTAGCTCTAAGATAAAAAAGAAGAAAATAAGAAGTGAGAGTGTGTGAATAGACACTGTACATGACCTCCCTCCCCCTTCAACACACACACACACATATATATAGACATGTTTTGGGCCAAACTTATGGGTTAGCAAAGAAATAAAACCATTTGGATGGACAACCAAGAAAAATAAATCAAATGAGCTAAGACTTTAAAACAAAGTGTTATAGGCCTCGGGTTTTCCTTCTTATGTTTGGAAAATTTTGGCCTAGCCTACAGTGTTCCACTAGCCACTAATATAGGTTTACTCAAGTTGTTTTTTGAGTTATTTTTTAAATTTGAATTTTTTTTCTCATTTTTTACCTTCAATATTTGGTTCATTATAACTGGACTTCCTAATATATTTTGATATAAGTTCCATTGTTTTATTATGATCTCATACCTTATATGACGGGTTTTGCATGTTAACCATGGTTGGCCTAGGTTGATCCAATATGCCGCAATCTTAATATATATATTTTTTAAAATATGTCATCCAATTTGTCACCATTTACTTCCTAATGCCTTTACCTTTTTTAAGGTTTTAAAAAATGATTTGATATGCGACATAGCACGAGTCAAGAAATTAGTAAGTACTATGAAAGGTAGCCATTTGACGAGGCTAAAATAAAGAGAAGCCCAACCAGGCTCAAAAAGAAAGGAAAAGAGAAAAGAATAAAGGGAACAAGAGAAGAGAAAGAAAAGAGAGGCTCGACCAAGCTTTAAAAAAAGAAGGAAAAATGAGAGGCCCAACTAAGCCCAAGAAAAAAAAAAGGAGAAGGGAAAAAGAAAAAAGAGAGATGAGAAAGAGAAAAGGAATAGTGCCTAAGCAGGCAAAAAAAGAAGAAGAAGAAGAATGAGAGGTAGGAATAAAGAATAAAAAGGCTTAACCAGGCTTAACACTCTTGGCCCAACCGAGTTTAAAAACCCAATAAGGGAAGGGAAGAAAGAAAGAAAAAGAAAGAAAGAAACAATCACAAAAATTAAACATGAGAGAAAAAAGATGAAAGATTAATAATTGTTATAGTCAAATAAGGATGATTTTAATGACATGATCATATAGGGAGATTATCCATGTTGAGAAAAAACCAGCATAACATAAGACACAAATCGGATGATAGAGCAAGGCTCATACGCCACCTAAAGACGACATGCTAAACATGCAATGATATGTGTAATATATATAACAAACCTAGCTTGTTTGCTTTCTTAATTTTAATTTTTTGGATCTCTAATGCCTCTTTAATTTAGTCATTGGATTTAGTTTCTACTTTAATTTTTAACATGCATTTTTATTTCATTATATCATTGGATTTATACCTTCACACAACATCATTTGAGAGCACATATATTAACTTTAGGTTAAGAGGGGAAGTTACGGTATCCCAGTGGCTTTTAGCCTAGGAAAAACTTATAAAATCATCAAACTCTCTTCTCAGTATTTACTTTGGTGGTGGTTGGTATGTTGACCTTATACTAGTCATAACCTTTAATTTCAAACTTCTTATTGACCTCATATTAACCTACAATAAACTATTATTAAGCAATGAGGAACCCTTATGACCAGGTAACAAACTTACCCTGATGCATGTAATGGTCAAGACTTTTTGTTAGGGTTTCTTTTTATATTATCACCACTCTATATCTAATAATGTCTAATATGTATCATTACATATTTGTATATTTATCTAGTTTAGTTTGTAGGTTAAATTTAGATCCCCTATAATCCAGTTCGCCTTCAAAGTTTATAAAACAAACTCAAAATGAAACACATGGAGCATGAAAAGACTAGCCTCATGATTTTAAGTGTAAGGTTTTTTTTTATTCCAAGACAATTGTTTCATATAAAACTTTGGCGTGCTAGTGAAGGGTTCTAAACCTTTGACTCAAAATTATAGGGGTGCTCTAGAAGCATTGCTAGGAATTGAATAGGGAAGTTTCTCAACTCATAGTTGAGCTGGATCATGAACTCTAATCTTCCTTAATGAGAATCCAAGCAAATTCTTTAGGTATGCAAAAGATCTAACCTCCAAATCATGTTATAAGTTATAACTAGTGCATTACATGGTTAGGTTTAAATGTTGTAGATGTCACTAAATGCTAACATAACTAGTACTTCAACTAAAACTTCAAGAATTCCACCTAAATTCTATGATCATCTGATAAGATGATAGAAATTGCTCTAAGAAGCTAGGTATTAGATATTAAAGCATTAAGAAATGAGACTTTTGGGATGCCAACAAGAAATGGTGGTAATGGTAAGACATGACACCAATCTTACTTAAATGCACTGATAAAATTGGAGCTTTCATACCATTCTAATATAGTATGAAAGCTATTTTCAAATAACTTTTATTCTACAATTAATGAACTCTACCTTACAAAGTCAACATTAAGCGATCTTGCAATAAAGAACTACATATATGAAGCTACTATGACATTATCTATATTTGGTCACATCTCAAAGGGCCATGCAACCCATGACTTTTGAATTCGGTACCATGCTTGAGGAGATTCTAGGGATAACTAATGGTATGCAAGATGTTCATTTGTCAGGAAAAAAGAATGTTACACTGCATTGGTTTCTCATGGAAGATCTGAAAGAAGTATCACCAATTCATGGTCAAACCACCTATTGATTTACTACTTGAGAATTAAAAAAAGGTTATTAAGATATTTAATCCCTTTATAACATTATTTGCATCATTTGTGCAAGGACTGCAATCAATGATGACAATTCTTGCACAAACTACTAGTCTTTATAGTGGCAATCTTCATAAAGCTCCTGAAGGGTTAGCAAAAAGTTAAGATGTCAAGCCATAAATATTCATTGATGGGATAATAGAAGAGATGTTGCCTTGTCAACTCTTTTTGTTATTGAAATTTTTCATTTTTAATGTTGTCTTTCTTAAACATGTTTTATATGTGTTTTGGGACTCTATCACATCTTGTAACGAAGTATGCTTTTTTTATGTCTCATTTTTGTTTATAAATTAAGAGATGTTTTTGTTATAAAAGTGGTATTTGACATTTTATTTTTGTTTATGCTTGCATAAATATAATAACAAAAATGACCAAACTTTAGGGTGTATCGCTCAGACACTAAGAGGTAATCCCTACCCTTTTGAGACTTGGAAATATTTACCCTCGTAACTTTGTATGATCTCATGTCTCTATTGAAAACGTTATGATCAAATTGGTTTTATGAAAATTATTCGCTAAAAAAATTCCAAAAAGTTAAACTTGCCTTTTATTTTTGGGAATAATTAGATATTTGCTTAAAATAATATTTTAGCATACTGATTATAAGATGACAAACAAATTAATTAATAAAGTAATCCACACTCTAAGGTGACTAACGAACCAAAGACATGAAACTTGGAAAAAATACTTATTGTCACTCATACACCATGTTTTTTGGGTTATGTTTCAATTGCATGTATAATTGTATGTAGTGGATTTAATAGTCATAGCTCATGAGACACATTTTTTTTACAAGTCTAAATTATTACACTGGACGAGGTTCAGATTTATTGGTTCTAATCGCTTGCGCTTGAAATGAGAGAATATCATCTTTGCTATCCCTTTTATATCAAAAGAAAATATATCCATTGCAGTCCCTTTTAGCCTTGAAAGAAAATTTCCTTCATCAATGAGATCATAACTCATACTAGAAGCAAGTGGAAAATCAATTATTGAGATAATATTGTAAGCAATCTAAAAAGAAAAAGAGCTCAAGAAACTCAAATACTAGAAAGCAGCGCCCACCATAACAATAAAAAAAGACAAGTCACAGAAATAAAAAGAAAAAAGAAAAGACTAAAAGAAATAGCAAGTCAAACAAATGATAGTGATCTAAGTAATTCTGTAATATGTTTTAAGTCTATAAATCTCTTTCTTTCACCTTCAAAAACCTCAAATTACATTATATGGTTTTTAAAAATCTTTTATAATCAAGATTGAAAATATATAAAATAAATGAATGTGTCAAAAATTATAAATTATTCATAAATTGATTAAATTGCATTGAAAATATATTTTTTTGCAAAATAAAGTATATTTTTAAAAATTATATTAAAAAATAAAGGTAAAAATAAGTCGATTGTTGCACTTTATAAATGCGAGAGAATACAATTAGAAAGAAATATTAATATATAAAATCATGTTAATATAACTTGAAAAAAAATACAATTATAAATTAAAAAAATATGATCGAAATGAAAAAAAAAACTATATTGTTCATGTGAACACGATTCTGTCGGTTCTTGATTTGGTAATTTTAGTATACTAGGTAATATAATGCATGATATATAATAATTACTAGATTTAATATACGACTAATAATAGGAGTATTTATTTTGTTTGAAATTCCAAAATGAAGCAATTAAAAGGGCTCCCGAGTTCAGGCGGGCTGGTGAACGCCTGAACGAGTTTGACAAGTGAAAAGACGAGAGCATTTTTCTTTTGACGAAGTAGCGTAAGATTCAGGAAGATTCTGCCTTCTGTTTTTGATATCGCTTTGATGCTTGATTTTACACCATTACCAGGGCATGCGACATTGACAACGACGACTTCAAGGTCCCTCCTCTCCTCTGCATTAAATAAACCATTAGTGTTTCGCCATCACGCGGCTTCTGCCTCTAATCGGACTCTTCCCGGCCGGATTACCTGCGAAACGATGTCGAGCTCAACTGGAACCGCTTTCCCCACTTTAAGAAGTGTCACCATACCCTATACTGACCTCAAGGTGCGTGAGCAGTCTTAGTTTTAATCAAAGTTGATGTATGTGGTGGAATTACATATATTTATGTTTGAATTTTTGTTGGTAGAACAAGGATGCAGACTTGTCGGCCAAGATAGAGGAAGGTTTTGGACCCAACGGCCTTGGGATTCTTTCAATTTCTGATGTAATATTCTGAAAATTCTTTCTTTATTTTCCCTTTTTTCTATTTTCACTATAATCACTTCGCGTTTCGGAATTAGAATTTATTTGTATATGATAGCGCGGAATGGTGCAAAAGGATTCCTATAGCGACTAGTTTGGTTGTTGTGTGTTTTTACTTACTTGGTAAATCTTTAATTCCTTTAAAGACAAGTATTAAATGCTTGACTTGTTGTTTGATTCTGTTTTGTACCCTTTATCATTACAGGTCCCTGGATTTTCTTCGTTGCGTCAAAATCTTCTACATCTTTCACCCAGGTATAAGTTCAGAAATAGATTTCCTATATCCATTACGAGTGCCATTGGATATAAAACATTCAGAAACAGAACCAAATGGATTTTTATGCACTAGCTTATGATGCATATATCCTTTAATCTTATCAGATTGGCCAACCTTCCTCAAAAGGTAAAGGATGAGCTTGAAGATCCACACAGTAGGTAATTAATGATTCTGCCATTAGTTTTTTCTTTAACTCGGTTACCTCTATATGTCTTTCGCATCCCCATTTTATGTACATGAAGAGTCAGATGCTGTTCTTGACCCACATTCTGTGTATAATAGCTAAATATGGTATATGCTCAGAGACATACTGTATTGCAAAATGTTTGTTAAACAAAGCTGTGTATACAGTATGCTGTTCTTTTTTTCTCTTTCTTCTGTGGAATGTACTTTGGAAGCTCAGGAACAAGTGAATCCTCTTGCCTTTTAGTTGGAATACTATTCCTTTATTCTTAACCCAATGGTAGTTGGCATTATGGTGGCTGCAGTCAGTAGTGGTTTAACTTCCTGCTTCATTTTACCCACCATCTGCATGTAGGTATAACTTTGGATGGAGTCATGGGAAGGAGAAGCTTGAATCTGGGAAGCCTGGTAAACTTTCTATTATATTAAAATTTAATAATCAATCTATCCAGTTCAATAAATTGCAATAATCACACTGTAATTACATTTATCCAAGTTAATGTTCTATATATCTATCATTTTTTTTTCTCTTACCTTTTTCTTCCTATTGTATCTTCTGTGCAGATCTACTGAAAGGCTCTTTTTATGCAAATCCAATATTAGATGTTCCTACCACTGACATGTGTCTAAAACAGCGGTAAAAACTTAGAAAACAAAACTCATGTTGAAATGTTTCTTGTTTTTATTTATTGATGAAAGCTTTGCTGTAGATTTATAAGGCTGGACCTAACACCATTGATTTTTGGACAAAGCAGATTAAAAAAATAGGGATGTTTATGGTTCACATGGTTTGTTTTTCATGTAACTGTATTTGCTTAGCTGAGGAATTTTTTTCCTCTTGTGCTGTAAAAGACTAGTTTTTTACAAAAAGTTAAAGACATTACATTACTCATCTGCATAACTTGTCATCCATGCTCGCTCTGTCTTTTAGGTATCCGTCTTATTGTTCTTCAAACATATGGCCCGGCAGTGCTTTGCCAGAATTGGAAACTGGTAAGTTCGAGATCAACACTTTGATTTTGAGGCTGCAGATTCTGTCAATCAAATATTTTTTAATACAGTGCTTGCCTTTTTAGATGTTTCTTTATGGCTTCAAGAATTAGTATATTGCAAAATATCTCTCAAAGTCTTTGAAATGTAATAATTTTTAAGCTGTTGATTTGCAATTTGCAATCCAATAAAACCCTTTTAAATACAGAATTCTCACCTTGATGTCCAGTATGATGCCAAAATCATTGGAATCATCTTGGCTTTACACTCTGTTTATCGAAGAATTATAGCACGTTCTTCTCTGCATCCTCTTGCTGATCAAAGTAATTATAAAATCAGTTGCCAACCACCCCTTAATTCTGCTGTTGTTTATCTTTCAATGAGCTGTCGCCAAACCCTTTTTCTTTTTCTTTTTTGCTTTCTGGTGCAATTATTTGTGTTAATGATCTACACATTTATTTACAGCGGCATATATTCTTTATACTGCTTTTTTGTAAATTGAGTTTTAGCTTCCAATTACCATTGATTCCAGCTTTTATTGGATGTCACTACCTTATTTTTCACAACAGAGAAGGTAGTCTTTATACCAGTACTTTGGTATACATTCATGCTGATCTTTTTCTTTTTTTCTTGTACGAGACAACTTTGAGATAATGCGACAGAATGCCTGTATTATATCAGGGTCCTTTTCTTTTCTGTTTTTTCCCGCATTTCCTATATTTTGAAATTACTGAACATCAGCTGTTAATGTGCAGCTTTCAAAGCACTTGGAAAGCTGATGCATGATGTTGGATTGATGGTAGCTTATCACTGTGATCAATATGGTAAAACTTTACGTGTCCCAGTGTTGGTATTTAAATTAAGCTAATAAGATATTGAACTCCTCTGAATTCAAATCCTCTACATGTACACATATGTTGCTGAGTATTTAGGTAATTCCTTAGCTCTGAAGAATAGAATCCATCATTTAGTTGCCCAGGAAATTGAATTAGCCATAACTATAACATTGGGAAACTATTGAATATAGGAGTTTGAGTCTGTGAATCACCTTAAATGTCCTTATTGGTGGAGCCAACTTCTTTAAATAGAGGGTTGTGGATTCCCATTGGATTTGAAACAAAAATTGTGGTTAATAGTGAGATCAGAGTTCCCAGGCTTTACATATCAGCATTGAATTGCACTTGAATAGATATTATCTTCATATGGTTGGCAACCTGCAATTGCGGCTAAAAAAGTCCAGCCTGGCCATGTATATGATTTTGAAATGAGGTCATTCTTACCTGAGTCACAAACCACCTTGTATGAGTAGCACTGGATTGAGCACTTGCTGAGTGGATTGCCTGCCTTATCCTTCTTTCTTTCTCCATTTGTCTTTATTTTTATTTTTTCACTTTTGACTACCCTTGGTAATTTGTTCGATTTTGATGAGCTCGTGTAGTATCCAAAGGAATGGAAGTGGATGAAAATGAAAGCCTCAAACAGATACTTATTCGTTCTCGGTGTCATAAAGGCCGGTTGCTTTATTATTTTCCTGCACTAAGGAGGTAATGCTTTTCCTATCTCCCACTTTACTCTTCACAGGTTTTTGGTATTCTGATGAATCTTCATGTGAAAGAACCAATTCTATTTTCAGTCGTCATGATCTGACTTGTTGATAATTCCATCTGTTGTGTAGCTATATTGAAATATAAAACTTTGCGATTTACATGACTAACTTGATTAAGCTGGTCTCCTCACCCTTGATGCTCTGATTCATGTCAGCATGGCACTAAATTTCAGAAAAGTTGAGAGTAAAATCTGCGGAAGAAAGCGTAGTTGAGATACAAAATGACGATGAAATAGAAAATCTTACTACCATACAAGATAATTATATGCACATATTCATAAGAATGAGACTGAATGCCGCTTCTTGATAGAAAAAGTTTTCCAGAGGCAGCAAAGAATATTAAATGTGCACTAATTAGGGCATATCACTATCACCAATTAGGGCATGTCATTACCAAATTTTCCTCGTAGTAATTACTTTTTATTTCTTTATTATATGAGCTGCTTTAAGTTGTTAGGGCTCTTCGGATGATTTTTTGAAATACTAATGGTGGTTTACAGTTAATGTCTACTTAAATGCAGAGATATCATGCGAAGACTGAATTTAGTGTTCTGTCTTTTGGGTCCTTGACTCCTTTCTGGAACACTAATCTGTATTCCAGATGGTAGCTCTTCATATTTGTTGTTTATATCTCATGATGAATTGCATGAAATGGTGGAGTCTGTCAAAATAATGTGCTTCCAATGATATAATAAGTGGCTTCTGGAGGGAATACTTACAAGTAGAATCACATGCAGTGATTGTGTCCCAGATGGTGACTCAACATCATCTTGGTGTGGGTGGCATACAGATCATGGCTCACTGACAGGTGATCAACTTTTTAATTCATGAGATACTATTTTTGTTCTCTGTCTGGGGCATATAGGCTTGTTGATGATGTGCATGCTTAAGCATTTTTCTCAGCAACATACATTCCTTTTTCTGATTTTGTATTTAAATTCCAAATAAAATTTATCCTAGGATTTACATATTTTTTTCCTGCCACTTGTTATTGACAGGATAAGTTTGTAGAGAGATCAGAATATTTCTTTTTCTTGGAATTTCTAAATTGGGGTTGACGTTGTGTCTGATTTTTGTTTCAATTTGATATGTAGGTTTGACTTGTGCCATGTTTAAGAGAGATGGTGTAGAAATACCTTGCCCTGATAGCATTGCCGGCCTTTATATTAAAACACGAACTGATCAAATTGTCAAAGTAAACTTTCTTGTCTTTGACATTTTACTTATGCAAAATGCTATCTATGATAATGAACTTCATTTAATTGTTCACTTTAACATATTCTTCATTCTTTTGGAAGCACCAGCCTTTGTTTTAGACTCCATATTAGCTGTTAGAAATGTAGGATCACTTACTCCAATCTTGTTTTCCAATCTTCTGGCTTGAAACCAAGCAGATTAACTTTAGAAGTCTGATTCATATCTTCACTCATTTGCCTCTCATGAAATAAAACTGAGAGATAGCAGATGTCAAATGATTATAACATAAGAAACCTAGAAAATTCCTTAGATTAACTTTAGAAGTCTGATTCATAACTTCACTCATTTGCCTCTCACGAAATAAAGCAGAGATAGAGCAGATGTCAAATGATTGTAACATAAGAAACCAAGAAAATTCCTCATTACAGACCATAGAAGCAAATTTAAAATCAAGTCGATTTTGTTTCAACCTTGAAAGCTGCGAATTAATAGAACAGCAAAATGTTAAACCTTGAAAGTTATGAATGATAAGAACAGGGACAGGTTTTATGTTTGATGGGTTCCCACATGGTTGTATTTATGGAGAGAAATGGTGATCAGATACTCTGAGAAAGCATCCATTTATTTTTCTTTTTCAACTTGAATTTAGTACAACACCAACCGTGTTCCCTTCAGCAGCCTCACCCCTAATAAAAAGAATGAATCTGGGGAAGACCTCAAAAAAGAAATGAGACCGAGTGCTTTATATAAGTGGAAGTGCTTGCTTCATACTGAACCTTTTTAGCATACGTGGTTTGTTATGACATTTTTAAGTACATTCTGAATGATACTAAGTTTGTCATTGACTTGTATGTTTCTTATGGTTTAGGTTGTGTTTGGAGAAGGTGAGGTAGCGTACCAAATTGGTGAAACAGCTGAAATATTGTCAAGAGGTTATCTTTGTGCAACACCGCACTCTGTTCAGGTACTTTTCATATTTGATCTTTATAATGGAAATAATTTGGGACTAACACTTAGGATTGCATGTTGTGTATTGCACTAGTTCTTATATTGAACCAACAATTAGTATTTGTTGTTGGCTGCATGGTTTGGTGATCCTTCAAGGTGAAAAATAGCAGCGTCATTTTATGAAACAAAAATTCAAGGTGAAAGGGACTTAGCTATGTTGAAATTTATCAAAGCAAAAACGTGAGGTGACATGCTTTCAAGTGATTGTTTTTCCTGTTCTGAAAGGCTGTTGTGATTTTTCTATATGATTGAGTAAGAAGGGTTTAAGCTCGGTTTGAACTTTTATTTCTGTACATTTGAAGTTGGAAATGATTTCATTTACAGATTTTCTTTTCCTTAAAGATCTATGATTTGTCTCCCTTGACATCTCTTGATTTTTAAATGCCTAAACAATTGATGCATGACAGCACAGGCATGTCTCTTTGTTTTATAAATTTGAAACTTTTCTTCAAGTGCCACAGGGGCTTGTCTAAGATAAATAGTCAGTTATTTCAATATGCAGAGTGACAGTAAGCTGAGTGAGCATGAAAGATACGATGGGCATTTTATTTTCCTACTTATTTACTCCTAGGGGCTTTACTTTCTTGTAAGAAAAATGCTTTCATTTGTTCCATAAAGCATTCATTTCTGATATATGTGATACTTGTATGGAGCGGGCTGCCCTCTTTCATTGTCTAGGGACCATTTGCAGCAGTCCCGCACACAAGTGGCAGCCCTACTTTTTTTCAGAAGGTGTTACGTAAAATCCCAGTCATACTTTTTTTCATGACAAACTGCTTGTCATACCATTATGTAACCCTGATCTAGCATATTGCGACTGATGATGAGCAAACTAAAGTAGAGCTGAAATTCAGTGTTTGAAGTTGGAGCATCTAAGTTACATGTGACACCTATCATTAAGATTATAATGCATTATATCTAAGCTGTGAACAATGAACTTGGTGGTTTTTTCCTTTCTGTACAATCTCTTTGGAATATAATGAAGTAATAACCTGTCCTGTTTTAATGTTTTTTCTGTAGGCACCCAAAGGGGAGGAGGCTTCTGGTGTTGACAGATCAACATTTGCATTATTCATGCAACCCGATTGGTATGCTATTTAACAAAGATGAATTATAGAATCTATTAACATGACTTGTCCTGTCACGTTTCCTTATAGCTATGTGAATGAACTATTCTGAACACCGGTAGTTTCAATGTAATCTTGAGACTGCTTATGGATCTACAGACCAAAAATGTTGGAAGCAGTCATGCGATTGATACATCCATTTTCTTCCTTAACACACACTTGGATGAATTAGTTATTAATTTTATTTTATTCTTTTTAATCAACTCTAAGTATGGACTAAAGATCCTTGCATTTTATGATGTCTTTACCGTTGTGCTATGATGACATCAAGCATCATTAACCAGTATTTTTTTTATTGGAGAAACTTGCAACTTTTAAACAGAGCAAGATATATTGACGTGTTTCTTGTCTTGTAGGGATGAGAGACTTAACTTTCCCAAGGAGATGCATATTCACAAAGATGTAAGTAGTCCATGCTTTAAATTCTGTAACTTACAAAGCACGCTGCATATTTGATTGAAAATCTGGTAGAATAAGAAAGTCATTGGCTTCATCATGATAAATTTCATTTTGAGTTACTTGAGGCACAAGTGGACGTAGGAAGAAAATGATAAGAATACATGAACCAGGATCAAGAAAACACCACAATGGTGAAGACAAGTGTTGTGGGCTTTTGGCAGCAAACTATATTACTGTTAAGGGATCATCCAAAAAAAAAGAAATAAAAGAACTATAGTTGAAGGAAAACTAACCATTTCATGAAAAATGGTCTAACGCCAGCAAAAATAACTGTTTACTGCTCACCCTTCAAAAAAATGAATTGCTTGTAACTCGCACGAGTAGAGAAATTCCCACCATATGTTGGTGCATATTATTAACATTAAAAAAAAACCTAAAATAGGCCAGTCTTTCACTGTAATGCTGTTAATATTCATCCTCACACAAATCACTATTCATAGCAATGTTCACTTTGCAAAATTTCATCACAGGTCCTCAAGTTTTTCTCTTGCTCCATTGTGGTTCAAAGACTTTATTTTCTTTCAATTAGGTCCTCAAGAGTTCCTTCTTGGTTCTCTGGATTTTTTTCATTCTCTTTGAATTTCATGTAATCTCTTTCCCTGGGTATTGTAGATTATTTCTGTGTTGCATGGCATGTCGATTTTACATGGGAAGTTTTGAAATTATTGTAAAAAAACAAAATTCAAAGAATAGGGATCAAAATTGACATTGGCATAAGCTGAAAGCCTTTTTCATTCGTACCGTTAAAAAATGCATGTAAATCTACACTTTGATCCTTCTATTTTACTTTAGTCTCCTAGGATTTTGGATTTTTCATTAAGATCCCAAATTTTATTTGTTTTGCATTATAGACCTTGAGTCTTGAGAGAGGAGAGAAAAAATAGTCCGAAGAATTTGAGGAGATAGAGCTTACTTGGTGTCTATAGATTAAGAGAGGAACTTGTCTTTAAGAGAGAAACTTAATGAAAATAGAAGAAAAAAAAAGGTAGGAGAACATTTTCACTCAAAAACATGACACATGGGCAGGAGGAAGTTTCATCTACCCGTGTTGGAGGAAATTATTGTCCTCGTTAAAGGTGATTGCCTGCTACTTTTTGCAACACTTTGGCGTTTGTATGTTGATTGAAAAAAAAAATACTAGTGCTGCTAGCAACCGCCAAAGATGTCGATGCCTATGGCTCTTAAGAAAATAGGAACTCCTATCACATGACTCTTATAGTTTGAGCTTTTTTCCTTCACTGGTGTGATTCATGGCTAAAAAATGGTGAATCCTGTCTAGCTAATGGTTTCTTGTTCGGCTGGGGCATTTTATGAAACAGCCAGCAAAGAGCATGAAAAGTTTTACTGAACTCTGGCTGGTGCTGGCAGAGTCTCATGCCTCTTCATCATTTATCGAAATTAGAAGGCCAATAACTGCAGCAAGGAAGTGCTTCTTGCCTGAGTGTTTAGCAGATATTAACTTGACTTTTGATCTCCCGTTTCCTGTGTTGTTTTCAGCTGGTGCTAGCCAATAGCTGTCTCACGTTTGGAGAATATTCTGAGATGCTGCTGGACAAGTATTACCACTTGAAAACGTAAAGGGCCGTTATGTTCCTCCTCCCCCGCTTTCCATAGCAACTGTTCTGTATCACGTCATGATCGTATAATAAATTCCTCTCTGTCTGCTTGGAAGACCCAAAGACAATTTTGATATGAACTCCTGCCTTTTCATTTTGCTTTCATTTTCTTGTTCATATTCGCATGTCGTCAGCATCAACGGATTTATTCGTTTTCTATTTATTGTCACAGTGATGAATCTCTTCTTGCTATGGGCCCTGATAAAAATGAAGAAAAAAGCACGGTAGGCGTTCATTCCCTCCGAATCCCATTCCCCTTGGTCCCAACTGGTTTTTCTTTTTAAATTAACACTGATTAAAAAAATAGCAATTTCAAAAAGTTTTTACAAAGTAACACTGTTGATGAAATCAATGGTATAAAATTGTTAAATGGATTGTCACAAATAACAAGGAGGAGAATGGGAAGAGAAATAAGAAAGAGAGGGAAAAAAAGATATCTTAAAGGTATATCCAAAAGAATTCAAAAGATTTTGATTTCATGAATTTAATAATATTGAAAACGATTATTAACAATGATTAAAATGGGTTATATGAGCTATTTGAAGGTGACGAGTAGCTTATTTATTTATTTATTTATTGGATGATAGATGCAACCAATACATAACTTTTACTTGTTTAAATAACAATTAAGGTGAAGTAGGGTCAGGAACAACAAATTTCTTTATGATAAACAGATTTATTTTGCAAGTTTATTATTACGAGTAGCTCCTATAAAAGATTGGACTAATGATGTATACAATACTTAAATTCTCGATGTAGATGCTATATAGTTGGTTCTCATCCTTCAGAGACTACAAGTGTAATAGGAGCATCCGTCGACAAAAAGATTACCCTAAAATGATCACCTCATGGCTATTGAGAACAAATCAATAAAAATATATATGCTCAAAAGATTTTGATAAGATGAATTTAATAATATAAAAAAAATTATTAATAATAATTAAAATGGGTTACACATGTTATTCAAAGGTGACGAGTAGTATAAATTTATGTTATTTAAAGGTGATGAGTAGCTTCTTTTTATTTATTTATTTATTTTTGGATGATGCATGGAACCCATTTCGATTATTATTGATATTTTTTTTTGATATTATTAAATTTATTTTGTCCATATATTTCTGAAAATATAGGTGAAGTTGATATATATATATATATATATATATATATATATAATTACTCACTTGCTTTTAAATAACAGGCGGTGGTAAACATTGACTCCTAGCGATGATGTTTCTTAATGTGATGAGATTTATTTTATTGAGATTTTGTGCCTCTGCATTGTAATCAGTGTGCCTCAAAAGGTTTTTTCCTTTATTTTTTTCCTCCTTTATCATCATTGAAATATATATACCTTTTCAAGCGAACAACTCTAGCTGTGAGAATTGTCAAAGCCATTCAGGATAAGGTGGGTCCCGAGCTGATTCTGTCTGCTGTGGTGTAAGCGTGTGAAAATGGTTTTATTTATCGGTGGGGGATAAGAATAAGAGGAAGAAAATGATAATTTATTCCAAACGGAGGTATGTTTTATATGTCAATAATATGTCTGAGGTCGGCCGGTGAATCCCAATCTGTCACGATTCGAGGTATCCATGCTATGATGTCATGCTCGCCGGCCTGCCGCTTTGTGCTCTCTCTCTCTCTCTCGGTATCAAAGGTCAATTTTGGCATTTAAAATTGCTTGTGCTTTCGCCTGCGGCTGCTTTAGCTATAAAAAACTTTTATTTAAAAAATAGATAAAAATATACGAAAACTTGTTTGTCTCCGTCGTCGTTTTCGACAAAATAAAACTGACACGTTCTCGAAACTCTTCAAAATAAAAAATAGAGTTATTAAAATTAGTTTTATATATTATTATGCTATAATTTAAGAATTAGGTTAGGCACTGACAAGTGCAGAATTTGGAATGCTCTTTAGACCAAACTAATAATTGAGTTAGGGATATATTATTTATACTTAAATTAGTTTTATATATTATTATCGTATCCTACAACTTTTGACATTATATATATAAATAATCAAATTAGAATTCTAGTAATTTAAGTATTAAATTAACACCAAGTGTGTTTTTTAAAGATAAAAACGAGATAAAAAATGTCCAGCCAAATAGGTTTTTATTTTAAAAATTAAAAACAAAAATAAAAAAAATAAATCAGAAAATGAAGGGTTTTAACTTCATTTTTTTTTGAAAAAGTTTGGAATTTTTTTATTTTAAATTATTTTTTTGAGTTTTTAGTTAATATTTTGATATAAAAATAAATTTTAAAAAATAAAAAATAAATTTTATAAAACATGATTATATAAACCGGTTACAAGTTTGCCTTGAAACATTTATAGCAGAAAGTCTGGATTTTAAAAGGAAAACGTGGGCTAAATAAGGACAAAAAAGCCGCAGGGGGGGCTGTATACAGCCCCTTACACGGCTTCTCTGAGCTCAGGTCCTTTTCAGTGTTTGAATTAGCATCCACTCTCATTTGACCAGCGTGTGAATTTCTTTTCTGTAATTACCAGAAAACCCCTGCTAGGAAAAGTAATTGTGTTGAAAATACAAGTTCATGATTTGTGTGCTGTCATTTCTTCCTCGTTCTTTACTGCAATTTTTGGTCATTCGCTTCACTCAACTGCAACTTTTACATCATGTTTTTTTTTTTAATGTTTTAAAAATATTTTTAAAAATATTTAATTTTTTTTGTTTTAATTTAATATTTTTTTGATATTTTCATATTATTTTGATGCGCTAATATCAAAAATAATTTTTAAAAAATAAAAAAATATTATTTTAATATATTTTTAAGTGAAAAACACTTTAAAAAACAACTAAAACCACACTTCCAAACACTCTCAACCGAAATATAACTTTTTTATATATATTCTAGTATAATTCTCAGTAATATTTGATATTAATTTTTTTAAAATACTTTAATTATGGTGTTTTTATTAAAAAAATATTTATAATATATCTTCTAAGATAATTTACTTCGTGACAAAAATTCTACATGAATATAGAAATTTATATTCAACATCATTAAACCATTTCTATAAATTTATTCATGAATATAATAGAAATTTACTTCAGTAAAACATTTTATAATAATAATAAAAAAAAAACTAGGATTCTTACAGGGGTAGTAGTGTCAATTTAAGAGAGGAATACCGACGCTTTCCTTCCATGAAAGAACAGAGTGGGGCAGCGTCCAATCCACCACAGTTGTGTCCGTCTCTCTTCTTCTATATAACCACCAACCATAGCGTTCCTCTTCTCTCAATTCCTTGTCATCTCCAAATACACATAGCTAAGTTATCTCCATATACAACAGTTTCTCGGTTTTCCATCAATCACTGTGACCATGTCCTTCTCTAACTACCTTCCCCTACCATCCCGATCCAACAGAAGAAAGGGTCACGGAAAGAATGGTTTTCGAAGGAGGTGCTTGTCGATGGCAAAGCAGCAAAAGACCCGTTTTTACATCCTTGGACGGTGCATCTCCATGCTTCTGTGCTGGCATGACCATGCTATACGTGATTGATTCCTCTTATGCTACCCAACAATCAAAGTCATTATATGCTTGGCTCGCTGTCAAAGCAGGATGAATACGGAGGCATGGCCGCCACAAAGCAAAGCAGCAGCAAGTCGATCGCTTTTGGGACTTTCAGCTCAAAGACGACAGAAACACAGAACTTGGGTGAAACAAACTGAAGGCCCAGCCAGCCCTGGATCTCTTATTCAAGCGGCTTGATTTTCAATCTCCTTAAGATGGATGATGCCTCAGAAAAATCAACGCAACAGTTCTGCAGGGATTAATTAATGTCAACAGTTCTGCAGGAGACGTCTCTCACTCTCTGAAATTGTTTCCTCCTGTGGTCCTTTTGTTCGCCAGTGCTTGAAGGGATAGGAAGAATCAATTTTCTCTTTCTTTTATTAAATTTTGTAGTGCACAGCAAACCTCGTCTTGCTTTTCTTCACACACGCACGTCTGTATAATCAGTGCATCGTGATTGGTATCGCAGCATCGAGTTAGGTATTAATGTTGAGTACTTTTTCTAAACTCCCTGTACATAGAAATTACAATAGATATTGTAATAAAATACTGTGGCATTCTTCTACTGTAGTTCAACGTGGAATTCGAAGCGGTTTACAACTTTCCCTCACCGGAAGGGTCATTGGTTATTCTTAAATACAAATGCTATTTTCGGGAACTTGATTTGAACGTCTAAATATCATTAAAAACCCAAAAAAATAAAATTAATTTTTGTTTTGAGATTTCTCTGTCGAAAACAATTATATGAAATATGTGTTATTTCTATTATTTAGATATACTAAAATAAATTAATTTTTGTTGATGGTTTTGAATGATGGTAATATGTAGAAAAAGTCGTGATATTGATGATGAAAATGGTGACGGGGGGTAGTTTAATGACTTTTTTCTTTATTTTACTCGGAACATCTTGATTTGTAGGGGGTAGGTATTCGGGTTTTTTTTAGTTTCCAACATTAAAGTTTAAATCTTGTTCGACCGAACCCACTAAAAGCATAATCGATTCTGAACAAAATTTATGTTTGGTATTTCGATTTTGGTTTTTGCCAATTTTTTTCAATTTCTTTGGAATTTCTGGTGAGCTGCTTCATGCTGGCTTTGGGAAAGAGATGGCTGCTCTGTGACCATTGGTTCTGGCTTTAGTTTGGCACTGCAAATTGTGAGCGCTGCAAATCCTAACTTTATATGCCTTGGGGATGTTGATGGTTGTGATCATGTTTGATTGTTGAGCCTATGCTTTTTCCAGTGACATCCTGCGTGTATAACTGGTACATCGATTGTTTCTCTCGCGTCATGTATTTTGATTCATGCTTTTTTATGGTTTGATTCTGACTCTTGCTTGGCTCTACAGTGTTGGCGCTGAAGCTGCCCCTTCGTCATCTTGGGTTGGCTCTGCAATGCTGGTCCAATGGAATTGCCCATGATTTAGGTTGAGGGGGGATGATCTGCTTTGAGTCCTGTCAGTCAAGGTCCGCGTGCTGAGGATTTTATACGACCTATTCTGTGCATCCTACTCAGTGTCATATTCGTGCCAAATGGGAGCGCCAATTAGACATCTACATTTAATGCGTTTCTCATCCTGAGGTCTCCACCCGTTTTCTTCTGTTTTGGAAGGGTCATGTTTCTGCTGGGACCTGATTGCTAGTCTGATTAGAGCAGGAATTTGTTGTGTACAAGGGGTTCTGTGGTTGCGTATTATACAGTTTATGTTGGATTGAAACCAGGTTTGTAACTCAAAATCATTTTCCTTAAATTATCTTCTGTAGTCATTCTTGCATGTCAACTCTCTCCTTGAAGATCATGTTCCCCTTCCATATTTTTGGGTTTGTGTGCTGCATACATCCCCTTTTTTCTGACCTTGATTCATCCTGTGTCCATAAAGGCTCTAAGATGCTTACATGTTTTTCACTTTGTTTAGTTCTTTATCTTGCTACCATTGTTGGTATGAAATCTTTTCTTTTCTTTCTTGTTTATTTGGGATTTAGACTTTGCTTTTTAGAATGAGATGGTGTTCTTTTAATCGGCTCTGTGCCTCATTCTTCGATTTTGATGTTTCTTTAATAAACAGTGTTTTCTTTTTCCCTTTGGCTTCTGTTCTATTGTCGTGGCTGTTGGTCTGCCGAGACTTTCTGACAGTTTTTTTCTTTAGTTTGTTCATAGATATTGCTCTTGCTCTTGTTAGAAGAGTCTACTGTCTTTTGTGTTGTTGTCGGTAGGTTTTTGTTTTATCAGGGTTCTTACTTTCTTTTGTCTTACATGTTATTTTCTTCTACCCATTATTATGCGTACAATATGCAGTCCATATTGGAAGTGTGATTGGAGAATGGTTTTGTTAAGAAATTATGGATTGCTGTCTTGTTTTAGAGAGGGTGCTCTGCGAACTTAACTTTTTTTCCTCTATTTATATTCTATTGCCATAGGTTTTTTTGGCCTTTTTGTTTCTCTAACAGTTCTTTCTAACTGGGTTGCTTCTTTGTGATTGTTGTTGGTTCTACTGTAAAAGCTTGCTTCTTTGTGTTTGTTGTTGCAAGTCTGTGTTGCTTTATTTGACCTTTTGGCATTAGCTTTCAATTGAAGATCCTTGTACTCTCTTTATTTATTGTATATCATGTATAGTCTATGGATTCCATTGTGAATTGTTTGCCTTTTATATCATTCTTTGTTATGCATGTGTTTTTCTGTTTTTTTTTTTCATTAAACACATCGTTTCGGCCAACTTTTCTTTCGTGTAGAGAGAAGGTTGTGTATTTTATTTTTGTCGTGTAGAGAGAAGCTCAAATTGGGCTTTCAGACTTAATTTTCACCAATTAAGTTTTTAATAAAATTAATTTGACTTATTTAAAGTATAATTAAGTCCTTATACTTAATTAATCCTTTAATTTGACTCAAATGAATTTTTAAACATAATTAAACTTTTAATTTGACTCATGATAAATCAAATTAGCCTATTAAAAATCTAATTATATCCCTGGACTTAATTTTTATGCAAATCCATCCAAAAATTATTTAATTTGACTTTGAATCTGCATTATCTCTCTAGTCTTGGGTACAATAGGGTATGATTAGACTCTAAATTTTGTCCAAAACTCCAACTTAATTCTTCTGTATATATCTAGAACCTTTCTTAGCTAGCTTTTGCCAAATTGCTAGTTTTCTTGTTATTGTTGCTTTTGTTTTTTTTACAAGAAAAAAAAAGTAAATTTTAGGGGAATAACCCAGAAATGAGTTTCGAAAATGCTTGTGCTTCTTTTATACCATATAAGCATAAAAATGTTGAGTTGATCTCTCATTCTTTCTCCTTCATTGAATCATTGAGTAAAACACTTTTCATTTCCTGCATTTTAGCCCTCTCAGGCATGATACCACTCTTTCAATCAGTATGTTTACTGAGGTTAAACTTAGTTATGGAAAGGTTGCACTAGATATGGAGGAAGGCGATTCTTCTACTATGAAGAAAAGAAGTCTTTCTTCAGCTTTCCAAAAAGAGGTTAGTGATTCTCTCATGGCTGAAATGTCTTCCATGTTGCTCTCACACTACTATATATTGTATATTATGGTTGAAAAGACATACAACAAACATGTTGGATTAAAAAGCTTCTCTAAAGGTAATATGGTGTGGAAGATCATATTTCCGATTGGCCATAAAAATTTAAAATTTAGTAAGTGGTCTTTAAATTGGGAAGGTTCATATGTTATTGTCAAAATTCTTAGAATTGTATTTTTTATTAATTAATGGTCGATAGTTAAAGAAGTATGGGGTTTAAATTGTTTATATTTTAAGCCTAACACCTTGGATATTCATGTTATAAGAGCATCTCCAATGAGAAATGCTATATTAAAGAACCAAATTGATAAAATGGCTTTTTGAATAGTACAAATATAACTTTTATGTTTATGTGCATTCCAATGGTAAAAAACTATTTAAAAGAGCCAATTATATTTTAATATATTTTATATTAAATTAATTTTAATATAATTATATAACTAATTTAGATTTTTTTATATAATATAATTATGATGTCATTAATTATATAATTAATATGAGTAATTTATAAAAGTAAATATAAAATTAATGAAGTAATATGAAAGTTAAAAGATATAATTTTAAGTTAAATTTAAAATTTATTTATATAAATATTTTTAATTTTCAGTTTTATATGTTACTATTAAAATTTTAATTTTTTAAAAGTAAATTCAAATTCAAACTTTGAAAAAAACCGCCAACATTTTAAATTTTGATTTTCAATTTTTTTAAAAAAAATTCAAACTTTGAAAAAATGACCGTCAACATTTTAAATTTTAAAATTTTAAATTTTGAAAAAATAAACGCCAACATTCTAAGATTTTAAAATTTGAAAAAATAATCCATCTATAAATATTCTCATATACCTAAACATTTTTTCTCATCATTTTCTTCTCTCCAATCTTTATTATATTTCATTAAAATTCATCATGAATCATTCTAATTTTTATGATGCTTTTGATTTTGATGATGACACTCCCATGTTCGCATTTCAAGTTGCTACCGTAGTGGTTGCTGAAGAAGAATCGAATAATCAAGGGCGGAGAACAAAGTATCTTGGCTCTATTCTTGGTCACAATATTGTCAATCGTAATAGAAAGGAAGGTAAGTTAAGGCTATATAATGATTATTTTATTGAAAATCCTAAATTCACTGAAAGTCAATTTCGAAGAAGATTTAGGATGAGTCGTCGCCTTTTTTTTCGGATCGCAAATGCAGTGGAAGCTCACAATCCATATTTCAAACAAAGGACGGATGCTCTTGGTGTTCTTGGTTTATCTTGCCTTCAAAAGGTAACTGCAGCTCACATGATACTTGCATATGGTATTCCTGCAGATCTTACTGATGAATATTTTTGAATTGGGGAAACCACTGTAATAGAAAGTCTTAGAGCTTTCGTCAAAGTAATCGTAAAAGTTTTTGGTGATTGGTATCTAAGGGCACCAAACGAGGCTGATATTTGTCAATTATTATCAATTGGAGAGCAGCATGGATTTCCAGGGATGTTAGGGAGCATTGACTGTATGCATTGGAAATTAAAGAAATGCCCAATTGCATGGCATGGGATGTATATTGGTCATTGTCGTGAACCAACTATAATTCTAGAGGCGGTGGCTTCACATAATCTTTGGATATGGCATGTTTTTTTTGGAATGTCTGAATCATTAAATGATATTAATATTCTTGATCGGTCACCTATCTTCGTTGCACTTGCTGAAGGTCGTACTGCTCCTTTCAATTATACAATTAATGGGCATGAATATAAAATGAGATACTATTTAGCAGATGAGATTTATCCTAATTGGTCAACCTTTGTTAAGACAATCCCAAGACCATTAGGAGCAAAGAGAAAATATTTTGCAAGCAAGTAAGAGTCTGCAAGAAAGGATGTGGAGCGGATATTTGGGGTGCTCCAATCTCGTTTTGCAATTGTACATGGACCTATTCGATACTGGGATGAAGAAACGCTTGAAAATATTATGAAAGCTTGTATAATAATGCATAATATGATTATTGAGGATCAAGGAGCAATGAACCTTGGATTTGACCATGAACGTGAAGTCAATTCCTTTATATCAGTGCCACATGGTGAAATACCAGAACTACATTATTTTTTTCAAACTCATAATCGAATTAGGGATAGAGCAAATAGCTCTCAACTACAAGAAGATTTGATTGAACATTTGTGGGAATAATATGACAACGAGTAGAATCATTAGATTTGAACTTCTTATGTTATCATAATTTTCAAGTTTTTTATGTTTTTTTTTCATTATGGTTGTTATCTTTTAAGTTAATTAATCCTACTTATTATTGTTAAGTGTTAGAGGAACTTCAAAAAAGTATTATGAATTGATATCAATTTTATAACAATATATTTAAAATAACCAAGAATTTTCTACAAATTTAATTAAAAATACATTACATTACAATAAATCAATCAAGTTAATTAAAAATTAAAACCCCTCTTTTGCATAATTTCTAACTTTCTATTTTGAAAATACGCTGCAGAAATTGGATCCAAATTAGAAATATCCATTTTCATAATTTGTTCTTCTTTCTCAATCCTGTCCAATTCTTGTTTCTCTTGACTTTGTTGAATCATCATGGCTTGTTGCTCTAACATAATTTTCCTGTCTTGTTTCTTCTGATCCTCAATTTCAACTAGAGTATCCTTGAATTGTTGTAAGAGTTTTTTTATAGTTACCTCCCCAACTTTATCTTTTCCTTATCTACGTTTAAGTCGTTTCTTTGCAGCCTTCTGATCGATTGGTCTATCTTGATAAATCAATGGTTCACTATCTTCTCCTAAACTAACAGAATTAGGGGTAGATGGAGTTGATGAAGCCGAACTTGCATTGACATGAATTTTTTGTTTCTTATTTGACCTTTGATGTTGACTTGCACTTGCACGCTTATATTACCATGTGGGTTCTTTTCTTAAGATAACCTAACAATGTTCTAGTTGAAATCGTTTGCCAACGCAAAAAGAATACATTTGCTGAGCATCATTAATCTGGTAAAAAATTAAAGAAATTTAGTAATGTTAAAATATATGTTAAATAATTTAACATGGAAATGAATATTAAAATTACCCTTGATTCTTCAGTTATTCCACTTTCCTAACGATTTTTAATTTGAGTACAAATCCAACAAATTTACCGACTTCTCTATTTATTTCTTGCCATCTACTTGAGATGCTTATTTGGGAACGATTATTCAAGTTTCCTCCATTCTCTACAAAGTAAGCACGTACTCGAGCCCAGAATTGTTTTGTTTGTTGTTCAACTCCTGTAATTGGATTTTTGCTTGTATTTAATCATGCAGAGACAAGTAAACAATCTTCATCTGGTGAGAAGTTTTTACTTATTTGTGATATTTTTATTGTATGGACATTTAAATTTGAGTATGTTAAGTCATTAATTAATTGATTAGAATCACTTGATTGAGAGAGAATATCTTCTGACTCGCTCATAAGAAAGTTGGTAAAAGAGCTTGGAAAGTTTGAATCCATCTATATTAAAAAAAAAAAAACTCAAGTTAAAACCTTATAAGAGGGTGTAAAGGAAGCTCACATTCAATGTCTAGCAATTTTGTAGTTTCCATACATGTGAATTAATAATAAGAATTGCCTTCTACTTGTTCTAACATTAATCTAATCATACAACCATTACAATTTGACCATTTTTGGGAACTAAAAGAGGATTGATATACTGGTTTAGTTGCATTTTCAACAAGACAAAATATAATTGACCTCAAATTAAAATAGACAATCAAAAATAAATTTAAGATATGTCACTCCATGTTTTTATCAATATCAGCTACCATCATTACTTCCTTTCAATTTTGTCAAAGATAACAATATAAATAAAAATCGTCTTCCTTAACCCATATCAAAAACATAAAATAACAAAGAAATAAAAACCATCACAAATAGTAAATTAACAACAAAAGGTCTTAAGAATCAAGAGATGCAAAATAAAAAATAGAAAAAGTCTTTAAGCAAACATACCTTTTGATTTCAGTTAATTAACACAATCGATGTTATTAATTAACCGGGGGACAATTGATTCTTGTTTTTCTAAATTAGAGAGAAAAGTGAGGCAAAATTCAAGGTTTTGAAATTTTCAGGTAAGTTTTCTTCCTTCTATTCTGCTTTTAAAAGAAAAAATTAAACGTTGTTTTCTTCCTTCTGTTCGTTCTGCTTTTAAAAGAAAAAAATAAATGTTAGCCAACGGATACAAAACAAAGACGTTGGCCAATAGATATAAACTAACTGAAAAAAACAGTAGCCAATATTGTTATTTACTTTTGCCTTTTGCTACAGAGAAATATAGAAATGACACTTCCTGTGTTCAACAGCTATTTTAGTTGTTTATTTAGCTGACTGGTTGGAGTGCATAGAAACAAATATAAAAGCTAAAAGTACAACCTTTACCTTTTGTCTATTCTTTTAGCTGCCCGGTTGGAGATGCTCTAAAACTTAAGTTTTATATTATTAATTCTCAATAACAGTTTTGAGTTATTTGTTAAGCATAGATAATTAAATAGTTAAATGAAAAATGGTTTTTTAAACACACATAATGTATAATATTAGATACAAAAGATAAAAAAAATCAATATGGTACATAAATTTTTATTTTTTATTAACGTGAATGTTCGGGCTAACTTACGCACACTTCAACTAATTAATATTGTATGTGATTGCATAAAAATAAAATATAAATTGTTTATAATAACAAAAAAAATAGAGAAAATTGTCCAAACAAAAATGAGAAATCTAAGGTAAAATCTCCTCTTTCCAAGCTCTAAGCCTCTCCCAAGTACAAGTAATTGTTTGGAGATCCTTGAACGTTTTCTTCCTTGCTGACCCTATCTAATTATAGCGAAAGCCGTGTTTATTAATTCTAGAAGAGTGAGGCCTTTCTACGCATGACTTCAAGCCCTGGCCTCTTCAAGGACTACATCAGCCTTTAGTTGCAGCAAGCTTCTCTTTAGCTCTTGCTAGCTTTTTCCCCAGACAAGCTACATTGGTTTTGGAGATCTGCTGTGGGATCCTTGAAGGTGTTATTTCCCTATCGAGTAGAGGCATACTCAGTTTCCCAAAATTGCTTCTAGGATTGTAGGGATTCTTAGATAGCCTCGCAAGTCCTCATCATCTTCACCATGAATTCTTTTGCGGTTATGAAAGGACTGATAAAGCTACTGTAAAGACTCTCATACATTTTAAGCATTCAACTTTAGGACCCTGGGGAGATTATGCACTCCAAAAACTATTGCAGGGAGTCGACCTTGGCATGATTGCTCAATCGTTACCTCACTGTGCTAGAATGGATAAAACCATCTTAGCAATGGCTAGAAAGGTTTCTTTGAGTTGATTATCTCCATTTGATTCCATTCTAGGGCTCGAAGCCTCCAATGTATATTGACGGGGGAGATAGTGAGGCAAAACGTTCATCCAAAGCTCTTTGCTAAATCAAAGAAAAACAACTTCTGAATGATTGTTGCTAGGAACCAGAAAGAGAAGCAAATTAATAAATTTGCTTCCCTCGAAGGAAGAGTACTATCTTTGTGTCCATGCTGGCATAAGTGTATCATGTTGTGACACCAATTCTCTCATATTACTATTATAAAATACTATGATCTTAATTTATCAACAGCTCATTCAAGCTTTGACAATACTAGCTATTTCATCAACAAACAGATAAGCTTCTGTATTTTTATCCTTTTATGAACAATAAAATGATCGATTTCTTATCTTCATCTGTGTTTTTCCTCCTTTTTTTTGAAAGATTGGCCTGTGCATGTTACTTCTGATAAAGACATGAGCCTCTCTCTTGCGTTTGAAGTTAGTATATGTGCTTACAGGATTTGTGCTTTTTGTTTGTTATTACACATTAAAGCGCAAGAGCTATATTGAATTCATTAATCAATTATGTTTCAACCTTGGGCAGCCCTTTCACTCCTACTTGTCCAACGTTGAAAAGGGAAAAAAAAAAACTATGCCTTGACTTAGGTAGTGATTTCATGATGTACTTTCTCTTCTTGTTTACCTAGTGCAAATTAAATTCTCCATCGAAAGTGGAGAATCCTCTCCTTCCTCGATCTGTTTCTTTTTATGCCAAGATTTGCTCATTCAAGCTTCCCTGATGAACACGTAAGAGTGGAAAATCCCACATCGGAAAGAAAGGAATAATATTTGGGCAGTATATACCTAACCCTAATACCTGCTTGCCGGCTGGGCTCGGTAACGTGGGCTTATGACCCGAGTGGGAGCTTCAGAGTGATGGAACGTTGACTCAGCTTGAAAGGTCGGGTTCAGTTTGGCTATTATCTGGCCTGCCCGTTCCAAGCCAGGAGACGTGTCAAGGCATCCTAGTGAAGACCTGGGTGTCTCGGCTCCTAGAGTGGAGGGCATAGCGTGAGGCTGGTCTCACAGAGCAGCGATCACCTCCCACTCTTGGCAGTGGAAGGATAACAGGCTGGTGCTGTCTGGATCCTCATGGCCTGATGGGCTGGTCCTAATTGAACCATCACTTTTTAATTTGTTTTAATCATTTTGTTTTTGTTTACGCGTCCTTTAAAGGCAGCAGACACGACAAATTGCCAAATGCTAGTGCAATGACGTAACAGGTGACCCAATTCATGGTTTAGTGACTTTAGTCTCCGGTCCAACCAAGGTATTTTTTAATTATTAGTGATTGATTAATTATTAAACCTCTATTATTTAATTATCACAATATATATATATATATCATTATCATAGATTGATTAAATAAATTATTAAACCTTTATATATCATGATAACTTAATAGAAAATAAATCGATAATAAATTACGAACCATTATTCCCCTTCAACTTGCAAACTCACAATTCGGGATATAATTATTTTTTATTTATTTTAATTATCAACATTGAATTTTTAATAATTTATTTTATTGATTTTTTTTTCAATTTGCCTACACGTTACTTGTTACTTTTTTCTTTTAAAAAATATGGTTCAAATTAACTTAAAAACTAAAATGCATGGGGTGAACACAGTGTAGCCGACACTGTTCACCCCCTCTCATAACACTATGGATAACACTGTATATTTTTTACAATTCATTTTGGTCCTCACAAATTTATTTTAGGCAATTTGATCATAATTTAAAATCAATTGCTTCTGATTTCTTAAGCAATAGTGAAATTGGAAGAATAAGAACTGAAATGAAAAAGGCGCCAAACAATGGTGGCGCGCTAAAAATTTCAAAAAATATACACTTTGGTCTTTTAACTTTAAAAAAAAAAACACAAATTATACGATTTCGATGCTTCAATTTCTTTTCATATTCAATTTTGAAATAAAAGTTTGTTTGTGTTATTTTTTAATTCCTGATTGAGAGATGAGAGAGAGAGGGGTTGCTGGATTTCAATGGTAGAGAGAAAAAAATGTTGTTGATATCGATTTAAACCACCAAAACAATCGATGTTTGTGTCAAATGGTTCCATTAAAGAGAGGAGTTCATATTAGTTCTTTTTTTTTTCTTTTAAAGTTTGGGAAAAAACAAATATGAGCTCGGTTTGATTTTTTATTTCTGGTTGATTTTGGTTTTTGAGATGATTTTTTGGTTTTTTTAGGCCATTAATAGGTTTGTCATGATTTCTATTGTGTTTAGGGTCAAAATAAGTTGAAAAACTGGTATTTTGAGTAAAAACAAAATTAAGTCCTGATTTTTCGGCTACTACAGTGGCCAGAACTTGGGCAAATCAGACGACGTGTCGTCTCATTTTTTTTTCAAAAAAAATTTGGGTTAACAAGTCATTCACCCTATTTGTGACTACAATAGTCGAGCAAGTCTGCCAGGGCATGCCCGCGCTCGGCCTTGAAGAAATGTGTTGAAGGGGCTGACTTGGCTTGCCAAGCCCAACAGCGCCTAACCTTTGTTTTAAAAAAAATTATTTTTTTCTAATTATTTTTTAAAATTAATTCTTTTTTATATGGTTTTTTTCTCTAAATTCCTTTTTATTTTTATTTATATTAATACATATTCTCTTTGTCATTTCGTTTATATAACTTCTTTTAAATTACAATTTTTTTTTGTTATTCAGTTAAATTTTGAAGAGTTTTTCTGATTCATCTATAATTTTTTTTATCTCTTGTATATATGAACTGTATTTTTGAAAATAAAAAAAATATTTTCAGATAATATTTCTAATATATGCAGCCTTGCATAATGTTTTCTTTTCTTTTCTTTTATTTAATTAATTTAATATGTGTCTTTATTTTTATTATCATTTGCTTAAATAAAAAATTATTTTAATAAATAAACTTAGCAAACACAACTGGGTAAATATTCCGGCTTGCGAGATTAAATATCTTAATTTACATCTGTCTCTTAATTTTTTTATTTTTACTTTTAGTTGTTGTTTATGGTTTTTTTTCATTTATTAACACATTATTTTTAATTTATTTAATTACATATATGCATAAACTTTTTTATTTTCACTTAAATATTTTAACTACAAAAATATATTGAAAAAACTTGTTTATATAATTTTTTTATTTGAAAAAATATTTGATCCGAGAAGAATCATGGTAAAGTATCTATTTGGGTGTTCGGGAGTATGGTTGTGGTTGCTTTTTAAAGTGCGTTTTCACTCGGAAATGCATCAAAATAATTTAAATATATATATATATATATATATATATATATATATATATATATATATATATATATATATTTGACATCGATACATCAAAAATAATCTGAAAACACCAAAAAAAATTTAATTTGAAGTAAAAAAATAAAATAAAAATAAATTTTTTTAAAAATATACTTTTAAAACTTAAAAACAAACAGAAAGATGCGTGTTAACATAACATTCTCAAGTACTCTAAAAAATGTGGACAACATGAACCGAACCTAGGAGTGATCATTTTCGGTTCAGTTTGGTTTTTACAAATTAAAACAACCAAAACTGAAATTTTGAAAAAAAAAACGGAAACCAAACCGAAACTCGTTCCTATCGACCGGTTTCGGTTCGGTTTTTTATGTCAAAAAACTGAAAAAACCTATATTGTTTTTTTTTTGCCTTTTAGACTTTCTATTGGGTTTTAAATGGGCTTTCTGATGGGTTTGTAAATGATGTTAATATTGTCTAATTTTCTTATAAGATTTCAAAGTATATTTAATTTTTTTGCCACTACATATTTGTTTATATTAAATTGTTAGTGTCAATCTTGTGTTCAATATGGTTTTTTGCCTTCCTAATATTTTTCTTCTATTTTGTTTGAGTGAGTAGAATTCTTGTTTTAGAAGAGTTTAAATAACACACACTAATAAGTTAAAATTCAAATTACAAAGCATGGCCTTTAAAGGGCTTAAAAAACAACAACAAATAACATTGTCATAAAACACTCTAACCCAGAAAAATAAATCTTCATTGTGCACATCACCTCTAATTATCATTCATTGCTAGATGTAACTTTCCACCAAATTCTACAAAATAAAAAATTAGACATTTTAGAATGAAAATGCGTTAATTAATAGATTATAAAATAAAAAGTGTAAGTTTAAAAGAAAAAAATACATGATTCAAGGTTTCCGTAGGTTTCAAAATCATTCATCAAGGTTCCAATATGGATTTGGTCCATGATACAACCAATTTTGACAACAAATAAGTGCTTGAACTATTGTTGGAGATAGAAAACTTTGAAATGAAAACATGTTAATATTTATGCATGTTGAAATATACAGTACAACTTTTAATGACAAAAAATTGTTAATATTGTAATTTTTAATGTTGTTTATGCGTTTTGACAATAAAAAAAGGTTTTATTTGGGAAGCAACTGCGATTTACTGTTTTTAATATTGTAATTTTTGTGTAAAGAAACATATAGTTTAATTATAGTTTCCCATAATTTTTCTTTTTTTGTTTCAAAACAAATTCTTCTACCCTGATAGAAAATGTTACTAATACATGTTTTTTTTTTTGTCCTTGTAATCATTAAAGGAATACTGGTAATTCTAAAGAAATAAAAGGTTGTATAATCAATAGACTACTACGAGCACTGAACAATCGGGTCTCCATTTTTTTCCAAATTGAGCAACAAATTAAGGGTTTTCCGAATAAAGCAACTGAGTACACCATACACCCGAGTTTCAATTCCCCCACCCCCTCCTCTCTCATTCTCTAGCATTAACCAAAAACTACAAACTCAGATTGCTTACTTTTTGGTCACTATATGAAATTTGTGAAGCCAAGCTTGACAAAACCTATTGATCTACCCAGAGGCCAGAAGAACCAAGGTTGTCAATTCCATTCCGTTCCGCCCGAATGGCCGAAACATTTCATACCAATTCAAAAACGGAACAAAACGGAACAAATTTCATCTCATTTTAAATCTCGGTCCGTTCCGGATTTTTCGGCTAAATTCCGCCAAACGTTCCGGTTCCATTCCACATGTTCCGTTCCGCTCTTGAAAAGCCATTGAATCAAATTGAACCTTATTCAATTTAATTAATTAAACCACCCAATTATAAAAAGCTCTTTTTTATTACTATTTTCTATAACAATGATATTAATAATAACATTGAAAAATATTATTACTATTTTCATTAACAATAATATTAATTTTTTAAAATTAGATTTATCACTAATATATATGGTTTATATTCATGTTGTTTTTTTCATGTTTATACTTTGTAGAAATTTGAGTAAAACAAGGGATGATTTAGATTCCATTAGCCTTAATAACATTGACCTAACTTTATATTTAAAATATTTGTGTTAAAACATTTTACTTTCATAATATTTTGATATTTTGTTTAAGTTGAATTACTTTAAGTTAAAGATCTATTTAATCTTGACTATTTAGAAATATTTTAAATTTTGAAATTATATTTGTTTGGCATTGTGTTTGTATTGCATAATTTATAATTAATTTATCTTGAATTTGAATTATGTTTGTTGAATATATATATATATATATATATATATATATATATATATATATATATATATATATATGAACAAGACAACCCGAAACGGCACGCCGAAACACTCCGAACTGAAACATTCCGTTCCAATTGAAAAAACGAAACACTTACCGAAACGGAATTGACAACCTTGAGAAGAACACCTTTCCAACATTTTACTTGCGTAAAAAACAATAATTTGTATTCAATACTATTGCAGTAATTATACATAAAGATCACTGATGTAAATTCTATGTTTAGGAATACATATAATACACAAAGTTGTAGATACAGTTCCCAAAACGCATACAAGAATCAAAGATGCAATAGATCAGATAACATCAAATATATTCCTAAATTTTAAAACTTAACTTAAATGAACAAAAATAATGCATCATATGAAATTACATAAAGTATCAAAGTAATTTTGAGCATATATACATATGAAAGGTCACAGAATTCAAACTTGATAGAGTTATATACACCAATGGATGACAAACAAGCGCAGACCCAGGGATCCTGAACGCAACAAAAGTTAACATAAGATCCCAAAAAAAAAATCATATAAACATTGCAACTCGGTCTACTAGTTAATACAAAGAGAGAAATCTTACTGGCTTACCGCAATAAACTGAAAAAGAGTGCTTAGATGGACTCGTTAGCTGCGCTGCCGAGGCTTGGGGGTGTTGCCTGGGAAGCCTGGGATCAAGGTTGTTAAAATTGCGATTTTGACACAAAGAAAATAGAAATAAACTCGGATCGTAAAAACGGATCGTAAAATCGTAAAATCGTAAGGAATTTTAAAATACATTAAAAAAAATTCATGCTTCAAATAAAAATTCATACATAGTTCAAGCACCTGAAAATACATAATAATTCACAAAACTATAATTTTCAATCTGCTTCAGTACATATACTATACAATTAAATTTTTCGTCAAATCATTCCATCATTCCATTAATAAAATGGCATCCTAATATAATACTTTCAATCTACTTCAGTACATATACTGAAATGATATCCTAAAATCATTCCATCATTTCACAGTCCACACCACAGACACAGAGCAATCAGGCAGAGACACATTCCAATTTCCACATTCCACAGACACATTCAATCAGGCAGACACATTCCATTAAAATCATTCCATCAATTCATCATACTAAACGAACTCCACGCTTTTACAATTTTACAAAACATTATTAGGATACTAAGCGAAACATCAGTTTTACACTAAAATCATTCATCATACTAAGCAAAACATTATAAAATGACAAATTGTTATTCAAAATCATTATCAGGACCTGCAAAATCAACATTCAACATTTGTACAGGGGATGAGGGGAATATTACACTATTATAGTTTTACATTTTGAAGGCCTACAGGGGAATATTACATCATGGGCAATCACATGAAGGCTGAAGATACAGGGGAACAACTTACGGTGAAGAGGAAGCCGTTGATGATGAAGGCTAAAGAGGAGAGTGATGTCGCCTGCTGCTGTTGATGAAGAGGAAGCCATGAGCTGTTGATGATGGGAAAGAAAGGAGATCGTCGCCGTTGTTGATGAAAAGAAAGCCGCGACCGTGAGCACTGATGACTGGAGTGAAGACTGGACTGATGATTGGAGTGAAGACTGGACCGTGACCGTGATCGTCGCCTTTTTTGTGGTTGCCAGTTGGTTAATAGAGGAGATTAGGGATTTGTATTCAATGAAAAGAAAGAAAGGCGATCTGGCGCGACGACTGGAGTGAAGACTTTGGAGAATTGGAGTGACTGTGCATTTACCCAGCCAACGTCGGACAGTTGGAGCATGGGAAACATTTACTTCAGTTTATGCGTTTTGGTGCAATCGTTAAATCGGTCTTGAACTCGCGATTTTTTGTGATTTCACCTGATTTTAACCCAATTTCACTCATTTTTTATTTTTTCAAATGATTCAGCACGCAAATCATGTTTTGACTCGTAAAATCGTATGATTTTACGAGTCAAAATGCGATTTCAACAACCTTGCCTAGGATGCTAGATCTAGAGTGGAAATTGAAGAATGAAGATTGGAAGATGGAGGGCGTCTGATTGTCTATGTCTCTAAGGCCAAGGGGAGGGAGCGGCCGTACGGCTCATAGGGTTACTGCTTTACAAAAACATTTTTTTTCTATTTATAGTACCTTGTTTTATCTGAACCGAACCGATTCGGTTTAGTTGGGGTTTAATCGGTTTCAACATTACAAAACCGAAACCGAACCGAACCGTAAGTGTTTCTAAATATTCTAATTAGTTTGATCAGTTTTTTTACTCATCCCTAACCAAACCTACACGAGGAATATAACCAAATTTTAATGTCATCTCTTTAACCACTCAACCATGTAAGCAATTGTTTAAAGCTGATGCTCATAATCTTTTACTCAAAACCTTTTTCTTTCTCCAAAACCTCATGGGACCCCCCCCCCCCCCCAAAAAAATCCAAAATTTAAAGCCATTTTTACACACCATAAATTGACATGGAGAATGACGGTTATCCCTGAAAAGTGGTTAAACCGACTTTCTCTCTTTTCCATCTAGCTTAAGAACTTAATGAAAAAAATGTTTTTGAATCAAAATTAAAATTATAAAAGTATAATAGTTATAAAGAAAGAAAAAGAAAAGTATAACTTTTAACCTCAATTTTAAATTGGTCATGAGTTTCTCCTTGTTTCACATTTTTGTTCATTTTTTTGAATTTTGTCCATTCTTTATCAATTTTGACAAATTGTTCATCAAATTGAGTATAAAAGACTGTAATTAAAAAACAATTGAGGATAAAATTAAAATAAAATCCTCACGGCAGTGTTCAATGCTAGATTTCTAAGCTTCTAGTTATAGGTTTAAAACCCAGTCCAGCCAGCAGATCAACCCAAGGCTTGGGTTAAAGCAAAAACCAAGACCCCGGTCGACCTGAGTAGACCCCAGAGATTTTTTTTTTTTTTGGAAAGCATCACCGTTTTCAACAATGAATTAAAAAGAAAACCTAATCTCTCCTCCCTGCCAATCCTTTTTTTAACCTAGTTCAAATCCTTCAACTGAAACCATACCAGTTGCAAAGAAGCGCAGAAGAAATCTCTTCTTCCCAAGCCACGCGAAAAGATTTCAAGGCAAGCTTGGATTATCTCACCGTTGCTCGCAGTCCTGACAAAGCGTAAGGGCTTTTCTCATTACTTTCCATGTTTTTTTTTGTTGGTTTTCAGGCCTTAATCATGGCATTACCAAATTAGAGAGCATTGGATTGGGAGATATACTGTGTTCTTGGATTAATGTCATGGCCAATGGGTGTCGAATTAGCACACTCTGATGGCATGTTTGCCTGCAGCGTGAGAACTGTTATGCTGCGTCAATTGAAAAACCCAAAACCATTTGATTTGCTTGCGAATATTCTCCTCGCAAGCAACAATCTGTTTTCTTCTTTTCTTTTTGAAATCTTTATTAGCACCTCATCAAACACCAAGGTAAAGGACACATTAATAATTTAACGCAAAGGTACTGATTAAATTAAATTAAATTAAATTAAATTATTATGAATCAATTTGATTGATCAATTCAACTCATTAGTTGGTTTATAATGCCTGCTAGATTTTTTATTTCTTTGGAACAGCTGCACAAGCAGGGTCGTTGTTAGCTTCCATCCGCACAACATTGGCTTTGCTCTACAATTTGTAAAAGTTGTGTATTGAATCCTTTGGAGTGTTAAAACATCTTAGGAATTCTAGAACCAGAAATCTGTCATTTTTAGGAGTTGACCGCCGGATCGAGTTTAAAAACCATGGTTGTAAGGTAATCTCAACTCTTCATGAATACTGCTATCCACCATGTAAAGGTCTCTGCTTCCACAACATCGAAATAATAAAACACACAGATACTATTATGAATAAAAAAGTATAGGATAAAACTCTGAAGGATAAGTTAAATCTTTTCTCATTGAAGAAACGACGTCGTTTTAAGGATCCCGAATCGCAAATACCTAATTTCTCCTCCTCAGTTCAAGTTCCACTGAGACGGACCCTTCTTTCTTCTTTGATTTTGTTCTGCAAGTTGTGTTGCCGGCGCATCCTGATTTCCTCCCCTCTTTCTTCTTCGAAAATCACAATTGAAAATACAAACGCACACTAATTACTTTGCCAAGCCCAGGTACCAAGGAAAACCCTTGAAGAAGATTTTCTTCTTCTTCTTGCATAGCCGAGGGTACTACTGCTAGCCAAGCCGTTTCTTTTAATCTCTTCTCTATTCATTAGCTGGGCAATTATTAATTGTTTTGCTTGTTCTGAATCTATATATTTAGAGTGAAATTAGTAGAAAATTGGGAATGTTTATAACATTGAAATTTGAAAGTAGAGTCGGTCTCAGCACTTGGCACTATTATTTATATATTTAACTTGATCTTTGGTGATATGGGTTTTAACAGTTTTATAATTGGCCGAAAGTTATATGGAAATCCCATTTTCAACGGGGAAAATAGTGAACTAGAAAACGTTGTATCATTATGGACAGTATGATTGTAGTATTTAGCATACAGTGGAGTCCTAAGGAATCATTTTGTGAGCTTTTTGTGTGCTCTTTCGACTTACATTGTTGAGATGGTTTCAATCTCGGCTGAAATAGTTCATGTAAGAATAGTCCATTGGAAATTCTTGCAGCATGTGGGAACGGATGATTCACTCTCTCTATCTTGCTGGTTTTGTCTTGGATTTCTAATAAGCTCATGCTTGGATTGTGATGCCTGCTGCATTTTCTTTGTCTTGTGCCTTATATTGGCAATTATATCGTTATATTGCCAGCAAACTAGTTGGGTCTTATTTGCCCGCTAAGTTCTCTTGGTTTCATCAATTTCTTGATGGCCTCTTTTGTATGCTTCATAGGATTATTTTACAGCCTCTTCTGTTCTGTTTCGTGGTACATCATCTACTTTTGTGAGGCTTGTTGATTCTTTTAGTTTTTTTTTCCATGTCTAGTGGTTTCCTTGGGGTACTCTTGCTCAAGTGTTGTTTTGTCCTTGCAGGCTTCTTTTGTTTTTCTTTGCTCATGCTTGTGTTAGCATTTTGCTTATTCTGTTATAAGGATTTGGATGTTTGAAGACTTGTTTAAAATTTAGTTGTTTGATTTTAGGTACTATTCCTTTTTTTTTTTCTTTTCAAGTTCTCACAAAGCATTAGGTGCTGGAAATGAAGGAAAATCCACAGTTTGTACAGGTGCACTGAACCGACAGTGAACTGCCAGGTCAACCAGTGAATCGGTCACCTGGCACCTTTGCTGGTTCACTGTCTGGTTTGGTTCCTATAACATTAGCTTCTAGCCTTAATCAAAACCCTCAGGCCTCAAGTAAAGGTCAAGGCGAGGGGGTTTCAGTTTTCATTTCTCTCTCCTTTTGTTGTTGTTCTTGTTTTTAAGCTGTTTATAATTTTATTAAGAAAAGAAAGAAATTTTGTGTGGTCCAGAAATGTTGGATGAAAGCAAATTTGATGTTGATTTGAAATTATGGGCACTTAGAATCCCTTGTCAGCTTTGCAAAGCCGCCACTCGCATTTTAAACGGGTACTACCACAACTACTCTTTTTAGTCTACTAAATTTTTTTTAATATCAAATTTATTAATATCGGGTTTTTGTTGGTTGCAGATATTTGCTTGACAAGCCCAGAATCAAACCTATTACTGAAGATCCAACTTGCCAAAAGAATCGTTATATGATATTGTCCGATAGAGTTCAAAGTCATGGTAAGTTAGTCACTGATTGATTTTAACATATTGTTTATATTTTATTTTTATTGATTGTGAGTGTGCTTTACTTGCAATTGATGTGTTACAGATTTATCTGAGATATCACCTCAGAAGCTTGATGAATTGAAGAAATTATGTGAGATTCAAGTAATTCCTTATTCGTTGACACTCGGATATTCCTATTGGAGTGCAGGTCATTTCCTAATTGTTCATCTACTATTTCAGATTGAACTTGTTCAAATATTGGAAAAAAGAAAAAAAAAATTTGGTGTGTTTCAATGTCTATTGACAAATGGAAAGACTCACTGACTGGTGCTTATCTTTGATTCCAGATCATGTATTGAAGCAGATTCTGCCTCCTGGAGTGGAGGTGCCTTCATCTTTTGAAACAATAGGTAAGTATTCTGTTTTTGTTGTCATCCTTCCTTTTTTCAGCTTTCTAAACAAGCCTGAGTTGTTTGTATACTTTGTTAGCTGTTCAAGGTTGACATTGATTCCAAGACATTGTTACATGATGGATTGTTAATGCTTAACATGAGGAACCTCACCAAGGATGAGTGAGTTGCTATTTTTTATTATGCCTGCAGGTCAAATTGCCCATCTAAATATACATGATGAACTGCTTCCCTACAAGGATGTTATTGCTAAGGTTATTTATGATGTAAGTTTTTACTTCACGCATACTTCATTTTTCTTAACTTTGTTTTTCAAGGACTAGTTGTTTTCTTTAAACATAGATGATTTGCTATTTCTTCCTGAAATACTATTCAAAATGGTTCTTTTTATTTCACAATAACCATGTACAGCATGTGCCTTTTTATTTCAATTTTCTTAAAGCATCTTAACTGGAATTTCCTCATTTTAGTTTTTGTTGGTTGGGTGGCTTTACTGTTTGGATGTCCTTTTTTTTAACTGATAGTTTTGTCTGGATAATCTAAAACAATTGGTGTATATATTCTATCTACCGTTCAGAAAAATTATCCCAGGATAAAGACTGTTGTTAATAAAGTTGGAACTATCACAAATGAGTTTCGGGTGCCAAAGTTTGAAATTTTAGCAGGAGAAAGTGACATGGTCACGGAAGTGAAGCAATATGGGGCAACGTTCAAGCTTGATTACAGCTTGGTTTACTGGAATTCAAGATTGGAACATGAGCATATAAGGTTGGTTTCTCAATTTCAACGAGGAGAGATCATCTGTGACATGTTTGCTGGGATCGGTCCTTTCGCTATTCCAGCAGCACAGAAAGGATGCATTGTTTATGCAAATGATTTGAACCCAGATAGCATTCGCTATTTGAAGATTAATGCAGAAATCAATAAGGTTGATGATTGCATTTGTGCATTCAATATGGATGCTAGGAAATTTATTTCTCAACTTATGGAAGCACCAGTTTGTGAAAATAATGCAGAATGCAATGTTTCAATGCTTAAAGCATGTGAGGATTGCAGCGTACAGGAAAATGAGGAATCAAGGGTAGAAAATACAAGACTGGGAGGTATTATTTGTGTTGGTTTATTTCCCCTCCTGTTTGTTGTTGCATGTAGCTCCATCTGTTACTTGTTTTGTCATGCAAGCAGAGGAAGCACCTGTTACTGTTCCAGGTAATGTGGAGGGTGCACAAGATTCGAATAGAAATATACACACTTCTGTAGCTGCAACTAAAAGACCTTCGGATTGTTGCTTGGAAGGTATCATAAGCGCCAAATTCAGGGTTAATGCAAAACATGTTAGCATCTTGAATAATGGATTTAGGTGCTTATATAACAATATTGTCATTCATTTGGCTTGTATGACTAAACTCTTGTTCATCTTTTGAGTAGAAAATGGAAGCATCAATGGTGATGGTGCAATGGATGCTTTTAGGAGAAAGGGAGGCAAAAAAAGAGGATGAGAGCCCTGGAGCTTCCCAATACTAAGCCTTGGGAGCATGTTGATCATATAGTCATGAACCTTCCTGCTTCTGCCCTACATTTTCTTGGTATATGCAGTATTTTTCAGTCTTTTCTCTCCACCTACATTTCTTAGTGTTCCAATGTGATTCCAGATGTCTTTTTTTTGGGATAGTGTTATTATGGCTAATAAATAATTTGGCTGGGGGGAGGGGTGCGCATCATAATTGTTAACATAAAATAATTTTCTCCTTAGATGCATTCAAGGGGCGTATTCAGAGGAAGGATTGGAAAGGACCTCTTCCCTTGATTCACTGCTATTGCTTCATGCGAGCAAATCAAACCCAAGAATTGATAGTTTCGGTAAGCTTTTTCTGCAGAGATATTTTGTTGTCTTCTTTTTTTGTTGTGAATTTTAACCTTTTATCATCATATTTCCTTCTATAATTTAATCAAATTTTTGCATATATTCAACCTTTTTGCAGGAGGCAGAGTCTGCCTTGAATGCTCACATACAAGAGCCAATATTTCACAGGGTTAGGGATGTCGCTCCAAATAAGGTACCAATTATCATCCACCGTGAAATTAATTGCTTATTTATGACAGGTTTAAAGCGGAAGTATGTGTTTGAGACAGGGAGACTTTTACTCGTGTGCATAAGGGTGCTTTGTGATCTTTTTTTATGACTTCTGATTAATCATGCAGGCCATGTTTTGCTTAAGCTTTAGGCTACCGGAAGCATGTTTCAAAGATGATGCCACTAACATTTAACGTTGATTCTGCTGAGGGGAAGTTTTAGACACCATAAAATCTTTCCAGTCCATACACCACTCACGCCATCAGTTTCCTAGCAGATTTTGTTCCCTTGACAGCAGAAACAAACTTCGCTTTGAAATGACCTCCAAGAAATCTGACCTGATATATATATTTTTCGTTTTCTATTCAGTTTTGTCTGATCCATTGAGTTGGTGTATTTTCAGTTATGATTAAGATACCCATTTTTGGCAATGTTAGTGTCAATGTCCTATTATCGTTTTGCTGTTGTACTTAGACCAAATTAGGTGAAAGCCAATCCATAGCAGTTGGTAAATATGGGTAAGACAAGGCCAACCAAACATGTTATGCTATGCTCTATGTCGAACATGATGGATTGCCACTTTCTGCCTGTTCATCTGAGATTGGAGAAACATAATATGGCGGAGGTATATATACAAGAAAGAAAACTCAATCAATCTTAGTTGTAAGGAGTTAGTTTATCACACAATACTCCCTCTCAAGTTAAAGAACGAAGAGTTGAAACTGCCAATTTGCCAAGGAGTAGCATAGATCAATCATGACCTAAAGCCTTCGTAAAAAGGTCAGCAAGTTGATTGTAGAAGAAACATAGAAGGCAGCGATGTAATCTCTCGACATCTCCGAAGGATCCTATTGTTCTTCAATGGATTCTACCCCGTAATGATCTTCCAAATAACAGCAACATATAATAACTTCACCTGCCAACACACAAACCCCTTAACAACCTATCTTCGCCTAGTATCTTTTTTTCTATCTTAATGCATTCTTTAATTCGAATTGGGCAGCTGGATCAGTAGATGATTGTCATTCTATAACAGTTGGTTTTTTATTTCTTTGGTCCTAGCCTCATATCATGGTGCCCTAAAAAGCATTCAATTGTTTCATGCTCCACAACTAAAGCTAAATATCGAGCACTTGTTGTTGTCAAGCAGACTTATGCTGGAAACAATCTTTGCTTTGTGATCTAGGTGTGTTCTTGGCTAGTCCTTTTACCATGTTTTGTGATATATAATATCAACACTACCTCTCTTGTTGCCAACCCAATACTGTGCATGCACGCATAAAACATATAGAAGTTTATTACCAGTTTCTGCGAGAACATGTAACATGAGGAGCTCTTCATGTTCAGTTCATTTTTGTTTCATGGTTTCGAAACAAACTCGACATGTCTTCCTGCTCATTCAATTCGAGGGAGGGTGCAATTAAGTAGATATCACTCCCACATATCCAGTCAAGAAGATTGTGCCAATAATGGAAATAATCAAGAAAGGAAAGGAGCATCTCATAATCCCATGACAGTTGCAAAACAGCTCCTTGACCAGAGCTTTTCCTTTTGATGCATTTATTTACCTTTTCGTTTACCTTTTTGTTTCTCTTTACCTGTCAAGTGCTTGTAATAATAAATCTTTTTTTCAGATATTGGAATAATCAACAATTATACCTCATTTCATTTGCAAGAAAGAAAGGAAAAACAGTTGATGATTTTTCTAATTCATCGATCAGCATCCTTTTATAAATATATAAAAAAGACTAAAGTTAAATTCACCAGATGTAAAGCTACCATTTTTCTTATTGTATCCTTTTTCCTTGGAACACGCCATGGCCACGCTGTGGGTCTTTTAGCTACTGTTCTTTAGTTAAATTTCATGCTCTGTTCTCATTTCTCTTCGCAGAGAAAAGAAAAGAGAAATAGATATGGTGGAAACCTGGATCATGAAAGAAAGTATTCTTGAATATAAAAAACAAAACGAATAAATTATATAATTAGCTTTTGATACTAGAGGATAAACTACAGGAAGCAAGTTAGAGGAGACTGTAAAAGAAAGAGAGGTCCATGAATAAATTAACTTTAACTCAAAAGGCAAACAGCACAAACCAAGAAAGCAGTCTGAATGAGGATGAAACACGTAGCAGTACGCTGGTTAGCATTTGGAGATTCCTTTCTATCCTCGTAAAGGCGTTTGCTCGCCATCGACCCTTCCACTAAGGAAGCAACGACTCAAACTTTTGGGAAAAAAAGACAATAAATATAAAAAGCCATGTATTATATGCATATAAATGACTTTCTTGATCACATCTTCTTCTTGGACACGGTATTCAGATTGTACTTTAAGGAATGTTATATTGTACATTAAGGAAGCTATTCAATTCTATTTCTTTTTCATTCAGCTGAAGAGGGTATTTTGAGAATATAGTGGTAGTTATTTTTTAAAGTATTTTTTTGGTTGAAAAATACTTTTAAATAATATTTTATTTTTACTTTTTTAAAATTTATTTTTAATATCGGCACGTCAAAACGATCCAAAAATAAAAAAAATTAAAAAATTAAAATTTGACCAACTTCTATTTGGGCCGCAATTCCAAAAAGACACAGATTACAAGTTCAAGTTTTATTACTAGCTCTTTCAACGAAGGAGAACGAGTACAAATTCTTAATAAAATTCTTATACAATATGATTATTTGTTTGATAATTAAAATCTTCTCTGTAATAAACTTTGTTGTTATTTATTTTTGACTCCATAAAATTTTTTTAAAAAAATAGAAAAATAAAATCCAAAAATACAAGCGGATACAAATGAAGAAAGCCTAGAAGATTGCCTAAGTTGGTGGTGAAGGACCAAAATAACAAGCGGAAAAGTAGGAGAATCAGAATGTACAAGATTGACAAAATTAGCGACCTAATTCTAATTGACAAAAGACCTATTCAGTGAAAATATTTTTATTTTGGGTGAATAAATACAAATTTAAATGAGTAAAGACTCAATGAGGATTTGGAAGGCTTAATTAATTTTATTGGGGACTTAATTGCAGGGAAAATCAATTTTTTGAGTCAGTTTAGGTGTGAATTGGAAGAAATTGAGGTTTGAGGACTAAAATTGAAGTTTGGAAAGTTTAATTGGTCAAATCAAGGGCTTAATTGTTAAAAAATTAAGATTTGATAGTCAATTAGGGGTTTGATTGAAGAAATTCAAAACCAAGAACCAAATCGTAAAAGGCGCGAGACTTCAATGGCTAAAATTGACCAAATCAGGGACCAAATTGAAAGAAATTGAAAGTTTGATGATCAATTAAAGGTCCAAATGCACAAGTTGGAAACCAAAGACCAAGACGCGTCGTTCACCCACTGTCTATCTCCTTCCTTGACAGTTCTGGATGATCGGGTTAGCATATTCCATGAGCTCGTTGTGGAGTTCTAAACATCCAAATGGCACAAAGGCTTTTTGAAAATGGAAGAAGAACATCCCTTCTACACTCCATTTCCATGAATTTGAACGTTTACATCCCAATTCTTCCATAAAAATCTCCAACATCTTGTCCCTGATCAATCATCACTACATTTTTAAATTATGGGCTGATCAAGTTGGTACCTTTAAGCGAATGAATGTGGAGCTATAGACATCCAAATGGAGCAATGATAAATCCAAATCAAAGGTGTGCATCTCCTCTACCAAGTTTAGGTGGTCTCGATGATGTTTACATTGAAGTTTCTTCGGCGAAGCCTCAAAAGTGGCCAACTCAGTAAGCCTTGACTGAATACTCATTTGTGCAAAATCACCTAATATTTTCATGTGTTCATACTTAAAAACTCCTAAAGGGTTTTTATCAAGGACCATAAATCTTTCATCCGAGATCAGATTGTGAGAAATACATGTCTTTGTCTCCAAGAAAGAGAAAATCACCTAGGCAAAACCACCATCCCCAAAAACCATTAAGGGACAAGGTTCCGGCTGTTAAAATTTGACCAGAACTCTCTCATTTTGATCAAATAACTAAGCTTTTATCAATCTTTAAGGGAATCTATAAAAAAAACCAAGAATAATCATATAAATACCTCTAGAAATCAAAGAAATATAAAAGGGGAGAGAAGAGAGAAAAACATGAGGATATACTCTGTAAAAAGACCCTAGTATGAAGATTCAAATACCTAACATAAAAGGACTAGCAAGCTTTGAAAAGAATATAAAGTGAAAGAGAAAAAAAGGAAGGAAAAGAGAAGGGAAGTAGCAGCTTATAGCCAACAAGCTTGAAAAGGTATAACCATGTGAAAAATTAAGGGTACAGTTCATATGGCCTGTCCATTCATTGTTTTTCAATTATTAATGATGTTTTTTTAATCTTTTTGGCATTATTTTATATTTTAGCATTTATATAGATTGAAAATGTTGTTTTGATTGATTAATCTTGTTTTAAAGTTGTTGTTAATGTTGATGGGATGTCTAAAAAGTGTTTGTGTGTTTGGTTTTGATGAAGTATAGTAGTTTTGGAACCTGTCAAAGGTAGTAGTAGGTGTATGATGACTTTTTCTAGGTTGACAATGCATGTTCTTGATTCTTGAGTTTAGTTTGGGTCTTAAGTGTTTAAAGAGTCAATTTTGGATTGATTTATAATGTTTTATTGGCTGATAATAAGGTTATAGTTTTGGAAGTTGAAATCTTATACATGTTCCTGATGCTTCAAGGTTATTTGTTAATGTTTTTTATTCAAACCTGTTTGTTTATGATAGTATGGTTTGTTGGGGCTAAAAGAGTTTGGTTTAGAGGCCTAAAATGTATTTTTTTAGGTTTGACAATGTATGTTGGGTTTTATGAGCAATTTGGATTCGTGTTATTCATGTTCATCCAAAGAATATTGTCATGAGTGCTGGTTTTAGGTTTCATTTTGATTTGATTTTGGTTTCTACGAGATCTTATATCATTACTAGTAAATAATCTAGGGTTTTCATGCATCAATAACATGTTTTTATGGATTTTAATCTTAGGGTTTTAGTTTTGAACTGAATCCTATTTTGACAAAAATCATGATGTTTGAGTAATAATCAAAGCAAATAGATACTTAATTCTTGCTCTATGCTTGATTGTAAATAAAACCTTGTCTTTTATTACTTAAAAACTGGTCTAATTTGACGTTTACGTTGGTGAGTTTGAGTTTGAATGTTCTTCATTACTTTTCGTGTTCCTTGGTGTTTGATCTATTTTTATTATAAGATTTTATGTTTTTTGTGTTTTTCTTTAATTTTGATTTTCTTTCGATTTAAATCTCTATTCTGGTTTAGTTTTAGGTTAAATCTTGGTTTTTGGTTCGGTTCATGGTTGAATCAGTGTTTTCGAGTTGACTCAGTCAGGTCAAAATTGGGTCAAATACTTAAGGAATTTTGATAAAAGGAATTTTGGCTTAAGAGCGTGTTTAGCAAACATGTCCTTATGCCTGTTTCGATAGTTTTGTTATGAACAAAAATATAGTTCTGCCAAACATAGCACTAAAAACAATTCTTTTAAAAATAAAAAAGATAATATTTGCTTGTTGCATACGGGCCAATCCTTATAAAATTTATATTTTTATTTACAAAAAATAAGAGAAATTTTTTTTTTTAGCATGGTTTTAGAAAATACTTATGTTGATTTTCCTTTGCATCTTTTGGAATTTACACCAAGTTTGTAAAATTCCATAAGGATTTGACCAATATTTCAATAACTCTAAAATCTTAATTCATGAAAATTAATGGTTAACATCCTGATATAAATGTTGGACTTATAAGTAGGTTGGTATTTAAATATCAAGAGTTGACTAGAAAATTTTCAAGATTATTTTAGATATTAACCAATTTTAATTGGAAGTATTTTTCACTACCATATACAAGTTTTGGAGAACTCATTTATCTTTCAGGATAAGTGAACTTTGTCAAGGCACTTATATGGACCTTTCCCATAAGATTTTATTTGGGCATACGAATCCATAAAAAAATCAAAATGTTAGGTTTATTCATGGGAGTAAATCTTTATTTTAAGTCATAGACAAAGCATTGGTAAGGAACCCATCAAAACTTTTAAACTGTATATAAACCACACAATTCAGTTTACCTCAGGTAAGGCATGCTAAAGGTGCTAATATTTTTTCTAACCACAACAAATCTCTTACCCTTGAAATTTCTGATAAGACTAGTACACTCAGGTCTCCTGGTAATTCTAAATCGAACAACTAGATAGCGACTTCTCGATCGTGACGTCCAACCGCGCGGCGCACCCATCAATAGAAGTTATAATAAGAAATACTACAACACTTCATATGACTTTGATACTTAAGAAATCCTCCTAGTTTTATTCTCCTTCAATATCTTAATTGTGCTTTAACATTTGTCATAGTGAAAAACTCATTAATATAAATAAATAAATAAATAAAATGGCGACTACCCCTTCCAGACAATTTACTCCAAGTTTTGCATCAATCATCATCATAAATGCCACATATAATGCTTGTCTCCGAAAAAATTAAATTGCAAAAGGGATAGACTCGTTTCATGTTTTACATATAAATAATAAGCGAGGAGAGGTAAAAACTAGTGTTTGGATTAGATAAAGACAAAAAGACGAACTTGCTGCAAGGACTCCAAATAAATGTCTAATTGCCTTTGCTGCTCTGGACTGGAGAGTGTTTGTCTATGTTGTTTTGTTTGCGTTTTGTTCAAAATACAGATGTAATAATATTTGGTAACAAAAAAAACAAAAGCAGATCCTACCTACTTCTTGTGGTTGCACTGTTCAATGAACAGTGCAGCATCCTTTCACAGCCGTAGTGTTCACTAAAGTGAATAATGATTTTTTAAAAAAAAAAATCAGTGAACAGTGTGAATGAATTTTAATTCACTCGCAGTGTACGTGAACTTTTTTTTTGAAAAACCAGTTAATTGTTTTTGTTTTTCAAAAAACCAGTGCAGTTAATTGATTTCACTCGTATTGTTCACGTGAATGTGAACAGTAATTTTTATTTAAAAAAAATTAGTTTAAGGTGAATTAAATTTATTCGTACTGTAATCTCAATTTTATTCCTGATAATATTTTATCTAATTTTATTGCACGCTCAAAAAATCATGAAAATTGTAGTTCTTGTCGGATGAATTTTGTATGTAATAAAATTGTAGATAATTTAATGGAACAATGAAATTTTTTATATATAAAGTATGATTTATTTCATGATGTAATAGCAATAGTTAACCAAACACTATTTAAATTAAAAATCATAAATATTAATATATATTTTTTAAAATTATTTTATAACCTCAATTTCAAAAACATTGTTAACCAAACACATTAAATTACTTTTTGTTCAACCTCAATTTCAATCACAGTTTTAACCAAACACCTACTTTTTCAAACCAACCTCAACTAAAAGTACTTTTTATAAAACAATTTTTTTTAAACTACAATCACAATAACTACCGCAATATCAAACATACTCATATTCACTCGACCATGGTTCAAGCATTGGTGCCAGCATACGAACAATAAAGGCATTGTTTCAATTGCCTTGCCATTTTTAGAAGCATGTTAGTACTATATTGACTGGCCTGGCACCACACATAACTGAATAACAGAAGGGAGAGACGAATCTTCCATTTCCTGCAATGAACTTTTTTTTTGTTTCTTGTACAAGAAACCATCACCCACTAGATTTGTGACCTTCACTGTGAAGCTTCTCAAAAGCCAATCCCCAAAAGTGTTGTAGCTAGATAGAGAAAAAGAGAGAGAGAGAGAGAGACTTAACTGTTCACTCTTATAAATTCTGCCACTAAGAACCAACAAACCCCCCCTCTCCCTTTCTCATTTTTGCTTGTGTCAATCACGAGTTCAGTCCCGGTCATTAGCAGTGCCATTAACTGTTCAGTCTTTCTTGATTCTTGATTCTTTCTCGTCCCAGCCCCATTAAAGATTCTCTAAGAAAAAAGAAGATGGCACTGGCTGGAGTATTTACCACCTATGTTTTGGTGCCGTTTGTTATTTTCTTGACCATGATCCCTGATGTTACTAGTCGTGTTGGAGTGAACTGGGGCACCATGGCTACACACCAACTCCCACCGGATAATGTGGTACAGATGCTGAAAGAAAATGGGTTTGACAAATTGAAGTTGTTTGATGCCGATGAGAAGATTATGGCAGCTCTGATTGGGACTGATATTGAAGTAATGCTGGCTATACCAAATTACATGCTGCATGAGATTAGTCAAGATCCTGTGGCTGCTACTGCCTGGGTTGATGAAAATGTGACTAGCTGGTCTTACACTGGTGGAGTCAAAATCAGGTTAGTTTTGCACACAGTTGTTGACCTCTGAACAATGCTTGTATGGCTTCTTCCTTTCCTCTCTTTTTGATGGCATATTAATCTGTACACTGAAACTATTCTATTGATTGCAGCGCCTGTTGTCAAGACTCAGCAATTCCAAATCTTTTATTTGTATGATTAACAATTGCTCTGCTTCGATGTGGCTGGTTGAATTAATTATTTAATTTTAGGAATATCTCTCTTCTTGGAGAATGATTAATTAATGTTTGAGAAATAAGTTTTGGTAAAAGTCGTTAAATTAAATGAGAAATTTAGTTAATGATCTCTTTTTTTTCAGTTATGTAGCTGTTGGCAATGAACCTTTCCTGCAAACATATAATGGCACCTATCTACATGTCACGTTACCAGCTCTAAAAAATATCCAGCATGCCCTCAACAGAGCTGGGCTAGGTTCCCATGTCAAGGCCACAGTCCCCTTCAATGCCGACATTTACAACTCCCCTGGATCAAACCCAGTTCCATCCGCCGGTGACTTCAGACCTGATGTTCGAGACCTCACGATTGAAGTAGTCCAGTTTCTCAATGAAAATGATGCCCCTTTCACTGTCAACATCTATCCATTCCTGAGTCTATACGGAGACCCTAACTTCCCCCTCGAGTTTGCATTCTTTGATGGACCAAAGAAGCCGATCACAGATGGCGACTCAGTATATACCAACGCGTTTGATGCAAATCTTGACACTCTCATATGGTCATTGGACAAGGCTGGGTATCCTGACATGCAGATTATGATTGGAGAAGTCGGTTGGCCAACCGATGGTGACAAAAATGCTAATATCCAAAATGCCAAGAGGTTCAACCAAGGGTTGATTCGACATGCTTTGAGTGGAAACGGAACACCAAAAAGAAAGGGCAAGAACATCGATGTCTATCTGTTTAGCCTCATTGATGAGAATGCTAAAGCAATTGCTCCCGGTTGCTTCGAAAGGCATTGGGGAATATTTGAGTTTGATGGGAAGCCCAAATATGGATTGGATTTGATGGGGTTGGAAGAGGACAAGGGTCTTGCTCCGGTGGAGGGAGTAAGGTATCAGCTAAGAAGGTGGTGTGTTCTAGACCCTGAAGCGACTGAGTTAGCCGAGTTACCAGATAGTATTGACTATGCCTGTAGTCAATCAGATTGTACTGCTTTAGGTTATGGGTCTTCTTGTAATCATCTAAGTGCTGAAGGAAATGCTTCTTATGCCTTCAACATGTACTATCAACTTAATAACCAAGGATATTCGGACTGTGATTTCTCTGGTTTGGCTCTGGTTACAGACAAGGATCCATCTGAAGAGGACTGCCAGTTCCCGGTAATGATTGCTTATGGTCATTCGTTGGTGCTGAACAGGAACGGGCTTTCATATGTGTTGCTCGGAATTGTTGTAGGGAACCTCCTCTTCTTACTACTACTTAGCTGATTTATGACAGAGAATTGCATAAAGAGTCAGCCATGTGGTAGATTGTAATTCAGCCTTAAAACTGTCACTATCTACTCGAATTCTTGTACGTATGTTTCATTTTCATGGAGGTTATGGTCTGTCTGCTTTCTTATAACCCTCTCCTTTCAGTTGATTCATGATTGCATTGCATTAAAAACCCATTTCTTGCGAGACTAGAAAGCTTCAAATACCGCGGGGTCGTCCGAATGTGGCAGACACTAAATGGACTTGGATCGTTGAAATCCCATGCCATCAGGCTTGTGGTGCAAGTATTTCTTGTTAATCCTACGTGCGATGTTTTTTGTTCTCCGCTTTCGAAATACGCGGCTTTGAGCGGCTTTTTTCATTTCTCTTTATGCCATGTTTAGCTCTTCTCATGCGTGGCTTCAACGTAATGAAAACACTAAACACACCATCCTATGATTTTATTCATTGGTATTCAATACTCTTGAACTCTATTTAAATTTAGGAGATTACAAACCTAAACTATCATAATCCAAAAGAGATTTTAAATACTAGTTCAATTAACTAGTTAAACACGAATTCTAAAAACATTTTTTTTTAATCTAGAAATCTTTTTTTATCCAAGAAACATTTTTATGTTTGAACAATCCCTCCCTTAAACAAATATCTCTTTCTTAAACACATACTCGGTTAGCAATGAGAGACTCTCAGCTTAAAAAACAACTCCAATTAGAGGTTGTCGTCTTCTATATTTCTTTTATGGAGGATATACAGGTCCTCAGTATCATGCAATCGCATGTAACTTGAGAATATATTTTTTAATTCAGTAGTCTACAAATTACTAAACAAAATCTTCTAAAGCAAGTTTTACCATACAGGGTATATCTCACTTTTCTTGGCAAACGACAAGAGCATTAACAAATACTTTTCTTAACCTTCTTTCATAAATGAAATAAATGTTATCAAGTATAATTTTTTTCTGATAATATATATTTTAATTAGCTCTATTGCTCGATCAGAGTTCATTTTTTCCTGCAGGAAAATAATGAACTAATTTTAGAATTCTTTTCACCTTGTCGATCTTGTGTTTGTCAATCTTTATTTTTCACTTAAAAAAACTCACATTGCCTCATCTAAGACCTTTGAGGTCTTTTTGCTAAGGTAGGTTCCAAAAGGAAAAGTTGTTTGAGTGGTATGATTGAAACCTTTTCTTCCAGACTCTTATAGTAATTGTTGAAAACATTAGACACATAAAATAATTGAACCTCCTAATATCTTATTCATTGATATTCAACACTCTTAAATTCTGCATACAAGGCCTGAAGATTTAAAGCTTAAACTATTATAATCCAATAAGGATTTTAAATATTATTTCAATAAGAATTCTATTTGACTAGTTAAACAAGGATTCTAAACATAAATAATTTATTATCTAGAAAACATTTTCCTATCACAACGTAACCTTATTAGTCAACTGTAGAGCGTGGAAAACTGGTTATCTCTAATTGGGCTGCTCTAGGCTCCTTCATGCTTGGTTAATCACGCATTCTGGCATTCCTAAGGAATTCCTTCACTTTTCTTTCTAGGTTCAGGTTGATGGATACAATGATCCTTATAAGATTTAGGATCGGTTGTTGTTGAGCTTTCTTTTTATATGGTGGGTAGTTGGGGCTCCTACCTTTGAAGTATTGGTCATTGTTATCATCGAATAATAAATACACAACCTAATTAACTTGGTCTTTAATCTTTTTTTAGCATTAGGAGAGCTATCTTTGTTTTGATGGGATTGAACATTCCATTTCATGTCAATAATTAGTCTTAGGTTCCTCTTGCATGATGTCTATTGGTGATTTATTGTTCTAGTTTGAGTTGAATTAGGTTCATTTCTTTTTTTGTTCTTATTTTTTTAATTATAATTTTATTTCTTCATGGGTCATTTTATTTCCTTTTTTTGTCATTTTGGGCCCTATTTTATTCAAAAATTAAAGTGGGGGTTATTGTTATGGTCTTAAGCTATATGACTCTTTAACAGTATGTTTAGGGAGGGTATTAATTAGTCCATTTGTCTTGGGTTTGAAAATAAGAGTGGTATCATTTTTTATCTAGAGCTTTTTCTCTATCTTATCTTTTTTATCTACCATTGTTATACCTAGTATTGTTGTTTTGATTGCTTTTGTTTCTTTTTTTATGTTTGTTTGTTTTTTTTTATTTCTCTAGATTGTTTGTTACCTTAGTTATTGATTTTTATTATTTGGGTTTTTAGGTTTCACAATATAGGTTTTCATCACTTGTATTGTTGTTCTTTCTCTTCTGCGTTCTTGGTTTTTATTATTGTTATTCCTGTTTCAAAGTGGTTTTTGGTTGGCTAATTGTGTTGGTAGGTTGACCTTTATCTTTGACTAATGTTCTCTTTGGTTTTCTCGTAGGTTGGTTTGTTAGGAGGTGTGTGATGATGATTTTGGTTGCTTTCATCATTTATCTAGATTATGTTTGTTTTTTCATTTTTTATTCCTCTTTCTCTCATGCTTTTTTTTTCTCTTTAAATTTTGCTTTGTTTGTTATAAGTTGCTTTGTTTTCTACTTTATCTCAAACAACATGTTATTGCATAAAGTTTAGGAAAGAAAAAAAAAGTGATAAAAAGAGAAGAATATTTAGAAATGCTATAATTACTCTTACATCCATTATTATTCTAAAATTCAAAACTTTCATCTCTTTATTTATATCTCCTAGCTATTAAAGAAACATAAGTTTGCCATCTCTTAGAGACTTATGTTAAGATTGACTACACTAAAATATTGTCATCTTTTTTAACATATTTTCCTTTTGTCTTTCTATTACTATCTTGTTTGTTATGCTATTTGTTTATTTTCTTGTTTTTACTATTTTAGCATGCATTCATGCTTATATCACCATGCATCACTTTTGAGATCACACATCCTAAACATTAGGATAGGTAGGGAAGTAACAGTACTCTAATGGATTTAGCCTAGGCAAGACTCATGAAACCATCGAACTCTCGTTTGATTGTTTACTTAGAAGTAGTTGGTATGTCGATCTAATATTATTCAAGACCTTATCCTCACTCTCCTTGTAAGCCTTATATGGACCTTTCAAGGACAATCACTGAGCATGCAAGAGACCCTTTAAGACTAGATAGTAACATGTCCCTTGATGCACTTAACGGTTAAAAACAACCTATTAGGTTGTACCCTTTGTAGTCTCACTATAGCAACCCCAACATATGACATTTTGAATTTCAAGACCAATTGATGGCAAATGGCCGCCTCATAGGAATTTTACAAAAGTCTGAGTTGTTACAATTAACAAAAAGAAATTGTCTTAAATTGGAAGCCGAATGGCTATCAAAAGCTTGAACTTAGGCAAAACTGGACAAAGATCCTCCCGTTAGTATAATAATGACATCAGGTTCCTAAAATCCATGAATTACGGTCGTTGTCACCCTATAAAGAACGAGTCCATAATTAACATGCATTTTTCTTATTGATAACATCATCACTTTTACATCTTATATTTACTTTGTATAATTGCATAATTTTCATTTAGTAGGTTGACATATAGGTCCCCTATTAAGTTACACGTATAACACTCGCTTGAGAAAAAGATAAATGAAAAAAGAAGAAAGAGTTCAGTTGGAAGCCCAACACCAAAAAGAGTTGAAAAGTCTTAAAGAAAAAGTCGTAAGGCTTACTAGTCCACTCAAACAGGCTTTGAGATATAAATCTGGAGAATCAACATCTGTATAGCCAACAGTCATAGATCAGTTTGTATTTATGCCCGTAACTCCTTTCAATCCATAGAATCTAGGGGCGAATAAAGTGTTACCTGAATCTGAACAGGCTGCATGTTTCATATCTACTCAACTAGTAAATCCCATGAGGATACCCCCTATCATTGACTTGACAGTGAAGGAATCTCAAAAAGACAAGGTAGTGAAAGAAAATGGCCTAGAAAAATTGGTTACTCTAGAGGAAATGATGAAAGCGATTGAGGGAACTGGTCGATATGATCTTGTAAAAGCTGCTGAGATATGTTTGGTGCCCAATGTTGTTATTCCAAAAACATTTAGAGAGTTGAAATTTGTTAAATATACCAAAACTCAATGGCCTATAACTCTTCTCAAAACATACAACAACAAAATAGTTGAGGTGGTTCATGATGAAAAACTATTAATTCATTTCTTTCAAGACAACTTAAGTGATATTGCTCTCATTTGGTATATGTAATTGGACAATATCAAGGTGAAAAGATGGAAGGATTTAGTTAATGTTTTTATTAGGCAATATAAGTTCAATATGGACATAAACCCTGATAGATCAAGCTTGTAAACTATGGAAATGGACAACAAGGAGTCCATAAGGAAATACACTCAAATGTGGCATGAGATAGTTGCACAAATGAATCGTCATTTATTGGAAAAAAGATAATTGGTTTATTTTTCAACACCTTTAAGGTCTCATACTTTGAATACTTGATTGGAAATTCTTCACAGCTTTTCATTGACGTGGTTATTATAGCTGAGAAGATTGAACAAACTATACTAAAGAGAAAGGTTTTACTGGAAAAAGAAAGGAAATTGAGGTTTATAATATCGAAGGTGGATACAAAACCAAAACAAAAACACTTACCCCTCATATAGTTAACTTCTCTATACCGGCCCCTAGAAATCAACCATCCTAAAAATAAAGCTACAGTGTCATTGGGACAGGAATGGTCTGCATATGACCCTAACTGACTATTAGAAAGATGCTCTTATCAATGAGTTCATATGGGCAAAATAATTGGGAGATTCTAGAAAGTCCAATCAATGTTTGTTAAGTGCTTTGACTTGTTATGTGTTTTGTTTAGTTACTGTGTTTTACCTTGCTAGCAATCATGACCCAATATGTTGGCATAAGGTTTTTATTGTTAAGTTTTTTTCTCTAAAGTTTCAATGAAATAATGAGTTGTTCCTTCAATTGTGTCTTTTTCTTTGATTTACAACCAAACATTATTCATTGTTAGAAATCCTGAAAGAGAATTCCCATAATAACCTGCCTCTGCATCCTTGCATAATCTCATAGACTCGGCTCATTTCTTTTACCAAAAATCTTTTCTTAATGGAAATTTGAAAAATCAAACTTGCTTTTGATTTAAGAAATAATTCGATGATTATTTAAGACAATATTTTAACATTTTATTTATAGGATGACAAATTAATCAAACAACTCCCTCGTTGATATATTAGTTGAAAAATAAACAGTCACTCTCACACCATATTTCTTGAGCTATATTTTAGATTTATGCAAAATGGTATGTAGTGGATTCATTAGATTCATGAAATACAGCACCTTGCAAAGTCCAAACCATTACACTGGATGAGATCAAAGTTTATTAGTTTTAATTGTTTGTGTTTGAAATGAGAAAATATTATCTTTGTTATCCTTGTCACATTCTAAAATGATTATATTCCTTGTGGTCTCTTTTTTAGCCTAAATAAATCTTCTTTCATAAGAAAATTCTAGCTAGGATCACATCCCTGCAGTGACATTTCAATGTTCAATAATTGATAAAAAGCTATGAGAAATCCAAAAAGCAAAAGAGCTCAAGAAACTCAAATGTTAAAGAGCATGCCCAAATCAAAAGAAAAAATGATAGTGAAAACAAAATGAGGATGCCCTGCCAAAACAATAATAATAAAAAAAAAGAACAAACCAAAGAAAAACGGCAAAAGAAAAGGATTGAAAGACACAATAAGTCAAGTTAGTGATAGTGATCCCAAGTCTTTGAAACTTTGACACACTTTTTGAGCTTTATGAATCCCTTTCTTTCATATCCAAGAGCTATAGCCTACATTATGTGCCTTTAAAAGTCATTTTCAATCAAGCAAGTAAGCAACCTGAACCAATAAATGGTGCTCTTAAAATACAAAAGACTTTTTAATAAGATTCGTAACATCGTGAACAAGTTACTCGCTATTATTTATGCTAGTAAAATGAATACTCAAAAAGAGATAAATCTCTCTCAAACAAAACCTTGAGCTTTTAATTGAACCTCTTGCTTTGAAACCTACAAAAGCAGAAGGTCACATCATCATGTACCTTCACTAATTTCAATCTCATCGACACAAGAACAAATCATCCATTTTCCAAAAAATTCCCAAGGAGTTAAAAGATTTCAAAAGCAAATTGTTTTAAACTCACATCGAAACAATTTTTGTTGTTAAAATGCAAGATCAAGATTTTAAAATTCATTCTAGATAAATATTTCTTCATTTAAACCAAGCCAAAAAGAAATAGGGGTTTCTTAAAGTCATTATTTATCTTATTCATTAATAAAGCACACTTAGGGGTAATGGTCAAAACAAGAGGGTAATGTTGTATTTAGAAGACGATTTAATCCCTTCAAGGTAATAGTGAAAAGAGAATGCTTCGAGTAGTGAGATAAGGGGGCATTTTTGTTTACAAGAGGAAGTTTGAATCTTTCAAGACAACAAGTGACACTGAATGTTTTTAGCAATGAGACAAGGAAGTAATGAATAATCCTCTTAAATTAATTAACAAGATAGAGAATTCTTAGCAAGAAATATGTCGCGATGGGCACCATAAAGGCTGAGTTGTGTAAAATTGCAAATATTCTGGAAAAATACTTATATGGGCAAAGTCAAGTGGGTTAGAAGTCAAACGATCAAAAGGACTCAAATCAAATATAGCAAGACCTCACCAACCAAGGAACAAAAAGATTGAGAAGAAATGAGGAGCTATATTTTAAATTAGGTAAAGATACATGCATATCATCTAACTCAAAAGCATTGAATAATGTGTTTTGCAAAAAATTTACAAGAAAAATCTCTGATGGGATCCATCAAAAGACAAGCTCCCTCAAAATGGCCAAATTTGAAAATATTTCTAAAAATATTTCACTTTAGAGAAATCTTTATGTTTTTCACCTAAACAGGTCGCCCATGAGAATTAGACCAACCTAAAAAATCTTTGTATTTTTCCATCAGTGGGTAAGTCACCCATTACAATAAGACCAATGTTGAAAAACTTTCATATTTTTCATTAATGAGTAGGTCCCTTGGAAAAATAAGATCAATCCTGAAAAATCTTTATATTTTTCACCTTGATAGGTCACCCATGAGAATTAGACCAACTTGAAAAGTCTTTATATTTTTCACATAACGAGTAGGTCGCTTGGAATAACTAGATCATTTTTTAATACTTTTTTTTTATTTTTCACACCAATAGGCAAGTTGCCTAGAACAATTAGATCACTTTTAAAACATCTCTGAATTTTTCAACAACAGGTAGGTTACCTAGAATAATTAGATCACTTTTGAAAAATCTCTGTATTTTTTACCAATAGACAGGTCGCCTTGAATAATTAGATCACTTTTAAAAAAACCTCAGAATTTTTCACACAATGAGCAAGTTCCCTAGAACAAGTAGATCACTTTTTAAAAAATCTTTGTATTTTTCACACAACATGCAAGTCACCTCGAACAATTAGACCACTTTAAAAAAAACTTTACATTTTTCACTAACAAGGTGACTCGCCTCTTAAGCAGCTAATTTTAAAATTTTAGTGTTTCTCGAAGAAGGTCGCCTCTCAAATAACTAGTTTTGAAGTTTTGCAAGGTAAAAAAATCATTTTCATATCTTTTGTTTTTTTTCTTTACAAGCTTTCTATAAAGCCTTTTACAAGACTTTATATTATACGCGTTGTAAAGAGGGAGCAACTGTTATAATCTAATTTTAACCTCATTTGCTTTTATAATAATTTTTAAGGGGGGTTAAATTTGAAATTAAAAAATCAAGGACTAATTTTGATTAAAAGAATGATTTGTCAACTTGTGAAAAAATTAGGGACTATAATGTGTTTTTATCCTTCTCTCTCAATCTTCAGTTTGAGAAAGATGATCATGATATCTTAGTTATTCATTTTTAAAATTGACTTTAAACTCTAATCAAGTTTAATTTCAAAAAATATGATGAGTTTGTTTTGGACTTTGAATTTTATATACTCTATGACTATTGTATTATAAATATAGATATCAATGCAAAGAAAAAATGGGGGAGCGGGTCAAAATCTCTACATTAAGGAAGATTAAAAAATTCTACTTCAAGAACAGACCTAAAGAATAAAAAAAAAAACAAAGAAAAAATCCAGAACTCCCATACAGAACCCAAAAATTTTCCATAGAGGATTGGCCAAAATCACTTCCTCATCTCCCTCATTTTTTTTCTTCCATCACCGTCTCTTTAAAAACAAAAGAAGAAAAAAATCACCAACCACCCACCATACCAATTCATTGATTCCAGCACATGAACGCCATCACACTCATAGTAGATCCAACTCTTCCCTTCAATTGCTAGCCAACCTCACAACAAATGTCTCTACCTCCCTCTCCAAAACTGAAGCTTTCATTAATAGTAAACCCACGTCGCTCTCTCTCTCTCTTTCTCTCTCTAGCTCCATCGCAAACCCATAATCCCAGGACAATCATTAACAGCCTCTAAACACCATCATTTACGGTTGGCCCATCATCATGCGAAACCCATAACCTTTCTCTTACAAAGAACACCTTTATTCACTTAATTGTTTCAGCTGAACCAGCCTTCACAATAGTTAGTCTACACCAAAGACCGTGAGTCACACAACCAGCAACTCTTCCTACTCCAACTCATATGCTGTCATTTGTTTCTCCCAAAACAACAACAAATTTGTGAAGATATGAGGGAATTAGATTGTTTTTGTTGTGTGGATGTTTTTTTTATTTTTGCAGGTGATATTGATTCTCATCAAAGGCACAAGCACAAAAAGGAAAGGGGAAGCTACCCAATCTGTTGTGCCATGCTCGATCCAGGACTCTAAAATGCCATTCCACGTGTTGTTGTCTATGGCGGCACGTGACAAACACGTGTTGCGGGAAACCCATTATTACTATAACATTTGGTTTTATTTTGGCATTCTCATCCTATTTAGGAACATTATTAAAGGTTGATTTAAAAAACTATTACAACCCTTCATATATAAAAAAAAAACCTTAATAATACTAAATAAGAAAAAAAAATTCTTCAAATAAGAATAAAACTTGAAAAACATAATAATACAAAGTAGAAAAATAAAAATAGAAAAACATAAAATTAACAAAGAAATATATATATATTCTAAAAAAAACTATTGCATCAATCTCCTCAAATTGGAAGGAACTCGTCCTCGAGTTCAAACCTCAATCAAAAACTTTTCTTCACCATGAACATCCTTTTATATGTGGGCTTTTCTGTCATTGGTCCCTAACACAATATCTTTGTGCCGGTTATCTCATTATGAATCTCTAACACAACATCTTTATGCGAGGAACCTCATCATGGATCCCACTAACAGGATTTCTAATAACAACAACCGATGCATACGAAAACAACATATTAGTTCCTAGACATTTTTTTCTCTAAGAGAAACCTCATCATCTTCTTTTACACAAGAATGTCTTTTCTTGCAATTTTTTCTAACCATGGTTATTCAACAACACACATTAACTTATGCATACAAAATCATTAGATTTTGATTCCAATTAACATAGTCAGAAAAAAAGGATAACAAAATTTGTTATAAGTAAAAACCTTATAATAATATAAAAATAAAAAATTCTAATAATAATAATAATAATAATAATAATAATAATAATAAATATATTCTCTTCAAATAAAAATAAAACTAGAAAACATACTATTACATAATAAGAAAATAAAATAGAAAAATAAAAAAATAATTAAAAAAACATCTAATTTCTCAAAAAAAAAACTCTTATACAAATAAAATAAAAAATAATATAATAACATAGAATAAGAAAATAAAAATAAAAAACATAAAATTAACTAAGAGAAATCTAATTTTATTTTTATTCGAAGAAAAATCATTCCTTAGCTATTAAGAATTTAGCGAATTCTGAACGATGTCGTCAAATGTCGTTGAAATTCAATTATTTTTTGTAGTCGGATTTGAAAATTGGGCGTCTTAATTTTGGACCCAAATTGTACAGCAAAACAATTCATCAGGTAGATCTAGATTTTAGATCTCCTCTCCTCTCCTCTCCCAATTGAGCAAACAATCTCTCTCTCCTTTCCTTTTCCTCAATTCTATCCTAAACCCTATTTACAATTCTGTCCTACTTTGTCTTCTCTTACCGTTCCACTGGCAATCCAATCCTCAGTTTAGGGTTTGGAGATCGGGCATGCCCCTTTTTATAAATAGGATTTAATTCATATTATTATTATTACTATTAATATTATTTTGTAAAAAAAAACAACGAAAGAAAATAGAGGACGAAGATGATGATGCCGCCGGTAAAAACATCGTATAGGGATCGGACACAAGAGTTTTTGAGTGTAGCAGAGAGGTTAAAGAAATCGTTCTCATCGGCGAACAATGTGGCATCTTCCAGCAGTGGTAGCAGCACCAAGGCCGATGCCACGCGATCTGCTGTGGCGATTCAATCCGAATTTAATAAAAGAGCATCCAAGATTGGGCTTGGGATCCACCAGACATCGCAAAAGCTGGCAAAGCTCGCAAAACGTGAGTTACTTGATTGTATTTCGTACTTGATTATGTGAGTTTCAAGATTGATAATTGATAATTGAAGTGAGTAATATAGTGTTATGGAAATGGCAACGATTCAGTAAAGATGCATTCTTAAAACACAACATTGCTAAAATGCGTAGGACGTGTTGGAATTAGTTGACTTTTACAATTAGTTTATTATGGATCAAAGAGGGTTGGAGATGGAGATTTGTTCTTGATGCAAATGATGAGTTTTGGCCTGTCACTTGTTTGCTTGCACTCCCTTGGTGTTTGTCCATAAATAATTTTTAAGGATAAGTTCTTGTCAATGTAATTATTATAACATAATTTTATTTTATTTTTTTAATCATAGGATAGTGTTCCTTCTCGTTTCTTTTTGGAACTTTGTTAATGGGACATTTGAGAGGTTTTACTTGGCATACGTTCAGAAAAATTGAAAACTGCTTCTAACATGGTGTCTGTTTTTATCTATTTTTTTTTTTAATTTCTATCTTTCAATGATACCATCTATGTAATTTTTTCAATTCTTAGTCCTTTACATGCACAAAATCTTTTTTTGGACAAGAAAAGAAATGTCAAATGTGATTTAGAATTATTACTAGCATGTTGTAACAAATAATTTCATTTATGATTCATGGTCAAAGAGTAAGATAATTGTATTATAATTTGGAAAATGTAATCAATAAATTCAATGTTCTGCTTTGAAAATGTTCCAAATGAATCTTCCACAAAAAATTATAGAAGTGGTACAGGGATTTTGTGGCAAGTCAGACCGAACCAGAGGGCCTTAGCTGATCAGTTGCTCTATCCACCTTGGTCAAGTGCTAGGTTCAAATTACTTATATGGCATATTTTAAAGGTTTTCAATCTATGGGGGTGTGAAGTAAATGAAGGTGAATATAATGGGAAGGACAAATATGTTATACTGATACTGAGTGAGAACTCTCATATTCTTCATATTTTGCGTGCATGAGCTTCAGGTTATTTAATTTAGGCTAATTAGGTAAGTATTGTCATCTTTATCCTCATCTTTTATCAGTCTGTCTCTTCTTTAATTTTTGTTTCAATGAAGTTTCTGGAGGTGACTTTGTATCAATGATTACTGGTGTTTGGAAACTGAACTGTTTGGAGTATTTGTGGACATAATGGAATTTGAAAATCTCCAAGAATTACTCTCTGGAAGCATTTATTGTGAGAAGACACATTTTTTTGTCATCCTTATGGTGTTTTGCTTTGAGGGCTTTTTCAGGAGTCTGTAGTGGATTGCCAATGATATTGAATTCCTCTGTTGCAGTGACTTTGTATTTTTTTTTCTTATTTCCTCCTTAATCCTTATTTTGATGAATTTTTGTCTCATCAAAAACAGATCCTGGAAATAACTAGTACCTGTAGACTGATCGGTAGGGTTGCAACTATTAGAGTTTCACCACTTATTGGTGGTCTGATGTTCCTCTGTTTCTCATATAACGTTGTAAATGTCCATAAATAAGTGAAGTTAAGTTCTTTGATTTTGAATTAATAGATCATTATTCTGACTGGGAGAACCATGAGCTATCAGCTTTGCTTGGAGAGCTGTATACCTCCTGGAAGTGTAGGGTGTTGCATGCACAAAATTTTCATAAGGGTTCAAAACTACTGATCGAATATGATACTTAGACCTCATTACCTTGAAGGTTAGCTGCAAGAAATTTTAGAAACCAAAGCCATTGAAATGGAAGTGTGTTGATTTAACTGTACATTGTCTGTTCATTTTTCCTTTCATTGGTTGATATCTTTTTACATCAGGAATGCTACAAATGCATCCCTTGATTGTGCCACTTTTATTGAAATTTATGATTATAGCCTTTGGTCATTCCGTTGCTTGGATCTGAAAAAATGTTTTCCTATACATTATTATTTTTTTAGATTACTGTTGAAAACAATTTAGCCATTTTGAGGCTGGAATTGACTTGTAATAATCTAGAGAATTCAAAAAATGTTTGGCATTGATATTTATTGTATGTTTTGATCAGTGGCAAAAAGAACATCGGTGTTTGATGATCCAACTCTGGAGATCCAAGAGTTGACAGCAGTAATAAAACAAGATATTACTGTGCTTAATTCAGCTGTAGTAGACCTCCAACTCCTTTGCAGCTCCCAGAATGAAAGTGGAAACATCTCAAGTGATACTACAACTCATTCAACCACAGTTGTGGATAACCTAAAGAATCGCTTGATGACTGCTACAAAGGAGTTTAAAGAAGTCCTCACAATGCGGACAGAGGTAATTTGAAATTTGTTATTTAACACAAGAGGCAGCTCAATATTCTGTAATTGGATTATTGCTATTGTGATTTATTGTTTATGTTTTGAATTCTCTGTTTATGTACAGAATCTAAAGGTTCATGACAATCGAAGGCAGTTGTTTTCTTCCACTGCTTCAAAAGACTCCTCAAATCCCTTTGTTCGCCAGCGTCCACTTGCTTCCAGGACAGCTGCTAATGCATCACAGGCTCCTCCCCCTCCATGGGCCAATGGTTCTGTATCCTCATCCCAGTTATTTACCAGGTACAAGTTACAGAATTTGTTGCTATTAAGAGGTGTCCTATTAGGAAGTTGTGGTAGGAACAACCTTTAACCTCCTTTCCTTTTTCCTTATGCGCTAATTCATGAAATTTCCTTCCAATTTTGATGTGAAATTTTTTGGGCATGGGATGATTGTGATTCTGATACATGAGATTTTGGGGTCAAGAGACAAGAGTGTCTATTTTCCCACTGAAATCATCCGCCTTTTCCTTTGCAGCAAGCAGACAGATGTAGAGTCCCAGCCACTTTTGCAGCAGCAGCAGCAGCAAATGGTTCCACTACAAGACAGTTACATGCAGAGCAGAGCTGAAGCACTTCGTAATGTGGAGTCAACAATCCATGAGCTGAGCAACATCTTTACTCAACTAGCTACTATGGTTTCACAGCAAGGAGAGCTTGCAATAAGGTTTGTTATATGTTATGGTTTCCATCGCTAGAAATGAAGCTTTGATTAAGCAAATGCGTTTCAATATTTGCATACATATATGCATGAGGATTATCTGGACAGTTGTAGTACTTTTCAGCTCCTCCTATTGGGAACAGTTTGTGTGTCACTAAGTCCTAGACATGGCTGTCCTTTTCTTAAAGATGATTGTCATGTTGGCTGCTACTATCTGCCATTGCATGATATGATTGGGATTAGCAGCTTGAAAGGATCAAAATTCACCAGTACAAAAAAAAAGAACAAATCTACAAAATCATAAAAAAGGCCTTACTAAAAGCGAAAAAAGACCAAAGAAATTGTTTAAATTTATCTCCTTTTGTTTAGCAATGGTTTACAACTCACCTTATGGCACCTGCTGGCACAGGATTGACGAGAACATGGAGGAGACACTGTCAAATGTAGAAGGTGCGCAGGGCCAACTAGTCAGGTATCTTAACAGTATTTCATCCAACCGATGGCTGATGATGAAAATATTCCTTGTACTTGTTGTATTCCTCATGTTTTTTGTTTTTTTTGTGGCGTAAGGGTATACAAGAAAAATGCACTTGAAACGTATATTTCCCTTTCATTTTCCTGCTCGCGGTGCGTTATGTGTATTCTTGCCCTTGAAATTACGAATGCAAAGCATGTATGTATATTTGTACTATGAAATCAGGTCAAGGGGGCCTACCCATTTTTGACTTTTGACTTCAAACCTTGTTAATTTATTCCAAAAATCCTTCTGGTTAATGATAATTATTGTAATAGTAATAATAGGGCGTTGTGCATCGTGATTCCGATAGAGTTTCGTTACTTGGAGAGGATGAAGGCTTGCTTGCAAGCTTGAGAGGGTTTTGGCAAAGCTTCAGTGCTTGAAGAAAGCTTCTTTATTTTTATTATTATTATTATTATCATGAAAAGTCATAAAAAGTAAATTGCAACTCAATTTTTCTTGAAGTGAAAACTGAGAAAAATCTTACACTGGTTTTAAGGTTTAACTTTTAAGGTTATCCTATGTCATAGTAAGCTTACCATTTATTTCTACATGAGATGATTTGAAGACTAGGCTCTGTTTGGAAATGTGGGCTAACTCGTGATTCTAAAAAAATTATTTTTTTTATTAAAAATTATATTTGTTTTATGTTTTCGGATCGTTTTGATGTGCTGATCTCAAAAATAATTTTTTAAAAATAAAAAAATATCATTTTGATATATTTCTAAGTAAAAACTATTTTGAATTGCAACCGCAATCACATTTCCAAATCGGTTCTAAAAAAGTTTAATCTCCCATCAAAATTAGAGCCATTGTAGTCTAATAATAAATTTGAATTTTAGATCAAATCAACCTATCAAATAAAATAATAAAAAAGCTCAATTACACCAAAAAAATAAATCCTAATACATAGGTTTTTTTTTATACATAGCACCTAACACATCAATAGAAACTTGGGGTCCATTTTCAAACTCTAGATGGGATTTGTAGGATGAAAATGCTAGTGTCATAAAAAAAAAAAAAAAAAAAAAGTAAAAGAGATAAATCAAATCCAACTTAAATAACAATAATATAGAAAGAAAGAAAAACCTACAATATTGGCCTTGGTGCTAAATATGAGATAACAACAACACAATAACAACAATAATATAGAAAACCCTACAAAATAATTAATTTAAGATAATAGATGTGAAAAGGCTCTTAAATTAGAATATGAGTAGTTGGTTAGCCTTACTTTTTATTTAATGACTTATTAATTTGAGAAGCATAAATTGTCGGTTTGCCTCCACGTGATCCTTGACTTTTTGTTTGATGGTTTATTTTTATATGAAAAATAAAATCATATTATAATAATATCTCAATCACCCTTTTATTTATAAACACACAATTCATTCTACCTCTCCATACAAAATACTATTTACTATAATGATGTTTTGTTTTTCTTCTTTATTTTTTTTTTAATTTCACTTTAATCCTTTAATATTAGTTTTATTAAGGATTGAATTTTTTTTTTAATTTTTTTTTATGAGGTTATCTTGATTTTATAACCTATATCGCGAGTTTGACGATTTGACTTGAGTTTTTTTTCTAATTGATTTTTTTTTCATTTTCATCCTTAAATATTGAGTTTATTAAGAATTAAGTTTTGTGATTTGTTTTGAATTGCTTTCTATGAGGTTATTTTTGTCTCATGACTCGGGTCACGGGTTTGACGAGTTAACCTGGGTTGACTCGAGTCCTTTTTTTAATCGAATATTTTTTCAATTTCATCTTTTAACATTGGGTTAATTAGGAATTAGGCTTCATAATATGTTTTAATTTGCTTTCTATTAAATTATCTCGGTCTCATGACCCGGGTCGCGGGTTTGGCAAGTTATCTCATGTTGACTCGAGTAATTTTTTTGTACTTTTTTTAAAATATATTTTTTTAATCTCATTCTTAAATATTGGGTTTATTGGAAACCAGATTTGATATTTTGTTTTGATTTTCTTTCTATGGGTTATCTTTGTCTCATGATCTTGCAAGTGGATTGGTAGGTTAACTCAAGTTGACCCAAATCGATTCAATATATTGTCATCTCAATATTTAAAAAAATATCATCTTGAATATTTGTTTTGAGTCAAACTAAGTTTTTATCGGTTATCCGGGTTGTTTTTAAACCCACCAAGTTGGTCAGATTACATTGGGTCAATTCTCGTAAAGTTTAAAAAAATCTACTAGAAAAAACATTAGCAACGTCTAAATATTTTTTTATGTTAAAAAAAATTGATCTGATCCACAGTGTAGCACAACCTAATAATTAAAAAAAAAACCTAAATATCATGTCCCATTTTTCAAGCACACGAATGCTTTTTAACATATAAAAATAAATTAAGATCTCTAAAACCAATTTTATTCGATTTGGTCAAATCATATTAATTTAATATAGAAAAATCACCAAAACTTCACACAATTCATGCAAGGAATAACAAAATATTTAAGCAATATATAGATCCATGCAACACAAAATAAAGTTGAAATTTGAATTGAAAGTTTAAGAATAAAATATTTAATTACCTCAATTATAAGATCAGGGACTTAAACAGTAGAAAAACATGGACTAAATTGAACAAGATTGAAGATATTAAAACCAAAAGGAGTAAATGTTTGTAAAGGAGTAAGCAATACTTTTGATGATGTTGGAATGGGGTTGGTCTGGTGGCATTAGAATCGTCCAAGATGGACGATGATTATGGGCTGATGAGTCTTTAAGAAGGCGATGTGCAATTGAATTGGGGTGACAGTAATGAGGAAGAGAGAGAGAATTGTTCTTTAAAGGTTTAAGTTGGTTCATCCTCATATGTTTTAACCATTATTATTAAACTCGGGCCGGCCTGCGGGTTAACTCGGGATCTGGTGGCTAGACCGGTTTAGGTAAGGCAAAAAATTGGGATAAGCAAAAACCCGGCAAAACCCGATTGACCCATGACCTGGCAAAACCCAGTTGAGACCCGTTTTTTTTTCAAATGTGTTTTTTCTCCTAGTTAAAGACCTCTCTTTTTTATATTTTTTAGTTGGTTATTAACCCTTTTCAAAGTTCACTATATAAATACTAGAATAATATTTTATTTTTTCAATGTGGGATTTGAAGCCCTTTAGTATATATATTTTATGTTCACAAGAAAAAAGTTATGTTTTTTTTAATGTGGGATAAAAAACTTTTTGAAATAATCTTTTAAACTTCATTATTTATAACATGAATAGTATATATTCACATGAATTATTACTTAATTTTTTTATATGAAATATTAAAATTTTAAATATTTTTTTTTAATTTTTCTGGATTGACCCGGGTCAACCCATATAACCTCGAACTCAGTTTCTTGATCGGGTCAACCCTCAAGTTGGGTCCGATAACTATGATTTTAACTGTGTAATAGGATTTTTAATGGCAAAAACCATTTAGAAAAGCTAAATTGTTAATATAATTTTTTGAATAGTGTATATATGGTTTTTTTATGTGCACTCCAATAAAAAAAATATTTTAATAACTTATTTGTATTTTAATATATTTAATATTAGTACTTTTAGCTTTTTGAGAAAAGTTTAAGTGATGAAATAATGTTTTGGCTATTTTGATAAATACGTAGGAATGACTTTTTTTTACATAAAAGTCATTTTGGCTCTTTCATTGAAGCTGCAAAATCAAGAAAAAAAAACTAAAAAATTAATTTTTTTTTTTGCTCTCCCATTCAAAATGCTCTAAGAAGGTAGTGTGTAAAGCCCTAAATTAGTCATTCTAGAGTTTTTTTTCAGTTTATTTTTAATTGAAAAAAGCCTGAAGCTTAGATAAGCCAACGTCATTCTCTCTCTCTCTTTTTTTTTTTATGATATTGTTCAAATCAATTGAGTAAAAACCTCGATTTGTAAGGGTTTGAAGGGTTATTAAGTAATTTGGCATCACCACATGGCTTTTTTTAATTAGTTTATTTTTTTAAAAAAAAATTGTTAACCATTAATGTTCAGGTCAGTTTACACGCACCTCAACTAATCCCCTAAGACCCTGAAGTTAACGACCATGTAAGTCTCCGGTGGTCTTGATGTTTGTGGCATTTGAAGTAGTGATCTCTAGGGAGTAAATCTAAAGTCTGATCAGTTAAACTACCCCTCAGAATTATTAGTGTATTTTTATATTATGGGATTTGGTGTTAATGACTTGAGATTTTTTTTCTTGCACTAATGTGGCATTCGAGCCGCTGTAGTATTCACCATTAACCATATGAAGGCAAGCTAAAAGATAGGCATTTTATTGTAGCCATTTCATTGCTCACCGAGAAAGAAGATATTTATCACTAGGTATCAAAATGTTTTTGTCCCTATAAGTTTTTTATTTTTATATCTTCGGTCTCTCTATAGTTTTTGGTGTTAACATTTCAATGCTAAAAATTTATTTACTCACATTTTACTTTTAAGATGAGAAAATATCAACAAAAAAAAAGGAGTTATTGTGGATTGCATTGTTCCTCTACAATGCAATTTTCATTATTCAGTAGGTATGGAAATGTTTTGATCCCTATAAGTTTATATTCTTACATCTTTGGTCCCTATAGTTTTTTGTGCTAACATTTCAATGCTAAAATTGTATTTACTCACATTTTACTTCATAAAAGTTGTGAGGAGAAGGTGGCCTAAAAAAAAGGAGAGAGAAAGGATTTTATTTAGCTACATTCCAAATATAAAAAAGGTTAGCATTGGTGTTGAGCTTATCTTGAAAACACAAGTTCAATAGAAATGATTTAGACATTTAATTATGTTAAAAAGGTAGATCAAGGCTCACAAAATTTGTTATTCAATTTGATTTTGAAATTTTAAACTGATTAAAGAGTGTTTTGGAGTTATAAATAAGATTATTGAGATAATTAAGATATTATTTTGGTGTTTTTATATAAAAATATGTTAAAATTTAAGTTTTAAAGTTCTAATAACTTGAACATTTATTTTTGATGGTCGGAATTAGTTGTAGTGGGTGACATGCCATCTACCTAGATAGATGACATTAACTTTTTTATAAGCTAGATGGTGGGCTTGACTTGTTAGGTCTAGGAACACCTTATTTTTTTTAAGGCTAGCCATCTCAGCTTGACTTTGCAAATCTAAACACATTTAGGCTTGGATTCTTTTAGCCCTTTATTTTTTTATTTAATTATTTATATTTAGAATAATTTTTCTTTAAATAAAATTATTAAAATGATATTTAAGAAATCATTCTATCATTCCAAAATTTTTAAATCAGAATAGAGATTTTTATAGTAATATTAGTAGTTACTTTATGAATGATTATATATGAACCTAACATGTAATGTTTTTTTTAAAATTACCCCTAAATATCTGATAATAATAAAATATATATTTGATCTTTTTATTATAAATTTTTTATATAGTTTCTTAAATTAATTATCTTTTCACACAACCATCTATAAATTATCAATACATGATTGTTTTTGAATTAAAACTTTTTTTTTTATCATAATAAGTTTTTGTTTGAAAAATCATGCTTCTAGTAAAGAGAAATATGTTTTTTTATCAAAACAAAAAAGAAATACACAAATAAGGATGGAGTATTTAATTAAAAAATATTTGTTTCCTCCCTAATTTAATTCATCGGATTCTTATGAATATTTATTTTAATTGTCTTTAAGTCTTTATTAAAAAAAAACATAATATTGATGAAAAGATATATTTTTGTCAAAAACAAAAAATAAATACATGAATAAGAAAAACAAATCTTGACTAAAGAAATATTATTTTTCCAGAATTAAATTGTTAGAATTCTTTTTAATATTTACTTTAATCTCTATTAAATTAAATAAAAATTGATTTTAAAAATAGCACAGTGGAATCACATGGGCATAATGGAGATAGCTTTATTTTAATTTACTTTCATAACTAATAAAATGAAATGACACCCTTGTGATTTTGCCATATTTTTTTCTTATCTCTCTACAAGTTTTCCTTTAACAATTGATTTGGATCTCATTATATATATCTTTTGCTATTCTAAAAAACAAAAAAAAAAAATTACATTTCTTTGACTAAGCATATTTTTTTCTTTTATATTTTTTTTTTTTATTATAAAATACAACCAAGAGCTAGTAAAATATCAAAAAGGCTATCAATCAAATATATATCAAAATGCTAGGGACATATTTTGAAAATGTTAAGCCATGAAGATATAATTAATTCTTTTTATGTTTTTATATTGTGTTGATATTAAAAATAAATTTTAAAAAATAAAAAATATATATTATTTTAATTTATTTTCAAGTGAAAAATATTTTAAAAAATAATAACTACCACGATGTTAAACTTTAAATTAGATTAGATAAGTAAACCATCTAACAGGTAGCCTAATGTTAAGAACTTGGGACCAAGAAGTTTGCTCTTTTTATGGTCTCAGGTTCGAACTCTGTGGTTACTAATATGATGACCACTAGAAACTTATATTGTCGTTAACGGTGAACACCCATGTTAATAAAAAAAATTAGATTAGATAAATAATTTTAGAAATTATTAGTGTACCTTACCAATAAATATTGTGTAAATCACTTATTATAATAATCAATATCATTTTACAGAATAATTCAATTGATATTTATCAGAATTAAAAATAAACACATCCAATATCTTCATGAAAAAGAATTAATATGACATGACAAAAACAGAACTTAACTATATTAATCAATTTTATATTCTTTGTTTATATATACATAAAACTTGGTACCAAGCAAGAATCGTTGCAATAACTACAAGGGCAAGCACATAAGATAACGGCAGCTTTAACGCCTGACTTGACTGTCTCGTTAGTCTATCCGTCCACCAGAATTCAAAAACTAAAATACTAAAATATTAGAGCGGGCATTTGAATTTGAATTTACATAACGGCCAAAAATCACTTTGTAGCTTGTCCTCCTCCTCCTCCTCCTCCTCCTCCTTAATTACTTCTTTTACTCTTACCTTACAGCTTCACCCTCTCCCAAAATGGCTTCTCTAGCTCCAGGAATCCTCTTAAAACTCCTCCAATCAATGAACTCCGCTGCCCGCGTCACCGGCGACCACCGATCCCCTCTTCTCCAAGTAATCGGCATCGTCCCTGCTCTCGCCGGCTCCGATCTCTGGCCTAACCAAGGCTTTTACGTCCAACTTTCCGACTCTCTCAACTCCACCTACGTCTCCCTCTCCGAACGCGATACCGACCTTATCCTCACGAATCGCCTTCAGCTAGGCCAATTTGTTTATATAGATCGCTTCGATTTCGATTCTCCTGTCCCTAGGGTTTCTGGAATCCGCCCTATCGCTGGCCGCCACTCCTTTGTCGGTACTCCAGAACCTCTCATTGCCCGAATCTCAGCTTCCAAGAAAGAGTTTGTGATTCAACCTGTCGCCGACTCCGAATACTCTGTGGATCCAATTGCCGTCTACTTATCCAACAACAAAAAATTCGACGAATTTCCAAGAAATGATCATAATAAGAAAGGCGAAGTGACGGCTAAAGTTACCAGACAAGCGCTTGCACCTCGAGATAATGTGATGGTGGATGAAACTGCTACTGCTAAGAGATTTTCATCTCCGGCTACTGCTAAGAGATTTTCATCTCCGGCTACTGCTAAGAGATTTTCATCTCCAGCTACTGCTAAGAGATCTGTTTCGGTTGGGAAGAAAAATGCCGCTTTGGTGGAGAGGGATCCTTCTCCTGCGGCCAAAGGGAAGAGATCAGCATCTCCAGTGCCGTCCAAATGTATGGTTCCGAGCTTGCTGGCTGCCAAGGAGGAAAACAGGAAAGTTGCAAGGGAGCCAGCAATTATTGTTCCATCCAGGTACAGGCAGCCATCTCCGAGTGGGAGGAAGCAGCCTTCTCCCAATGCTCGAAGGGCTTCGATTTCTCCAGGGAAAAGGCTTTCCGGAGTGAAACTTTCACCTGCTGTCTCGGACTCTGTTGGAAAGAAGAAGATTGCAAATATTGTCGCTGGGATTTCAAAAGTTTCAGAGGCGCTTGTTGGGTCTGCAAAGAGTAGTAGGAAGAATTGGGATGAGATACCAGCTGCGGTGGGTTCAGGGGAGATGAAAGAGAAGGGTGAAGCCAAGAAGAAACCGGATCTGCAAGCGATTTTGCGGACTCAGGTAATTTCCTATCTTACCTTTTCAACGCTTCGTAAGAAGCCTATGTTGAAGAGACTTCTTTTCAATGATGCCTATTACCCATTTCAGTTGTAATACTCTGTGAGTTTGATTACATGCCTTTGCAGTCTTGCTAGTATTACTGAGCTTTTACTTCCAAAATTGGTTGTTTTTAGTTCATTCAGAGAGGCAATGCTGAGGCTTTTCTCAGTCCAGAATCTGACTTCACAAGATGATATTTTCTTGAAATTGCAACCAGCATTCCTGAAAAAACGGTGGCTTTGGTAGCAGAATGTCCCCCAATACAAATATTTCATTTAATTTTAGGATTCAAACGTGGGGAAGCATTATTTTGATGCTCTATGAATGGTAGCTGCTCAGGCCTAGTTCAGTGGCTATTCTCCCAGTTCAATCAATAATATACTTCTGAATTCGTATTTGCTATATGGAATATATTTTCCCAAATACTCTTGGTCCGTCAACTCCCTTTAACTACTTACACCTTATGCTTTTGCACTGCCTTCTGTTCTATGTTTTCGATGTGAAGATAGATTGATTTATTTCATTTTAGGTTTAGGTCTGACCTTGCGTTGGTTGTTTCCCAGGCTGCCCTGTCTAGACGTCTAAGTGACGCGAACAGCCGACAATCAAATCAAGATGAGACTTCGAGTTATGAGAAAACAAAACCCAGTTCACCGGAAGGGTGTCTAGATAATAAGAATCCAACCTGTGCAGCTCTTGGATTCGTTGTACATGAGAAGAAATGGACTGATGGTAGTGTTCCATTAGATGCGGTCTCTTCAGAACTTGCAAAGTTTGGAAAGGTAAGAATAGCATTTAGGATGGATTATTTGTTTCATCCATTAATGAAGCAGAAATTTCGTTTGCCTTGGCAATAGCAGCAATGTATTTATCAGATTATTGGCAATTAGGCAAAATTGTTACAGTGATTGGGTAATGAAGCAAAAGTGCAAAAACAAACACACTCTAAATATTGACCAAGTCATCTCTGAATTAGCCGCTTACATTACATGAACAAAAAAAAATAGTTTTTTCACATGATGACTAAAATGCAGGAGGCTATGCAAAGGAGGGCTCTTGCTTCAACTGCTGCAGCTGAAGCATTGGAGGAAGCAATTGCTACGGAGTCTGTTGTTAGGAGTCTCAGGTAATGCTACTAGTGTGCATTTCTTTCTTGCACGTGCTCGCGCATGCACAGCTACAAACACAAACACAAACTTGTATAGATACATGGAAACTCATTTTTTTGTTCCAGGTTCCCGAGAACATTATAAGGTCACCTTAATGTTGCGTGTCACCATTAAGTTTTCATTCTATTTTTAACACAGATGCTGCATCTAATCATAACTCAACCCTATCTGTCAATCGCAGCATATTTTCAGAACTTGCTTCTTCATCCAAGGCTGGGAACCCTTTACCCACAATTGATCAATTTATCTCAATTTATGATGATGTTGTAAGATATAGTTCAATTGCTGAATCAGTCGCTGCTAGTCACTGCTCTGATCATGATACTACAGCAACTGAGAAATCAAAATCTGCTTCTTTATGGGTAGAAGCTGCCTTAGCTACTGATCTTGAGATTGTTTCTCTTCTGAGCAATCAGAAGAATGAACCTCCAACAGCTCTCCGAAGAAGTTTGTCCAAGAGACCACCTCAAAAGACCAGCTCGTTACCAACATTTGATCCTATTGTTGGGGTTTGGACAAGGGGCCATGGAATGAAGGAAACGGTAGAACTCTCTATGAAGTTGCAGGTTGAGATGCAAATGTGGTTTGTAAAGTTCATCGAGGAGTCCCTGGATGCTGGTTTTCGGGTGTTAGGGGAGTGTGCTAATAATGGAAGTAAATCATTGCCCCTTAACTCTAGCTCAATTGCAGCTGTCCTGTCCCAGTTGAAGAGAGTCAATGAATGGCTGGACCGCGTTGCATTGAAAGGGGATGAGCTTCTGACAGGAAAGATTGAGAAGCTGAAGAAAAAAATTTATGGATTTGTCATTCAGCATGTTGGAACTACATTTGATAACTCCTCCACCCCTGTCTAGTATCTCTTCTTTGTTTAAGTTCCGCTTAAACATAAACCCCATGCTACCTTCTCTTTCCTTTGCCCACCTGATCGGTTCTTAACCATAATATATCTTCTTATAACAATTTGCATTGCATCATTTTCATGGATATTGACTTGGAAAAGTATTATTGCAATTTATTTTTTAATTTAACGTCTTTAAATTTACTTATATTTTTAAATCTCCTTTATGTTTTCTCCCTCTTTGCAGCGTTTCCTTTTGGATTTTTGCTATACATATGCGAATTCCCTCCCTGCCCTGCATGTAATTAGTTATCCTTGTTAAAACCACGGTTTTCGATCACTCAATTTTAGTTGTAGATAAAGGACTAGTTCCATGTCTCTTGTTTTATATGATACTGAACTTTCCAGAATGAGCCGCCATTTCACTTAATTTATTATTTGCTTGGTCCTAACGGCACAACAAACATGAGGCCACTGTTTTTTTTTTTTTTTTTTGATAAAATGTTTGCTTTCAAGAGTATTTTTTATTTAAAAATATAAAAATATATTTTATTTTTTTTATTTTTAATATTATTATATTAAAATTATTAAAAAACACTATTTTTTTTTATTTTTATACTTTTAAAATTAAACATATCCAAACACAATTTTTATAAACAAACAGTATCGTAGTCACAATTATTTTAATAGACTGATGTAAAAAATAATTTTTTAAAAATTAAAAAATATATTATTTTTATATATTTTCAAATAAAAAAACACTTTGAAAAGTAATTACTACTACATTCACAAAAAAACCCTTTTAAGTTCAAATCTTGACATGAATACTTAATAGAATTTATTAATTTTTTTAATGCATTAAACTCATGTGAAAAACACATCCTTAAAATCTCTTTGATGGAGACTTAGTGCCTATTTGTTTATGCAGCTGCGGTTGCTTTTAAAGTAAATCGTAGCTTGTAAACGTTTGGTTAAGAGAAAAAAGCTACTTACTGTTCATGGGTCCCATAATAAATTGCGTGTGAAACGCAGGGCGAAGGAAAGCAGCTAATTGCTGCTTTCTTGCACGGATAAGAAGTTCAACCATGCTACATTGTTCAGTGAACAGTGTAGCATGCCTCCACTGTTCACTGCTACACTGTTCAGTGAACAGTTGAGGCATGCTCCACTGTTTTGGCCGGACCGGGTCCGGTCCAACGCGCAAAATGCACTGAACCGGGCCCAAACCAGTAAAATAAAAAAAAATTATTTTTTATTTTTTTAATTGTGTTTTATTCAAAAAACGAGTGTTTAACATTATTCAATGACACTACATAAATTAGACGAAGATCGCTTGATGACGTAGTATTTGCAGAATTTGATTGCAATCCTAATTTTGTTCCTAATTATATTTTACCTGATGTTGTTGCGCTTTTAAGAAACCAAGAAAACTCTCGGATGTATTTCAGACATGATGGAATTGTAGATAGTTTAATGGAATAATAAAAATTATTTTATATAAAATATTATTTATTTCATGATGTAATAACAATAGTTAAATCTACAATATTTAAATTAAAAACCATCAATATTAATATATATTTTTTAAAATTATTTTATAACCTCAATTTCAAAAGTATTCTTAACTAAACATATTAAACTACTTTTTATTCAACCTCAATTTCAACTACGGTTTTAATCAAACATACATAAATATCAAACCAACCTCAACCAAAAATACTTTTTATAAAACAATTTTTTTCAAACCGCTACCACAATACCACACATAAGCTGGTATAGGGATACCTCTATTATAAATAATTATGACTATATTTAACTATCAATAACTAGCGAGCAAGTAGGATTTTTTGAACAAAAATGATTTTGGTTTGAGTGTGGTAGTGATGTTAAAAAACACTTTTGAACTTGAAAACTAAACCTCACAGTATGAACCACGCTAGTAAGCTGATCAAATTTTTGATAAGAACCAAATCTATAAATTTTAGGCTATACATTTAGGTTGAGGTTAATAATTTATTAACACGAGTTAACCGAACAAAACTTGATGAATAAACATACACATACATACATAATTTTTTTTTCTTATTCCATTATATTTCACAATTTTCAATACTTAATAATAATATTAGAAACAAATAATGATTTTATATGTATTATCATTTTCGTTAATATAATATATTAGAATAGAAAACAATTATAAATATATATAACTATATACAATATTTTGTTATTCCAACTTATAAATATACATAAAGGTGTTTATGTAAAAATATCGTCGTTATCCAGAATTCTTGGACCAAGTTCTTCCCTTGATCAAGTCTCGAACAAATCATTTAAATTTAAAGTTATGTATTCATGAAATTTATTTTTTCACATTTTTTACTAGGACACAAACCTGAAGTGAAATGATAATTTAAGGAATAAATTCATTTTCGTGATATGTTCCATTAAGAAATTTTGGATATGATTTGGATTTTATACCTTTACCTTTCTTTTTTATTTAATTTAACACTATTATATTCTCTCATCTTTTTTTTTTATCTCATTCCATTTTAGACCACAAATATATTTAATTTAATTCTAAAACTGATTTTATCTTTATTAGGTTCAGTTTTATCTATATTTTTTTTCAATCTCGTACCAAACATTTTTAACACTTCATCCCTTTACCTTTTCTTTACATCATTAACACTCCATTCTTAAATTTTATCCCTTCATCATTTTTCCTCCAAAAATATCATCCATATCAAACACAACCTATGTATCATGTAATTATAAGTTTCTCATTACATATAAATACTCACCACTCTTTTCACAAATTCTAAAAGTCTAATACATATATGATGATTTTGATAATGATAGGGGAAATATGAAACTTAAACTAATAGAACAAGTATGAAAATATTACTATCATCTTTATTTACAAGTATAACTTGTGGTTTGATCACTAATTTGAGTCATTCACTGTGAAATGATTTATCGATTAAATGGAGGGAATGGCTAATTGTAGCTTTTTAGATTGTGGAAGATGTTTCAATACTTGATGTTAAATTTTAGTTTAAGTAGATTTTTTATATATATAAAAGATTGAGACTTTTTATTTTCTTGTTGGAACAACTTTTCTTTTTAAGAATCATGTTAGGACAATTTATTTAGGTATTATGTTGTGGATGAATATCTGAAAATGTTTTTAAAATATTTTATGTTGTCAAATTTATTTGGTTATTGTTAATGATATGAGTTATATGTTAATAATGTTTTTGTCCATATATGGTTGTTGTTAATGCATGTGGCACACAAACATTTTTCATATAGCATATTGACATAAATTTATTGAATCATTTAAGCGTTATAGCAAAGCATTTAAAGAATTCATGGCATACATAATGATTTATTATGTATTCATCAAAACTATATCAAATCAATGTTTTATTATTAATATATAACATATTGCTTAATTAATAATATCAATACTCAATGTTTATGTTATTATCAAAACATCATGAAAAACTTCAATAAATCATCATCGTAGTCATAAAGCTAACAATCTCCTTTTTTTATGAGGACAAAAACATTGATGCAATAAGCATATAATAAAACATAATAAAAGCATGTTCAATATATGCATCTCAAACTTCATATAATAAAGCATGTCAAGTATATTAATGTATGCATCTCAAACCTTTCCTCTCTTTTTTTGTCATCAGGCAAAAGGTACATAAATGTTTTCTCCTTTATATAAGACATGTTTTATAAAAACAGTTTTCTCTCTTTTGTTTGAAAGATTCTCTCCCCTTTTCTATTTAGAAAAAAATACCCCCATAATTTATCTTAAAATATATTTCTATTATTTAAAATTCTAATGCCAATTAAAAATGAAGTTCTGAAAAGCATATGCTAAAAGACAATTAAAAAACATCTGATGCCAAATGATTTGTGTTATATGCTCCCCTTAAAAAAATGATTCATCCAAATTAGCATAGGTAGATCATCACTATCAAATACATCATTCATAAAACAAAAAAGTCATTCAAAACATTAAATTCATCATTCATCACACAAAAATGTATGAAACATCAAATTCATCATCAATACAATCATAAAAACAAAATACAAAGGATGTTCATAAAAATAGAAATACAAATATTCATGAACAATATGAATTAAAGAGTTAATTATTGTTGTCGTCTTCATTCATAACGTCATCGATATCATCTGCATCAAGTCCTTCGATATCACCACTCAAGTGGTCGAGTTGCATCCAATGATACATGGTATCAACTCTTATATGGATACCCACAACTCTTCTATCTACCATTCTTACATCTTAATGCAACTCCGTGATATCTCCATAAAAGTCACTTATTTGTTTAAGAGTCTCACTTTACATATCATGAATGGATTGCAAGGTGATCAATGGAACACTCGATGAACCTTCTTCAAAGGTTGATTGAAGTTGATGTAAAGGCATAGGTTGTTGGTCTTTTATCGAGGATCGTTGTCTTGGACCTAGTTCTAATTTTCTAGCACTATGTTCCTTAGAAGGATCATAAATCCAAGTTTCATCAACACAAATCATTATTAATTCCTTTAATTTTGCAGCATTATAGTTATGGTCTCTTCCAATGTTATGATCGTCCTTATAGTCTAACACATTCACATCAAATATAATAAGGATTTTAGTTAAAATAACTTTATACACTAAGGCTCTTATTTGCCTTTCTTTAATTACATTTCTCATGTGTTTTAAAAATAAATAGGCTAAATCAAATGGCTTTCCATCCACTATACAAGCCATTATCCACAAATTCATAAATTTCAACTATTATTTATGTCCTCCTTTAAACAATGAAATCTAACTAATTATTGAATGTAAAATATACATTTCACAAGACAAAAGCATTGCAATAGTTCTTTCTCCATCATATAAGATTCTACCAAATATCAAAGAGAGTTGGGGTATTTGGTGCCTCAATAAATTGATGGGATGCATATGTTCTGGTAAAATCTCTCATAGGTATCTCCAAGACTTGAGCTAGAACATTTGAATTCAACTCTATTTTAACATTATAAACATAATTACTTATATAAATATCATCTCTCTTCTCTTTAACACTTAGATTTGAATAGAACATCCTAATAGAATTCTCATAAAAGATATCATCTATGCTAACCACATCCTTCTAACCAATGTTCTCAAAATAATTAACTACATTCATTCTTCCAAATCATCTCAATCCATATACCTTGGTGAAGCAATATGCCTAGTTTTAAAATTGTCATTATATCTCTTCTCAGCGTCTTCGAAGACAAAGAGATTGTTGTCAAATCTTTGAAAACTTCTCCTTCATGGAGTCTTCACTTTAGGCATTGTTCTTTCAAATGGAATTTCAAGAAATACAAGTTTGGGTTTTTGATTTTGTGGGTGCTTGAACACAAATTTAGTTGATTCTAAGGTGTTTTGAGTTAGGATTTAGTGTTTAATAGAAGTATGGAACCCTTAGTGATGATTTTGAGGGTTTAGGGTTTATATAAATAGAGATAAATGTTGTAGAAATTAAAAGGAGTTGAGTTTTAGAAGAGAGAAATGTAGGTGCAGTTTATATACTATACAAAATGGTTTGGCCATTTTGAGAATCGTGATTTTTCGTGTTTTCACTTGTTTCTTCCATGATTCAAACTTAGTTGATACTAACCATATTTTTCCATATAAGTGGTCATCTAAACCTAAAAAATCCACATCAAATGACTTGAATTTTGACAATTGATTGATTTTTATATTGCTCAAGTTTTAACACATATATGCACAAATAAATGTAAGTATAAAGTTCAAGTTTAAATGTCACTATCATGCTTCTAGTGTGTCATACAAATAATAACTAAACTAAGATAAATTAGCTAAGATTCAGATCATTAACCTCTAGTAGTAGTTTCTTATGAAGTTGAATGACATCACCATAGATTGTTGAAAGACTTGTTCATGCTCCCAAAAACCTTGTGGAATAGATCCTATTGGTGATTGGTGATGATAGCCGTATTATAGTTAAAATCTTGGCATTGGCTTCATATTCGCTTAACCTCCAAGTATCGGGTACACGTTGCTCTATTGTTTTGTGTATTATTGAGATTAATACACATTTCTTCTTGGTCCTTGGTTGATATTTTGGACCATATGATTTATCATTTCAAAAGACCTTGTGCTTATAGGTTTTGGTTGTTCTCTCATTTAATACCTTTGGGGTTGAGGCCTTAGATGTTATTGTGGCACATTCCTCTTCACATTGATGTTGATGAATGAAGGTTTAACATTTTTGCTACCACCATTCTTTCAATGCAAATTTCTTCCAACTTGGCATTTTTAGAACTAAGGCTTTTCTCGCCTTTGCCATTTTTTTTTTGCAATTTGCCTCGTAATTATTGATTTTGAAATTAAGGCCTTGCTTGTCCATGACTCATGTTCCTTCTTTGTTGGAACACTTTCCTTGCTCCTATATTCCTAGAATTCATATAAGAAGCATTTTTAGATACTCTTTTAATGTTGAGTCCTTGTTTGTTAGGCATTGTACCTTTCAGTACCCACAACATATTTTTTAGAATGTCATTTTTCTTTAATCTATATTTATATGATAAATGGCCTTTCTTGTTGCAAAAATCACATGTAGAAAAACAACTATACATGGAAGATTGATTAACATGCTTATTCAATTTTTGTTTTTCTACACAATTAAAACCCAAACCACTTTTACTTAGGCTCTTGTTTTGTCCTCTTAATAAAAAATCCAAGTCATCTCTACCTTGGGTAAAGTTGGCTAAACTTGAAGTTAAGTTTTCAACTTGTTTTCTAAGAGCATCATTTTTATTTTTCAAATCCTTTAAATAAAAGAAACAACTAGCAATACCACATAATGATTCATTTACTTAAGTCAATTTATCATATTTTTCAAGAAAATCATTATTTTTATTTGTTATATTTTCATGCATATTTTCCAAGTTTTTATTAGTCTTTTATACATCTTGTTCTTTTATGTAAGTCTTCAAAGTAATCAAGTCATCAAAACTCATATCGACATTTTCATCTTGTTTAATGGAGTTTAAGTTAGGTGAGTGTATATCATCTTCTTCATATACTATTGTTCTAGAAAAATCTAGTTCACTGATGTTCATGATCTTGAACTCTAAGATGGTTAAGTCATATAGCAAGAGCATAAGCTCTAATACCAATTATAGGACCCTAGAGGGATAGTGAACCTAGAAGGGAGTGAATTAGGTATACAACGTAAAGCTACAAATTAAAATTTTTTTACCTAATAACATGCAATTATATATACTCAAGCAAAAGTGGAAACAATTAACAATATAAATGTGGTAATTAAAGAGTGAAAGTTTAGAGAGAGAGCACCAAATTTTATAAAGGTTTGTCAAATCACATACTCATTTCCTTGAACTTTCATTCAAAAGTTCCACTATCTCACACCAGTCTTTTTAGCAGGTGAGATCAAATCTTTACACAATCTTTTTACAGGTGCAGGACCAAACCCAATTCTTTTGTGGGCTTAGGATGAAATTTTTATCCCTAATTTTTTTTGCGAGCTAAAGACTAAAAAACCTTTCACCAATACTTGTTGAATGACAAGTATTAAACCATTCATAATTTTGTTTTTAAAAGACTTCCCTAAGTGTTTAGAGTGTCACTTACACTTTCCACAATATACTCTCTTAGAAGAGTTGATTAGAATAACAATTAAGCTCTTTAGAGGATTTTGTCAATTCACACTTAACCTTGTTTTTTGATGATTACAAATAAAAAAAAATGGTGTTATAAGTTGTTTTTTAGAGAGAGTATGCATAGATTTTTGCCTTAGAAGTTCCACACTTGTTTTGGTCAAGTGAACGGCTATTTATAGGCTTAAAAAAGAAATTAGCCATTGGACATGGTGTTTTGCCCATTAGAGAATCAGTTATACTATTTTTAGAATCGGCCGGACCATCTTGAATTACCTTTGGAATTTTTCCAGAAACGAACTAGCTATTTTGAAAAACAATTGGACTGTTTTGACTACTGTCTTGGTTTTGTCCTATTTTTGTGTTTTGATCTTTTCTTGATTTTCTTTTGTTCTTTTAGGTTTGTTTAGGTTATATGGGTATTACAAAGTGTCATAAACAAGTCGAGTGATATTTGAAAAATCACTACTACAAAATCTAGATCAGTGAAGTCGATAACCGTTATATTTACAAGTTCTTCGTTCTTCGCCTTTGCGAATTCTTTCCTTACTTTTTTGATGATTTCTTGAATGATATAAACGTGTCTAAATCATCGCAATATATATATATATATATATATATATATATATATATATATATATATATATATTGTGTGATTTACTTAAAACAAGATTAGTGCATATGGCACACAAGCATGTTTCGTGTAGCATATTGGCATATATTTATTAAATCATTTAAGCATTATAACAGGCACTTAAAATCTTCATGGCATACATCTAAACTATATCAAATCAATGTTTTATTATTAAGATATAATATATTGCTTAATTAATAATGTCAATATTCAATGTTTATGTTATCATCAAAACATCATGAAAAACTTCATTAAATCATCATCGTAGCTATAAGATTAAAAGATTACAATATGAGTTTTTTTTATCTGGATTTTGTTATTGTTATTCTAGAATTTGTAATCATGGATATACATTGACATCACTATACACTTATACATACTCAAAATTCTTCACTAACATACTGGCATTGTTTAATTTACTAATAAAATATCATTTATATGCACATTTGGACACAACCTAATAATTATGTATTGTGTAGCTTTCTTTAATAAATCAAGATCTAGTCCCGATAACTCTAGTTTACTTACTTATATTAAAGTTTGTGTTATGAGATATATACTGAAATGAGAGTGCTTCTATATTTATATATAATATTAAATTTTAATGATAAATTAAACTTTCCTAATTAAAATTAACAAACAATAAAAGAGGGGGCGCTTATATTGTGCATAACCTCACAAAACACTATTCATTTTAATAGTGCTTTATTTAAAAAAAAACGTATGTTTTTTTTCAATTTTAATTTTATCCTTCAACATTTAGTTTGTTAGGGATTGAGTTTTATGATTTGTTTTATATGAAGCTATCCCAACTTCATGACCTAAGTTGCGAGTTAAGTGAATTAACACATTTGACTCATGCTTTTTTTTAATTGGTTTTTTTTTCCAATGTTATCCTTTAGTTTTTTTCTTGATTATGAATTAGTTTTCATTATTTGTTTTGATTTGCTTTCTATGAGGTTATTTTGGTTTTATGACTCAAGTCACAGATTTGACAGGTTACCCCTAGTTGACCTGGGTAATTTTTAAATTGATTTTTTTATTTTTTCTCCTTTAATAGTGTGTTGATTGAGAATTGTGCTCTATAATTTGTTTCGATTTGCTTTCGATGGGGTTATCACAACCTCATGACCCGGGTTGCGAGTTTGATAGGTTAACCTAGGTTGACTCGAGTTATTTTTTTATTTTCTTTTTATGAGGTTATCATGGTCTCATAACCTGAGTCATGAATTTGGTCGGTTTACTCAGGTTGTTTTTTAATTAATTTTTTTTCAATTTCATCCTTTAACATTAAGTTGATTAAGAATTAAATTTCATAATTTATTCCAATTTACTTTCTATGGAGCTATACCAATCCCATGACTCAAATCACGGGTTTGATATATTAACCTGGATTGACTCAAGTTATTTTTTGTTTTTTTTTTAATTTCATTCATTGACATTAGGTTGATTTAAAATTAGGCTTCATAATTTGTTTAAATTTGTCATTTATGAAGAAAGGGAAATGGTGTATAAAGAGAGGGAAATCGTGTTTAGAGAGATAAAGAGAGTTTTTAATTTGTCATTTATAAGTGTTTATGATATACTATATATGTGGGTAGTTTAGTCATTTAATCTAATTTGAAAATTTGTGTTGGCCCAGAATGTAAATTGTAATATTCAAAAGAATAGAGATAAAATGAAAAAATAACTAAACTACGAAATAATCTAGGTAATTTTTCCTAGTAAAAATAAAATTGAGAATTACATAAATGAAAGGATGACATAAGGTGTCTAGGTAATCAAGAGATTAAAAAGAAACAAAGTGAATGTTAAAGTTGACTTGATTAAGGGCAATTTTTATAGATATTTTAAGGCATTATAATAGTAGTGTGTTCATATACATATTCTTACTATATAAAAAAATAAAAAGCCTTAGTGTTTCACTATGCACCTAAACACATATTATTGAGGATTGAAATAATAAAATGATCATTTTGCCCTTCTCAAACAAAATCATTTAAATAGTTATTAAGGGAAAAACAATCTTTTCAATTGGGTTTATTTGTTATTATCATATTGATCAATGACAAATTATTCCTTTCACATTTTAGATGTATAATGAAATGACTTGCATAACCCTTAAAAGCAAAAAACAATTGTGGTACAAGGAGTTTTTGGTCTTTTAATGCTTTGGTTGCATAGTAAAATAATTAAATTTACCTTAAAAGCAGAAAAATCAAAACTAACATCTAGGTTTATATATATATATATATATATATATATATATTCATCATGGTTTTTTAGTTATAATTAACTTGAAAGAGGGGCAATTCATTCTTTTAACAAATATATAAAAAATAAAAGTGATTGGTGTATGGTGTCCACGCTTTTTGAGTGCCATTCTTGACATTTCTTAGCTGTCAAATACGCTTTCCACGACAATGTTGGAAGCGTTGTGTCATGCTCTTCTTAGTAGCTAGGAGCATGTGCGTGGCAAAGCATCAATTAGGCTTTGATGAACTTTCTTTCCCCGCCTCTTTTCTCTCTCCTTGACTTGGGTTTCATGCCAACTCTTCTAAAATATTAAATATGTCTTTCTAGTTTGTATTTGTATCAATTATGATCTTCATTCTTTTGATTATTATTTATTTTACTTTTGATACTTTTTTAAGTTGATTTTTTTCGATTTCGCTCCTCAGCATTTTGTTTCATTTAATTTTTATATCTAATTTGGTCCTTATTTTTTCTATTTTTATTTTTGTTCAACTGAGTCCCTTGTTAATTTCTTTCATTTAGTTTTTATACCAGATTGGTCCTCATTGTTTTGTTTTTAAATTTTTGATGATTAGAGACTTTGCTTCGTGACTTTCTCGTGTTTGCCTTCAATTAAGTAATCTTGGTCTCATAATCCAGGTCAATGATTTTGAAGATTAGCCCGATTTAACTTTGGTTTTTAAGCCTTTTTTTAAATTGTTTTTTCTTTTCAATTTTATCCTTCAACATTAAGTGATTTGTTTTGCTTTTCTTTATGTGGGGTTATACTGATCTCATATTTCAGGTCACGAGTTAGTTGAGTTAACTTGGGTTGACTCATTTTTTTTTACTTTGTTTAAATTGACTTTTTTCAGTTTTGCTTTTCACCATTTAATTTGCTTAGGAGTTGATCTCTATTTTTTTTATTTAATTTCTTTTGTATGGGGTTATCCCGGTCTCACGATTGAGCCGTGAATTTTACATGCTAACTCGAGTTAGATTTATTTATCCTTTTTAAAAACTGATTCTTTTTAGTTCATCCTTTATCGTTTGCTATGCTAATAATTTAGTTTTTGATTTTTTTGATAAGGTTATCTTGTTCTCGTTTAATTTTTGCTTTAATATCAAATAAGATTATTGAGATCTTTTAAGAATATTTAGAGGGTATATTTCATAATATTGGCTAGTCTTATTTTTTTATTAGTCATTGACCTTTTTTTTTTATTGTCGTTGGTTTTTTTTTAATCATATTATTAAATTAATTATTATTGAATATTTTTTAATTAATAACTCGGGTCCTGATTTTTTTTTTGCTTCTTTAAAAATGCTATTATTGCCGGCATTATTGTTTGACATTAAAAAGATTTGGCCCGTTTAATTAAGGGTGATCATTTTCGGTTCGGTTCGGTTTTTATAAAAAAAAAGTAACCAAAACCGGTTCTGAAACCGGTGCAACTGACCGGTTTCGGTTTTGTTCAGTTATTTTGGGAAAAAAACCGGTTTGGCTCTGTTTTTCCGGTTTGACTCGATTTTTTTCCGGTTTGGCTCGGTTTTTTCTAGTTTGGCTCGGTTTTTTTCCGGTGTTTTTCGGTTTGGGTTTGGTTCGGTTCGGTTTCAGGCTTATAAAACCGAAACTGAACCGAACCGGTTGGTTTTTTTCAAAATTTTAATTGGTTTAATCGGTTTTTTTCACGGTTTGGTTTTTTCTGTTATTTTTTTTTTCCGGTTTTCTTGGTTTAATTAGTTTTTTAATTTTTGTGCTGACCCTACATTCAATGGTATAAAACAGAACACCTATCTAGTTACTTCAATTTAGTATACCATATTAGCTTATCTTATCACTCGGTAACTTTATATAATATTTCCTAATTGTACTAATTATTAAGATTATGGCACAATTATAATTCAAAAGTACACTGTTGTTCTTAAGAAGTTTCATTTTGTAATAAGTGGGTGTTTATGAATTACTAAAGTAGATTCACTTACTGCACCATAAAAATTATCTTATTTTTTCATAATTTAACTAATTGCATCATAATTGTTATAACTATGAATAATTAAGTACACTTTCAATAAAAAAAGTTAATTAATTACAATTTCAATAAAAAAAAGTTGACTTATTACATAGATAATAGAGAAGGAAAAAATTGAGTTACTTTGTAAGAAAATATTTGTAAGTGATTACGAAATAATAAGTATTTATACTTGTCACATCATAACCTTTTTTTAATACTTCATAGACTTAAAAAATACTATAATTATAATATCATCAAGCAACCAATAACAAGTATATATTCTTATTCTATCTTTCTTTAGAATATTGTTATTTTTTTTAAATATTTTTCACTTAAAAATATATAAAAATAATATTTTTTATTTTTTTAAATTATTCTTAACTTCAAAATAATTTAAAAAATAAAAATATTGATAAATAAAAAAATTCTTAAATTTTTATAAAATAATTTTTAAAATATAATTCCATGGTACAGGGAATTCTAGCCTAAAATTTGACCAAAAGAAAGAAAGAAGAAGACCTGATGACGAAAAGAAAAGGTAAACCTAAAATTTCGTCTCTAATCTGTATACCTATTCAAAATTGAGTCGCAAACTAAAATCCTTTTATCAGTTAGGTCCTGATAATGTCACTTAACATTTTCAGTCTAGCATCAATATGTTAAATAAATTCCACAAAACTACATTAAGTACTTTATTTTATAAAAAAATGTTAAATGAAGAATTAACAAACATTATTAATTGAAAATTAGGAGTAATGTTATACTAATAAAATTTAAAATTTTCGTAAAATCATATACTTATTTTCATAAAAAATCAATTATTTATCATTTCCAAGACCTCCCTACACGTTATTATTAATTAGTATTTTTAAGAGTTTATTTATTTTTGTATTTTAAAAGTTTTTTTAAAATATTTAAATTTATTTATTTTTGGTGCTTTTAGATTATTTTGATGTGCTGATGTCAAAAATAAATTTTAAAAAATAAAAAATATATTATTTTAATGTATTTATAAACGAAAAATATTTTAAAAAATAACCACTACTACAATGTCAAATGGGATTTAAAAATGTTTGGTGTGAAAAGTTTGTTTATAAATTGAAAATCATTTTTCAATTGAAAAAGATATAAAAGATTGGAGACCTAATTGATAATAGGTTTTGAATTGGTACCCAAATGATAAAAACCATATAGATAAGGGACTAGATAAGGTTTCTCCAAAACAATACCAAAGCACGAGCTCCATTTCTTCCTTTCTCGTCTTCTTCCTCCTAGCTGTCAAAATAAAAATTAAAAAAAAAATCCTTCAATCAACTTTGAGAATTTGAGATCTAACCTCAAATTCTAAAGCTGATTTAAATTATCAAAAGTTTCCATGGTAATAGAATTCTTGTTAGGTACAGTAAAAGTATCGGTGATCGATCCAATCGGAAAATCGAATCGGCAATCACGGCCTTAAACTGGGTGCGAATCAGTCCCGGTCTCACACCGAAGCCGGCGTGGGCCTATTCTTCTTTCTCCGCTCTAACAATGTCCCTCGCGCTCACACGCTCTACTATCTAGAACAACAACAATCCGTCACTCGCCACGATCGCAACCGTCCGGTTATGGAATCCGCTTCTTCTTCTTCTTCTTCTTCTTCTTCCATCTCTACCCCTCCTCTTCAAGAAGAGCCTGAGTACCTTGCACGCTACCTGGTGGTAAAACATTCGTGGCGTGGGCGGTACAAGAGGATTCTTTGTATTTCTAATGTTTCGATTATCACCTTAGACCCGAACACGCTCTCCGTAACTAATTCTTACGACGCTGGCGCTGATTTCGAGAGCGCTTCGGCAATTATTGGAAGAGATGAGAATTCTAGTGAGTTTAATTTGAGTGTGAGGACTGATGGTAAAGGTAAATTCAAGGCGATTAAGTTTTCGTCCAAGTTTAGAGCTAGCATTTTGACTGAGCTGCATCGGATTCGATGGAATAGGCTTGCTCCTGTTGCTGAATTCCCGGTTTTGCATCTCAGGAGAAAGCCTAAAGACTGGGTTCTTTTCGTAAGTCACTCTTTTCTTTCCGTCAATTTTGATTGAGCAACCACACACACCCACACACACACACACACATGTATGTATTTAGCTATTACTCATGTAAGATTACTTTATATGATTTCTAGCAAAATATTCATCTAGAGTTCTCAAGTTTCTAATTTTGATATGCTAGTTTGTGAAATTTTATGATTTAATATATGGATATTTTATTCTTTGTTCAAATGCAGAAAATGAAAATTACTCGTGTTGGAGTTGAGCTGATTGAGTTAAAAACTGGAGACCTTCGCTGGTGTTTAGATTTTAGAGACATGAGTTCGCCAGCTATCATGCTTCTTGCTGATGCATATGGAAATAAAGGTGGTGATCATGGAGGTTTTGTTCTCTGCCCTTCATATGGCAGAAAATCCAAAGCTTTCCAAGCTGCTTCAGGAACCACGAATGCTGCAATTATTTCAAACTTGGTATGAACATTAGTTTATGATTTCATTCTTATATGTATTTGTAGTGCTTCAGTGTCTTGTGTGAAGATCCCTTTTGCTCCATAGCTTCCCTCTCATTAAGATGCGAAATACACCAGAGATCATTTATTGAGTGTGCTTTTGCAGACTAAAACTGCCAAGTCCACGGTTGGGGTCTCACTATCTGTGGACAGTTCTCAATCCCTGAGTGCAGAAGAGTATTTAAATCGAAGAGGTATCTCATTATTAAAAATACACCATTACCTTTTTTTCATGTCTATGATTTCTTCATCTGTTTTTTCTTTGTTGTTTCTCTTAATTTATCCATGTCTCTTTATTTTCAAATTATAGCAAAAGAAGCAGTTGGAGAAAAGGAGACCCCATTTGGGCATTGGTCTGTGACAAGGTTGCGTTCTGCTGCTCATGGAACTTTAAATGTTCCTGGATTGAGTTTGGGAGTTGGTCCAAAAGGGGGACTTGGAGAGCATGGCGATGCTGTCTCTCGCCAGCTCATTTTAACAAAGGGTTCACTCGTTGAAAGGCGCCATGATAACTATGAAGTAAGTTGATGAAAAATCTTAACTACAATTTGAGTGAGGTGTTGTGGGCAATGCTGATAATTTGTACATCCATTAAGGTTGGTCTTATGCATCAGCTGTTAACAATTTGCACCAAATGAGTGGGTTTTATTTCACATTTAAGTGCATGTGCATGGTGGTATAAAAGTATGCCATACTTGATAGAATTGTATCAAATGCTGAATATCTTCATTAGATGCGTTCAGGTTGTTATTGTTCGTCCTTTGTCTGCTGTAAGTTCCCTTGTACGATTTGCTGAGGAGCCCCAAATGTTTGCCATTGAGTTCAATGATGGGTGCCCCATCCATGTGAGCATTGCTTGGCTTCCTTTTGAAATTTTATGTGCTCTTGGTGGAAAGTTCCTAATGTGTGTTTCATGGCTACAGGTCTATGCAAGCACGTCTCGGGATAGCTTACTAGCTGCAGTTCGGGATGTGTTGCAAACAGAAGTAGGTATTTGTTCCTGTTGGATGTGGATAGGTTACTTAGTGTAAAAGTTTATATGCATGATTCCAATTTGATAAACTTTCAAGCTTATCAGTGGCATGCGCATTCAACAGGAAAGTTTAATGTGGTGTTGTGGTTGATCTTTTGAGTATACTTGTGCAGGGACAGCGCCCAGTAACTGTATTACCAAGGCTGACAATGCCTGGTCATCGTATTGATCCACCTTGTGGGAGGGTCCATTTACTATCAGGGTCACAACGTCAAATTGCTGATGTGGAAAGTACATCCTTGCATTTGAAACACTTAGCCGCAGCTGCTAAAGATGCTGTAGCTGAAGGTGGTTCAATTCCTGGTTCAAGAGCTAAATTGTGGCGTAGAATAAGGGAGTTCAATGCTTGTATTCCATATAGTGGTGTTCCTATTAACATTGATGTGCCTGAGGTAACTTTGATGGCCTTGATCACAATGCTTCCAGCTACACCAAATCTTCCTCCAGAGTCTCCTCCGTTGCCTCCACCTTCTTCTAAAGCAGCTGCAACAGTGATGGGTTTCATTGCTTGTTTACGTAGATTATTGGCTTCAAGAAGTGCAGCTTCACATGTGATGTCTTTTCCTGCTGCTGTTGGAAGAATAATGGGTTTACTTAGAAATGGTTCTGAGGGCGTTGCTGCTGAAGCTGCAGGGCTGGTCACAGCTCTCATCGGTGGTGGCACTGGAGATGCAAGTTTATTAGCAGATTCTAAAGGAGAGAAACATGCCACTATAATGCATGCAAAATCTGTTTTGTTTGCTCATAATGGTTATGTTGTCATCCTCGTCAACAGATTGAAACCTATGTCTATATCACCTCTACTGTCAATGGCTGTTGTTGAAGTTCTCGAGGCCATGATATGCGAACCACATGGTGAAACTACTCAATACACAGTTTTTGTTGAATTGTTGCGCCAAGTAGCTGGTTTGCGCCGGCGCTTATTTTCGTTGTTTGGGCATCCTGCTGAAAGTGTAAGGGAAATAGTTGCTGTGATCATGCGCACAATTGCAGAAGAGGATGCAATTGCAGCAGAGTCTATGCGTGATGCTGCTTTACGTGATGGTGCTTTACTGAGGCACTTATCACATGCATTTTTCAGTCCTGCAGGTGAGCGACGTGAAGTTAGTCGACAGCTTGTTGCTCTTTGGGCAGATTCCTATCAACCAGCTCTGGATCTATTATCTAGAGTTTTGCCTCCTGGCCATGTTGCTTATCTGCACACACGATCTGATGGAGCCCAACTTGAAGAAGACAATCGAGAAGGAACATTGATCAGTAGAAGACAGAGGCGTTTACTTCAGCAGAGGAAAGGTCGTGCTGGGAGAGGAATTGCCTCTCAAGAGCATTCCTTGCCTCCTGTTAATAATTATGAAGTTGGTGATCCCGTGAGGCAGATAAATGCTGGAGGTTTAAGAGGATCAGATAACTATAAAAAATCTTCTCTAGATGCAAATTCTGGACAGTCATCAGCTGCTCATGCCATTGAAAATTTGACTAATAATGTTGCCTCTACAGGATATCCGCAAAATGATCATTCACCTATCATTGCTTCAGCAGATGCACGGATGACCAATATGCACGAGGAGTCAGAACCAAATGCCTCAAATTCAGTTGACTCTGATGCATGTGGGCCTGGTGTTCAGAATACAGACCTTCCAGCTCCTGCACAGGTTGTTGTGAAGAATACACCTGTGGGTTCTGGTCAGCTGCTTTGTAATTGGCATGAATTTTGGCGAGCTTTTAGCCTTGATCATAATCGTGCTGATTTAATCTGGAATGAGCGCACAAGGCAAGAGCTGAGGGAGGCATTGAAGGCTGAGGTTAATAAACTAGATGCTGAGAAGGCGCGATCTGAGGATATTATTCCAGGAGGTGTGACAGCAGATGTGATGGCTGGGCAAGATAGCACACCACAGATATCTTGGAACTATACTGAGTTTTCTGTCAGTTATCCTAGTTTGTCCAAAGAAGTTTGTGTAGGACAATATTATCTGCGTTTGCTGCTTGACAGTAGCAGCAATGGCAGGGCTCAGGATTTTCCACTGCGTGATCCAGTTGCTTTCTTTAGGGCACTCTACCATCGGTTCTTATGTGATGCAGACATAGGACTTACAGTAGATGGCACTGTTCCTGATGAATTGGGTGCATCTGATGATTGGTGTGATATGGGAAGATTAGATGGTTTTGGGGGAGGGGGAGGCTCTTCAGTTAGGGAGCTTTGTGCAAGAGCAATGGCAATTGTCTATGAACAGCATTTCAGTACTATAGGTTCTTTTGAGGGTACTGCCCATGTTACAGTTCTCTTGGATAGAACAGATGACAGAGCTTTGAGGCACCGTCTTCTTCTTCTTCTAAAGGTATATTATGATTGATTTTTGTATTTGTTAAGTTGTATGAGTTTAGGTAATGCTATTTGCTAGTTCATCTTGTCATCTATGTTCCTCAGATGATTTAGTACCAATAACTATCATTGGATCAACTTGGGATGACTGCTTCTGCTTCCATGTTTGTTTGGTTTTCGGTGTTGAGAGAATTTTGTTTTCTTTCTTTGAGAGGGGCGGGGGCAGAATCTGAGACTGGCATTTATCCAAAAAATAATTGGTTATCTATGTCTAATACATGTGCAGGTTTTAATGAAGGTTTTATCTAATGTGGAGGCTTGTGTTTTGGTTGGGGGTTGTGTTTTGGCTGTTGATCTTCTGACAGTGGTTCATGAAGCTTCAGAAAGGACTTCTATTCCTTTACAATCTAATTTATTAGCTGCTACCGCTTTCATGGAGCCACTTAAAGAATGGATGTTTATTGACAACAATGGCACAGAAATTGGACCCTTGGAGAAGGATGCTATTAGAAGGTGCTGGTCGAAGAAAGACATTGATTGGTCAACTAAGTGCTGGGCATCTGGTATGTTAGAGTGGAAGAAATTGCGTGATATCCGTGAACTTCGTTGGGTATTAGCTACTCGTGTTCCTGTCCTCACGTCATTTCAGGTAGGTGTTATTTCCGGTGTGGGATTGATGGGGATCTTCATTGTGGTTGCTGTTGTTTTGCTTTTGTTTCTACCTCAATATTAAAATGAACAATGTTCTATGTTGCTTTCTTGTTTGGCTGTTGAGTACTTATTTGGTCAAATTCTTCCATGCATTTAACCCCTAATTGCTCAGTTTCTTTGTATTAGTTGTAAAATAGCATTTGAAATTATTTGTTTTGGAATGACAATTTTGAGGGCTTAATTGAGGGCGCAGGTGTGCATGTTTTAGTAAATTTGGTGCTTACAAATGAGTATCACAATCATTTAAAACTGACAGATTTTGTTGCATTCATGAAATATAGCCTGTGGTGCTGAATTACCATCCCTATTTTTTGATTAGGGTGCATATGAAGGGAAGCTAGATAACTGCTGCTTGCATTACACTGATTTTACCTGATCCGTTTTTTGTTTCTCTTGGTCATAAATCTTTCAAAAACAAAAGGACATGCATATGCAACATTCATGCATAAAAAAGATTTTGCCTATTTTTCCCTTTGTTTTTCTTTCCATCAATTCGCACTTGGCATATGTTTTTCCCTCATATATTATATTCTTATTGTTACCTGATAATTGGTGGATACTGTATCCAGGTAGGGGATGCAGCATTATCCATATTACATTTCATGGTATCTGCTCATTCAGATCTAGATGATGCTGGAGAAATAGTTACTCCAACCCCAAGGGTTAAGCGGATCTTGTCTAGTCCCCGCTGCCTTCCTCATATTGCACAGGTAATTTTCAGAGCTATCTTTTCATCCCTGAATGTTGAGTTCTTGTTGGTATAGCCTGCCATCTTTGATGCATTTGGAGGGTTATTAATACTGAGAATATTTGATTGGATTGGCATGCTTGTTTTTTTAGTTTCCGAGTCTTTAGACTAGGGGAACACGTTTTAGAGATGCATGTGTATGATAAAGAACAAAGAGGTCATTTGTCTTTTTTCCCATTCTTTTTATCTTCAACGGTTAAATTTTCAATAAATATACCTTTATCCTGAGATTTGATTTAAAGGTTTATGTTTCTAAGTTAATTGATGTCGGTTTTCATTTTATAAGCATGGTACAGTAGGCATTTAGTCTTGTTGCGGGCACTGTGCCAAGCATGGAAGAGGGAGTAAGTAGTTCTTTGAGTTTATGTCTCGACACACCAGAAAGAAAAAGAAAAAGGAAAAAGGAAAAAAGCAAAGATAAACCAAACTTCTATATCATTTTATCTGATGTCCGTGGATATTTTATGTTCATCAGTGAAAGCATTGCCTCTTGCATTAGCTACTGCTTGAGTGAATTGTGCTATCCATACCTATTATTTTTTTTCTGAATAAAGGCTATGCTTTCTGGGGAACCGAGTATTGTGGAGGCTGCTGCAGCTTTGCTGAAGGCCATCGTTACCAGAAATCCCAAGGCAATGGTACGTCTTTACAGCACTGGTGCATTTTATTTTTGCCTGGCATACCCTGGATCCAATCTCCTCTCCATCGCACAACTCTTTTATGCGACTCATGTCCATCAAGCATTCCATGGTGGGGAAGAAGCTGCAGTTTCCTCGTCATTGCCTCTTGCAAAACGCAGTGTGTTGGGTGGGCTTTTACCCGAATCCTTGCTGTATGTACTGGAGCGTAGTGGTCCATCTGCATTTGCAGCAGCAATGGTTTCTGATTCTGATACACCAGAGATTGTCTGGACTCACAAAATGCGTGCTGAAAATTTGATCCGTCAGGTATTTTAAAACTCCAAATGAGGCAAATACAGTGTGTAGCTCATTGCTTTTTTGTTGATGTCAAGGTCTCCAGTTGGCTACCTTTATGGAGGACATTTTAAAACTTGCATTTATCCTGTACTTTTCTTCTACAGGTTTTGCAACATCTTGGCGATTTTCCCCATAAATTGTCACAGCACTGTCATTCTTTATACGACTATGCTCCAATGCCACCAGTGACGTACCCAGAGTTAAGGGATGAAATGTGGTGTCACCGTTATTACCTTCGGAACCTCTGTGATGAGATTCGCTTTCCGAATTGGCCAATTGTTGAACATGTTGAGTTTTTGCAGTCATTACTGGTAATGTGGCGTGAAGAGTTAACACGAAGACCTATGGATCTTTCAGAAGAGGAAGCTTGCAGAATATTAGAGATATCCCTGGAAGATGTATCGAATGATGAAGCCAAAATGAAGTATTCTTCTGAGGACACAACTAACATAACAAAGCAGATTGAGAACATTGATGAAGAAAAGCTCAAGAGGCAATATAGGAAACTAGCAATGAAATACCATCCTGACAAAAATCCTGAGGGGAGGGAGAAGTTTCTTGCTGTGCAAAAAGCTTATGAGCGACTTCAGGTATACTGTAACTATAAAATACTTTATTATGCATGACTGTACAATGTGAATATTGCACCATTTAGATTACTGATGTTATATGAACAAACTGAATATTTCATGTTCTAGTACTCAGCAACTGAAGAGTTGATTCTCTATAATATTTATATTTGTACTAAAATCTTTAAATCATAAGATCAAAATCATTCATTTTTGTGTCTTTGCTTTGTTTTTCCTCATTTTTTCTGAAGGGTTTTTTTTTTTAAATTTTTTTTAAGTTTTAAGTTAGTCTGCACACACATGTATACCGAAATTTGCAACTTGATATGAATGGTTCACACATATTATGCTGCTTTGTTCCACGATGTTTTCCCTGCTATTTGGCGATCAGTTCAATCACAGCTCACTGTTTAGTCTGCCAATTAGCTTTGACTTATTTTACTGTTTATAGGCCACAATGCAAGGGTTGCAAGGTCCCCAGCCTTGGAGATTACTACTTTTATTGAAGGGACAATGTATTTTATACAGACGATATGGAGATGTGCTGGAGCCTTTTAAATATGCTGGCTACCCCATGTTGCTTAATGCTGTTACAGTGGACCAAGATGATAACAATTTCCTTTCTGCTGATAGAGCTCCTTTACTTGTTGCAGCATCAGAGCTTATTTGGCTGACGTAAATATCCCAGTTGCATTTTTTACTGTTTCTTGAATTGCTTCTAATAGACTTAAGAAGAGATTTTGACTAGCATTACTTCTTTCTACTACTACTGGATATTTAGGTGTGCTTCCTCTTCATTAAATGGTGAGGAGCTTGTAAGGGATGGTGGGATACAACTTGTTGCAACTCTTCTCTGCCGTTGCATGTTTGTAGTTCAGCCAACTACTCCTGCAAGTGAACCATCTGCTATTATTGTTACAAATGTGATGCGGACCTTTTCTGTCTTGAGTCGGTTTGAGAGTGCCAGAGCTGAGATGCTTCAATTTTCTGGTCTAGTAGAGGATATTGTGCACTGCACTGAACTTGAGCTTGTACCTGAAGCTGTGGATGCTGCGCTCCAGACTATCGCCCATGTTTCCGTGTCCTCTGAATTACAGGATGCCTTGTTAAGGGCTGGCGTGCTTTGGTAAGTCATCTCCTTTATTTTTCTGAACTATTGCTTCGCTTTTCATGTATACACACACACACACACACACCTTACACTTCTGCAACTTGACTGGATATTTATTTTCACTTGCTGGCATCCTTTAATATATAAATTTCTTGAGCTATACTATCTGATTTTATTTTTACTTTATCCCTTCTCTTGATTTTCCTGCTTGTGACGTGCATTGATCATTCTATTTTTTTAATCATGCGTCCCTGATGAGCACCCCAGGAAGGTTGTTTTCCATGTGATACTAATTAAATGGCAATATCACTATTTTTGCTTTTAATTTCACTATCTTTTGACCTAACCCCCTTGCCCCCCCCCCCCCCCCAAAAAAAAAATAAAAATTACTTTATGGATTATAATGATGTTTAATTTGGTTCTACATGCTGAATTCCTTGCTTCACTTGATTAAATTTCTCCATTTGTTGTTACCAAATCCAGTTCCAACATTCTGTTAGAATTCTGTGGTGGAACTCTCTTGTTTCTAGTTTTTGTATCAGATGATAAGTTACTATACAATTTTTCATCTACATAATAATCATCAAAGTCATCTGATCACTGTGCTGCATGATGAACCTGATTCTAGTTGTCACAATGCATTAAATATTGTGGGGTTGAAAAAAGAAGGATGGAACTAGACTTATTTTTGTAAGAGGGGTTTAAAGGAGACTGTCAAGCTAATAAGATAGATCCTGATATCAGATGGCCAATTCCCTGTCTTTTTAACTGAATTGAGGGTTTATTTTTCAGTCAACCAAAAAGAAAAAAAAAACTGAATGAGGGGTGATATGGCTTTTACTGTTCATGCCACTAATGTATTCATTTTAAACATTGAAATGTTAAAGTATACATTCTTATATGTCAAATTGGTTTCTTTTTAGGTACCTTTTTCCATTGTTGCTTCAGTATGACTCAACTGCTGAGGACTCTGATAAGACAGAGTCACTTGGTGTAGGTTCTAGTGTTCAAATTGCAAAAAATATGCATGCTGTTAGAGCATCCCAGGCTTTGTCAAGGCTTAGTGGTTTGTGCACAGAAGGGAGCTCAACGCCTTATAATGCAACTGCTGCTGATGCCCTCAGAGCTTTGCTAACTCCTAAGCTCGCAAGCATGCTGAAAGATCAATTACCAAAAGACTTATTGATCAAATTAAACACAAACTTGGAGTCTCCAGAGGTAATTGGTGTCAATTTTTAAGGAAAAGAAATGTTCAGAGTTATGAATGTTCTAAAGAATATTTAGGCATTATTATTTATATCTTTTATTTGATGACTTGGGAATTTTGTTATTTTAATTTGTTGAGATCTTGCTTTGGCTTCAACTTGTTTGGGATTGAGGCTTGGTTGCTGTTTGGTTTCAACTTGTTTACCAACCAATTTACAGCTTTTTTCAATCCCTTGCCTCTTTGGCATCAACATTTTTCATAGTTCTTTGTTTGGTATCATGGAGAGGAGTTATGCTATAGAATAATGAAAGATGCAACACAAAGATGATTTATAATCCAACTTTTAGGGTTTTCTTTGTGTCTATTCATGACTTTCTGTGTCATCGTGATATTTATCTTTTTCCTGGAGAGAGAATTATTGTGATTTAATTTGAAGGATGAAAATACCAGAACTTGTTTGTTGTATCTAGAAGAACATTTTATATCTGCAATACCTGCCTTTGCATTTCTACAACGGAATTGCATGTGTAACTAGTTATTTCGCTGTCGGGATTTGAATCCTTTGTACCTTGCATTTCCCTATTCCCACATATGAGTTGCTACCAATTATCAAATCAAGGCAGCAGAGTTTTAGTAGTAAATGGTTTTAATTGATTGCTAATGATTTTCTTCCTCCCATCAGTTTGCCTCCATTCATCATGCCAGGTCACAAAGGCCCTGTGGAGTCAAGGGTGGTTCTGATGAGATGATAATATGAATGATTACTGTTAATTAATGGCCTAAACAATGCTGCAAAGTTAAATTCATCTTTAACATGTAGCATATACATTAAGCTTGTTTGCTGCTTTTTTTTTTGTTGTAGTTTCGGGTGAAGTTTTTTTTTTTTCTTATTCTGTTTCCTATGATCAATATTTATTTATTTATTTATTAAACCTCTGTGGTTTAGATTATCTGGAACTCTACAACTCGGGCAGAGCTGCTGAAATTTGTGGATCAGCAACGTGCAAGCCAGGGTCCTGATGGTTCATACGACGTGAAAGATTCACATGCCTTTTTATACGAGGCACTGTCCAAAGAACTATTTGTTGGCAATGTTTACTTGAGAGTTTATAATGATCAGCCAGACTTTGAGATCAGTGAACCTGAAGCATTCTGTGTTGCTCTAATTGATTTCATATCTTTTCTAGTGAATAATCAATTTTCTATAGATTCAGATGTTCAGAATATTCTTAATCCAAGCAGCTCATCCCCTCAAACACCTGAGGTTATAAGTGATACTTCAGATGTATTAGTGAATGGACAACTTGTAACTGATGATTCAATGGCAGTCTCTGATGGAAAATCTACAGATAAAGGAGAATTGGATCTGGTTAAGAACTTTCAATTTGGATTGACTTCACTAAAGGTACATTATTGACTTTTATGTTATGGTTGTTATTAATCATTTGTGCCTGACTCTCTCTTAACTGACAGAACATACTGACAAGTTATCCAAATTTGGCGTCTATATTCTCTTCCAAAGAGAAGCTATTTCCTCTCTTTGGGTGCTTTTCTGTTCCTATTGCATCAAAAAGCAATATCCCTCAACTTTGCCTGGCTGTGCTGTCTCTTTTGACAACATATGCTCCTTGCTTGGAGGCTATGGTTGCAGATGGATCTAGCCTTCTTCTCTTACTAGAAATGCTACACTATGCTCCAAGTTGCCGTGAAGGGGCTCTTCATGTTCTATATGCTTTGGCAAGCACTCCAGAACTTGCTTGGGCAGCTGCCAAACATGGTGGAGTGGTGTACATTCTTGAACTTCTGTTGCCTTTGCAAAGTACTGATTTTTTTCTTACACCCACTTGTTTGTTTATTTTGAAGTCACATTTCATTGATTATATAAATTATGGTGTGCAGAAGATATTCCCTTACAACAGAGAGCAGCAGCAGCTTCCTTATTGGGGAAGCTTGTTGGGCAGCCAATGCATGGGCCTAGAGTTGCTATAACACTGGCAAGGTTTCTTCCAGATGGCCTTGTTGCAGTTATCAGGGATGGCCCTGGTGAGGCAGTTGTATCTGCTTTAGAGCAGACAACAGAGACTCCAGAGCTTGTATGGACACCAGCAATGGCGTCATCTTTGTCTGCACAAATTGCTACTATGGCATCAGACTTATACCGTGAGCAGATGAAAGGTCGTCTTGTTGATTGGGATGTACCTGAGCAGGCTTCGGGACAGCAAGAAATGAGAGATGAGCCACAGGTACCATGTGATGGATGCCATCTCCATATTATACTGACTACATATTCTGCGGGAAATTCACAGTTTCATGGTCATGCAGGTTGGTGGAATCTATGTCAGGCTGTTCTTGAAGGATCCCAAATTCCCTCTTAGAAATCCTAAGAGATTCTTGGAAGGGTTACTTGATCAATATTTGTCATCCATTGCTGCCACTCATTACGACACACAAACTGTTGATCCCGAGCTTCCTTTGCTTCTTTCTGCTGCTTTGGTTTCACTACTGCGAGTGCACCCTGCACTTGCTGATCATGTTGGATATCTGGGATATGTGCCAAAACTTGTGGCTGCTGTGGCATATGAAGGAAGAAGAGAAACAATGGCATCGGATGAGGTGAAAAATGGCAACTATGCAGACAAAGCATATGAATCTGATGACGGATCAAGTCCGCCCGCTCAAACTCTTCAAGAACGAGTGCGCCTCAGTTGTTTGCGTGTTCTTCATCAACTTGCAGCGAGTACAACTTGTGCTGAAGCTATGGCAGCAACTAGTGTAGGAACTCCTCAGGTACATTTTGTAATATTCTCTTTTCTGATAGTTAGTAAAGTTGGTTTCTTGAGGAAAATCATTAGTTCTTTCTTCTTTCTTTAGCTAACACACAGCATTGATTTAATGTTTATAAAACTGATTCTCATAGTGCAAGTCCTTGTCATGCTATGGTGTGCTTAATGTGCAGTTGAGTGTAATATTCTTGTCTTCAGATAGGTTAAATTAAGTTGGTTTCTTGAGGCAAATCATTTGGTTCTCTCTTCTCTTTCTTTGGCTAAGCACACAGACATTGATTAAATGCTTCTGGTATAAAACTGATTCTTGTAGTGCAAGTCCTTGTCATGCTAAAGGTCTGCTGAATGTGCAGTTGAGCAGCACTCTATCACTGTTTACAATTCCTGAAATATTGAGATGCCAATTTTGTGTTGCTCATTATTTCCCCCCTATTCTGAAAGTGCATGATGTAGATCAAGTTAAGAATGGGAGATAAAAGATTGAAGAATTCCCTATAGGAGAGGGATAACTGAATAAGAGGTAGAAAACCCTATAGAAGAGGGCAGAAAAACATAAAGAAAAGCTCTATAGAAGAGGGTCAGAAGCAGATAGAAGAAACAATTCTCAACTATCCCTTAACTCGTTGTACTCGTGGTCTGCTAGTTATACACAAAATTTGGATATTATATAGACACCAAGAAACCATAGTTACCCAGACCATCTAGTAATTAAGAATCCTGATAAATATTATCTTTAATGATAATAAATTCCAAAAAAATTCTCTAGTTTAATCATTGAAGTTACTGCATCTTGAACAACAAATGAAGAACTTGTTTGGCCTCTTGTTGCCATAGCTTTTACCTGCTTTGCTTATAAGCAAAGCAATCAAAAGGGCCAAATAAGTGTTTGATAGGGATTTTAATACTTTATTGCTTGACCATTAGAAGTAGAAGGTGGTTCCACTTAAAGACGTATTGACTTTCACTTGAAAAAAGCTTTGGAAGTGATGCTTGTTTGGATGGAAGGCTCTCTTATTTTATTTAAAGATACAAATAACCTTAAAAAAAATCTTACTAACAAAAATACTATACAGTGCACATACCTTAATTCAATTATATAGTATTTCTATTTATTTAAAAATCATAATTATGTAATTCTTGTTTCTTTTTTTTTCCTTATATTTTATATATATTTTTTTGTCGATGAAAGAATTTGCATTTCCATGTAACCTATTTTTATTTCTTAAAAAGATTTTCAAATTGAGTTCCATCATTAATGGTTTTTTTTTCCCCTCTTAATAATAGATTATCAAACAGTTAAGTTATTTTAGTCCAAGCACGATGCAACATTTATTACCAAATAATTTAATATATTTAATCTCACAGGACAATCACAACACAATAGCTACAGCTTGGACCGAACAGGCTCAAAATTCAAAATTCCTTATTATGTCCCGCATCCATGTGTATGTGGATTTTTTTCCCCATGTTTAAAGGCTTTGGGAATTTTGGAGTTTAGTCGTGCAAATCCCAATGGATGTTTAGCATTTCTGTTTCCACTTTCATACTAGTATTATTCTGTTCAATGCCTATTTCCCCCCTGGCTTGGTGTGCCTGATAAGTTGTGCTGGCATATTTATGCGTTTTGCACTTATTTGTGGTTATCTGAGCTTGTACATGTACATATATGTCTCATTTTTGTTCATGTCTCAATATGTTACTGCTCCATTATAATTACCTATTCTGGATCCCTGTTTATCTGTTAATATTTGGTATTCAGGTTGTCCCACTTTTGATGAAAGCTATAGGATGGCAAGGTGGAAGCATACTTGCTCTTGAGACATTAAAACGTGTTGTGGCTGCTGGGAATCGTGCCCGGGATGCTCTGGTTGCACAAGGACTTAAGTAAGTTAATTTCTTTTCTCCCTTTTCTTTTTAACTGGAGGTATAAGATCTGTTAATCAATCCATACTCTTTCCGTGTTTCCACTGGGGTGAGATCCAAACTTTGGCAGATATGTGCTTGTGTGTTTCATGCTTGTGAATTATAGTAAAATTGTGAACAGCATAAACCACAATTTCTATTATTGTGCAGCTGTTGAATTTAGAAATAGTTTCATGTTCCATGGTTTCAGAATTCACTTGTAAGCCTGTGCAATGTAGAAAAGATGACTCCAGAATTAGACATCTTGTTGGATCTAATTTCAGGAGGATGCAATGGGAAGACATCAAATTTATTCCAAAATATATGAAAATAGAATAATTACTAAGGGGAGAAGGAGTAAGGACTTTGGCTTTCAATCCCCCTCCCCTTTGTAAAGTTAAAAGGCTGATAACAACATATTTTTTGAGATGCAATTATCATATGAATCTTCTAAAATTTGGGGAAAAGAATTGGTTTCAACATTGGTAGTTGGATCAAGACTTTCTTTTGCAGATACTGAACTTTTATAAAATGCCTCACTGATTATATAGAAGTTCCAAAAATATCTCCAAAAATATCTTTCTGATGTCAGAATAAATTGCTTTAATAATTCAGGGTTGGTCTTGTTGATGTACTTCTCGGGCTTCTTGACTGGAGGGCTGGGGGAAGAAATGGACTGTGCTCTCAGATGAAGTGGAATGAATCTGAAGCATCTATTGGCAGAGTGCTAGCAATTGAGGTTAAAATGTTCATGATCATAATTCTTATTTTCTCCTGTCCTCCTGGAAGGCTTTTTGGTTGATGTTCTTCTAAATTATTATTTTTCATCTCAATACCTGCCAATTAATTTTATTGAATCTCCTATGTCATTTACTAAATACCACCCATGAATTTTTGGATTCTGTTTAGATGTTCTAAATCTCTATATTCTTACTTCAAAATATGGTTGCTTCATTACAAAAGAATAGAAGTTGGGTCACATGAAAAGACCCAGCTGGATGATGCTTCATTGTTGCTGGTAGTTCTTAGATATTGTAAACCTTTGCAGATATAATTATGAAGATATCTATGAAAGAGAGCCTTTTCTTTTCATGCCTTTTCCTTTGACTTCTAAAATTTTGTGATATGACTTATCTTGGTCTAGGTTTTGCATGCTTTTGCAACAGAAGGAGCACACTGCAATAAAGTGCGTGAGATATTAAATGCTTCTGATGTAAGTACTAACATGTTTTTTTTTTTTTTTTTCCCAGTTCCTTTTTTTTTGCGATGTATCTCCTGGTTTGTGGATACCTTCAAGTGTCTTATTCATAAGATTTCAATCATTCATTATCCCAAACTTTCTTGGGCATTATGGTGCATTTTATTCATGAAGAGATGCAATTTAGCTGCCCCTGCAATTAAATTTAGTGCATGATGTCTCTAAGCCGGTACTTTCTGGTGAGATAAAAATATTGCTGGTGGTTCTGTCCATTTTGCAGGTTTGGAGTGCTTATAAAGACCAGAAACATGATCTCTTCCTTCCTTCAAGTGCCCAGTCGGCCGCAGCAGGAGTTGCAGGTCTCATTGAGAATTCTTCATCAAGACTGACTTATGCCCTTGCAGCTCCTCCACAACCTCCTCAAGGAAGACCACGTGCTCCAAGCCCTTCTGACTCAAATGGAAATCAAGATCAGCTTATATAGCACCCAAGTGGAGGTATTGACCAAGTAATTTACACAGCATCACATACCGTTTTGTATAGCTCACTGTACAGCTTTGTTACCTACATGCGCCTCTTGTTCACAAACACATGCTCGTTTTCACACTGGGGTGGCATTTGCATTTTCCAAGATAAATTAAGGGTATTCTTTCTTGTAACCTGTAAAGAGAGACATCTTTGTAAATTTTTTCGGCATATCTCCCTATTTTCTATATATAGCTGAGGTGATTTTTTTGTGTGAAATTTTTGGCATCTCTCTTTTGACGAATTTTCCTGGCAGTTCTTTGAGAGCAATCTTCATTAGGAGTTTCCGTGGTGGAAGCTTTCCTTCACCTCTCGAAGTTAGCAGTGGTGGACGTGGATGCTAAATGTTTGATCCATGATTCATGACCTTTTCATGGGCTCAAGTTCGAATCCCTACACGGTCTTTTTCACAGGATTAAGATTGAAACCTAACACGAGTTCACAAACTCACAACTGAATACTCAAACGGTTAGATTACAATATAAAAATCTCAAGTCTTTTGTAAGGATATTATCCAACTCTTTTAGGTAAAGTGTTGTGTGGGGTGCAACCAATATTAAAATAATCAAAGGTATGAACAAAGTAGAAAGAATATTGCATCAAGTTGTAAAGATGAAAGGAAATACCTAGTCATAGAAAAATATGACTAACTAGCCGTTTAGAAATAGAGCGAGGGGGTCAAACTTTTCAAATTATAGGAAGTTTGGTGTTCTGGATAGTTCAAGCCACATGATGTTAAGAGGGTGTTTGGTTGCTTCTGTGTTTGAAGCAACCATAGCAACTCACTCGTTTGGTAATGCTCTAACAACAGATTTCTACTGGTGGGGCCTACTGTTAATCGTGGCACGGCCACATGTTTGCAATTTGCTGCTTCTTGAGCTGGAAAACTCATGAACAGTGGAGCATGCTCTACTGTTCCGACCGGACCGGTCCGGTTCAACGCTAAAAATGCATTGAACCGGGTCCGATCTAACAAAATAAAAAAATATTTTTTATTTTTAATTGTGTTTTATTCGAAAAACTAGTGTTAAACATTATTCAATGACACTACATAAATTAGACGGAGATCGCTTGATGATGTAATATTTACAGAATTTGATCGCAATCCCAATTTTATTCCTGATTATATTTTACCTATGTTGTTGCACTCTTAAAAAATTTAATGGAACAATAAAAAATATTTTATATAAAGTATTATTTATTTCATAATATAATAGTAACAGTTAAATCTACAATATTTAAATTAAAAACCATCAATATTAATATATATTTTTTAAATTATTTTATAACCTCAATTTCAAAAGCATTCTTAACCAAACACATTAAACTACTTTTTCTTCAACCTCAATTTCAACCACAGTTTTAACCAAACACCTATTTTTTCAAACCAACCTTAACTAAAAGTACTTTTTATAAAAAAACTTTTTTCAAACCACAACCACAACAGCTACCGCAATACCAAACACACTCAGAGTGATAGCATGAAGTATTTAAAATAATTGTCTTGTTTGTTTGTCATAGATGGTAATTATTTGTCCTAGAAGGTCATTTTGAATTCAAATATTGGTACAAGGAAAAGATAACTCAAATCTTGATGCAAGAAACAAGATAGGTACAACTCTTGCACACTTTTACATATGTGAAAAAGAGAATTTTCAGCTCATGCAAGTGTACAAAGGAGAAAATCTAGTATATAGTATTTGTTTTAGAGATATTGTATCCGATGTGGTTGTCTGGTTTATCATTTGTTTTTAAAATTTATATCTAGTATGATTAATTGGTTTACCACTTGCCATATTGTTTATTAAAGGCTTAGAAATTGTGTGTGCTATGGCCATCTAGTTTCTAGAGGTCTTAGACTTTTTAGGCGAGAACACGAAATATTTCAAGGTATTTTAGGGTAAATTTTCAGGGTTGTTTTGAGTTAGTTTCAAGAGTTAAATTAGTTTCTAAAATTATTTGACTTACACTGACTTAACACCTAAGACCAATATTGAATAAAAAAAAGATTTCATCATTTTGATTAAACGTTTTGTGCAAGACATATCAATTATCCTTAGATTATATAAATAATAATGAATCTATATCAACAAAAACTCAAGGGACTGATTAGTAATCAATTAATGGTTTGATTCATCAAAACTATGAATAATGAATATCCTTGGACCCACCTTCTCTTTTTTTTTTGGATGACAAACTATTAATACTTTTTCAAGTTTTAACATAAAAAAAAATATTATATCCCCCTCTTTCAATTGTACTATATGCTTATTGAACGAACATGAAAGAATTCATCAACACAAACACTCACATGCAGGATTAATGAACAAAATAAAAACAACTTCATGACATTAGTGTATTTGGGATTGTGATAGTGATGGCGGTTTAAAGTGCTTTTTATTTATAAATGCATCAAAATAAAGTTTTTTATTTTTTAAAAATTATTTTTAACATCAGCACATCAAAACGATCCGAAAAAATAATTTTTTTTTCATTTTAAGCAAATTTTATTTTTACAAATTTTGAGGGAACGCGGTTTATACCGCATTCCCAAACACTCTCGCATATCAAGACATAAAACCGATTTGATAAACTAGCATACCAAAGTGAAGCTTGAATTGAATTGGAAACATTTTCCATCATTTAGAGACTTAAAGCAAAAAACTTAATCTTCTTAGACATGCCATAATCTAAATAAGACACCAATCAATATCAGTAATATATCAACCCAGCTGATTTGGTTTAGATACTTATGGATCAATTACACTACCTGGTTTTTATTTTTCTCATTCTAAAAAGTAAAAACTACAATTGAGAACTTATAATTCAATATCAGTATTATATCCTGAGCAGAGACATGTAGCAACCTTGCAAAATTAAATGGAGTGTCGACATTCTAGACCTTGAACCTTATAAAGGTTATTTGTTTAGTCCACCACCACACGTATAAGGAAAAAGATGTTTAAAGAAAAGAAAGGAATTGCAAGAAAAGAAATAAAAAGCACCGGAAAAGCAATAAAAAAACAACAAATAAAAGTAGTAAAGAAAGATAAATTAAATTGAAATTGCATATATAGGGCTTGACATCATTATAGTAGTTATATTACCCTGTATATATTAATAAAAAGTTTAAATCCTACCTAAAAATATAACTCTAATCCTATACAAATATTGATATCAAATAAAGGAACTCTATTGAATCCTAATGCAAGCTAAACTTTTCCTCTATTGATACCTAATATGAATTCTAAGCTAATTTGTGACTTCCAATTAGTTATGGTATTAAAACTCCATCTCTAAATAGAATTAGGCTTTCTAGCACATCCAAACTCTTATGATCAATGGCTTCTCCTTGGTCGATCATGACTTTTGTTCATCTAGTTGTTTGATCATTAAAAGATTGTTAGAGGGTATATTCATCTTTTACACTTTTTTTAAATATAAAATGACTTATTTACCCCTAGAGTAAAAAACATTTAGCATGGTTGACTAAGGATTTTTTTGTCTTTTTATTTTTTAGAATATAGTAAAAAGACATCTTTGCCCTTAAAAAGAGAAAAATAAGGCATGAGTTTAGGGCCTTTTTTGTCCTTTCACATAATTTTTGTTTTGTGATTTATAAACTCATGGAGGACATTTTTGTCCTTTTATGTTGGGTAATTAGTTTTTTTATTTTAAAAAACTCCTGGCATACACTCATTACATGCCAACAAGTGGGTGATCTTTGCATTTTTTGGACGGCACGTGCAACATCTTATGGTGACAAATCTACCTTTCCACCATGTTATTGAAAGCGCCACTATGTCATTTTTCTCTTGGTGTGGCACATGACGGCGGATGATGGACGGTTTGTTGCCGATGATCATTTCCCCATTTATTTTTTCTCTCCTATAAAAAAAAGTACATGTTTGTTCTTTTTATTTTTTGTATTTCAATTTCAGTTTTTATTCTTTTGATTTTTTTATTTTTGTTCTTAACCCTTTTATAAAAGTTTTGCTTTTTCTCAATTTAGTCATTCAATTTCAATTTATCATACATTATTTTTTTCAATTCGATCCTGATTCCTTTTATTTCTAATTTTTTTTCTTGGCTCTTTTGTTAAAGTTTTATTGGTTTTCAATTTTATCTTTCAATCAAAGTTTATATTGTATTATTTTTTTTTCAATTTGGCTCTAATTCTTTTGATTTATTTCCCTTTTGTTAAAATTCATTTTCCTTTCAATTTAACTCTCCAATTGAGAATTTTTGGTTACCCTCTAATTTATTTTATATTTTTATTGTCACCTTCATTCTTTCAATATATATATTTTAAATCCTTTTATGTAATTGTTTTTTCCTAGTTTTATCCTTTAGAGTCTGATTTGTTAGGGATTGGGCTTCACAATTTTCTCATTCGTGGTGCTTAAGATCTAATGACCCGAGTCATCTATTTGAAATGTTAATACGACTCAATATTTTTTTTTGCTCATTTTCTTTTTTAATTTCATCATTCTACATTTTTGTTTTTAAAAAGATTGGTTTTGTGGTTATTTTCAATTTCTTTCTATCGGTTTATACTAATCTCATGACCTAGACCATGAGTTTTGCAAGCCTTTTTAAATTTTTTGTTTTGGAATTGTTTTGTGTGTATTTAGTTTTTGAAGATATTATTCTGATTCATCGATATTTTTTTGTTTTATAAAAATGATTTATGTTTTTAGAAATAAAAAATATTTATTTTTAGAAAATATTTATAATATGTTTGGCCTTGGATAATTCTTTTTCCTTTTATTTTATTTAACCAGTTTCATATGTGTTTCTATATCTGTTATCTTTTATTGATTTTAATAAAGAAGTTCAATAAACACAACCCATTAAATGTCTCATTTTGCAAGACCAAATATCTTGATTTAAATCTATCTCTTAATTTTTCTAGTATTTCTTTTAGTTATTGTTAACAAATTTTTTTCATTTATTTACATAAATGGTTATCAATTTATTTAATTAGATGTTTACACAAGCTTTTTAATTTATACTTTGATTTTTTAATGAAAAAAACACATCAAAATATCCTGCATATCCAATTTGTTTTTTGAAAAGAAAATATACAACTCGTGATGATGCGCATATCAAATAGCTAATGGATGTATATTTGGTGTAGATACACCATTAGGTCAAACAATCCTAGCAACTAGATCATAAAAAAAAATATGATTCGAAATAGTCAAATGAGCGACCGACCTAGATATTACCTTAGAAACTTTGGCATTATGTTTAAAAAACATTATTACATGTTGAATGAAAATTCTATATCAATATCAACATGACCTTTATCAATAAACACATCATAACCATTAGTGGGAAGCCTAAAAAGATAGGATAATAGCTTACATGTAATGGTGGTAGGTTTCTTGTTGCTCACCTCTTGACATGATAAATTCGACCATGGTCATCTTCCTTGAATGTAAGATTATTATAGAATTTTCATATTATATTCAGATTGATTTCCTCTAGTATTTTAGCAAAATGTGTCCATCCCACATTTGTAATAAGCTCTTGAACAATAAAAGTCTGCCAACTCATGAAAAAAAATACATAATAACCTTTCAATATAGCTCTCTTATAAAGGCTAGTGTTGTAATTCTCATAAGTCATGTCTAACACACAAAAAAATCACACCCAAGGAGAGGGCTTGAAGGAGTTTTCGTGATGGTGAAAAAAGTATCCTCTTCTTGGTTAACTTGTGAGCATTGTTTAGTAGTTCAAAAGTGTTCCCTCATTATTTAGGTTTTCCCCTCATTTTCATAGTTAGAGGCTGAAAATTTGAGTTTCCTTCTAGCCTTGTACTTTACTCTCGGAGGCGTGCATAAATAAAACAACTTTAGGAGGCTTGAATGTTTAAGAAAGAATGAAAGATTTAAGGTTATATTTTATAAAAATGGTGAGGTTTTTGGTGTGTTAATTGTTGAATATACAGAGAGATTGAAAAGATAGTTTGGTGAGTTTTTGAAATGAAGAATAAGTGATACAGATGATTGAGATGTTCTGCTAGAGAATAATGTATTTATAATCAAGTCACACTTGATTAATCATGTTATTTTAATTTTTTACCAATGATTTTTATTTGTGTCCCATCAAGTTATCTAATAAGTTGACCTAAATATAAATTATAATACTAAATAAAATAAGATTAAATAAATTAGACATTTTAATTTATTATTAATTCAATAATTGATTGATATATATTTAAAGATCAAATACAATATCTAACAACCTGTCATAATCTTTCAAATATTAGAAAAATCATAAGTGGTTTGACTTAACCTTTCAGTGACTATTTTCTCAATGTAATTATTATCTATTTATCAAGAATGTTTTGATTTAGACATTATAGCTTGAAGTATATTTGCTTTGTTAAATCATTTTTGTTCTCAACATTATAGTCATTAATTATTTGAATCTGATTTAAAACTCTTTTCAAATCTCATTCTACCTTGGCCAAGGATTTCATAGTCAAATACTATGTTATAACCAATATTTGATCATTTATTACCCTTGATGAGGACAACATGTAATCAGGATCAAAGCATAACACTCCTTATATAATATAACTTTGTGATCTCAAGTCTAATGATCACTTACACAATTATCATGTGAGTCTTTCTATAGACATAAGTGATCTATGTATAAGAAATTCTCATGTGGATTAATTCAATGTACATGTCATATGACAAATATCTACATATTAGTTCCAAGTATCTCTCGTACCTCAACTTATGATAACATTTGCTTCATTTCATAAAAGAAAAACATAATATTTATCGTTCTTAACAGCTCTAGTTAATATTCAATCTTAACAAAATATTGACTATGAACATTTAGAAACAATGCTTTGATGCAATATGAATCTCATAATCATAACAACTTTATAATTTCATTTATAAAGCATTTTTGACCCATGAACTTTATCTTTATTACTCTATATTCATTAATCAAACAATAGATTCATTAATCAAATATAAATGGATATTAAAGATAATAAAATTCTTTATTAATAATAAATATGTTTTACATAAATAAAATTTATGTTACATACAATCAACCAATTGACTATAAAGCATATTCACTAGCATAAAAATTATTAACAAAACTATCACATGAGCCTTTCCATAGATACATATGATCTATACATATGGGTTAGTTTAGTGTATATTTCATCTGACAAGCACTTATCTATTAATTCTAGATATCCTTTATACCTCAGCTTATGAGTACAATTGCTTCCTTTCATAAAGAAAATAATATAATATGTATCAATCTCAATATCTCTAATTAATGTCCAGTTTTAATATAGCATTAATCAAAGAACAATAATGTTTTAATGTAATAGGAATATTATAAAATAACAATTTTATAATTTCTTTTGCAAATCTGTTTTTTCCAAAGGATTTTATCTTTTCTCCAGACTTATTAATTAAATATTAGATTCATTAATCAAATATAAAAGAATATTAAAGATTAAAAAAACTTTTATTAATAATAAATATGTTTTTATATAAACAAAGTCAGTGCCATATGCAACTAACAAAGTGGATACATGGCATAAACACAAACAAATACAACCTTTTAAGACTGGGGTGGTTTAGAGACAAGAAGCCTTTTTATCATTTTTACCAAAGGTTTGTAGCTACTTTGTGATTTTATCCTTAGTAAAGATTAATCATTTATCAATATTGTTGTTTTGTATAAAAGTGAGATTTTATCCAATATTGATCATTATGAAGAATATCTTGGGCTTGTTGAGCCATTCTTTTTGCTTTTTCATAATAATGTTTTCTTAATACTAGCATCGATGATCAACTCCAGCCTTTAATGTGGTCGATCAACATTTGTTTTCTTAGAACTTTTCTTTTTTTTAAAAAGCCATCAAGTTTGCAGGTAGCCATTATAATAATGACTTCAAGGAATGAATCATCATCCACATTCATCTTTTTATCCATAAAATATATGCGTTGACAACCTAAAGCCTTTTGGATTTTGTTGTTGAAGACTACATAGTTATTAATGTCATATTTTCTAGAGTCATACCATTTATAGTATTGTTTCTCCTTGATTTCATTAGCAGCAGTGATCATGTGATTGCAAATAAGTTTAATTTGCCTCCATACATCAACTAGTGAAAGATCTCTTTGGTTTTTTTTAATACCAAAAGAGTATTCCTTTTCTTTAACTCATTTGGTTGCTTTTACTTCTTTGCTATTAAGTTTCTTAGCCTCCTTAATCTTTCTCAATATCACGATCTTAAACAGTCTTTCATCATTGATTTCAGATATCAATATAAGCTATTGTTGAAGCTCATAAAACTCTTTGTCAAAATCTAAATTAGTCAATCAATAAGCACTCGTGACATTATTTGAATAGCCAATAAGGTATGTTCTCTTTAGTGGTTTTTTTTTACTTGTTTTGTGAATATCTTCTCATAATGAGCAACATCATCAGTGAAGAAGTAGAGCTCTAAGTACGTGGTTTTTACAAATGTATTTATTATGATTATGTTTTACTACATTCCCTCTAATAGTAACTTTATGCACTCCTGTTCAGTTATAGCCTTAATGCATTTAGTTTTTAATGTCCTAAACTACAAGGTATAAATTTTTATAAACTTACTTAGTTCCTAGATGAACTAGATAAATGAACCAATATGACTTCTAGTTCTATCCTATAAAAGTGTTCATGGAAATAAGTTTCCATCTTTTCTCAACTATTGATTAAGTTGGGTGGCAGTGCAAAGAATAATCGAAAGCTATTTTGATTAATAAAGAACCAAACAACCTTATCTTTATAAATGAGTTAGTTGAACCATCGTTATATTGACATGGAGCTTGGCGATATGTTCGTATATTGATTGGACATCCCTTCCAAAAAAATAGCTTGAAGTCAATCATTTTTATTCCTCAAGGATTAATTACAATCTACTAACCTATTTAGGGTATGAACGATTATAAGCAAGTTTCTTTATTCATCCTACTTCTAGCCTCATCTCTTTTAAGTGTTAAGCTAGCTTAGTTTTGTCTATCCTTTCCTTTTATTATTGAACGACAATAATAAATTATAGTGTAAGGGGATTGATGTTCTCTTACTATAAAACAACTTGTAGAATTGCTTAGGATTTCCCTTAGATGTGTAAGTCCCATATGTTACTAGGCCTATTCTAATAAAATTCATTTTGTATATGATTCAATTGATCAATTATAGCCTACATAGTTCGATTGACAACCATTATATCATTGTGATAGGTCATGTTAGTTGTGTTTTACATCTCCATCTAGAGAACCTTTATATTAGCATTAGATAGACTTATATGTTGATATTAAGCTACTTTTTTTTAGTAGCTATCATAGTTGGTTAGCTTAAATTTATCACAGTTTAGCTATCATAGTTGGTTAGCTTAAATTTATCACAGTTTGTTGTGACCATTATACAACATCGTCATAGTTAGATATACGTATGGTTATGTATAGGATACTAATACACCAAAGTGCCATTTTGTGTTTGGTTGTGATGGTCTGATTATAAATGAGGGAAATGTAAGGGACTATATAGGAACACTATAGGTGTATCCAAATACACTTATGTGCTGTAATGGTGAGTTAAATGATGAAAATTCATCTTTGGGCACTTTCCCCCCACTATTGATCTATTAAAATATAGGAAGATGGTGGATTGTCAAGATATTCATGGCGTAAAAGATGGCCTCTCTTTGTTTTTTATATTGTTTGTTTGTCCAATGCATCAAGGATGAATTTACTTGTGTATTTCTTCGGAGGCATGTTTTAATGACTTTTAAATAGATTTTGAATATATGTCTCACTAAGCATGCTAATCTATATGTTGCCAATTAAATTTACCTAGGATTGAACTTCTAATAAGACAATGACTACCTTGATCAAATAAACACACGAGTAAATTGCAAGAATTTGAATATGTTGGGTTAACCATTATTTATAGTAGTATATAGCCTTATTTATATTATTATAGAGTTTAAATTCTACTTACATAGGTAATTCTAATCTTAAATAAATATTGATATCAGAAAAAAAAGGCTTATTAAATCTTAACACAAGCTAAATTTGTCTTCTATTGATACACACATGGATCCCAGGATAATCTCTAACTTCTGATTAGTTATTCTATGAAAAACTCCTACTCTGAATAGGATAATATCTTTTGGTTATACACACAGACAAACTTTGTTGGTCGATCACTTTCTTTGGTTGCTTGGTCAACTAGTCAACTGCTTCTTCAATTATCTTGGCAATCAATGAATCTTTCAACTCTATCAATTCTTCTAATTCATGATCGATATTAGCCACCTTCCCTTGTTTTATGATGAACAATCATTGTTCTTTATATTTTAATGTGTATGTTTATTTTATGAGTCAACAACAACCTACTTAATGTATGAGGCCACATCTTTTACAACCAAATAATTTTTAGAGGTTTAAAAGATTAAAATCTAACTAATCTTTTTCACGAGAAAAAGATTGAAACCTATATAATTGTTTTCACGGGATCAATGTCGTAACTTGACTAATCTTTTTCACAAGATAAGTATTGAAACCAATGTGACTTTTTTTTATCACTACAACATTTAATAGTTTTACCGACATACATTTTCCATCGGTGTAAGATTACCATTTCATCGATAACTTTTTTACTAACGAATTCACCGATGGAATACGTCCGTTGAAATAACGTTCTTTAGTAATTCCATGTTCTGTCGCTAATTCTATCGGTAAAAAAAATAAAAACCGATGGTTTTACAGACAGAAATAAACCGACAGAATCATTTCGTCTATATTTCCAGCGAGAAATCACCAACGAAATAACATCGGTGATTGTGGCATATGCAGTAAATATTTTACAACTCTCTATAAAATACCGACAGACTAATTTCGTCTGTATTTTCGGTGATTGTGGCATATGTAGTAAATATTTTGAAACTCTTTGTAAAATACCGATGGAATAATTCCATCTGTAAATCCATCGGTTAGAATTTAAAAATATTTTTAAAAATAAAACTACGTAGAATAAATAATATAAAATTGTATAGAATAATAGTAAAAAAAACCAATTAAGCAAATAAAATTGTATAAAACATTAAAAATATAAAAATAAAGTTAAATAATATTGATCCAATTATTGATTACAATTTTAAAGTGTTTCCAAAAAACAATTGAACTAAAACAATGGTGGAGCTAAAGGAGGAGGAGGCTGGTAGTTTCCGGGAGCATATAGCCAAAAAAAAGCACACGTGTACCACCCATATGTGATCTCATGTCCATGACGAGCTGGCGGAGTTGTTCATAATTCGTCGAGAGTTGCTGATATTGTTGTTTCAAGGCCACGATCTCTTCAGACTAGGTGCTCGATACTGATTGGGAGCTCCCAACAGTTGAGACACTACAGGCCACTCATATGTTCTGGGCTGTAATGTTGGAGAGTCCGTACACCCGATTTTTATCGGGTTCACCGGATGATCCTCCCTCCATCCACAAATCCGGATTGAAATTTAAGTGGGTCGAAGGATCGTTCTCGTATTTGTCCCTCAACCAGGTATTATATATCTCCTAAAAATTAAAAAAGAAATCATCATATTCAATTCAAGAAAATAATAACTTACAAAATAAAATGGTTGAATGAACATACACAAAGTGTTGAGCGCGGTTGTCGACGAACCGTTGCACCCCCCTTTGGTGGTCTTCACTCCGCACGAGCGTCTCCACAAACAGCTCAATCGAGCTCGGCTCATGTCCAAGAGATGTAGCCTGTAAGAAAAAAATGTTGTAAGTTAAATATATTTATAAATAACAACAAATTAATTAATGATAGATTTCATTAAAATTAATCTTGCCATTTGCCTCGCATGTGCAATGAACGAAACAGAGCCGCCAATATACGTGGTTACCGGGCCATGAATTTGTCGGTTCCGGTTGTCTGCACCAGACTGTGAGCGTCGTGTGAACCGCTCAGACGTCACGTGCTAGATATGTTGCGCCCATAAATCCTCTGGGATGTATGGCAGCCTGAAATCCCTCTAAACCGCCACATCATTACAGCCTTGTAGACCATTATCTTTAGCGTATTTTTTGGCTTTTTCTGCGTTTCATATCAAAAGTCACGCAACCTACTTCCATCAATGAATTTTATATGAGTTAATGACAAATTAGATTTTAAAACATAATTTTTTTAAAAAAAATATCGTATTGTTTTCAATGTTACCTAGTTGCCACATAATTCTCCCACACCCTCCTCACAACATTGTCATGCGCGTTATCCCACTCGAATTTGTTCTGTGAATAAATAATTTATTTAAAATAAAAATAATAATTTATTAAAAATAAATAAAATTAGAAGTTAACACCAACCTCAAATCTTCGAAATCATGCATCGATATAAGGTCTCCATTCAGGATGTTTGGAAACCTGACTCCATTGAAATAATAGAATCTTCATCGACGATTTAAACGCTGATGTTATTACTCGGGAGGCTTCAATGTTTGTGAACCTGAAAACAAATAAAATGAATTAGTTCTTCAAAAATTATGTTATAAGTAAAAAAAAAAAACTAAAACCACAACAAACTTACATTAAAAGGTCATCATTCCAATGTGCCTTGTACTTGCGGTGAATTGACCCCGCTGTGAAGGCACACCGCTTTTACGCCGTGGAACCATGCTGGAAGAGGCAGCATCGCGAGTTGGCACAGGTGCCTCTTCTTGATCGACACATAAGGACAAGTTACTTTACTGCTAGAAGAACTAGTTGCGACCATATGTACATGACATGCTGTTGATTTTGTTCTACGCATCTATACAAATTGAACGAATAATTACATAATCAAATTTGATTATTTAAAAAACATTTGGCAGCACCTCCCCTATACTGAAGACTACACAAAATTTTCAAACCTACAGATATTGACAATATATATGTCACAAACCAGTTGATTCTATTTTATATACACTGGAAATTTCATATTTTTCAATTTCATCTCATTTTCAAAATGACAATAAAATGTTTCTAATTGTAAAGTAAAGAAAAAAAAATCTTATATATAACCTAACATCTATACAAATTTAACAATAAAATAAAGAAAAAAAATAAAATTTAATTCTATATATTCAACTAACATCTATATAAATTCATCAATAACAATTAAAATTCATGGAAACAATCAAACACTTTATTATGCAATAATAGAGTAAAATTGAGATAAAATAATTAAATTTAATCCCATATATTCAATTAACATTTACAAGGCAAATTCAACAATAACAATTAAAATCCAACAAAATATTCAATTATTATGGCAATACAAACAATAAAATAGACAACAAATTAAAAAAAAAAAACTATAGACTTTAGGAATGAAAAATGCTTACCTTAATAGTGTGTTTATTTCTGGACTTTATCTACGTACAATACAAAAAAAAAAAAAAAAATATATTGTTAATAAAACAAATAAAAGATGAAAAAAAGAAAATCATTAAGTATATTGAATCACAATACATACCTTTTAATTTGTTGAAGATAGAACTAGAGATTACAAGAAAAAAAACTAGAGTTTTGAAATGGATGAGAGAAAAAAACGGATGAGATGAAACGAAGGAGAGAAAAAAATGAACTGAAGGGGCTCTCGGTGGGAGTTATACTGTAATTTTTCCGACGGAATCACCGACAAACTATTAAATAATATTATTTTTAATTATTCTGTCAGTGAATTTTCACAGTTCCTCGATAAAATTTTAAATTTCACACTAAAATTTTTAAATAACCCTTCAGATTTTTCACAGTCCGTCGATACTGTGAGATAAGTACACGTGGTTAGAGATGCATTAATTACTCGCGCTTTGGAATTTACATTTTGTCGATGAGCCCGTTGGTAATTGTGGGCTGCACCGACATAGGAGGCAAACAGTTCCCATCATCTTGAAAATACCGACAGAATTATTTTGTCTGTAGAGATGTCAGTGATTGTGGCATATGCAGTAAATATTTTACAACTCTCTGTGAAATACCAACAGACTAAATCCGTCTGTAGGGATGTCGGTAATTGTGGCATATGTAGTAAATATTTTACAACTCTCTGTGAAATTCCGACGAACTAAGTCCGTCTGTAGGGATGACGGTGATTATGGCATATGTAATAAATATTTTACAACTCTTTGTAAAATACTGACGGACTTAGTCCGTCTGTAGATCCGTCGGTTATTTGAGCAAATTGTGTTTGTATTGCCTATTTATCTTTCCTGCAAACACTTAAATTGCAAATTGCCTGCACAACACAATAACAACAGTGAACAATTATAAAATAAATATTTTATGGTATAAAATTTCATCCATAATATTACATTATAAAAAATTCTTTACATTTTTGTGTTCGATAGTTAGTCAGAATTTTCTTCTTCTTCTTCGTCAATTGAATCGTTATCAGCTCCATCGCAATCTTCAATGTGGATATCATCATCATGATCATCATCTTCATCGATATGTGCTTGTCTGCTGGAGCTCAGAACAACATTAAACTCCTTTGCGTCAACATCAACAAGACTATCATCGAAAATGCGAAAATTTGAATTTTCTTCTAAGTCAATCGAAGGAGCAACTCGATATGGTTCAACCAACTCACTAACTTGAAAGACATCATCTCACACACTTGTGTCTTCGTTCTCATCCTGAACAACCTTGACAAGACTCCTGAGTTTCGTTTTTAAAACAGATAACCAATCTATTCTTGATCGATCATTTCTAAAGGAAGGGGTGTATGTGTAATAAACTTGTTGAAATTGCTTTGCGAAAACAAAAACATTGTTTACGTTGCGGAGTCTAGCTTTTGAGTTGATTTCCACCAGACCATAGTGAGGATCTACTCTGATTCCTCTATCAGTGGTGTCATACCAATATCATTTGAATAAAAACATTTTATTATGCTCGCTATGATATTGCAATTCGACAACCTCTTCTAATTTATCATAGTAGTTAACTTCAAACTCACTACAAGTCAATCTCTTAACACAAACACCGCTGTTATATGTCTTTCTTCCATGCCCATATTCTTTAGTATGAAACACATATCCATTGATAAAATATCTATTGTATCACTTAACTTTTCTTTCAGAACCCAGGCTTAGTAAAGATAATGAAATAGGAGCACTCCTTCTCATTTGATAAACCTTGTATATCAAGTACAACAATGAACAATATATTTTGTCGGCAATTCTGACGGTGAATAGGTCACGTCAATGTACGGAGATCCCAGTTTGAATCTCTTGGTAATTTCGTCGGTAAAATCGCCAACAAAAACTTTCACATCATCGAACTGCTTTTTTTTCCTTCAAAATTCTATATATTTCGCTTGTAATTCAGTCGGTATATATCAGCAGGATTATTCCGTCGGTATATACCGACATAATTACCGAGAGATTTATATTCGTCGGTAATTATTACCGCAAATTATCAATAGAAAAATTCCGTCAATAATTCCGTTGGTTTTAGGCAATTTCTAGTACCAAAACATAAATCATTTTTTTTACTGCCTCAAGTAATCGATCTTTTTTTTAAGGATAAAGATTGAAACCTATGAGATACTTTCATGAAATCAAGACTAAAACCTAGATGAATTTTTTTACAGATTAAGTTCGAAACCTACATGGACTTTTTCATGTGATTAAAACCAAAACCTAACATAGAAGCTCACACAAAAAAAGCTTGCAACCAAGTAATTGATTATAATCTCTAATAAGATTTTTTCACTTACAAAAAAAAATAATCGGTCTTTGGTCTTCGGTCTCAGATAAACTACTCAACTAGTCCTCGGATTGAGTCTCTGATTTTTGAGGTAGAGACCGTCTTCCCGGTGGTCTAATGCAGTTTGACATCCCTTTCAAATATTTATGTTTTGAGTCTGCTGCTTCATTTTTATTTGGACCTACTTTGATGGAAAATGATTCAAATACGATTATACTTTATCATAGGTTCTTAAAAAGGGGTCTGATAAACAATTTACTGTCCCTTGAGAATCCATTGGTTTATTTGATATGATGAAACACGCAGGTTCTTCTTCTTCTTCTTCTGTTTAAAAAGATTAGGTCAGGCACTCAGGGTTGCTCAAAAAAGTTTTTGTTTTCTTCTATTTTGACGGAGGGTTAAACAGCCCTAGGCCCGAAAAACACAAGATTTTTGGGAAGCCGATCCCTATATGCTGTAACTACTTAATATAAAGCTCGTATTTGAATGATCTGAATATTTTATGTTTGTTTTTGGGGGAGTGGGCGGACAAGATGGATCCCATTGACTACCCTCTCCTGAATTATCGAAAACTCAATCAATTGACAGTGACTGCATTTTTCTTGAAATATGAAATCCCGTTCCTCAAGGCATCTCCATATCTGTATTGCACTTCACTTGACTTTTCCCTCTCATCTATGAAATTCAACTTGACACAAGTAAACAAGAAAGAGATGTCTACTTTATATTTTTAACATCAAGATCCATCGTTGATAATACGCGCGCATGAAACTTAAATCCTCCAAGAAACTACGTAGCCTCTTGGAGTCTAATTCAACTACAATAGAGCAGTTGCCCCAGCCAATATCACAAAGAGTAATTTCAAGACCTACTTAATTTAATTAATGGGGAACAATTGTTTTATTTTATTTTATACGTGTAATGCATTGTAAACATGCTTATATAGCCTAATTAGACATGGCAAAGCCCCTAAAAAAAAAAACTAGATATATCATATATGAAAACGGATGAAAATCACAATAATAAAAGATTTAATTATTGAAAATCACGATAATAATCAGGTTCAAATTTAGTTAAATGATTCTACAATCTAAATTAAGTCAATATCGAACATTAGATTTTTCAAAATTAATCCACAAGTTGTTGTTTTTTTAGTTATAGTTTTAAATTCTTTAGTTAGGTTGATTTTTAGAACTTTTATATAAATAATTGAAGTGTTTTTTTATAAAATATTTTTTCTTTATTACTTGTAATGCAATGTTACGGTTGTAACTTTAAAATTTAATAACTCTATGTTTTATTCTCTGCGTCATTTTTACATGTATATAACACAATTGCTTCTGCGGTCTTCTGGTAATTAAGTTTTGATAAAGAAAACTTTAATGTTGTTAAATTCATCATGTAAAAAAAAAAAAATTGCTAAATCCCTACAAGATTTTACAGTTTTACCGATAGACCGGATCGGTCGGTAAATGTTTTACCGACTAAATCACCGATGGAAAGTGTCCATCGGTATGCCTTTCGTTGGTAATCCCACATTCCGTCGCTAACTCTATCGGTAAAAAAAATAATATTTTTGATGGTTTTGTAGACGGAAAATACAAGCAAAAAAAATTCCCTCTAGAAATATACCGACGGATTTATTCCATCGGTGATAGTGGCATATTCAGTAAATATTTTTCAGCTCCCGGTAAAATGTCAATGGACTCCATCCGTCTGTGAAGACGTCAGTGATTGTGGCATTTCCAGTAAATATTTTTCAACTCTCTGTAAAATACCGACGAACTATAACTGTCTGTAAATCCGTCGGTGGGGATTTTTAAATTTGTTTTTTTTTAAATTATTTAGAATAAATAATACAAAATTATATAAATTAATAGTAAAAAAACCAATTATGCAAATAAAATTTTATTAAACATCAAAAATAAAGTTAAATAATATTCATTACAAATTGAATGTATTTCAAAAAAAATATTAAATTAGCACAATGGTGGAGTTGGAGGAGGAGGAGAAGGAGGCTGGTTGTTCCTAGGACCATACGGTCAAAAAGAGGCCGCACATGTATCACCACTCTGTGATGTCATGTTCATGACAATTTGACAAAGTTGTTTATAATTCACCGAGAGTTGCTCATATTTCTTAGTGAGATGAGCCGTGTGAGCCGTGTTTTGTTCATAATTCACTGATAGTTGCTCGTATTTTTCGGTGAGATGAGCCGTGTGTTGCCGTAAGGCCACGAACTCCTTAGATTGGGTGCTCGATCCGATTGGGAGCTCCCACGGTTGAGACACTACGGGCCACCCGCAAGTTCTCGGCCGTAGTGTTGGAGACTGTACACTCGATTTTTATCGAGTCCAAGTGGACGATCCTACCTCCATCCACAAATTCGGATCGAAATCCGGATGGGTCGAAGGATCGTTCTCATATCTCTCCCTCAACCGATCATATAGGTCTCCTGAAAATGAAAAAAAAAATCATCATATTCAATTCAATAAAAATAATAACTTACAAAATAAAATGGTTGAACGAACATACCACAAAGTGTTGAGCACGGTTGTCAACAAACTGTTGCACCCCCTTTTGGCGGTCTTGACTCCACACGTTCATCTCTACAAACAGCTCCATTGGGCTTGGCTCACGTCCAAGAGACGTAGCTTGTAAGAAAAAAAAATTAATTAAGTAACAACAAATTATTTAACGATATATTTCATTTAAATTAATCTTATCATTCGTTTTGCATGTGCAGCAAACGGAACGGAGCCATTGGTGTGCGTTGTCATCGAACTATGAATTTGCCGGTTCCGGTTGCCAGCACCTGACTGTGAGCGTCGTGTGAACCACTTAGACGTCACGTGCTCAATATATTGCGGCCATATATCTCTTGGAATGTATAGCGATTTAAAATCCCTCTAAACCGCCATGTCATTCCAGCCTTGGAGACCGTTATCTCTCGAGTTTTTTTTTTGCCTTTTTTTGTGTTTCATACTAAAATCACGCAACCTACTTCCATAGTGACAAATTAGATTTTAAAATATAATTTTTTTTAAAAAAAATATCGTATTGTTTTCGATGTTACCTAGTTGCCGCGTGATTTTCCCACACCCTCCTTACAACATAATTTATTTAAAATAAAAATAATAATTTATTTACAATTATATTAAAAATTTATTAAAAATAAGCTAGAAATTAGAAATTAACACCAACCTCAAATTTTTCAAAGCATGCATCGATATTCGGTATCCATTCAGGATATCTGGATACCTGAGTCCATTGAAATAATGAAATCTCCATTGATGATTTAAACACCAATGATATTACTTGAGGGACCTCAATATTTGTGAACGTGAAAATAAATTAAATTAATAAAATATTGATTAGTTGTTCATAAATTATGTTATAATTAAAAAAATAAAAAACCAAAAACTAAAACCGAAACAAACTTACATTGAAAGGTCATCATTCCACTATGCCTCATACTTGCAGGTGAATTGATTCCGCTATGAAGGCACACTGCCTTTGCATTGTGAAATTGCGCTGGAAGAGGCAACATCGGTAGACGGCGCAGGTGCGTCTTCTTGATTGGCACCCAAGGACATGTCATCCTCGCTACTAGAAGAACTACCTGCAACCCTATGTGAGCGACGAGCTGTTGATTTGGTTGTACGCATCTACACAATTTTATACAAATAATTACATAATTAAACTCGATTGTTAAAAAATAATTCGGCAGCACCTCCCCTATACTGGAGACTACCTAAAGTTTTTCAAACCTGCAAATATTGACAATAGCCATAACCAATTGACCCCATTTAAAAATCTTGTAGATAACCTAACATCTATACAAATAACAATTAAAATTAATGGAAATAATTAAACACATATCATGCAATAATAGAGTAAAATTGAGATAAAATAATTAAATTTATTCCTATATATTCAATTACTAATTACAAGATAAATTCAACAATAACAATTAAAATTCAATAAAGTATTCAATTATTATGGCAATACAAACAATGAAATATTGAACAAATTAAAAAAAAAATTTATAAACTTTAGTAATGAAAAATGCTTACCTTAATAATGTGTTTATTTCAAGACTTTATCTACATTATAAAAATACACCAAAACAAAAAACACAACAAAAATAACAATGGCTAAAACAAAGAAAATATAAAAAAAATAAAATTATTAAGCATATTAAATGAAAATACATACATTTTAATTCGCTGAAGATTCAAGTAGAGATTACAAGCTAAAAAAACAAAAGATTTGAAGGAAAGGAGAGAAAAAAAACAAAAAGTTAAGCTTTGAAACGAAGAAGATCAAAAAATGAACTGAAGGGGCGGTCGCTGGGATCGATTTATAGTGCAAATTTCCCAACGGATTCATCGACGGACATTTAAATAATATTAATTTTAATTATTTCGTCGGTAATGTTTCAAAAATCCATAGGTAAATTTTGAATTTTGCGCCAGAATTTTTTAATTACCCTCCATATTTTTCGCAGTTCTTCAGTAATTCCGTCAGCCAGTGCATGAGGACAGAGATGCATTAATGCCCGCACTTTGAAATTCATATCATCTATCGATGATTCTGTCGATAATTTTGGATCGCCGACAAATGCCGACGGATTGTATCCGTCGGTAGAATCGTCATTGATTGTGGTATTTCCAGTAAATATTTTGCAACTCTCTGTGAAATGCTGATGGACGTGTAATCCTTCAATATGGACCTCGGTGATCGTGCTCTGTGCATGAAAGATTATGTTTGTATTGCCTATTTACCTTCTTGCAAACACTTAAATTACAAACTATCCATTGCATAAAACAATAACAACAGTTAACACTTAAAAAATAAATATTTCGTGTTACAAAATATCATTCATAATTTATATTACATAGGAAAAAAGCTTTACACATTGCTTCATTCTAATAGTTAGTTAGAATTTTATTCTTCTTCGTCGTCAATTGAATAGTCATCAGCTTCATCGCAATCTTCAATATGGATATCATCATCATCTTTATCGACATTTGCTTGTCTGCTAGAGCTCAAAACAATATTCAACTCCAATGCGTCAACATCAACAAGACTATCATCGAAAACATGAAAATTTGAATTTTCTTCCAAATCAATCAAAAGAGCAACTTGATATGGTTCATCTTGCACACTTGTGTCTTCGTTCTCATCCTGAACAACCTCGACATGACCCCTGGGTTTTGTTTTTAAAATGGATAACCAATCAACTCTTGATCGATCCTTTCTAAAGAAAGAGGTGTATGTGTAATAAACCTGTTGACATTGCTTTGCAAAAACAAAGGCATTGTTTAAGTTACAGAGTCTAGCTTGAGTTGATTTCGACCAGACCATAGTGATGATCAACTCTGATTCCTCTGTCAGTGGTGTCATACCAATAGCATTTGAATAAAAACACTATATTCTGCTCGCTATGATATTACAGTTCGATGACCTCTTCTAATCTACCATATTAGTCAAATCTAACTCACTCTAGTCAATCTCTTAACACGAACACTGTTGTTGTATGTCTTTCTTCCATGCCCGTATTCTTTAGTATGGAATACATATCCATTGACAAAATACCCGTTGTAGCACTTAACGTTTCTTTCAAGGCCCAGGCTTAGTGAAGACAATGACTTAGCAGCACTCCTTCCCATTTGATAAACCTTGTATATAATATACAACAATAAACAATAAACAAGAATTTTGTAATGACATACAGTAACTTTGCAAGAGATAATGAGTTTGTGATAGTACTTACATGTGTTTTGAACCACGTGGCAAATTATTCATCTTGTAATTGAAAGATTTGGGATTCAGTCAGCTGTGAGTTATTGGACAGTAAATATTGTCTATATTTCCTGCAAGGTTGTTCCAAATTATACGTGTTCATGATATTACAATATATAAATAGTACATTCTTAACAAAGTTTAATTAGTAGTACATAATTGTGTTAAAAAATAGAACATAATTGTGTGCTTGTCACATTTAAATATTGGCAAGTTCCCACTGAAAGGCATAATTGTAAGTAGTACTTACTGAATAAAAGGTCTCAGCTTATCACAGTTAAATAGAACATAATTGTGTGCTTGTCTGAACTCTATTTCTAACAAATATATTTCCCTTACAACATTGTTAGGTGTGGGTCATCCAGGATTGGAGAATATTGACAAGTTCCCTCTAGAAGGCATTTCACCGTCATCATCATGCCGTGGAACGCGATTGATTCTCGTTCTCAAATGAGATTCGAAATAGTACTAGATAAATGTTGAGATCTCCTCAACAATATATGCCTCACATATCGAAGCCTTAACATGCGCCTTGTTCTTAACCTTTTTCTTGAGATTAAACAAGTACCTGCATTGAATTAATCAAATATTTTCAATTAAGAAAAACAAAGTAAATAATTTTATATATGAATTACATTGCAACTGTAATATCTAACTGTTAGCGTGAATGCCTTGTTGTTTTCCATGCAATATGGACATGCTAGTTTTCCATACGTGCTCCAACCAGAAACCATTGCATAAGCTGGAAAATCATTGATAGTCCACATCAAAGCCACCCTTATAACAAAATTTTGTTTCCTCGATATATCATAAGTCAAAGCTCCGGAGGACCACAACTGCGTCAACTCATCAATCAACGGTCGAAGACAAACATCTATATTCCGGCTTAGGCTGCTCGGACCGGGTATGATAGTAGATAAAAACATGAACTTCGACCTTATACACATCCCCGGTGGTAAGTTATAAACCGTGAGTATGACCAGCCAACAAGAATAAGGAGCAACAAATGACCCGAATGGGTTGAATCCGTCTGTACACAACCCAAGACGCACGTTTCTTGATTCAGCTGAAAAGTGAGGATACATACTGTTAAAGTGTTTCCATGCTTCTTCGTTAGAAGGATGCACCATCACTCCATCAACCGTATCATGTGATTGGTGCCATGTCATGTGCGCAGTAATTCTTGGTGACATGAATAACCTCTGCAGTCTAGGTGTGATTGAGAAGTATCTAAGTTTTTTATATGCTCTGAGAGTCTTTCCCCTACCAGTTCTGGGTTTGTAACGGGAATGCTCATATGTCATGCATTGTCAGCTCAGCATTTTCAAGGTAGTATAACATGCAGAAGTTAGGGCACATGTCAATTTCCTAGTATCCTAAACCGAGGGGTTTCCTTATGGACTTTATAGTATAGAAGTTCTCTTTCAGCCTCTTCCCTTCAAGTAAAATGCTTCTCGACCATTCAATAATTTTGTCATAACCGGCCTCACTCAACCCGTGATCCGACTTGATGGTGAACACCGTGCTACGACCGATAATTTATCGTGGTTCGTGCGGCCATCCCATAATGGTTCGTCGGAATCTTTCAACAGATCAAAAAACCTAGCCGCATCTGCATTAGGTTCTTCTTCTGTGATTGGACATTGACTGACATTACCTTGATTCATTCTCATTGCATTTATAATCATATTCCTGTAAAAATTACTATTGTCATTTGCAACTCCATGCACGTTGCTAGCACTAGAAGTTGACCCAACCACCCTTTCTCCTATGTTCTTGTTATGAACAAATAGTTCTCCGTGTGCATACCAACACAAGTAATTCTCTATAAACCCTTTGTGTAGAAGATGCATCATTACAACATCTGGATACAGATACTTTTTATTTTGACACTTCCTGCATGAACATCTAATACCGCCTCCAATAAAAATTTTGGGAATAGATGTTGCGAAATTAATAAAACCCTGAACACCGTTACAATAATTCATCATCCGCAATTCTTGGGGTGAATCTCAATACATTCATGAACGATCATCCATGACTTCTATCGAACCTCTATAAAATTATGATGACAACATGTATTAATTAATTATGTTAGGTAAATAAATTTGCAAAAATATGGGTTTACCTTGAGATTATCTAACAACCTAATTACAACTTCCCATAAATATTCATTATCAATTATCAATGCCTATACAAATTTATACATATAAATTTACGAAAATTACAACTCCGCAATAGTATTGATAAAAATTAAAACGGACCTGTTAAAGAAGCTATTAATTATTTCACCATAACACATGTAATTCGATAATTCAACAAAGTTTCAACAATTTACAAACAAATACAATTTTACAAAATTTAAAACAAACCATAGCAAGTACAAAATTATACATTCATACTACAAGTTTGTTTGAGAAATAACAATAAACATGTACATACACTAACAAAATACATATACTAAAAAAACAATAAAATTGACATTTAAAATTAACATTTAAATGTTAAAATTAAAAAAGATAGATTTACTTACAGAAATTGATAAAATCCATAATAAATCAGAACATGAATGTTGTGACCACAAAACTTAAAGAAATATGACTTGTGTTGAGAAGAGGGGGATTTTTTTAGGGGGTGGTTGTTTGCAGTTTGGGAGGGGAGAGTTGGGATGGGGAAGAAGAAGGAGAAATAGGGGATGAGAGAGTCGGCTAAGTGGTGATATATTCACTTTTGCCAATGGAATCACCGACAGACTCCTTCTATCGGTGATTCCATCAGCAATTATGATGGAGAATTGGTCACGTCATTGTACGAAGATTCAGGTTTGAATCCCTCGGTGATTCCGCTGGTAAAATCACCCGCAAAAAGTTCCACGTCAGCGAACCACTTTTTTTTTAATTCTGAATATTCCATCTGTAATTCCATCGGTATATATCGACCACAGTATTTCATCGGTATATACCGACTAAATTATGGACGGAATAGTGTTCGTCGGTAATTATCACCGCAAGTTATCGACAGAATTATTCCGTCGGTAATTCCGTTGGTGTTAAGCGAATTTGTGGTAGTGAATCCATTAATATAAATTAGAAAAAAAGGGTTAAACTCTTGTGTTTATATTTTTATGAATAATTTTAAAGGTTAAAACATTTAAAAAAAACCAAAAAATTGATTTTTTTACTTTTATATATGAAACTTTACATTAAACATTAGTACCAAAGTATCACCATGATAACCTTCCCACCATTATTATCAATCTCGATTCATAATCATAATCATAACTTTTTTGAAAGGTTATTGCTTTGAAAAAAAACATCTCTGGAAAATTCCCTTTTAATAATAGTTAATGTAAGTGATCAAAATTTATCCGTAGTTTTCAAAACAAAATTTTTATTAAGCATGAACCCAAATTTAATGGACTCAAAACCCTGAAGGTTAAAAAACAGTCATTGGTCCTGACAACATACCTTAACTCTACCGTTTATGGGCTTAGCCTGGGTTAGAATTGGCTTACCCGCTCACAAAGATAGGCATAAGTATCACTTAGGCCAAGTGGTGGGCATGACCTAACGCCTTGCTGGGCGTGCTAGGCACACGCCAAGTGAGGCTATTAGGTGTACATTTCAGCGCTACTAGCATTGTGCACCAACTTAACACCCTCATAGGCTCAAACATGCAAGCCCAACATCCATGGGCCTAGGTAGCAAATCTAAGCCCATTTTTCCCCTTAATAGGCTCAGTAAACGTGTTTAAGCCCAACACTACAAGTGATTTTTTCAAGATCCCATACTGGTCCCCAAGATATTTTTTTTTGGACCTCACGCAGGTTCCTTAGGATTTTTTACTAATCCTATACATTTTGGATCCTACTCTTCCTAAACCCCTAGGTATATAAAAAAATATCTCATAGCCTACTATCTCTCCATCTTATTAATGTTTATGTAAGAGATATTTATCCATTATTAAATCGTGTGTAAGAGATATTTATGTCTCATTAATGCTATTAGGGTAAAATTATTCTCCAACACTTAAAATCAAATAAAAAAACAACATTCATGGGCTCTAAATACTCCATGAATTACTTAGGTAAAAAGTTCACAATCTCTTCATTCTCTACATATTTACATATATATTTTTAAAGCTTTTCTCTTTAAAATATCATTGCATTCTCTCTCTCTACAAAGATATTTACTTAAACATCTCGAGTCCCTATATATATATATATATATATATATATATATATATATATATATATATATATATATATTAAAAGGAACTTTTTGCGTGTACTTAACTTCCTACACCAAGCTACCACCCATCTTGGTTTCCCACTACAAGCTACCATGTATTTTGGCTTCCCACACCAAGCTACTGCCTACCTTTGTTTCTCACTTCAAGGTACTACCCATTTTGGTTAAGGAGAATAGATTAGATTGAAAGAATAAAGTGATTAACCTATTATCCAACTACATAAGCCTTATTTCTAAGCACATTGAATTTTAGAATATCATTAATTGGCACTGTTTCTAGAAAATGATAAAAAAAAAAGCCATCAATTTATTTCTAAAACTTGTTTTTTGACATTCTTAGGTCATTTCATGGTCGACAATTGAGACTCACCTAAGCTACGACATGTGAGGGATCTTCCTGTTACTGCCATTTTAGGCATTTATGCTCAACCATATTTTCAACAACTCATCAATTAGGTGCAAGTCCTTATTTAGGCTGTGTTGGAAACCTAGGGACAAAATCAAATGTTGCCACCCCAGCAAATCTTGACATCTTCAGCAACATATAATGCCTAAAAGCTATCGTCACCGGCTACTACCAGTGTCCGTTGGCTATTGCATTACACTGAGAAGCTTGGGCAAAATTACATCTAGGACGTATTCCTCCTCAGTGCTCACCAAGTCCCTCAAGAGGTCGCTCACACTATCAGATACCCTATGAAAATTAAGAACTCTAAATGCATTCCCTATGACAAGATGAAAGTCAATTATCAATCCCACTTTTCCATGCTATACTCTATGAGCTCCCCAAATCCTAGTAGACAGAAAATTTTGAGACGGTTGGTATATGAACATCCTCAAGAGAGTGTCTATAACACCTATCAGGTGCTGGGCTCTTCTTTGCCCAAGCAAGTTTTGAATACCCGAACCCCAAGTACTACATTTCTATAAAAATAAGCCTAAACAACTATTATGGTCTTGCTAACCTAAAAGAGCATTTGCATAATATGTTTAATAGCTTGGAACTAGTCATCTACCATAGTAGTGTAATGTGTAAGATCCTCCCCACAACCTTCAGTGGTTTTGCGCGCTTAGTATAATAATTTGGAGCCAGGCTTTATTAGAGGCTTTAATGACCTTTACACAAAACTAGTGGTGTTTTTTAGCACTGCTATACCAATAAAAAAAAGCTCTACATAACTATTTGGTATTACATAGCTAGAGAGCGAGTCCACACTAGCATAATTGACTAGATTAAATGAGATGATGCTCAAGGTGGAAACTTGCTTGAGCTAACGGCCTTGACAAGTGGGGTAAATAAGTGTGCTCTATGGAGAAAGATTTACTCCTTACTAAATAGAAGCTTACTCAAAGTGAAGCAAGTTATGAAAAATTATATATGGGTAGAAGAGAAAAATATGTTATGGAATGGGCCTTCCTATTTTTACAAGAAAAAATATTCCCTTAGTAGGAATGAAAGCTTAAGAAAGAACCAAGAGGGACTAACCCATGGGCGCTTGATATATTCTAAAGGTTTACTACACATTTGAATCAAAATGAGATGACTCGTTCTAAAATAAAATCACTTTCTATCTACTGCTTTTCAATGCAGTCTTAAATTAACATAACTCTCTAGTAAAGCTCTCAGGCTTCATGCCATCTTCAGTGCAATCTCGGACTGACACGATTATTTACTGGAGCTTTTAGGCCCCCACGTCATCTTTAGAGATTGGTCTTGGGTCTCTCGCTCTTTATTGTAGTTGATTAGTACTTAAAAGTGCATTTTTATTAAGGTTTTATATCATCATATTGCACTTAAAGTATCATTAAATTCCCTAACTTAAGCATGTTTTATAATAACAAGTCTGATAATATAAGATATCTTTAATTTATAGTAAATGTTCATTTCAAATGCAGGCATGTTTCATAATTCAAAGGATTGATTGATTTGTTTAACTATTGAAATTGAGAAGACAAAGAGAGGGCTAAGCTTGGAGAAGAGATCTTTGGTTCAATTCAAACTGGAACACCATTCGGTTATTGGATCATAGCTGAAGTTGTAGAACTTGAAAGGTCTGGTTTATATGGATGGAAAGCTAAGACATAGGCCTAAAACTTTTATGAAGAGTCCAAGATTCAAAACGGCCATTGTCAAGCTCAAATTATACCAACAAAAGAGATGTCGGAATCTGTCCTGCAACCCATATATTGTTCAGTGTTCAGCCCATATCTTGAGTTCTAGAAGTCCAAATAAGCTCATTCTTATTTTTTTGGAAAGTTGAGACAAATGCCCAGAACTTTTATAAAGATCATCTGTTCAAATTCTGACGTTAGCAATGATGTTTTGTTCAAATAAGAAGATAATGGTTGTCACCAAGTCAAGAGGTGGCAACCCACTCAATAATTAGTCATCAAATCAATAGTTCTGAATTTTGGTCTATAAAAGGAGGCATTTGCTATGCATTTAGGCATCTTGGTTTTCATATTAAGATCTTGTTTTTGCTCTCTTTCTTTGTATTTTGTAATGTTCAAGTTTTATTTTATGTTATATTAATCTCTTGTTTATGCTTTTCATTTCCTTTCCTTTACTTAGTTAATGTATATCATTATTATATTTTTATTTTGTTTATTTATGTTTCTCATCTTCATTATGTTTAGCTAAGTTTATTTTGTTAAGGTGAAAATGGTACACTAATGGTGTAAGAATAAGTATAGTATAAACTCAACATGGACTTTAATGTTTGATACTAACATGTTTTGTATTTGTTATCTTACTTACACTTAATACTTTGCTTGTTAAATGGTTAATCTAGATTTGTGTTGTACAACAAATACTTGATCCTTTCATAACCAACTATATGGTATAACCGACACTGTGTTATGAAAGGAACTTGACTTGTTGTTAACATAAGTTATCACCATGAATACCTGACCACATTTACAAGTATTGACATTACTCAAATAAGATAATTAATATAATCATGTTAATAATTTATAATCCAATTGGAACCTTCTTTGTATGTGATTTCCAGTTGAGTAATAAAAAGAGTTTATATTATATTTATTTGAAATACCATTAGTGGATCCTCTAACCTTGACATTTGTTTTATCCTTGTTTAATCCTTGTTTAATCCTTACATCAATATCACATCTCAAAAGTTCTCTTCAACTCCTTTTCATTTATTCTTTATAATTTTATATAGTTCACCTCCTTGTGGTTCGACCTCAGTCTTGCCGGGTTATTTATTACTTCGACACTCTTGCACTTGGGATAAGACATCAACTCTTTGATCATGTTATTATACTGATAATCGAATAAGACCCTTGGAGTTTGAGGTGGGAGATTAGGTATCTCTAAAGGTTGCCCCATGGAAAAATATCATTCGATTAGGAATGAAGGGTAAATTGGCATCGAGGTACATATATTCGTTTGAAGTCATGAGGAGAATTGGACTAGTAGCCTATCAATTGGAACTTCCCTTAATGATGTCGAAGGTGCATGATGTGTTTTATGTGTCTTTAATTCGGAAAGCTATGGTAGATCTCACTCAGGTATTACTACAAGTTCCAATGGAGATCCAATAACATTTAATAGTGGAAATAAAGCCTGTAAGGATTGTGGATAGAATAGAAAGGGAGTTAAGGAATAAGAAAGTTCTTTTAATAAAGGTGTTATGAAGGAACTTTCAAGTTGTGGAAGAAACATGGGAGAGAGAAGTCGAGATGAAAAGAAAGCATCCAAGATTGTTTGATGACTAAGGTAAGAAAAGTACATTTTAATGATGAAATTTCTGTAAGGAGGGAAGAATGTAAAATTCCTAATAATAATAACTAGAAAGACAACTAAAATTGTATAAAGAAAAAGGGATTAAGGTTGAACACTAATATTTACCTAGGAGGGGAGGACCCCAATTAGAAAGTAGGAAACTTAAGGGTTAAAAATGAAATAAGCCCTTCTTTAAAAAAAAGAAAAAAAAAAGAGTAACAGTTGTCTCTTAAAAAAAAGGGAGATGTCACTTTAAAAAGAAAAGGAAATTAAGTACACAAGAATCTAGAAAATAATAGGGTATTCAAGGAAATTAAGGAAAAGCTGAAAGAATTAAAAACAAAAGGGAAATAAATCAAGAAAGTGTTCAAAAAGTAATCTTGTGAAAAAGACTATTTGGTATAATGCCTTAACGTTCTTGTTCTTATACTTTACTTAATTTTGAAGAGGAAAGGAAAAGCCCTAATTTTGTTTGTAAAATTAGGGTTCAAATAGATTAAGGAAGATTTATTATATTTTGTAGAGATTCCTTGAAAAAAATGATGTAATAAAAAGTAATTAGGAGAATTAAACCACAAATTGAAGAAAAATCCAATGGTAAAAACCCTAATTAAGTCTGGCTAATTAGGAGAAAGTTCTAGGTGTAGTCTATATATGATCTTATGTATGATTATGATTGTGTAACGCTAGGATTGTGATGAAATTGAGTTATGCATGAAAAACTAAAAGGAAAAATGAGTTTCTTGAGTTATTAAATGTTCGAAATTATGGAAATTGAGTGTTGTTCTTTTAAAAATTCATCTTTTGGTATGTTACGTATGTAACTTGTATGATTTAGGGACTCGTCTTAAAGTTAAAACCCAAGTTAGTTATAAGGGTGAAGATTTCAGCCAAAATAAAAAGCAAATGGAAGGATTTTCCAATAGCAAAAATGGGCTAGCCACTTTGAGAAACGGTCAAACCGTTTCTCAAAACAGTGAAACCGTTTTGGCTACTGTTTTGTGGTAGCTTGATTTTGTATTTTGGGTTGTTTAAGGAATATAAGTGATTATTGTGTGAAAAAAAAAACATAATATGTGTGTATGCATGGAATTAGCTTGTTTGATAGCATTTCATAAGTTGAAACGTTAAAAGTTGAAAAATTATGTGTAATGATGTAAGAATACATGTATTCATGAGTAATAAGTACATGAATTGTTAAAAGAATATTGAAAAGTGAATTCTTAATATTTTTTAGAAGAGAATGTCATGTCAGACTTAGTGTCACGCTGGAGATGTATTGGCTGCAGGACCTTAAGCAAGTGGAATAGGACCAACGAAAGAAACATGTAGGTGCTTGTCACCTCAATCTTTTTAATTTACAATAATTAATATAAGTTGTTATCTCAATATTATGATTACGTGGAATGATAAAGACTCATGAAATCTTGATGTGGATATTAGTTTAAATAAATGCTTTGTGTATTTAAGCTGACCACATGAGTGAGGCTTAGATTGATAAGTTGTTATTTATAAAATGCTTGGGTAGTTGAATGAAAAGTCAATCCCCTTGAATAGGGTTTTGTTAAATAAATTTGAATTGCGAAAAAAAAAATACATATGGGTTGTATGCAGTATAGTCGACTACATATATGGGGCTAAGGTCAAATCCCTTGAAGGGAAAGATTAATGCATTTTATGCATGGGAGTTGACCACAAGAATAAGGCCCTAAAGTTGTGAACTTTAATTCGGCCATGAGAAAATAAAGGCTTGATCGTAAAATTAATGTACCTACCACAAGAGTGGAGGTAATGAACAATTTATAATCAGCCGTATGAGCGAAGACTAGGAAGGTGTCAAACATATACCTTAGACACAAAAGCCAATTGAAACCAAGGATTGGTTATTGTTTATATTAATGTACCTCAAATGGAGGTCATGAAGGGTTGTATATGATGACCCTTAATGTTAAGTTACCTTTAGGTATTCTTGTGTGGGAATCAACATTGTGAATCTAATGCTATATGAAAAATGTTAGCTCAAAGGTTAGGGTTTATATGTTTTGTTGGAGTATAGGTTTGATTGGTGAATTACTATTACTAATGAGTGGAAGGGAAAATGTTTATTGCAAGGGAAGTAACAATGAAGTTTATGAGAGTTGTGAATGTATTTCAAATATATATATATATATATATATATATATGATTTATTGATGCCATGATGTGATGATATAACTTTTATTCTGAATTTTAGTATGTTTATTTTTTACAGGTTTTTCATATACTCCTCAAAATTAGTTTGACATGATATTAGTTGTAGGATCTTTAGTTTTGTTTAATTGTAGGATTTCCTGAATGTTTTCATTTAGCAGTAGGACTTTTATCAATCTCCAATAAGCTATAGGATTTCTATATTTTATGGTATTCACGCAACTTCTTAGAAGATTACAATAAACATATTTGTTGAATTATAAGGATTATTGTGTTCTTATGGTAAAGTTATATTAATAACAATGGATTTCATCTTTTCATTTTAAATATAAGATTGTGATGTTTTGATCTTTTAAGTGCTTCTACTATATTCATGTATTGCAAAATTGGTTGTGATTTTGTTTAGATTGAAAGATATACATGTGGATGGTTATGGATAGTTTTAATAGGTGGAAAGGGGTACACCTGAGGCTGTGATATACACACAAATGCATCATGACTATTATGACTTTTTATTGGTTATCTTATGCATCATTATGTGGGGGTTGTTACAATTTGTGTCAATGTAGAAGAAAAAACAATAATTGGTAGCGAAGTTTAAGAGAAGAAAAATTATATTTTTTAGGTAGTTGAGAGGTTAAAATGGGAAGTGTGGTAGTTTTATATCAAATTAGTAAGAGGAAATGAGTTTTGTTTAAAAAATATAAGAAGTTGAACTTTGAAGCTTTGATGTTTGATTTTTGTACTTGTCCAAAACCAAAAGAGATGCTAAGTTAATGCCTATATATTTGAATTTTCTAGGCTTAAGTTGCAATTTATTAGGAGTTTGATTTCATTTATTGTGTTTGGTATACTCTAAAGAGAGAAAAATATCAAGTATTTATGGCTTCATGAAAGGAAAATATATTTTATTTGGATGATAATAATTAGGGGTGAGCATTTTCGGTTCGGTTCGATTTTTATCTAAAAAACTAACCAAAATAAAATTTTAAAAAACTGAAAAATTGAAACTGGAACCGGTTCAAACCGACCGGTTTCGGTTCAGTTCGGTTTTTTTAACATAAAAACCAGAAAACCTGTATTTTTTTAGGGCTTTTTTTGGGCTTTCTAATAGGCTTGTAATTATTGTTAATATTATCTAATTTTGTTACAAGATTCTATAATATATTTAATATTTTTTGTCACTGAATATTCATTTATATTAAATTATTAGTGTTAATATTGTGTTCAATATGTTGCAAGTCTTTCTAATATTTGTGTTTTGGACTCTTCCTGCATCAAAGTTTAAATAATACACACACCAAGTTAAAATTTAAATTACAAAGCATTGCCTTCAAAAGGGCTTAAAAAGAAACAACAAATAACCTTGCCATAAAAAATAAAACACTCCATGCAAAAGATATAAATCTTCATTGTGCACATCATCCCAATCGAAAAGCACATCAAGATGACAAGAACATTGCACTTTGATTTCTTAATACCATTGACATCAAAACTTGAAAATCAAGATCTAAAATTATAACATGATAAAATAAATTAGAATATGTAAAAATAAAAAGTAGTATTTTACCATCAAAGTAACTTTTGAACTAATAAGCTCATGAACAAAGTCATTACTTTGGCAAGGAATTTTTGTCACCTCAAAGATATGTGACCCGATCTTTGGCTCAGCAACTCCCAAACTAAACTTTGCCTTCTTTCCCTCCTTTGACTTTTGGGAGATTAAGCTCTAAAAAGTTTCTCGATTCATCAGTCATGATACCTGCAAACAAAGACCAATAACAAACAAGACATGAACTAACAACGAAAATTTAAATATGGAACCAAAGAGAGCCAATTACATCTCTAATATTTTTCATTTAATATCTCAGATAACACAAAACAAGCAATTCATCCAAGTGAAACCGCAAAGAAAGTTAATTACTCTTAATCAGTGACGAAAAATTATCAATTAAGACATTTTCTACATGTGAATTGCTTTCTTTCTTTAGACACAGTTTCCCCCCAACCAACCAATAAAGACAAGGCCTCTCAAGAATAAAAAACACCTAGTTTTAAAAAAACAAAGCAAGCACAACTATCTATCAGAACAACGACGCCGTCTTCTCAGTTCATAAAGCGTTAACTAACCACTAGAACAACCGAAAAACAACAACCACAAAGATTAATTAAGTCCATTCACCATCAGAAACATATATGAACAAGCTAATTACTACTTGAAAAAAAAAAGCAAAGACATTTTCTTCTTGTTTTCAACTTACTTAAAATAAAACAGCCTACAAAAATCAACAATATATAAAAAGTAGTATTTTACTTTTGAACTAAAAAGTAGTATAACATGATAAAAAAAACTTAATCATAGTCTGTTTCGAGATGCAATAACAACAGAAGAGATACATGTTTGATTAGCTGTACAGAAATAGAAAATGAAAAATAAAACGAGAATACTGGGAAGTTTTTTTTAAAAAAGGGCATAAAAAAGGAAGAATAATGTTGGTCATAAAAAAGGAACTTATTTGGTCATCAAGAATTGTAATTAATGAGTGGAATTTATGTTCTCATGAACTAACAGCCTACCCATTTTCAACACAAAAAACAACAATATATAAACAATCCATATGGATAGTAAGGCCAGAATTGTTAGTCTAATTTGATTTGCCAAGCATGACCTGGTTACCAAGAAAAAATAACAATAAAGATTCGTAATAGACATGCATAAACAGTTAAACAACATGTTGATATCCCATGACCAAAAAAACCAAAAATGTCAAGGAAATGTATAAAAGTAAATGATATGAAGCACATTGTAACTAGAATTAGAGTGCTACAAGCATAGTGGCAGAGAAGTTATTCAATCTCAATGCAACAGTCTATGTTCCAATGCACATATCAGAAATACAAGCACATTAGTTTTTTTCAATAACATTAGGCTATGCAGTAAGGTAGAAACACATCCATCTCTTCTATGAAAAAAGAGTTTAAATAATACAGGAAAAGTCTAAAAGAGCGACTGTAATTCAAATCTTTGACAAAGATAGCAAGGTGTTTTGAAGCCTAAAACTGCAGAAGAGCTTTCTAGCTGTGGTTGTAAGATTAAACCCAAGTGACAGAATTTTAAATATCCATTATGTTAATCAGAATTATTCACGTAATTAGTGACAGAATTTCTATAGCTAATTCAACTAAAATCAAGAAGGTATTTTAAACATCTTCAGTAATGCAGAAAAAAGTCATCCTTACGCTAAATCATAAAATATACGTAATACACGAAATCACATATTTTTTAATGCGAAAAAAAATCAACCAAAATACCACTCTAAGCTCAAACTCGATTTTTTTGTAAGGATATACCAACAAATACATAAAATCACAGAGCATACGTTAAAAAAAAATAAAAACAGAGATTGACAGAAAAAAAATCATACCTGGTATGAGTTGTGACACGATTCAAGGTCGGGTGTTAGAGAGGGAGGTGACTGGTTTGCTAGATCTGGACTCTGGATGTTCGGTCTGCCGGTGTGGTGTGTGTTATGCGATTGATGCCCATGTGGGAGAGTTGTTAGATTTGAAGATGAAGATGGCGTGGGAGAGGGATGTGGCTGGCTGTGGATGAAGAATCGAAGATGGATTAACTTGATTTTGTTACAGATCTGTGAGTGAAAGTGTGAATTGTGAGGATTGAGGGAGCGACTTAGAAGCAAATAGCAAGGACGGTTGGAGTCTGAATGCTAGGGTTATCTTTTAGAACGCGTTTTATTTTTTGTATTTATAATACCCCCTTAAACCGAACCGGGTTTTCTTGGTTTCAGGTTTGTGAAACCGAAATCGAATCGAATCGAAAATTTTTACAAAAGTTTTAATCGGTTTTTTTGGTTATTTTTTCCTCAGTTTAATCGGTTTCTCGGTTTTTTTGCTTATAAGAATACAGAAAAAGGTTAAACAAATTTTGAAAGGAAAGGGAGTGTAGTAGTGGATGGCTTAGTGTGAATTTGAAATTTGGGTACAATGTGTAAAATAGCTTTTCGCTTGAAAATACATCAAAATAAATGTTTTTCAGATTTTTTTATTTTTTAATATTAGCTCATCAAAACTATCAGAAAACACTAAAAAAATCAATTTAATATTTTTTCATGTTAAATACACTTTTAAAAACACCTAAAAACACTTTCAAGCACACTTTTAATGTTACGGAGAAGACGAAAAAGAGATTGGAAAAGAGGGAAGTTGTTGGTCGAAATTGAAGTTTTTAGTGATAATTATGGTGGATATTAATGATTGAGATTTTATTTTTTTTGTATAAAAAAGAGTTTTTTTAATGATAATTTAGTTCTTTTAATGTGCTTGTAAATATTTTGATATTTTTTTGTTAATATTTTTTAATATTAGAATAAAGATTGGAAGTGTTATGAATTTATAAATGGGATATAAAATATAATTTTTTAAACAATAAATTCAATGAAAAAATTGAGTAAACCTTTAATGAGTAGTTAACCCATTAAAATATAGTAAATGATAGTAGGATAAGGATACGGTGGCAAAAAGGTAAATAAGATAGCGGAAGCGATGGGGAAATGGGAATTTTGAAGGAGGGGCGGCAGGGGCCAGGTGGACATCTATCTATAAAGCCAGCACTCCCTACCATTCACTAAGCCGCTAGCCCTAAATCCTCTCTCTCTCTCTCGAACCTTACTTATTTTCGCTCTTATTTATTCTTTTTATTTTTACATTTTGGCTTTTGCGGAAACCACAACGAAGGCTGAAAAAACCCAGAGCAGAAAAAGAAACCTAAGAAAGGTCATCGAAAGCTCCTAGAAGATACGGGAAAGAGAGAGAATCAAGGGGTTTTTGGATCCTAAATGGCGCTATAGCCCTTCTCTTCTTCTACTCTCTAACAAATTTTCTTGTTTTTTGTTGAGCTGCTCTGCCTCTCTCCCTCTCCCTCTCCCTCTCCCTCTCCCTCTCCTCTAAGGTACGTACGGACGTGAAGATTTTCCTTCATTATCCCTTATTTTATTGTTGATCTGGTAACTGGTATATATTTTTTTGTTTGGTTTCTCAGATGCTCATGCAATGAGAGGATAATGAGGTTTTTGAAATGAAACGGAGAGATCTGATTTTAGACTTTAAACAATTTATTGCATTTTCTCAGCAACCAAACGCCGTCTATCTCTGTCTCGCACATTGTTTGTGTTTTTCTGTAGAATGCAAAAGCGTCTTGTTGTTATTGTTGATGTCGTAACTATTATTTGTCATTTTATGGTCAGATCTGCTCTGTATTTTTGTTTCTTTCCATCATTATTACGTTAGATGTAAATACGTTTTAAACCGGAATTTTTCTTTTAAATCTCCATTTGGATTCTGGTAAATTTTCTGCTCCTTTTCTTTTTGTGATCGGAAAATTAATTCCCGTTTTGGAATCTGGTAAATTTCATTTTTGAGATGAAGAAAATCGTATAGACTTTTAAGGCTCTGTTTGGTCTTTTTTCTTCTAATTCTATTGGGAAAGAAAAAGGAAATATATACTGACTTTTCAAATTTTAGAAAGAAAAAAAGAAGAACTGAAGGCCGGGAAGCCTATTTACAAATAGAGATAGAAATTTATCATGGTTGCTTATCCATGAAAGTGGGACTTGCTGTTCTTTTCTTTTACTTATTTGGGCTACCATCTGCACCTTGTAATTTTCAATTTTACAATCAACGTGTTGTTTATGATTGTTGCAGGAAGGTGTTTTCTAAGAAGATTGCTTGTACTTTTTTTTAAAAAAAATTGGATTCAATCGAATCTTCAGGCTCTAGCTGATTTGTTGGTTCTACAATCACGTCATGGTTGCCACAGCAGCTACTTCATCATTTTTCCCAGTTCCTTCACCACCTGGAGATGCCAAGTCCTCCAAGGTTGGTAGTGGTTCTGCAAGTTTGGGAGGAATCAAATCGAAATCTGCTTCCTCTGGAGCTTTGCAGGTTAAGGCAAATGCCCAAGCTCCTCCGAAGATAAATGGCTCTCCAGTTGGCTTGACAGCATCAGTGGAAACTGCGAAGAAGGAGGATGTTGTCTCATCACCGGCACCCCGGACATTTATCAACCAATTACCTGATTGGAGCATGCTTCTTGCTGCAATTACAACCATGTTTTTGGCAGCAGAGAAGCAGTGGATGATGCTTGATTGGAAACCAAAGCGAGCTGACATGCTTATTGATCCCTTTGGTATTGGAAGAATTGTCCAAGATGGTCTTGTCTTCAGCCAGAATTTCTCAATTAGGTCATATGAAATTGGTGCAGATCGTACTGCGTCTATAGAGACGTTGATGAACCATTTACAAGTATGGTTATGTATTCAAATTTTCTCTTATTCTTGGAGATAAAAAAACTTAAAAGTTATTTTGGGAGGTGTTTATATTTTCTCCACTAGTTTGAATAGTTTCTATTTTTTTTCATTGGCTGCAGGAAACAGCACTTAATCATGTTAAGACTGCTGGGCTTCTTGGAGATGGATTTGGTTCAACCCCAGAGATGTCCAAAAGGAACCTGATATGGGTGGTAACTCGAATGCAGATTCTAGTCGATCGTTATCCTACATGGTGAGACATAATCCAATCTGCATTATTTCTATCTAATGCAAGAATCTGCGACCTTATGCGTTGTTTTTATACAGTGTAAACTATATTGTTGTTAGCATTCTTTGTAATGCTTAAGTTGTTTCTACGCCATATGAAAATCTTTAGGCTTATTTTGTTCCAGGTGATTAGCTGGCACCTGACCCCTTGGCACTAGTTCTTGTTGGGTTGATGCTAATACCTGATAGAGGGCTTATTTTGTCTTGCAGGGGTGATGTTGTCCATGTGGATACTTGGGTGAGTGCATCAGGAAAGAATGGTATGCGCCGTGATTGGCTTGTCCGTGATGCTAAAACTGGTGAAACTCTTACGAGAGCCTCCAGGTAGAAAACTGTTTGGAGCCATTCTTTTGTTGTGCTTTTCAATTGCTTCCTCATTCTGCTTATTAATCGATTTTAAACTTCTGGTTTTTGAAATTTTTCAGTTTGTGGGTGATGATGAATAAAGTGACAAGGAGGTTATCTAAAATTCCTGAAGATGTTCGAGGTGAAATAGAGCCTTATTTTCTGAATTCTGATCCTGTTGTGAATGAGGACAGCACAAAACTGCCAAAACTTGATGACAAGACGGCGGACTATATCCGCAAAGGCCTAACTGTAAGTAGATCTGCCAAAACTTGTGTAGTTAGTTTCACTGAAGGTTTTATTACCTATAATAATCCACTCGCCTGTTGTGATCATTGTTATACGTCTTCTCTGATTCACAGCCTAGATGGAATGATTTAGATGTCAACCAGCATGTTAACAATGTGAAATACATAGGCTGGATCCTTGAGGTATATTCTGCATCCTAAAATATTCGAGTTTGAACTTTTAATCATTGCCTGTTTTCTTCTCACTCACGTTTTATTTTATATTTTATTTTGTTTTGGTTTCTTTAATTTGCAATCGCACAACAATTCATTAAAATGGTTGGACAGAAAGTGAGAGAGATCCTTCCCGGAAGGCTAATTGTGCTTGGTATTCAGTCAAAACTTGGCCCTTTTGGTTTTAATTCAACAAATAAAGTTTTACGAGCGTGCATTGGTTGACATTTTTGTTGACCTCTAATGTTTGCATGGCAATTTGCTTGCTTTGATCTCATGAACATGTTCTTGCCTATATATTGACTAACTCAATATAGAACTTGTTGACGGTGCTAAATCAAATATTAAAAATAGAATGAAGTTTGCTTGCAGCAAACCAACCTGCGGATAATCTTTTTGTGATCGGCCCAGCAGCCAGCTCTAACTGACAGCCAGACTGTAAAACACTAATTTAGTCGGAGTTTAATGATTGTTTTGGTTTTATAATGCGTGCCTTACCGCAACCCTGTTCGTTCTTGATAACCTGTCAACTTTAATGTCTATCTTGGCTTTATACCCACCGAAAGGAGACCCGCCTGGTGGCGCTAATTTTTAATGTTTTTCAATGCACATGGTGGTGCTAATTTTTAATGTCGAATTCCGTCCTTGCTTGCATAGAAAAAACAAGTGGTCTGGCAGCTTTGAAGTTTTTCCTCTTGGAACATTGATCACAGTCCAGTTTATGTCAGAGAGGAGAAAAGTCAAATGTGCTATGAAACTGATTCAGTCCGCTTCTCTCCCCGAGCTTTTCACCCTGCTATTTTTAGTTCACCTAACGTTATGGTGGTGGTTTGTTGCAGAGCGCTCCTCCCCCAATCCTGGAGAGTCATGAGCTTGCTGCCATTACTTTGGAGTACAGGAGGGAGTGTGGCAGGGACAGCGTGCTGCAGTCCTTGACTGCTGTATCTGGCGCTGGCATTGGAAATTTGGGCGGTCCTGGTAAAGTTGAGTGTCAACATTTGCTGCGACATGAGGATGGTGCTGAGATCGTGAGGGGAAGGACTGAGTGGAGGCCCAAACATGCCAACAATTTTGGCATGATGGGTGGTCAGATGCCAGCTGATGAGAGTGGTGCTTAAACATTGAGAAAGCGTTGTGGCTGGAATGGCGGTAGTCTCCTTGCCGCGTGTCACTTTACTTGTGTAGAATCATACCTGTTTGAGTCTCAGATACACCTTATTTTTAAGGTGTATGTATTTATATATATATATATAATATATTTTTTTCAATTTCGTGGATAAATGAAAGCTGTAAGCTCATTGGATAAATGAACTGCTGACATGTTCTCTCATTTAGAAACTTGAGTTCGTCTTCTTCTTCTTCTTCTTCTTCTTCTATTTTTTGGGTTAAGAAATATTATTTTTTAAGTGACTGTAGATGAATTGAATGCTATATTTAATTAGAAGATAGTTCTTTTTAGCTGCCAACAACCTGTCTACTTTGACAGCCCTTAAATGCAGTCAACATGTCAACCTTCTCCTTGTGGCCCGAATGCTCCGTGGGGCGGCACGTGGACGACGGCCTTTATGTTTTTAGTTGTCTCCAAGTTTGGTTGGCAGTAGGAATTGACAGAAAAGGTTATATAATTTATTGGAGTGGGGGAGGCAGCCTTCAATGGATTTTGCCTGCTAACTAATTAATTAATTTTTGATGTGCTCTGTGTCCTCCATTATGTGCGCCTCCCTTGTGGCTTTGACAATGCAAGAAAATGTGAATGCACTGTTATTTTCATGATGTTGCCGTGGAACAATATGATGCAACTCAACGTTATAGTTGTGAGAAATTACACTCAAGCTTAATATAATATCTCGACCTTCATTTAAAAAAAACAAAAAAAAAAAAAGAGAAAATTTGCAGGAGATATTTGAAAGCATGCAATTATGGCAGCACAGAAGTGAAGCTCCCGCTGGGCTTAAGCTTCGAGATAAATTGTTTGTGTTGTTGGCTTTTTAAATACTATATTCACAATGAAAATAATTAAATAAAATTATTTAGGAGTTTCTTGAATTTTATTAGAAAGATTTAAAATTATTTAGGGATTTATTACTTGAAGATTTATTTTTTTTCGACTTTGAATAATTTCTTAAAGGTTGAGTTGTCACAAATCACAAATTGTTCAATTATCCGGCTTTCAACAATAATTCATACGAACCACCAATGAGAAATATTCTAAATCCCTATTTAAGAGAGATGGATTGCTATGCCTAAAGTGCTAGCTCTCTATTCCGTGATTTATAGAGAAATTTAAAAAACCCTATAAATTAATAAAATATCAATTTGCCCCTTAAATAATATCCATATATTATTTAAAGATAATTTTAGAAATTTAATCAATTAAGTCTCTACTTGATTATTCTAGGAACTATAACTATAATCCCTAAATTAAATATATTGTAGTGCTTAATTTCTAAAATTATTTTCAATCAAGTCACACTTGATTAATTATCTCAGTTTAATTTTTGATTAATGATTCTTAATGTGTGTGTGACCCATTAGGTTCCTAATATGTTAGTTCAAATATAAATTATAATTATAATTAAATAGAATTAAACAATTTAATTTATTATCAATTCAACAATTGATTAATTTATATTTGAAGATTAGGTACATTATTTCGCAACGTGTCATGATTTTCTAAATATTAAAAAAGTCATTGGTGGTTTGACTTAATTTTTCAGTGATCGGTTTCTCAATGTAATTAATATTCTTTCATCAATAATATTCTGATTAAACATTAAAGCATGAAGTATGTTTGTCATGTTAAATCATGTTTGTTCTCCATATAATAGTTATTGATCGTTTAAATATGATGTTACACTCTTTTCAAATTTCATTCCACCTTGATTTAGAATTTTTTAGTCAAATAGTATTTGAGAACAGACGAAACATTTTTATTAATTCATACAGTGTGATGAATCATCTCTTGATCACTCAACTACCTTCATATAGTTCATGTTATACCCAATGTCTGCACCTTCGTTACCTCGATTAAGATAACTTGCAACAGGATCAAAGTATAACATTCTCTATATAAGATAACTTAGTAATCTCAAGTCTAAAGATCACGTACATAATTGTCACGTGAGCCTTTCTATAGACATAAGTGATCTTTTCATATGAAATTCTCATGCGGGTCATTTCAGTGTACATGTCTTATGACAAACAACTACATATTAATTCTAGATATCCCTTATACATCAACTTATGAAAACAATTGCTTCCCTTTATAAAGGAAAAAAAAAATAATATGTATCAGTCTTTACGACTCTAATAAATATCAAGTATTTAAGAGAGCATCGATTAGGAACATTTAGGAATAATGCTTTGATGCAATAGAAATCTCATAGTTATAACAACTTTATAATTTTCTTTGCAAAACATATTTATCACGTAAACTTTATCTTTACTCTAGATTCATAAATCAAATATTAGAGTCATTAATATAATATTATATGAATATTAAAGATAAATTAAGCTTTTATTAATAATAAATATGTATTTACATGAATATAACAATAACACGTGTAACTAATTGTTTGGTTATAAAGCATATTAAACTAACATGATTCAAGTAGGAAACTTTGTTGCAGAGTACAATATGTTCTTGAAGAAGTTTCTAATATGCACCTTTTAATGAAGGGAAAGTATACTTCTATGACAGTAGTTGGTTGCTTGGAATTTGTTGCCTTTTTTCGTGGAATAGTATGCTCACAATTGGAGATTATTATGTTTACATTTTCCCAGTATATCCATTCTCCATTTGTAGCAATTTTTTTGTTGGTTTCAACTTTTTTTTGAGATCTTTCCATATTAGTGCCTTTTAACTTACCTCGTTTGTTTGCAGGAAAGTAGTTTCCTTTTGGAAAGTGAATTCCGGGAAAGTGAATTCCGGGAAAGTGAATTCCGGGAAAGTATTTTCCGATGTTTGGTAGTGTAATGGAAAATAAGTTGGAAAACACTTTCCAGTGTTTGGTTATGTTATGGAAAATGAGCTGGAAAATAACTTATTAATGTTTTATTTTTTCAAGTTTATTAAAATAATGAGGAACAAATCTTACAAATTAAAATTTTGAATGAGAATGAAATTGAAAAAAAATATAATTTCATAAATTATCTCAAATAAAATAAATAATAATCAAAATAATAGAGATAAAATCTAAAAAATTAAAAAAAATGAAAGGTGAAGAAATTAAAATAATAATAATTAACATTTCATAAATTATTTAAAATAAAATAAGTAAAAATCAAAAGAATGAGGACCAAATTTGATAGATAAAAAATTTCAATAAAAAAATGATAAGGAAAAAGCAAATAGCAATTATAAAAATAAGGACCAAAATTAATATAAAAATTAAATTTTAAGAGATGAAATTGAAAAATAAATATTCAAAACAAATTATATATAGCAATCAAAAGTTTGAGGATCAAATTTGATATAATCAACAAATAATGACATTTCTAAATTTTTCACAACATCCGGAAAGTGTTTTCCGCCCAAATTTTTCAGAAAACAAGTTTTCGAAAACCAAGCCAAATTTTCCTTTGACTCGGAAAGTGTTTTCCGTTGACCAACTTTTCTAATGGCAAACAAACACAGGAAAGTTTGGAAAGTGGTTTCCCGGAAACCACTTTCCGGAAAACAAACACAACCTAAAAAGGAAAACACTTTCCTAGAAACCAAACCAAATTTTTCTTTGACTGGAAAGTGTTTTCCGTTGACCGAAAAGTGTTTCCGTTGACCGTGAAAGTGTTTTCCGTTGACCGGAAAGTGTTTTCCGTTGACTAACTTTCCTAATGGCAAACAAACACAGGAAAGTTTGGAAAGTGGTTTCCCGGAAAATGAATTCCGGGAAACAAACATGGCCTAAGATGTTATATCAAACCAACTTTTTAAAAAATGGAGTTGATTAATTCTTTGTTTCTTAATAATTTGTCATTTTTTAACCATAGTTTGATGTTTTTTAACTCTTAATGGTAGAGATCGATCAAAGAATAACAAAAAAAGGAGAAAAACCCAATGAGCAAGTTTCCAATGACAACATTGAAAACCACAAATGGAATCTCACTATATGCCAACAAAATATTCCGTCAATATTTTTTATTTTTCTAGTAGTGATAATACACATGCAGGAAAGGGGAGTGGTGTGTTGTTTGACATTCATGGGATGCGTGAGTGAAAGAAACAATATTCCAAAGGTCAACCAAAACAATAAAGAAATAGGAACAAAAACAAAACCTACATTGTGTTTTTTAGAAAGAAGAAGACATTGTTTTAGCAATGCACCAAAACAACATTGTTTTAGTGCTTTGGCTCTTTTACTTTTTTTTTCTTTTGATTTAAAAACTCATTGTTTCATTAAAAGGGAGTTCACCTTTTTTTTTCTTTTTAAATGGTCCTTATAGTTTGCTGCTTCTTCCACTTTAGTATTTGTTTTTTTTAATTCTTTCATTTTTGACTAATTTCAACATTTTTCACTTTATTTCTTTTAATTTCATCCACGATTACATTAAATTAAGTCCCTCAATATTGGCTTTTTTTTTTTTCAATTTGGCCCTTGGCTTTTCAATTTTTAATTATTTAGTCAAGTTTAACCATTTTCTATCAATTTCTTCTCAATTTCACCCCTGATTCTATTAAATTGGCACCTTTTCCAATTTCACCTTTGACTTTCTAATTTTCATTTTTTTTAGTCAGTTTCAACTCTTTTCTTCATATTTCTTCTCATTTTCATCCTTGATTGTAATTTTTCAATTCTTTTCAATTCCTTTTTCTTGAATTATTATTATTATTATTATTATTTAAAACATTTTCTTTTTCTTTTTTGAAATATATTTTTTCACTTTTTTATTGAAATATTTTTTTTTGAGTATTTAAAGGGTCAAAATTTGGGTTATGAGAATTGCATCCTCTTTATAATGTTTACAATACAAAGTCAGTGAAAAATGTTTTTTCTTGGACTTTGTTTAGTAAGCTTGTAAAGAAACAACAATAAAGTGTTTTAAAAGAAATGTTTTTGAAAATACAGAGAAAATAATGTTATATAAAAAATAAAGATGGTCAAAATGAGAGACAACAAAACTCAACACGAAACTTAAATGGATCAAATTGAGAGGCAACCAACCTCAATATGAAAATTCAAATGAATCAAATGGGATTCAAATTCGCATGAGCGATTCTTTGAACTCAAATTTGCAAGTCATTTGAGACTCAATAATAAATAAAAATTTGTGATAGCCCTCGTAGACATAATATAACAAAAATATTTGCAAGAGTCCTGAAGAACTTAAAAATAAAGAAAGATTTATGAGAGCCCTCACATGCTCAATATCATAGAAAGATTTGTAAGAGTCTTTTGAGACTTAAAGGTAAAGATCGATTAGTGAGAGTCCTTATAGGCTCAAAATCCCAGAAAGATTTTGCGAGAGATCTTATAGGCTTAATTAATATCACAAAAAGATTTGAAAAAGTCCTTTAAAATTCAAAGGCAAAGAAAGATTTGCAAGAATCATTATAAGCTTAATATCATAAAAGATTGAAAGAATCCTTTCAGACTTAAAAGCCAAAGATTGGCCAAAACAATGAAGAAATAAGGAAATAAACGAAATCTATTTTGTGATTTTTAGGAGGAAGAAGACATTGTTTTAGCCATGCACCAAATTGATGATGTTTTTGGAGCTTTGGCACTTTTGTTTTCTCATTTTGATTTGAAAAATCATCATTTCATTAATATAGAAGTTTATTTTTTTAAAATGTTTCTTCTATTTTGCTACTTCTTCCATTTTAGTCCTTAGTTTTTCAATTCTTTTAATTTTAGTCAATTTCAACCCTTTCCACTTAATTTCTTTCAATTTTATCTTTGATTATATTTACTTTGATTATATTTAAATGGTTCCTTAATATTGGTGCCTTTTTCAAGGTCCTTGGCTTTTGAATTTTCAAATATTTAGTCAATTTCAACCTTTTTCTCTCAATTTCTTCTCAACTTCCTCTCTAGTTGTATTAAATTGGCCCTTCAATGTTAGTGTCTTTTTTTAATTTGGTTTTTAACTATCCAATTTTCAATTATTTAACCACTTTCAACCTATTTGTCTCAATTTCACTCACCTTTGATTGCATTAAATTAGCCCCTCAATGTTGGTGCCTTTTTCAATTTGATATTTGGATTTTTGTTTTTTTTATTTGGCTAATTTCAACTATTTTCTTAATATTTCTTCTCAATTTCACCCCTGAATGCAATTTTTTAATTCCCTATTATTATTATTATTATGTGATATTTTTTATTTATTAAAATATAATTCTTTTGAAATATATATTTCTAACCTTTTTTTTAATTGAAATAATTTTCTTTTCTTCTTTTTTTTTTCAAAGTATTTAAGAGGTAAAAATTAGGCTATGACACTAGAAATATCCTTTCTTTGGATCATATTCAAGAAAATATTTTTATGGAGATAATTTCATAAAGCATGTAGCTCAAACATTAAAAGCTAAAATTGAATAAAAATTTCATTTGCTTATATTACTTTTGAAAAAAAAATATTTTATAAAGCATTTAGCTCAAGAATAAATTTAAAGAGTATACTTGTAGCAATAATTTATTTTGATTTTATTTATAGAGCACACCTCTTAGAGTCAAAGAGGAAATACATATTAAAATTTTGAAAGCTCAATATCATTTACATCTTCAAAGATATTTGGCTTTAGAATTGTCGATAAATAGGCATTAGCTTGTTGATTTTTTAAGCGACATAGGTGTTTTTTTAGATTCACCACAAGTTTATCTTTCTTGCTTTTTTTTTTTTATCACATAATGGGTATGGTTGATCCACCATCTTGACTAAGCCCACATTTGTTCTTCTTATCATTTCCCTCAAGTGTAATACGAGGGTATGTTCATTACTGATCTAGTTTTGTTTATTTTCATGCATCATTATTATTATTATTATTATCAAGAACTTTGCATATTAGTCATCAAGAAAAACTTGTTCTATCATATTTTATTACTTTCATGAGATCATCTTTCTTGTCTTAGGATTGAATTGTAAATCCAATTGTAAAAATAAAGTCATTAAGATGCAAACTTGAAAGTATTTTTATTGAGTGAAAAAATTATTTTCTTAATCAAAATCCAAAAACATAACATTCAAATGCTAAGAGGTAATTTTGGATTTTTTATTGACATACGAGGAAATTGGTATTAGTTGGCAAAAAAATGGTTATCCCAAATTTTGGCTATGATTGACTTAGATGGATTATTTGAAAAACGAAGGACTCTTTTGAAAAGAAAATGTTGGCTTCCTAAAACAAGGATTTTGATTTTTTAAAAAAACATAAAATATCTTGCTTCATATTATATTGATTTTCTATTCATTGATGAAAAAAATCAAGATTTATTGTCCTAAAGAAATGTATTTAGCACCCAAATAAATCATGATTTTTCTTGAAAAACATCCCTTTTCTCTTTTTAGAGGCTAAATATTTATCAATAAAAATAAAATGCTTTTGATTAGAAAAGGGTTTTTAGAAGCATGTAATATAGGTTGAGATTCATGTCCATATATATATATATATATATATATATATATATATATATATAAATAAAAGGCTTACAAGATGTTTAAGGATTTAAAGAAATATAACCACTTATTTATCCATGGAGATTTTCTTCATTAATTTGAGATGAACTCTTTGGGGAGCATGGTGTCTAAAATAGGGTGTGTTAATGGAGAAGCTTTTGCCTAAAAATGAATGAATTAATTTGACAACCATTAATTTGAATTCTACTCAGGGTTGTTTGCTATCTAAGTTGTTCGAAGATGTAAATGACGAGGAATAGTGTTTGTGGTGGCACCTCCTATGACTATGGTTGTATGCCAAATTCTTTTCCATTTTTTCTTTTCCATTTATGGTTGGATAATTCTCTTCACAACGACAAGAATAAATTTTATGGGGGCAATGAGAGTGAAGATGTTCTATTTTACTACTAGCTACGTCATTCTAGTTGACCCCTCTACAAAAAAAAAAAAAAAAAAACTTGTTTTAATTTATTAAAGGGAAGGTGTGGATTAGACACTGGAGGCAGAATTAATAAAGCTTTAATATGTTGTTAAATAGCTAAGAAAGCCTTTGCTAGTTGTTAGATATTTTAATAAGACATGGGATATTTAATGGTAGAAAGGATTGTGACACATCCAACCCTTATTGTTTTTTCATTTTTAGTCATGGAAAAAGGATAAAAAAAATGGAGTTTTGAAGAAGAAAAAGAAAAAGAAAAAAGAAGAAGAATAAATCTTTTATCTTAGGGCTCAAAGCTGCTTATAATGCTTTGAGTCCATATGACTAGCATGAATAGAGAGTGAAGTAGTGAATTCACTTTTCACCTATAATTTTAGATAATTTAGTGATAAAAGGTCTTGAAGGTCATAAGTCACTCTTAAATTAATAAAATCTAAAAGACATAGGGTCTTCATTATAGTAATTCAAAGTGAAAAGTCTATTTTTCCCTTCCAAAATAAAATCAATAAACTTTCTACTAAGGATAATTTAATAATTTTACGAAAGTCCATTTATGATTGTCAAATTTAAAAGAGGAAATTAAGTATTTTTTCTTTTATCATGCACAGTAAAAAGACTATTCTATCTTGAGATTCAAAAATTTTAAAAGATAAAATAGAATGGTGTTTTTGTATTTTTAGCTTTTTAAGAACATTAAAATAACTTAAATTCCCTTTAAAGTTGAATTTTCTTTAGCTTATATCTAGGGGCATTTTTGTATTTTCATTTAAGTTTTATTTTTATTATCAACTTGATTTAAGGTAATCTTGTAATTTAATAAATTTAAATATTATTAAAAAAATGGCTGGCATGAGCGTTGCATGAGTCCGTATGTAGGCCACCCCTACGCTCTTTGGGAGGCTTGTATAGGGTCATCTAGTGATCGAACACCGCCTTCCATGACAACATTGGAATTGTCTTGGCATCCCTTCCATGATCAGGCATGCATATGGCCTGCAACCATTTAGTTTAGCATTGATAGCCTCTTTTTTTCCCCTGTCTTTTCTCTCTTTTCCTTAATTTTAATGCCTACCCTTTAGAAATTTCAAACCATCCTTTCAATTTGTTATTCCTTCGGATTTTATTTTTGTTTTTTTATTATTATTTGTTTTATTTTGAATAATTAATGAAATTGAAATTCTTTTTCAACTTTACCCCCTTTAATTTTTTCATATTTCAAATTTGATCTCATTTTTTTGATTGTTATTTGTTTTATTTGAGATAATTTTTTAAATTAATTTTTTTTATATTTTCATTCCCTTTAAGTTTTTTTCCCTATCAAATAATCCACGATCTTTTAATTGCTAATTTGTTTTTTATTTTTTTAAATTGATTTTTTTTCTGATTTCATCCATCAATATTAAATTCATTAAGAATTGATATTCTTAATTGATATGCAATTTAAGATTTCATGAGTTGTGAGTTTTAGAGATTAACCAGGGTTTAGGAGGTTCACCTGGTTTGCTTTTTTTTTTTCCCCATACTTTAGCATTTATTCAATTAGATATTGAGCTCTGTTCTTTTTATTTATTTTCTTTCTATATAATTCTTCACTACTTTTGAAAATATCCCGGGTTATCTTGGTTATTTTTATTTGTTGTTCTTTGTTGAATTTACTTTGGTAAAGTTTTTAAATTGGTAGTTTTTTTTTTTCCAATTTCATCATTCAATATTAGATTGATTGTAAAAAAAAAATTTCCAACTCCATCCTTTAAGGTTTGAGTTTTTTAATATTAACCTTTGTGATTTTATTCAATTTTCTTTCTATTCGTTTATATTAGTCTCATCACTTAGACTGTGGGTTTGACGGGTTAGTCTGAGTTGGCTCAGGGTTTTTTTAGAATTGTTTTTTTAATATAGTATTTGTTACGTTTCTTCTTTTAATATTGAGTTATTTTAGAATTAAGTTTTGTAACCTTTTTTGGTTTGCCTTCCTAATCGTCCGATCTTGTAGGAATTTAAAAAAAAAATAAAGGTGCACACACGTAGGCTCTTTCAAATGGGACATGCATGTTGGCCTAACTAGCTAGGCCTAGTAGTGCCTAGCTAACAAGGCCTAGCAATGTCTAACCTTATTTTTTTAATTTTATATATATATATATGAACCTTATTTTCAAAAAATAAAAATATATTTTTTGAATAATATTTCTAATAAGTGCACATGCATAATATCTTTTTTCCCTTTGATTTTATGCAATCAATTGCATGTGTGTATCTATTTCTATTATCATTTGATTAAATAAAAAAATAATTTTAATAAATAAAATCATTGAACACAACCAGGTAAATATCTCGTGTTGCGAGATCAAATATCTTAATCTAAATCTATCTTTTAATTTTTCAGTTATGTTTGTAGTTATTATTAATAACTTTTTTTATATATTGACTTAAATAATTCTTAATTTCTTTAACTAAACAGTATAAACTTTTTAATTTGCATATAATTTTTTTGTAGCCTGCTATGTGTTCTAGAAACGTGTTAGATTTAAAGCGTATAGTATTTGAGTCAAAGGTCATGGAGTGAACTTTGGTTCATGAGCATAGTCGGAGTGGGTCAGGACTCTGTCCAAGTCCTCTAGGATGGTCACGAACAGAGGAGTGGACTCTGTTTCTTGTCCGGGAGCTAGGAGGCCTCTTTTCTGTTTGGGTATCAATTGTACAAGGGCCAATGTGAGGCACCATTGTTCTCCACGTAAATTTTGGGTATATCTGATGGAGTTATATCAATCAACTAGCAATTGAATGTACGGCTACAAACTTACCAATTGTACATTGTATATATGCCAATGATTTTATGAAACTGTTTGATTTTATTTTTTAAAATATTTTTTATTTAAAAATATATTTAAATAATATATTTTTTAATTTTTTTAAAATTTATTTTTTATATTAGTATATCAAAACAATATGAAAATAAAAAAATTATTTTTTTAAATGCTTTTAAAATCAAAAAATAAATATATTTATTGTTAAAGAAAATCCATGTAAGTATTTGTGTCATGTGCAGGAACCATAACGGTTCCGTTGAGTGTGTTTGTATTTGAGGCAACGTTTGTGTTTTCTCTAAATGTAATGTATTTGATGTTTGGTTACGAGTATCAAAGGTATATATACAAATGATAGGCCCCACCACTTGCCTGAGGTGGTACCTCAATTATGAAAAAGCTATTTTTTCTTGCTTTTGCATATTGGACCACATGTTGAACTTTCTGGATCTGCAAAAAGAATTGAAAAATTATCAAAGCATCCTCTTCTCTTCCTCCTCTCATTCATTTCAATTCACATTCATTTCTCATTCAATTTACCATAACCGCAACAATTCAAACAGTACAATCACCATTACTATTGCACAACCCACAAGAATGACCATTGCAACGTCTTTTTCTTCTCATTCATTTGTCATTGATTTCTCCATAACTACAGAAAAAGAAGAACAAGAACAACCCCAAAATAGAAATCCAAATCCTGCTTCATTTAGACACCAAAGCTGCAATTTCTAATTGGTTAGTTTGATTAATTGATTGGTCCGATCGTATGTAAACCTAGATATGTTTATTCATTTTTATAAATTACTGGTTTTTTCCCCTTATATGAGATTATTACTTATTGTTTTCAAATCTCTATCTTATGCCTGCATGTAACTTGAGTTATTGATGTTTTGACTAATGAGATGTTAAAACTAATTGGGGCCGAAGGAATAGTACTCGCTATACTGTAAACGAATAAGAGTTTTTAAGCCACCAGAAACTATACCTTGTAGTCTTTTACCGATGAATGCTAACAAATCCAAATTTTTTTTAAAAAAAATAAGTTAGAAGACATGTCTAATATTGCCCAGTTTTCGGCCATTATGGTGGCTAAAAAAACAGGGTAAAAGTTTTTTCGATCCAAAAACTAAATCTTCAACCTATTGTTTTTTTTATGTAAAACACATAGAAAACATTCAAGGCAACTTGATAAACCCATTTATGGCCTAACAAACCCAAAAAATCACCCAAAAAACCAAAATAAAAAAATCTTACCAAGCTTATATATGTGTTTTCTAGGCAATTTCAAGGTAAAAAAAAAAAACCATCTAATATGAACTTTCCTCGTCAAATGGAACAATTTGACACTAATTTCGACCATTGTTGTTGTCGGAATCAATGCCGACAAATATTTTCTCTTTAGTGCTGAATTCCGGTGAGTTTCTCTTACCTCTCTCAACTAGGGCCCAAAAAATAAGAAAAATATTTTTTATGGACCAAAATTGATTTTGCCTTTAAATGTTAGAAACTGAAAGGATCCAATATTTATAATTTGTAAAGTATAGGGACTACAATAAACACTTCGCCCAAACTTTTTAAAGCTACTCATTCCATTTGTGTTTTTTTTACTTTGGTTCCATGTCTTTCAATCTCACACTTCCCCAACAAATTAACTTATAATTAAATCCAATAATGGCCAAATTGTTTTTTTTTTAAAAGCAAAAAAATGACATTGTGAATAGCCCGTTCATAGCGCCATGTGAGGAGATCCACAATGCATTTTACATAGTGAATTCCCCATAAATCTTAGATTTATAATTAATATGGTGGCAAACTATATAGAAAAAATCTTGTAGAATGAAGCTCTAATTGCTAAATTAAGTTTAAAACTACCCAAGTATTTTATATAAACTCTTGACAACTAGTGGATCTATTTAATGAATGGATAGGTGTAGATTATAAAAATTAAAAATTTGCATTATTTGGAATTAAATTTTTTTTAAAAAAGAAGCTAAATGCCATAAGATTGTGGCCTAAGGCTCATTATATTGTGGGTTGAAAAGGTGTAATTACATCTTTGCTCTCCAAATTAAAAACCAAATGAATTGCCTTTGATGGAAAAATGATATTTTTTACGGGATCTATTTGTTATTATAAAATTGATCGAGATTATAATGGTATCTTCACTTTTTTTTAGCATAATAAAATAACATAATTGCCCTTATAAGAAAAAAAAATAAACAATTTGCAAGGGGCTTTTAAGCCATTTCCTTTATATAAAAAAAAATGACCAGAGTGACTTTCCATATGTATTTTATTTTTTGTTATAATCAAGTTGGTTAGGGGCAATTTAGTACTTCAATAAATATAGTGTATTATTATAAAAAAAAAATGGTGCACGTTGCACACGCGTCGTCATATGGGCAACATGTGACTTGCTGTCCGATCACCGAACTCTGCCTTCCATGATAATGTTCAATTCGCCACGGTGTTCCCCCATACCTGGGCGACATGTGTGGCAGGAGCGGCTTTGGTGGCTCTTTATTTTCCTTCTTCTCTCTCTCCTACTTGATTTTCATGTCTGACCTTTCAGATTTTTAAATTAGCCCTTTGATTTATTTATTTTCTTTACATTTGACCCCTGTTCTTTTAATTATTATTTATTTTATTTGAAATGATTTATGAATTGAAAATCTTTTTCAATTTTATCTCCAATTTTCTCAATGGTCAGATTTTGTCTCAATTTTTTTATTACAATTTTTTTTCATTTAGGATTATTTTTAAAATTGATTTTTTTTTGTGATTTCATCCTCCTTTATTTTTTTTTCATTCCGGATTTGATCCTTATTCTTTTAATAGTTTTTTTTATTGGAATTTTTTTATATTGATATTTTTTCCCAATTTCATACTTCAACATTAAATTTATTGAGAATCTAGCTTCTTAATTGACTTTGGGTCTAGATTTCAGGTTGCGAGTTTGAAAGAATAATCTAGATTTAGGAGATTCACTCAGATTTGCTTATTTTGATCCCTATTTTTTTAAGTTCATATTTTTTTGGTATCATCCTTTAACATTTATTCGATTGGAGATTGAGTTATTATTATTTTATTTGTATTTTATAGGATTATTCACTAATTATGAGAATGACTAGGTTATCTCATGTCTTTTTATTTATCTTTTTTTTTTAAATTTATTTTTTAAAATAAATTTTATTTTTGAATTAAAATAAAGTAATTGAGTAAATATCTTATGGGATGCTTGTTTCACAATAGTTTGTTTAGGTTGCTTTGACGACATAAGTGACCTCTTTTAATGTCATTATAGAGACTTCTGTAATGATGTTAGAACCATCTCAATGAATTTTTTCTGGTGGTGAGGCGGTGTTGACGACAAAACATGATGAGTATTCAATGAACTTTTCTTTTATCTCCTCTCGAATATGATATTGACATATTATTTTTAATGGTTAATTACCCCTTTGCTTTATTTATTATCAATATATTTGTTAAATTTATTGAGATTATTAAACCTAATTAAGTTAATAATTTGAATCTCAAATCTTTCTAACTCCTTTAAAAATACTAGCATATCGTGAATATTCTTTTATATTAAAAAAATAACCTAGCCCATAATGGAACTCATTCTATATATCTAGTCTACTATAAAAGTTAATGGTTGACTAACAACCCGAAGACTCGAGATCTTAGATAAGTTAGGTCACATATGTGCTCGACAACTGTGTTGAAAACTATGCTCAACTTTTGTTAAATAATAATAATAAATTTAAATCGGGTTTGGAAAAGATACAAATCCCGCGAGATGGAATTGAAGGTGTGCTTGGTATGGAAGAATCTCTGATTCCCCTCGCCAAAACATCGCAGATGCTATGAAAATTTGATTTTTGTTTGATAAAGAAGTCATTTGATTAAAACAAGTGGAATCACATACTTATTTTCGAAAATATTTTACAGAAAAATAATTTTTAAATTTTTTTATCTTTGTTTTTTTATAATATTTTCTAAAAAATATTTTTTTTATTTATTTGCTGTAAAATATTTTACAGGAAAATTAATTAATATAAAATATTTTACAGTCAATTTTCAAACTTGATTTATTTGATGAAAAATATTTTCAGCTCATAAAGTTTCATAAAATATTTTATGAATAGTAATTCACCTGCTTATAATATCATCCAACTGTTTTGACCACTACTTCCATCTCACCACTATGACCATCTTTTTCATTACCATTGCCACCTCACCACCACCATATGTCACCACCACCATAACCATGTCACCGCCATCTTTTCCACCATCACGACCATCTTTTTTACCACTATCATCATCATTTCACCACCATCTCTTCTTTTATGACCATCACCATCTCTGCTATATTACGATCATCTCACTACCATCTTTTCCTCCACAATAATTATTGAAAAATATTTATATATAAAATTATTTTACAAGTTAAACATTAAAAAATATTTTTTATTCGTAAAATATTTTACGTGGAACAAACGGTAATATTAAATTAACAATCTTTATTTTTTAATAATAACAAAAGTCTTATAGTCTTAGTACCGACTAGCAAATATGCTCAATGCCTTGACATGAAACAGTTTGTACAATTTGTTTAGTATTTTAGATAATTTATAATAAAAATGAGTTGATTAAAATGTATTTTTGGATAGTAGTGATTTTAATATTAAAAAAGCACTGGAAAGCACATTATATTGATAAATATGAAATAGTGAAGGCAAATGCATTTGTATTTAATAACTTATCCAAGTATTGCATCAACTATGAATAAAATATTGATAAAACATTAAAATGATTTCCCTTTTGCCACTCATGTATGCCAAAAATTCCATTAAGTCTAAAAAAAAAAAAAACTAAACGAGCTTCGTTTTAGGCTTTTAAAAAAAACTATCTTAAGATTTTAAAATAAAATCATAACGTAATTTTAATGGTGCGTGTAATTTGTAAACTAAAAAATATATCAGAACTAATTTCAAAAATTAATATATATATATATATATATATATATAGAATTAATTTTTAATATTTTTTTAAAATTATTAATAATTAGGAATAAATTAAATTGAAAACAAACCTAAAATGAAAAATATCAATCCAAAGAAAATATATAAAAGGCACATTATATTGATAAGTATTAAATACTTATAGAGAAAACAAAACTTATACCCAATAAATTACTCAAGTAATATTTTTGAATTTAAATCTAATATTTTTTTAATCAGAGCATGATATAAAAACTTAATTTATCAATAAAATTGATTCAAACCTATTTTTTAATTGCCGACACTGCTGAATGGATTTAGTTTTTTATTTTATGATCAAAGTATAGGTTTAATATTGAACTCTAAATATTATTTGAAAGGGTTTACATAATTAAAAGGAAAAATTTTAAATAATAAAAAGATTGATGAAAAATGTAATATAAAACTTTAAATCAAGCGATGGAGAGAAAACGATTAAGGATAAATATTTTTATATATTGTAATAAATTTGAAAAATTGTATATAATTATTTACATATCATTAATGAAATATGAAACTGTAAAATCCCCAATAATATACCAACTTTTTTTGGACATAAACTTGATCTCAAGGATAATAAATAACATTATAATTTTTTATCATCTCATAATATATATTAAATTTTTATCGAAATTTTAGCAGATTTTTTTTTATTTTAAATATCCCAAGTGTCAAAACCAATTTAATCATACATGAATGGTTATATATATATATATATACACACACACACATATATACGCGCGCGCGCAATGATCTAAACATTTCAGACTTTTCCATATCATCCATACATGCATCTAGAAATTTATTCATCTAACTTTCTATACTTTTAATTCATTTCACTCTTCAGTATCAATTCAAATATGTTCTTATTTATTTTACTAGATAATTATAACATACAAGATCAATATTATTTTATTATATTATTTTATAGACAAGTCTCTAAGGTTTTAAAATGTATTTATGCTAATAATACTTCATCATCCTAATTAATTACTACATACCATTAACATCAAATAAAAAATATTAAACTAAGTTAATTTTATAACTCATCTCATTATATCATTATTAAGCAAAACTATCTACAACAAAATACATGCATAAAAGATTTGAGTGCATCAAGATATTAATCCTGACAAGTCTAAGATGAACCTAAAATTTTACAAAGTATATAATTTTTAGCACATAGTTTATTATTATTATTATTATTATTAATTTCTTTTTAAAAGGAACAATCATTCCTACAATTCTAACTAAAATTACCAGGTATCCATTCAATGATCAATTTAAATCCAATAATTATATCTCATTGCCAAAACATTAATAATTCTTTCCAAATACTCCATTTCTTAGTATAACGATCCTAACCAAGTATTTATCAATCATAATGTTTTGACTAAAATTCTACAAGTTAGGTGTTTCTCTCTCAACCAATAAATTATGTATCCTTGCATGGATACTCATTAATTCAGCATTTTCATTTTGAAAACCAATCAATTCTATTTCTATTTCTGAATATATCATAAATTCTAGTATCCTCACATAGATATTTTTAAATCTAACATTCTTCTTTTTGAAAGCCAAATCAATCCGATATTCTTTTTTGAATTCCATAGAAATATCAGTATCCTCTCATAGATACTTTTAAATCTGGCGTTCTCTTTTTCAAAAGCCAAATCAATCCAGTATTCCCTTCTAAATACCATAGAAGTATTAGTATCCTCTTATAGATACTTGTTAAATCTGACATTTCTAATTTTGAAAGCCAATTCAATCCAGTATTCCCTGCCAAATACCATAGAAATATCAGTATCCTCCTACATATACTTGTTAAATTTGACATTCTCAATTTTGAAACCCAATTCAATCCTATATTCTCTTCTGAATACCACAAAAATTCTAATATTTTCACATGGGTATTCATTAAATTCAGCATTCCTATTTTTTTTTAAAAGCCCGAACATTCTGGCATTCTTTTTTGAATACCAATTATCATTTTTGATCTTTCACTCTCAGATTTTGTCCATTTTAGAAAGATTTTATGCAATGGATTCTTTTATACAAGCGATAATGATTTTTTTTAAAAAAAACCACTATAAATACCATGATTTTTATGCATTTTAATAACAAAAATGTTCAACAAAGAGTGAAAAAAAGTTATGAAAACACATGTATATCATACACATCCCTCTTGAGAGATTTATTGATTATATTCTTGCATTGTATGCTATTGTTCTTTAAACTTTGTCTAATTCTCTCTAGAAGTGAGCATAATCAATTGGGTTACAAAATTAAACAATGTGGATGTATGAGTGGCATCGTATCAATACTAAATAATAGATGATGTAAGTAGCATTGGATCATCACTCAATTTAGCTCTTGATCTTGTTTTATAAGCTATTGTAAAAGGCTTAATCCTTAGCTATGTAAGTAAAAACATATAGTAGATTGGGAAGGCTTAAATTGTGCTCGGGGATTGGATGCAGGTAATGCCAAACTAAGATAATCTTTATGTTTGATCTCTCAATACCTATATGTTTTATTTTATTAAGGTGTGCTTATATGTAGCAAAAAAAAATTCTTTTATCATTATTTAACATATAGTACTAAATAGGATTCTTTATAGTCCAATACAAATCAACAATAATGATTGATAAGTGATTTTTGCTAAGGACATAATCACATACAGTAATCACACACAAATCAAAGAACTTGGTAGCAAGAGTGGAGAAGGTTCCTACCCCAACACCATCTTCATCCACTCAAAAGGTTGCATTAGACCCTGAGCTATAAAGAAGATAAATTTTTGAAAAATTATCTATAAAGGTAAAGAAGACTACCACAAAGATGGTTAATGTTTTATGAAAAACAACCATCTAGATGTTGAATAAATAAAAATTAGTTCTAATGCCAATGTAAGATTAGGGATGGACCAACAAAAGCGACATGAAAAAGTTATCCATCATGCTAGGCCTATAAATATAGAGCTCAAGCAAAGGAAATGAGTAGTAGAAACCTAGCCTAAATCTTTATCAGTCTTGAAATAGGAAAAAAAAAAGATGGCATCATTTGGACAATAGAAGTAAAAAGAGAATGCAACTCCGATAACAACCCTTATAAGAGAAGAACTATTATGTATTGTAGAGAAAATAATAGTGGCAAAGCCTAAAAACAATAATAATGTCCAAACTTTAAACCAATATGCAAATTAGTTTTAATAGATGCTTTTGTCCATTTTGAGGAATAACTTAAAGAAAAGAATGACATGATTATCCATGTTAATGATTTATTAGATGATGATTTATTAGAATGAGTCATTGATATCATTCTAGATGATAGTACACAAAAGGAAAAAAGAAAAAAGTACTTGAATTTTCAATCTGAATCTAACAATTTGATGAATAAAACACAATCAAGGAAAATGATAGATTAAAAATTCTTTCTAACATAAAAATGAGCGACTATGATGAAATCATATCTATAATTATGGTATTTGCTCTTCCTTACTCTTTTGAATATAAACTTGGCCAACTACCTTATCTGGACAGTGACTGTGAAGATAGTGCAAAGGAAAAGTCAAAGATCATTGAAATCAACCAAAAGTCAGGTCTTATATTTTCTAAGCCAACATTGGCTATGAGTTGCTATTTGAGATCTTTATACATTATAACAAATTTCAATAATGACCAATACAGATGATACTGGTTGATAATGATACAACACTTAATATTATTTCACCAACCTTATTAAGTAAGATTGGTTGAAACAAAGTTGACACAATCCTATTTGAAGTGGCAATGTCATATTTTGAAGATGGAATATGAGACATCGTAGAAGTGTGGTAGGCGAGTTTAATAATTGAGTTCAAGATCTCTAATGTAGCTTTTATATATATATATATATATATATATATATATATATATATATATATATATAGTTCAAGCAAAAAAAAGTCACAACGCCATGCTTGGGTAAGATTGAATACACACTTATATATGTGTGTCATCATCCCTATATCAAAAAATATTTTTTTGGTTACTAGATGGTTCAATGAAGATAGTTAAAGTAGATGATAAGCCACTTATGATCAATTTAGGAATTGCAGAGACATGGTTGTATAACAATGATGGAAGCGTAATTCAATTTATGAGCATGGACAATATGAGACACCTAATCTAATTTTTAATAAGTAAGAAGATATAGCATATAAGGTGATATAAGGTGACTAATAATAGACATTGATAGGCAAAATAACTTGCAATTGAAAGATAATAATAATAAAAAAAGATTTGAAACATTGGAATAAATGAGTCACCATAACTTGGTAGCACGTTTTGAGGATTTTGATGAAGCTTATAAAAGTATTGGAAACAAGAATAGAATTTGTTCAATGGAACTAGATCAAGAAAATCAATTTATCATGCTAGATATGACAAGTCTTCCTCCATCACTATTAAAAATGGATGATGGACAAGCTCAAGTTTAAGATCCTTTAATTAAAGTTAATTTGAGGACTGAAGACAAGCCAAAACTCATGTTTATAAGTGCAAATTTATCAAAAGATTTACAGAAAGATATGATATCACTTGGATACATTTATAAAGACTAATTTTCTTGGGATTTTGATTAAATACCTAGTTTAAATAGAAGTTTGATCAATCATCCATTCATAATCAAGCTTGTTTTCAATCCATACAAATAACCTCCACAAAGAATAATTCTAAACATGATTGATCATATAAAAAAGAAAATCAAACGACTACTAGAAATTGGATTTACTAAGCTAATAATATATGTTGAATGGATATCTAACATAATGTGAAGATTGAAAAAGAATGGCAAATTATGAGTTCACATAGATTTTGTTAATCTTAATATACGGATCCTAAAAATGAATATCCAACATTTGACAATGAAATGATCAGCTTTAGAGATTGTTATTCTAACTATAACTAGATCTTTATTGTAAAATAAGATATATTTAAAACTGTTTTCAATGTCGTAGTATAATAGGAATATTTGAATGAGTGGTAATAATATTTGGTTTAAAGAATATTAGTTACTTACTAAAAGACAATAATCAATCACAACATGGAGGTTTATATTGGTGATATCAATGTAAAATAAAAAGTTTAAATCCACTTACCTAAATGAGCTATGAAATCCTTTGAACGAATGAGAATGTAAAATCTATAAATGAACCCATTAATATATGCATTTGAAGTGCAAGCTAGTAATATTTTGGGCTTTTGAGTGCATTAACATGACATAAATATGGATAAAAAAAACATTAGAAATCATGGAAGAAAGAACTTCTCTGAAAAAGAAAGAATTTTATAGGCTTATTGGTAAGGTCAATTTACTAAGGAAATTCATTTCAAACACTACAAGGAAGATCAACCCTTTTACTAAGTTGTTGGAAGGTAAAAGATTTGATGAGTTTTAATGGAATTAAAACCAACAAACTGCTTTTAAAAATATAAAGGCTTATCTCACCAAATCATCTTTATTATTGACCTTACCAAAACTTAGGAAACCCTTGAAGCTATACATTTTAGTAGCAGTGGTGTTAATTGACAGCATGATAACATAAAAAAATAGTTTTAGGCATGAGCAAGTTATGTATTATCCTAGTCATATCCTTATAGAAGTTGAAAAATGTTACACACTTATAAAAAAAACTATGTTTGCCCTTGTATTTCACCTATATTAAGCTATGCTGGTATATGTTACCAATTGATGTTTATATAATATGTAAAACAAATTTGATAAAATATATGTTGTCAAAACCTTTTTTAAGAGGTATAATGGTAAATGGACATTAGCACTATCTAAATTTAATCTACATTACATTCCATGAAAAGTAGTTAGAGGCTAAGCTTTGGTTGATTTCTTAGTTGATCATATGTAAATAAACATTGACCATGAGAAAGAATAAAACCACAATACCATCATTATAAAACCTATTTCATGGCAATTATAGTTATGTGGGTTGAAAACAAAGAACAATGTCGTGTAAGGTGGTGATAATATCCTCAATAGATCATAAAGTGACCTATCTTTTTGGCTTATTTTTTCTTACACTGACAATTATGATGCATATAAGTCCTTAATCATAGGTCTCTAAATACAACTAGAGTTGGAAGAAAAATTAGTTATAGTAATAAGAGATTCATTACTTATTATCAACCATTTAGTTGGTGAATATAAGTGTGAACATATTACCTTAACTTTAAATCATACAGTGGCCACAAACCTTGTTTAAAGGTTTTCTAATCTTGTTTATATTTTTTCAGTGAGAGAAAATAATAAAGAAACCAATGGCTTGGCTTAACACATGTTAGAATATAGAATGGCCTTATATCATCATGGGATTATCCCTATAAGAATTATTGATTGATCAACTATTGTTGATGTCCAACATGGATGTAAAAGGCCACGTAGTTATTATGAATGATGACAAACCCCACATATATAATTGCAATAAAAAAATTTATTTATTCATCCCTCTAGAGGGTTTCTATTGCTTTTCTTTACAAATTTCTATCATTCTTCATAAACACGTCATTTTCCCTGTGTGGTGTTGTTACAGAGTTGATAGCCTTTACTTAAGGTTCAAGGTTTTAGATCCCCACACTCTGCTTGATTTTGTGAGGTTGTTACTTGTCATTTCTCAGGATTATGTTCTTATTATGTAGTATTTTTTTAATCCTTATAAGGAAAAAAGTTAATTGGTAGTATATTATTCAAAATAATATCAAAGTGATTTACATATTGGTATGCTCTATAAGACAAAGATTCAACTATTTCATAAGATAATAGCTATGCCTCTAAAGTGAAACACAGGTAAAGTCGTCATTGATATATTAGATGAATAATTAGTATAAGCAAAGGAGAAATGTTAGCTTTTTTATAATGAAAAGCATGACAATCCATAATCCTCTCATATGTTGGTAGATCAACTAGTATCACTTATGCTCAGAGATGAGTCTTCATTGTCTAATTCACCCCTACAACATAGAACTACATCTTAACATACTTTTAGCGTGTCCTTAGCAGTCTCTCACATTTTTATTGATTCTAATAGGGTCATCACCACCAACAACAAATAGACATATTAATGTGTAAGTTCTTTACACATAACCATATACATATCATATATACGAATTTGATGACATCATACGATGGTCATAACCAGCTATGAAAAACTCCATCCAACCATTCATGATTGCACTTTAAGTAACATCTTATTATCAGTTTGTAAATCTCTCTAGTGCTAATTGAAAGGCTCTCTAGATGGAGATGAGAACATAAAAGTTATGACCTACCACAACAACATCGTGGTGGTCAATTGAACCATGTATATTATATTTGATTAGTTAGCTTAGATAAAAATGAGATGCATTATAATAGGTCTTGTAACCCATGAACATATACACATAGAAGGCATATCTTTAGAAGTTCTATGACTATAAACACTCTAATAAAGGTGATTGGAATGTATATACCTTATATAAGAGGGTACTTTCTAGTGTAACAGATATAATAATAAATATATTCCAACTTGAGTGTGATAGCCACTAATAACCACAAGTCTACAAAAAACCACAAGTCAATTACTTGGCCTCATAAAACTTATATTCCTTCTAAGAAGCTTCTACTAGGTAACTTTATGCCATACGGATGTGTTCCAATAAGAAAATCCCAATCCCTTTAAACAATAACCATCTATTATTGATTAAAAAAAAAAACAATAAAAAGAAGGGATAGATAAAGTATAACTAACATAACATTTAAGAGAGATGAGGGTAAAAATTGGACAAATAATAAGATCTACTAACCATCATCCATAACATAACTGGATTGATAGGTTGCATGCAATCTCTAGAGGAATAAATATTATAGATTTCAAGCAATTATCTATGAAATAAAAAAATCAATAGGAGAACACATCACCAAGTTCACTAATCAATACGACAATGATACATCCAACCTTCTTTATAAATTTTGAGTTTTTGTTTAATTATTAACTAGAACAATTTTTCTTTGGTTATCCACATTTCCACTCAACTCAATTAACATTTAGGAAATGATGGAAACTTCTTTCCATGAACATTTATAGGATAGATCCAGAGGTCATGTTACATGATATAGCCAAAATATTCTAGGATCGAAGAAAGGGTACATAAATTATGCCCTGTGATTTAGGACATGTATTATGGCTATAACTAAGTGAGAGTTCATAAAGTTACTATTAAAAAAACTATAATGGAACATAAGGAAAAGATTCATAAACACCAAGTACTTATATATCCACACTTTCATAAATAATGTTACTCATTTTGAGAAAATGGTAGTAAAAATGGTAGAAAAGAAGCCACTGAGGTGGACATACCCTATTATCTATTTAGACAATGTTGTGAGTACACATTTATTTACTGATTCAGACTCTTATAGGAAGTTTGAGGATGTCCAATAATAGTTCATATTGATTATAGAAGTAAAACATGGAAGATAGTTTGAGATTATATCATTAAAAAAGCCTAAAAAAACTACTAACCCCAGTATCAAAGATGATGCAAAGGCTACTAAAGTAGTCGAAAAAATAAAAAGTTTTCTTTTAACATAAAAAAAGCTAAAGAAAGCTTTAACTAGTTGATATATAAAAAGGGGGATTTAAACTTTTCAAAATCACACTACCATTATTGACAACAAAATTCAAGAGAAGAAGTTCTTTAAGTGACATGACTTTTAAAAACATGACATTCATAATTGTGTAGTCTTTTAGAACCAAATTAAGAAGACTCTAGAATCTATGTGCATTTGTTTTTTGGACATGAAAATGAAAATGAAAATGGATGATCATATGTTCTCTAAATTTACTATAGTTGTGGCTACTCCCAAGCTTGATAAACTTCCTAGAAAGAAAAAGTAGTAAAAGGTAAGGACTAATCAACAATGATAAAAGGTGAAGTTAGTAATGGATGCTAGTATTGAAAAAACATTATAAACAATAAAAAAATTCAACAAGGTTAGTTCAACAAGCTCATGATATGCTGATTAGAACTTAAAAATGCATTTTTATCAAGGTTTTATATCATCATTTTGCACTTGAAGTATCAATAACTCCTTAACTAGAGCATGTTTTATAATAAGTCTGATAATATAAGATAGCTTTAATTTATGGTAAATGCTCATTTAAATGCAGGCATATCTCACAATTCAAAGGATTGATTGATGTGATTAACTATTGAAAGTGAAAGGACAAAGAAAAGGCTAATCTTAGAAAGGAGATACCGATTCAATTCAAATTAAAACACTGTTCAGTTATTGGGTCATATCTAGAGCTGTAGATCTTAGATTTCAGTTTGATTTATATGGATAGAAAGATACGAAATAGGCCTACAATGTTCATGATAGTGTAAGACCCAAATCTGTCATTTTCAAATTCAAAGTTTGGCCACAAAAGAGAAGTCAGAATCTATCCTGCAATCCAGCCCAAACATTGCTCAGAATCTTACCCATATCTGGAGTTCTAGAAGGCCAAATGATGTGAAATTTGGTGGGTGGAAGTAAAAGACAATTTTCAACAACTTTCATGAAGAAGACCTTCTCAGATTCTGAGGGTAACAATGACATTTCATCCAGAAAAAATCTTGATGGCTATCCACCACGTCCACCAGCAGCACTACTTAATATTTTAGCCATATCGCGAGCTCTAGTGATCCAAATGCTCTGAAATTATATGGGTGGAAAGAGATGATTGCCAACAACTGTCATGAAGAACACTTTGCCAAATTCGGATTGCATCAATGTCATTTCATCCAGCCAAAATGCTTGAGTCTCATTTGTCCACCAAGTCCACTAAATCAATAGTTGGCCACTACATCAATAATCAATTACCAAATGAATAGTTCTGAATTTTAGCCTATAAAAGGAGGCATTTGCCATTCATTTAGGAATCTTAGTTCTTGAGATCAAGATCATGTTCTTGCTCTCTCTCGTTATATTTTTGTAATGCTTAAGTTTTGCTTTCATTAATCTCTTGTTCATGCTTTTCATTTCCTTTACTATACTTAGTTAACTTATATCATGTTTATGTTCTTATATTGTTTATTTATGTTTTTCTTATTCATAATGTCTAGCTAAGTTAATTATGTCAAGGTGAAAAGGTTTCACTAATGGTGTTAGAATATGTATAATATAAACTCAACATGGACTTTAATGTTTATATTCAAGAAAGTTTGCTACTAACATATCTTATCATTTTTATCTTATTAACTCTTAATACCTTGCTTGTTAAATGGTTAATCAAGATTTGTGTTGTATAACACTTGGTACATCAAATACTTGATCCTTCATAGTCTTCTAGCCGACATCGTTGTTATGAGAGGAACTTGATTTGTTGTTAACATAAGTTAGCATCATGAATACCTAATAAAATTTATAAGTATGGTGTTACGTAAATAAGATGATTAATATGATCAGGTTGATAATTTATAAAAAGTTTATACTTTACTTATCTCTAATACTATTAGTGGATCCTCTAACCTTGACATTTGTTTTTATCATTGTTTAATCTTCACATTTATCTTACATCTCAAAGTCCTCTTTAACTCATCATCATCATCATCATCATTGTTGTTGTTGTTGTTGTTATTATTATTATTATTATTATTTATAATTTATATAGTTCACCTCCCTGTGGTTCGACCCCGGTCTTGCCGGGTTATTTATTACTTTGACACTCCTGCACTTGGGATAAGACATCAACTCTTTGATCGTGTCATATGCCTTATAATGAAGTGTATAAGTTTCATACATTTGACATGTTTCTTCCAAAAGGTGAAGACTTGGGGGGCATAGTTGAGCAAGTAGTAACTCAACTACATACCAAAACATTTAGGTTTAAAAGACTAGCTAAAAATGATTGAAATACGCACTAGTCATAGTAGAAATCATCCAAACTCGATGATGAAATTGTTAACAATCACCAACATCTCTTATATTTAGAAATGAGATTGAAAAAAATGGCATTGTCCAAATGTTATATTTTTATTCCACAATGTTTATTTTTATCCATATGATAAGAACACAAAACGTCATATTTTTATTCCATAATGGTTAGTCTTTTATACTTATTTGGAGCCTGAATTTACTCATTATTTTTATATTTCAATTTAGGATGAAAGTGGAGGTGTTAAGGGCAAAACAAAGCTAATAGGGCAATTATGAACAATCTCAACACAAGTTTGTAATCTAGGCATAACTCTCTCATCTGAGCTTCGATTGAAATTACTCAAACTTCTATTGAACCCTAAGAAACAACTCTATAACTTACATGTTTTGATTTTTGAGAGCTAACTGTTTTGAGGTTAAAATGGGGCATAATATTGTTGCACTTGTACTGCCAACATGCTACAACATCCTTTGTCATGCAAATCTATTACGAAGTGATTTATTTTTCAGAAGCTTCCAGATTTGGTTTGTGAATTCTAGCTGAAGACATCACTTTTCTTTCTATATTAGAACTTTATTTTATTATTTAATAATTTCATTAATTATTTAGATTTGATGGTTATTATTGGAGGATAATATTGAGAGTATTTTTAGGAGATTGTATAGGCTTCTAAAGAGAGAGAGAAATGTGTAAAAAAAAGGGAGAGATTAGATTAGACTTCTCACTTTCCTCTTCCATCTTCTCTGTTTTGTTTTTCTCCTTCGAGTATTCATCATGGAACTAAGTAACTAAATTTTTATTTGCTAAAAAAAACAAAAGCCTCAAAATCATAAAACTGTGAGATTTAATTTGTTTTCATTGTTGAATTTATACTTTAAGTGTTGAATGTTTTTTTGTGCCTATTTTTATAATTGTTCTATTTAATTGCTAGGAGGCCTGTTAGTTTATTATTTGTTGTAATCTACTGTTAGGTTAGATATCAAATGCATATTGTTTGATTTCTCTAATTTGTGAAGCAACAAAGGGTTAAATGATTTGTTGCATTAAAAATTAATAAATCTTAGAAAGAATAGTCGATTAAATTAAATGCAACCACATATGCTTGTATTGTTTAGCTTCATCAATCTCTACAATTCTTAAGGCTACTACTAGATTAATTTTTTAGTGCTTGTCTTGAGTTGTTTAGTAGTTAAGATTAATTAGATTGCTTGTTTTCTAATTATCTATAACTAAGGAGAGATAGGGAAATAGTTTCAATAATGAATATTAAAAGTATGAATTGATATATATATTTCATTAATGATCAGTTATAAAAGACCTAATGGTGGATGTTGACTTAGGCCAAAGTTTATTCTTTTGATTGATTTTTATATTTTAATTTAAGTTGTTTCTTAGTTGTTTTCTTACAATTGTTTTTGTTATACTCAGATCCCCCAATCTTTATTCACGTAGCACAAAACTAGGCTAGATACTCCTTGTGGGAACGATCCTTACTCGCACTACTGTATGTATTTTTAAGAGTCTAGGTTTGTATTTGGTTGCCTGTGACAGCACACTATCATCTCTATGTCTCACTAATGCTTTAAAAATCATAGAAAATTACATGCTTGCACACCAAAGGCACATTTAAAGGAGTTATTTTTAGGTTGTGCATCATCATTCATTGAAAGACAACATTTAGTTCATTTATGTGAATGGATTTTGATTTTGACTTAACCATGGTATCATAAATATAAACCTCCATATTATTATTGATCATATTCATATTCTAGAAGATCAAGTTCATTTCTTTTTATCATCTAATAAAGTCAAGTATTCTAGACATTTGAAGACAATCTTGGAAATATCCTCTTTTATAATGAAGATATGGTTATAGCTAGAGTAGCCATCAATGAAGTTGAGTATTTTATTGCAAGATATTATATCGATCGATATATTAACTATTGACTTTGGATATTCACCTTTTAAAGTTACAAGATTCAAATTTCTAAAATCTATGCATACCCTCAATTTGATATTCTTTTGTCATGGTGGCACTATGCTAGATATCTAATCATCATATCTTTTTGGCCTAATAAATCTATCCTTTAGGAGCTCTTTTATTTTCTTCTTTACATGATAAATCACATTTAGATTCACTCATCATACAGGTTGTTTATATGGCTTAAACTCAAGTTTGATTGGTAAATAATGTTTGACCAAACTTATATCTAAACTAGGCATTTCATCATAATATGAAGCAAAACAATCTTTATAAGTGTGTAACAATGACCCCGATTCCTTATGAAGTTTTTTTGGTATACTTGCATTTATAAAGATTGGTCTAGGCTTATCTTTAGTTCCTAAGTCAATTTCAATTAACATCTCCTAAACTTCAGCCTATCTATCATCCATCTTCGGTGGTGATAGAGGAAGACTTATCATATTGAGCAATATCAATTGATATTCTTAATTTGATTTTATTAAACAAATTCTATTTTACCACCCAACACTTATACGGGTTTCATCAAAAGCCTTGAAACATGTAACTAAGCTGCAATGACTTGTTTAATCATATATTTCAAAATTTTAACCATTCCCTTCTAATTATTGGTTATTTGGCCTAGCAAAATATGTTGTGATTCGTCCTATATGTACTATCTTTTTACTAAGAAGAAAATATGGTGACCTATATTATCCATGTTCATTGACTAGATTGGACCTGTATCGTCATTGTATAACCATGGATCTATCATCCCTAAATTAACTATGAATGGTTTATCATTTACATTAACTATTTTAGTTGATCCATCTAGTAACCAAAAAATTAAATCTTGATATAAGAATGATGGAACATACATGTTAGTGTGTATCTAATCTTGCTCTAGCAAGGTGTTGTAACTTGTCTTTGATTCCACCATAAAAAAATCTATACTAGAGGTTTTGGACATAATAGTTAGATCCATCTATAACACCCTCATAGTCTCTTATATCTTATATAGAATATGGTATAAACCACTTCTGATAAGATCATATCATCCTTGTTATGACTAACCTTAGCATTCACAATTAAGATTATAATGTTGAGTAAGACACCATTATCAACTAGGACTCTCTATACTAGTACATTATTGAAATTTGTTGTGATGTAAAGAGGCTTAAATAATGACTTATAACTATTATTGCTTCAAGAAATTTAAGTCCTGACTATTGTTCAACCACTAGCTCTAACTAGTTGAATTCAATAATCTCTACCTTTTATTTTGTGTTATATTTACAATCACTATCCAAATTAGACAATTAGGCAGGTTTGGCTTCAAGGAACATGGTAGGATTCAACATTATGTTTATGAATGTAAATCCTTTATGATCACTCCTACTTCAAAATGTGTTTCTATGGCCTTATCTTTTAAAGCATTCTTTTAGTCTAGCTATTATATTAGAACTGAGAACTTCAATTATTTTCCTTTTTTATTATTTATTTTCATTATGAAATATATTTGTACCATCGTTCAAAAATATACCATCTTTGATGATCATGTCATTTATTTCTAGTTGTTCTTATATTTGGATGAGAGCATCTATTAAAGCCTTTTCACACTTTGTGGGCTCGTTTAAAGTTAACATACTTTTTCTATCTTTGAGCACTATTAGTGTTATCTCTTTTATAATATATGTTTGTTACCTTTTTACTAGGATGACTTTCTTTATAGCATTCTCTTGTTGCTTTTTCCTCCCTATAGAGTGAATGCCATTCTTTTCTCTTATTTCATGATAAACAATGACTTGGGCCAATGCTATGGTGCTTGTTTCCTTTGTCCAAACTTATTGGGTGTTGGCCTAACATGTTAGATAACTTTGTTATGTCGTTATGGTTGTTGATTAATCATTATCCTTACCTTAAATGTTTATTGAGGTGTTGTTGTTTTAGGTTTAGATTGGTTGTTTTTCATAAGCTTCTTCACTATCTTTTATATATATATATATATCTTCACATTATTTGTATCCTTAGTAGGACATGGTCTATTATAACCTCTTATGATGGGGTTAGTTTAGATATAGAAGCTATCTTTAACCTTTCTACCAAGGCAAGTTTGTGCTATATACTATCTTTGATAAAAATTGATATATGATCAACATTGATGTTTTGTAGGTGATATCCTATCAAGTGCTAAATCTTCCAATACATCCAAAACCTATCTTTTTAGAAAGGTGTATGGTTATGTATCATCTCCCTATACCAAGGTATTTAAGCATTTTATTCCCTTAAACTATAGCAAGAATAATTTTATAATAAGGTTCATTAAAACACAATACGAATATCAAACCTTTTACTAAGTTGTTGAAAACAAATAAGATCTAATGAGTATCAATAGACTAAAGAGCAATAATGTTCTTTTGAAGACATATAAACTTATTTAGTTAAACCTATAGTATTGACCTAATCAAGGCTTGGAAAGCCATTAAAGCTATATGTTTTAGGAGTAGAAGGATCAATTTATAGCATTTTGGAATAAGAAAATGACTTTGGGAATGAATAGATTGTGTATTACCTTAATCGTGTGCTTATAGAGGTTGAAGAAAGATATGCATTGATAGGGAAATTATGTTTGTTTTTGTTTTTTACTTGAGTTAAGATACATTAGTATATGTTATCAATTAATTTTGATGTAATATGTAAAATAAGTTTAATTAAATATATGCTATTGAAATCCTTTTTAAAAGGTTGTAATGGAAAATTTTGTATGCCATAAAAAAAAACTTTAGGTGATTTCTTAGCCGATCACCCATACATTGCACATTGACCATGAATTGGAACAATATATCAATATGATCATAACATAGCTTATTTTATAGTAATTGTGGTTTGATAGATAAAAAAAACTAAGAACAAAGCTAGTGCAACGGTGGTCATATATCCCTTGTAGGTCATAAAATGACCTTGTCCTTTTATCTTGATTTTCCTTGCACAAATAATCAAGTTAATATAAGGTCTTAATAATAGGCCTAAAAACATTATTGGAGTTAAGAGCACAATCAATTATTATAATTGGGAATTCATTATTTATTATCAACTAGTTATCTGAAGAATATAAGTGTGAATATCTCATCCTAATTCTATACCATACTATGGCCACAAACATTAGAAGGTTTTTTTATCTTAATTTCTTTAATAATCATGACATTATCCCTATGAAGATTATCAATCGATCAATCAAAGTTGTTGTCCAAATAGATTGTCATGATAAATAAAGCAATCTAGATTCCATGATAAAAAAAATAAAAAATAAAACTATTTAAGACAATAACAATGAGATTGTTGTTTATACTTTCTGCCAATTACAAGTAGAAGGTCTTAACAATTCTAATACTGTTGATTCTTAGAAGCATTGGAGAGAGAAAAATATAAAATTTGACAAGACCCCTCGTAAAAAGTTTCAAGGTCTTTCAAAATAAAAATGGTCAATTATGTACTCCTAACAAATATATATTATACATAATATATAAAACTAATATTTTACTCAAATGCTTAGGACTATAGAAAACCTTGTCAGTCTTGTTTGAGGTTCATGAGGGGATATATAGAGCCTACCAATCTAGAATTAAGATAAGATAGTTAATCATGAGCCATGGCTTTCATTGGCATGGTATAACTAAAGATATCATTAGTTTTATAAAAAGGTGTTAATAATACCATCAATTAGGCCCAATCCAGTATGTACCATCAAATAAGTTTAATGCAATGATCAAAACATGGCTATTTAGAAGATGTGTGATGGAAAATATTGGAAAAATACAACCACCTTCATCAAGGGGACATAATTACATTCTTGCAATTATGGATTATTTCACTAAATGGGTTGAAGCTATTCTTTATTGATCGATTAATTAAGAAACAATGATCAAATTCATTTGGGAAATATTTATTCATAGGTTTAAACTCCTATAAACTATTACTACTTACCAAGGATCAATATTTACTAGGAAAGATGATAAGAAAATTGCACATGAGTATGGATTCATGATAGTCCATTCTACTCAAGATTATATCTAAACCAATAAGCAAGCAAAATTGACCAACACAACTCTTACTCACAATACTCCAAAATTGTTTAGAAATAATCTTGAAGCTTGTCATAATGCCTTATCAATAGTATTATAGACATATAGGACTTTATAGAAGACTCTTTTAGGAACCTTATAATTTACCCTAACATATGGCCATGATTCCATATTACCTATAAAGCTCAAATTACAATCACTTAGAAAGAGTACATAATATAACATAAACAATTCAAAAAATAAACTAGCTATAGTAGTTGAGTTAGAGGAACTGGATAAGGTAAAACGCCATGAATTGGATCACTTATTAGCATATAAAAGGAAAGTCAAAAGACATAATAAACATGTTTGATCAAAGAATTTCTCAATAGTGATTTGGTATGGAAAGCCATACTTCTAATTGACCATAAAAATCCAAAATACAAAAAATAATCCCCTAACTAGAAGCATTCATATGTTAATGCTAAAGTTCTAAAAAAGATGTGCATATCATCTAGCAAATCATGATGGAAAGATATATTATCGATTGAATCCTAACTTGGATCACACTCCATACTGAAAGTAAGTACAAAACTTATCAAAGTAATTTGACCTTGGAGTTATACAAAATGATCCTCAATTATCAATGGAAAGATCAAAAGTGCCCAAATAGAAACTGGAAGGCATAAAGATATTCAAATATTCAAAGAGGCTGAGCATGCCGAGTGCAGAAAAATGATAAGGATAATGATGATGCTCCAAATCAAATGAAGAAAACAAAGCCAAATAATCCACGATCATTTTACAAGATAAATCCTAAGGTCTGGGAGGCCATCAACCAAAATAAAGAAAAAAATAAAGGCCCATGAATGAGCGATAATGATCCTTAGTCCTAAGAGCCTTTAAACACCTTTTGATCCTATAAATATTCTTTTCTTTCATAACCAGAAGCCAAAGCCTACATTACATGACTAATAAAGTCATTTCTAATCAAAAGCATGTAACTTGGGTTGGTAAACAATGTTCTCCCATTCTTTAATATTCATACAAGTAAAATGAATACTTCAAAGATTTTTTCTCTGAAGCTCTTAAGTTGAAACATTCAACCTTTATGAAACCATGTCTATGGGAATTGTTTGAGTTCTTTTCAAAATAAATTTGCTTTAAACTTGCATCGAAATGGTTTTTGCATTTGGAAACAGCTTTGAGATTCCAAAGGTTTTCTATGATATCGGTCTTTTGTAAGAACCAAACATCTTCTGCATAACATCATCCTTGAGAAAACCCAAGGAAAAAAAAAACAAGATAAAGTACTTGGGTGCATGATCAAGCTAGTGGCAAATCAAGAAACCCAACAGGACTAGCTACATAACTCTTTTTCTAAGAAGATAAAAAATAGAAAGCAAGTTGTTTAAATCTTTCAATGTCTTGTAAGAACTCAAGATATAGCAAAAAAAGCTATTGTATAGCAAGTATGGTGAATACTGAGTGAAGGTTATGACACCCTAGCAATGGTACCCATATGATTACGGTGATAAGTAGGAGAGCCTTGAAAGTTAACAATCGATGAGACAAAGGTGCCCAGATAATGAGATAAACAAAGATCATTGAAGCTCATAAAATAAGCATCTCTTTCCTAGAGATCAAATCTACTAGTTGTAGTTTGAGTAGACCAAAACGGAGAAGTCATGAAAACATGTCGCAGAGATTAAAGTTTTGAGAGACAGAGTCCATGAAGAAAGGGGACCAATGTTTCTCAGGTAAAAATTCATGCATATTAACCCTAAAGCATCACATTTTGATCCTTATAGGTAGTCCAACGAAATAATACTTGATGGGTTCAAATTCTTTTTCCAACAAAGAAAATCCATTAGAGGTTCAATTTATATTGATACAAGAGCAAAGGATGTCAAATTTTTAAAATATGAGAATATAAGATTATATGAATGCAACTTTGAAGCATACGCTTGTTAGTGCGCTTTTAAACCACTTGCTTGTAGATTACATCTTTTATTTTATCACTTTTCAAGTGCATTTTTCAGCCACTCATTTTTAAACAATATCTTTTATTTTATCACCTTTTGCGTGCGCTTTTAAGCCTCTTACTTTTAGATAACATTTTTAAAACTATCACCTTTTAAGTGTGCTTTTAAGCCATCGCCTTTCAAATAGCACATCTTTGATCCCTATCTTTTTTACATTGTATTTTTTGCACTATTTTCTTCTGATTGGGCTTTTGTGCCCTCGCCTTCCAGATAGCGTGCCTTTGAGCCCTATCTCTTTTACATAGTGCTTTGTCACTATTTTCTTCTAAATGTGCCTTTAAGCCCTCGTATTTCAAATAGTGTATTTTTAGCCCATATCTCATTTGAATAGTGCTTTTGACACTATCAGTTTCTGAGTGCGCCTTTATGCCCTTGATTTTTAGATAGTGTGTTCTTTAACCCCTTTCTCCTTTGAATAGTACTTTTGACATTATTAGTTTCTGAGTGTGTATTTGAACCCTTACATTTCGGATAGTGCACTTTTTAGCCCCTATCTTTTTTGAATAGTGCTTTTGGCACTATCACCTTTTGTATGCACTTTTTAAGCCCTTATTTCTAACAAATTTTGTTAAATCTATCATGCTTGGATATATCTTTGAATATCATATCACTTTGATAAGGATTAACCACTTTTTTGTTTTGGTAAATCCACATGTCCCTATTGAAGTTTTTTATCCTAACATCTTTTTATCTTTTTCTTCCTTACAAGGTTACTATCTAAAATATCTTATGAGACACTCTATCATAAGCATTGTAAAAAGGAGTCAATTATCATAATTCAACTTTGGGTTCCCTAAAAGCTATCCTTTTCTTTTAAATAAAAATAAAAGAGAGAGAGAGAGGTTGAAAAATTAAAAAAAAAAACAAGAAGACAAGCGACTTGGTTGACAAGAACAATTAAAGAATGTTCAACAAGCATGGATGAGAGATGGAGGGACCAATTTGGATTTTTGACTTTTTTTTAGAAACTCAATTGCACCAATGAAGAACCTAAATGTGAAAGCCAATGCAAATTTAAGGTTAACTTAAAAAATTTGATGAATTTGCTTAAAAATTAAGTTTGAGGACTTAATTAGATTTTTAACAAGTTGATTTGATTTAATCATAGGTCTAATTAAATGTTTAATTAAGTTTGTAAATTAACTTAGGCTAAAATTAAAATAGTTAATTAAATGCAAGGACTTAATAGACTTTTAATGGGTTAAATTAATTTATTAAGGACTTAATTGGTGAAAATAAGTTTAAAAGCTTAGTTTGGGCTTAATTGATATGATTGGAACTTTGGATAATAAGATTTAATTTTTACAAGTTTAATTGGATAAAATCATGGGTGAAATTGAAAGAAAAATAAAGTTCAAATGTCAATTAAGGGCCAAATTGAAGAATCTCAAAACCAAGAACCACATTGCAAAAAGGCAAGTTCGGGGACTAAAATCAATCAAAATTAGGGGTCAATTTGAAAGAAATTGAAAGTTTGATTGTTGATAGAAGTCAAATTAAACAAATTAAAAACCATAGACCAATTTGAAAAAGGCACTCAAATTAGAGGAGTCAAATCAAAGTTTTCAAGGGTGTGGTTGCAAAAATTAAGAAGTTTCAAGTTCAATTGAGGATGCATATGCCAGAATTGAAACAACAAGGACCAAATTAAAGTTTGCAAAATCCCCATTAGAAAACCCTAATTTCTAGGCTTTAATGAAGAGAACGAGTGACATGCCGTTTAGTCTTTGTTTGTCATTTTTTTCAGCTGAGAAGATTAATTGGGTTACCACATTTAGATGAAGAATGTGACATTTTCAGCTACCTCAGAGGCTCAAACCACCACTAATGGATTGAGAAACACCTCCTTTACAAGGATAAGCTATCCTTGTCACATGTTTATACATCTTTTGGGTCAATGAACTCAAAAACATCTTGTCCATTATCAGCTTCCCTTGTATTTGATAGTTTCAAGCTTATTGAGAACTCAATTTCCAATCATTTAATATGGAGTTTTGGACCTCCAAATCAAATGAGATTTGATTCGCATTGTAGATATACATTCCCTCTACAAGGATCAGCTACTCGTATCTTAAATTTACATCTAATTTGTCACAATGATCTCTTTAAAATCACTCACTCGGTTAGCCATGATTGAAGAAGAAAACCATCATAATTTTTTAAACCTCATGGCTACTTTCTCTTGACAAGTTTGAGCTTACAAAAAGAACCAGAATGCAGCTTTTTAGGGGAGGTTAAAGGAGAAAATAAGTAAGAATCTTATCTAACAAACTCTTGGCAAAACCATCATGGTTTGCCATTTCTTGTTTTGTTTAGCTTATAAAAGGTTGTTCTTGAGCACACCAAAAGGATTTGAGAAAAAATATAGAGAAAATCATAGAGGAATAAAGAAAGAAGATACATAGAAATCAATAGAATATGTAGAATAGAAAGGAAAGAAAGGTGACAAAGATTGTGGTTTAAAAAGGAAGGAGGGGAATCTAGATCAATTTAAGATTGAAAAGAAGCTGAAAATCAAGAAAAAAGAAGCAAAGAATTCATAGAAAGAATCAACTTTATCATTGCTAGGTAAACCTTCAAACTTTGATGAAGGGGTGGGGTTCAATGAGCACACCCCCCCTCCCTTTTTATTTTTGTCTTTGAATTACTATTTATGATGTTTGTTATGCATTATTTGAAGTCATTTATTACTTTGAAGGCCATGATTATTGTTTTGAAATGTTTCAACATGCTTTGAATATAGCTTGTATATGCTCAAGTTTTTTTTATTGTCTTGTTTTGATGTGTTAGAATATGAATATGGAATGATAAATGTTAGTATAGAATTTTGTTTTTTCATGCTTTGATGTTAGGCTAATCTTGCTTGAAGTTATGACAATATATTTTACGTTTTGGTATTGTTGTGGTTTAGTTTGTTTTAGGTTAGTATATTGGTTTTGCTGAACTTATAGACATGTTTTTTAAGTTTAAGACAATGTTTATGATTAATGGAACACATAGAGAGTAGCTTTTTCTGCTTGTTGTCATTATGGTTCTTGCTTGTTGTTTTTGCCTTTAATCCTTTGTTTCTTATTGTTTTGATGATTCCAGCAATTCATGGCAAGCATGATTAAGCTTAGGTTGCTAGGTTTCGGTTGCTTTTTTGAGTTTCATTGCATTTTTCTAGGTTTAGACCTTTTGTTAGGTTTCTGGGTTTTCTGACTTTTCTGGGTTGACATTCATCCATTGAACTTTACCTTAAGTCATTGTTTTCTGAGTCATTATGGTCGATTGATGGTTCTTATGTGTACGTGTATGTCTATTGATCTTCAATCTAAGTTTTTTATGGCTTAAAAACATTGATTTAAAGGTTTTGATCTTTATTTTTGTTGTTTTATTTTTTACATAAAATCAAATAATCATGATATTTGCTTGATTATCGTGATGATTCAGCCTCATATTCTTGTTTGAATAGTGTGTTAACATGTCTCTATGCTTTCATTTTGATTTCATCTAGTATATTTTTTAATCTTCGTTTCAGGGTTTCTTTGTAAGTTCTTAGCGTTCTTGAGCAAATTCAAACATTTTCCCCCTTTGATCTTCATTTTCTTCTTTATTGGTTTTAGGTCGTGTTTATGAGTTTGGGTCTTTGGGTTAAAAAGCCTAGTCTATATGGTAGGGCTGAGCCTATTTTTCAATAAGGCAGTGTTTGACATGATCAATTTATATTAAAGAAAAAATACAATATTTTGTCTTTAAGGTGTGTTTATCAAACATGGCCTCAAGATATTTTTTAAGCCTATGACTTTTAGTTAATGGCATGTTTGGCAAACATGCCCTACTGGTTTTCTAGTAATGCTTATATTCTTATTTTTTGTGCTTTTGCCAAACAAACTCTCAAATCATTTCCAAAAATTCTAAAAAAACTCAGGGATAATTTTAAAATTATTTGTTGGCCCCTCGCATATTTGTCCAAACATTTCACTTAATATCAAGGTTGTAGACTTATAATGTAATATATTGACCCGGTATTAAAAATACTCGTTTTTTTTCTGAAATTTCAAAAAATTCCAAAAGTTTTTCCTCTTTTTAAAAAAATAAAAATATGTTTTATTTTGTGAGCATACAACCAAATTCTAAAATTTTCATGCATATTTCATTAAAAAATATAAATTGCATTTTATAATACTTTAAAAAATACAAAAAAAATCTTTAATGGGTATCATAACAAGTTTGCGATTATCCATTAGGATTTGACTAAAATTTCAAATTAAAAACCTTTTTTTAAAAAACATTTGGGTTGTAGAATGGTTAGGTTTTAATCTAATGAGATAAGAATCCCTTTATTAAGAAAGACTTTTCTTAAACCTTAGACAAACTTTTTTTTTCACTTTTGAATGGTTAGGTTTTAACATGATGAGATAAGAACCTTTTTGTTGAGGATGAATTTTCTTAAACCTTAGACTAGCTAACAAATAGAAACATGACTTTGAACAATCAACATTGCAGTTTACCATAGGTAGGGTGCATTAGAGATGATACATTAAGTTTTCTAATGACCATAATACTATGTGATGATTTTTGAACCCTTCAAATCATATTTTTATGATTTTTCAAACATATCCAAAACCCCTCTCAATCTAAGAAGCATGATCTGTCATCCAACGTCGTGCATGTCATGACACACCCCTTATACACATCATTTATATATACAATTTCCCTTAGAGGTGTACTAACAACTAGCCCTAATTTTAGTTTACTCTTAGTCACATTTATCTTACTATCAAATTTACATGAAATAAAAGAGTGTGTGGTTCCTGGATCTAATAAGGCATACAGTTTATGTGAATTAAGTGTTATCATATTTTCCACCATATCTGGTGAGGTCACAATATCATCTTAATTCAAATTATACACCCTCTCATGAGTCCTCTTCACTTGTACTCAAAGTTGACCACTACTAGCACTAGCTCTAAACTGTATAGGTATATGGGCTTTGTCCACGGTTATTGACTGTTGCTAGCTTTAAATTGGTGATCTATATCCATATGATTTCTCAAAAGTCTTATATGGGCAACTTTTTTTAAAGTGTTTCAAATCTCTACAAAGGTAATAAACGTTGTCCAAGTATTTGCAGCCCTTTCATTTATTCCCTTATTGTCGGCATAGATAACATCTTCTAGCACTCACTAAGCAATCTCTGGGGTGCTTCTGGTTATAGTGCTTATAAAATGGAATGTAGTCATCCCATGCTCCGCAATCCCCGTGGGTTTCATTGTATAACCTATCCTGAATGAGTTTGTCCTCCTAAGAGTCCTTTACTACTAGCCTTCAGCAAATTAATTACAACTTCACCAATTTGGCCCTTTAACGACCATATAGACTAGTTCAGCAAACTATTCACTTTCTTTATTGATATGGACACCTTCCAGATACACTGAAATCATATTTGAATGGTTTACAACTTGACCTAACAAGAACATATCTTGGAGAATCAAAGTTATACACTTTGATCACTCCCACCCCATGCCTATAAAGAGACGCGAACGAGTAGTATAAAATAACAACAAAGATGATCAATCCTTTAAAGAGTTTGTAAGTTTAATCAATAACTTAGTATTGGAATTGCTTAGCCACATAAAAGATAACAAAAATGTTGATTTTTATATATTAAAAATAGTCTTTATTAAAAAAAAAATTATAAAAGAATACTTATACTAGAAATAATTCTAAGTCGAATAGAATATTCTTAATGAATATAGATAAACCTTATAAATAATAACAATTCAATGAACCCAAATTTCAATAAAAACCTTAATATCTCTAAAAGACTTAATAATAACTAAAATATAAATAAAACAATAGTCCAACTAATTTTAATAAGACTAAAGTTGTTTTTATAATCTGCTAGTAAAATTGAATTTCAACTTCAAATGCATGGTCCTCTCTCGTCTTAATGAACTAAAAAGAATGTCATATATCATTGGAAAGTTGTGGTTGTTTACTTTCCAAATCAACTAGAATCGCATTAAAATTCCTTCTATAACACTAGTTAGAGCAAAAAAGTAGTGAAAGGTCAAAACTGGCAGGTTTGAATTTTTTTTTCTAATCTTTTTTGTAATATTTGAATGCCCACCTATAATCCTTTCTTGAATATGAATTAAATTAATCAAGGTTTGTACTTTATTATTTAATATCCTTTAAAGTCTATCTTATCCTATGCATCTTGAATAAATCCATTGAAAGCCTCTTTGAACCTTTTAGCCCTAAATCTTGTCATTGGACCAATTGCGACAAGATGGGCATTCAAACCCCTTATTTTAATACAAACCCTCACGTTTGTGACTGATTTTTTTCTTATTCAACCAATAACACCACACATATGATAGACTTGACTTTTCAAACCAATAGCCTTCGCTCATGCGGCTAACTTGAATACTTTACCAAAATCCATAGCCCTCATTCATATAGTCGACTCATTTCTAGCTCATTTTAAAAAAAAAGTAATGGTCCTCGCTCATGAGCCGACTTAACACATTTTCGATCATTAGCCCCGCTTGCATGGCCAATTTAATTTAAATTTTATAGCCCCTATCTAAACATTTGATTTTATTTAAATTTTATAGTCCTATTCCAAATGATTAGCTTTATTTAAATTTTATAGTCATCATAAATGATTATTTTACTTAAATTTTCTAGTCCTCGTCCAAATGACTAACTTTATTCATTTTTCAAATTCATCTTTCCCATTCACATATTTGTTTTCCATCAAATTCACGATCGCATTCCTCATATTAGATTCACACTCACAAACCTCTTATCATATTCACATGTGCAATTCCAGTGATTTCTCATTTGTTACTTTCATTGAATGCTCACATGTTCAATTCTCATAAAATTTAAGTGCAAAAATGAAATAAAATCACTTCTTTAAATAAAGAAAGAAGGTGAAAAACACCTACCTACTCCTCCGACCAATCCAACACCCCCTGTTAAAGGTCTAGCTCATAATGCAAAAGGAGGTTCCTTTATATCATTATCCACATCACATGAATTCAGATTCATGTTAGCAAGATTTGTTTTTCATCTTTAACATTACTTAATTTCGATCATCCTCTTTTAATTTCAACATATCAAAATTTCCACCATTCTGATTTAGTTATCTTTAACTACAATCTATATTTCAACATTAGATTTCTTACTTATATATAGGATACAACACATTTGTATTTTCCTTTACATGAACGATTCATAACAATTTGGATTCTTGAACTTCCATATTAACAAATAAACACAACCATGATAACCCGATCTGCTATCTTTTAATCTGAACATTGATAATCCAAATGTAAACATTTAATGGCTTATAATTTAGTCCTACCATATCAATTCAATTCACATTCCAATTCTTTCCAAAAAAAGGTACTCAAAATTCAATTATGCATATAATTTCACATGGTCTCTTTCATTATCTTTGTCAACGTGTAAAAACATGAAAACAACATGTAACAACCAAACATTTAGATTCATTTCATAAATTTTCCAAAAACTTACAAACTAACTATTCAGCCAATTTAAACAATATTTCTAATTTGTCATAGCTTTCTCAACACATTTTCAAGCATATTTCTTCCAATAATATAAACCCAATACACAATCCCATCTAGAGATTTCTCATACAAATAAAACATTTTTCCTTCAATATCAAAACACACACACAATATACCAAACATCCATTCAATCAAGAAGTCTACTTCAATTAGCAATTCTAAACCCTTCATATTAACTCATAAACTTTAACATCATAAAAACATATAAACTTCAAATCCACAATGTTCCCCCCAAACACACATACCACATGTAATTCACATATTCAACCCAAAATCTTTCTTAAACACAATACTCATACATGTACATTTAATAAATATACAATCCCATTACATTTAAACCATTTTTTCTATTTTCCAAAAATCTCTCCTATAGTTAGCCAAAGTGTAAAATTTCCCTTGGATTATTTTCAAATTTGTTTATATTTTCATTCTAGTTATTATACAACTTATCCCAATTTCATCAATTTAACACAAAATACCCAATTCCCAAACAAGGTCCTAAACCTTAGAATTTGAGAAGTTAGGGGTTTTCCATCCTCTCACAATAAACCCACTAGGACAAGAAAGTAGATGGTAAAGAACATCTTACCCACCAAATTTAAATTAAATTTGGTGAGTTCTTGATAATTTCTTCACACTTTTTGCTCCTCCTCTTCAAAATCCAAGCTTCCTCTCAATAGAAAACCCAATTCTTTTTCTTGTTTTCTCTCCCCAAGAAACCTTGAATAGTTTTTTCCAAGTAAATTACTCAAAAACATCCACCAAACTCATTAATAAGAAGAACCAAACATGAATTTTTGAAGGAAATGAGAAAATTTTATTTTTTCCCTATTCAAGGCCGGCAACATTTGAAAAGAAATCAAGGAGAAACTTTGATTTATTTATGACAATGTCATTTTTACTTGCCCCTATATAATTTTATATGTATTATTCGACCACTAGTACTTTCGTAAACTTTTCTATAACTAAAAACATCGATATATTTAAACTAACTCACGGGAAACCTTCATCCCTATTAATAGCATATTTTTTTTTTATTTTTTATTTTCTTTAACAAAACATTTCCACCATTTAACACTAATTTAATAAATTCTAAATCAGGGGTTTATATGTAATCCCTCCCTTTTCATGTCTGGAACTCAAAGAAAGTTGAAATCTGTTCATCTTTGTGTATGGAACTGAGCAACACTTACAGGTATGTTACAATTGTTTTCTTCAATTGAGATTTCAAAAACTAGTTTTAGTACGTGTTGTTGATAAAAAAAAAAAAAGTTGATTCATTACAATATGGCCTATTTTTACTCAATTAAACAAAAATATTATCAAATTATTTACTTGTCAAAAGTGAATTCCAATGTTGGAAACCCTAAAAAATCCAATGTTGGTTGTTCAATCGATAAAGTTTAGACTCTTATAAACATTTTAACCATTGTTTAAAATAATTAGGCTTGTTTAATTGGAAACCATTAAAAATCCTATAGATACCTAATTTTGTTTAAGAAGAATTTGAGATTATACTTGTTTGCCTAATATTCATTTAAATTTTTGGCATAAAATAACTCTAGGAATAAAATTTCACACATGACTTATCCTTTTGCATAATCTAAAAATTTAGGATCTAATTTGCAAGTTGCTTCAAATTATTATTTTTAAAAAAATTAAGAAAGTCGCAAACTGGTTCTTATTTCATATAAAAGTTATTTTGTGTCGTCTATTTCAACAAATTAGGCAGCACTTATTAAAAATAAGTAACCTATGCACAATCATGAAGTATTGCCTGGCTCATTAATGAAATTAGACGACACTTGTTAATAATAATAAAAAAAAAGTAACATGCCTACAATCATGAAGTGTCGCCCAGCTCATTCACCAGTGAACTGACAACACTTACGAATATAAGGCCATCACATCTTTGCTCAATGGTCAAATGAATTAGAGGGGACAAGTATGCCTTTCTATCGAGAACATAACCATTTCAAAATTGCTCTCTAATCTCATAGCAGAGCGCGGGTAAAAAATCTAGTTTCTAACTATTTAGGCTATGACTCGTGGGTATAAACAAATAGGCCAAAGTAAAACAAGGTCCTAAATAAATGCAAGGAAGATTTAGGCCTATGAGACCTCGGTCCAAACTGGTAAAGACTCTTAAGAAGTTAAAAAAAAATAAATGAAAGTGACAAGCATAAATGTTAGACATGATCCAAAAACTTATTTGGAAAAATGCATAGGTCATTAGAACAATCAAGTGAGTCAATGATATACTTTACTAAAAATGATTTAGTATGCTAAATTTAAACATGTATCAATCTCAACACAACTTCTAACCTCGGTTGTAACATAATTTTTAATTAATTTTAAAAATAAATAACAATTTAAAGATTGAAAAGTTCAAATTAACGAACATAATAGGCTTCGAGTCTTAGTATCTGTTTGTTTTTGCGTTTCAAAAACGCTATTCAAAAAATTTTAAATTTTTTTATTTTTTCATTGCTTCAAATTAATATTTTTTTAGTATTTTCTGATCATTTTGATGTGCTAATGTTAAAAATTATTTTTTAAAAATAAAAAAATATTATTTTAATACATTTTCAAGCAAAAACAACCATTATCGCACTTCAAAAACTCTCTCCACCAATTCAAATTAGGTTTTACAACAATGGTGACTTTAGCCATATTTTACAAATATGGTAACAAGAAAGACAAGAAATTGGAGCCCATCGGCAGATTGAATCTCGACCCAGATGAAACTCAAGTCCTCATCGACCCTCCCTCTCCATGAGAAAAGAAAAGAAAAGAAAAACATGCTATCTCCATGCATGTCGTCATAAGACAAAAATCACGTGACCATTGAACATGACAAATTAAAATCGGACATCATCATCATCTGACTATTGAACGTGCCAGGTTAAAATTCAACAGGTTAAGGTAGTGAGTGAATTTCCTAAATTTCCAAAAAGAAAAGAAGACAGGAAACATAGTAGTCCCATATTACATGATTAATATTCTGTAAATTATTGGGACAAACAGTGGGACCCCGCACCAGCCGAGCCTGGACATTCATTTCATTTGTTTTCTTTTCTTTTTATTTCTCTTTTTTCCTTAAACTACGATCACAGTAGCAGTGATAGATTAATGAAAAGATTTTGCAGTACTGTGTGGGGGTGGTGACTGGCGCACAGGTACTTGCAAAGCACCGAAAATGCCACTCCTCTTGTTCTCTTCAATCGAGGGGGTTTTTTCTTTTCCTCCCTCCCTTCTTTCTTTCTTTCATAATTCATGGAGATCTCAATCACTCATAATAAAAAAATTTCTCTCCTCCCCATTCACTAAAAAGTAGTTTGCTTTCTCCCCTCTTTAAAAAAGCTGTTAATAGTAAATCCCTCTCTCTCTCTTATACCAACATTTTCATTTCTCTGCTTACTGAAACATCTCTCCTCTCTCCTAAGTCTCGCTCATTTCCAGGTTCTCTTTCTTTCTCTCTACTGCCTAAAGCTCAAAATTCTTTTGGTTGAATATGAAAATGCTACACTATATTTAATGGTAGTTATATAAAGTTCTTTTTTTTTATTTATATAAAAAAGGGTTATAATGAAGATCTGAGCTATGGGTAGATCATTGATCATTCACTTATCTTGTTATCATAATTTTCCCAGATCTATGATATATCCTCTGATTTTCTGCTGTGGACTGATTCGCTACTTTCTTTGTTTCTTTTTTCTCTTTAATAGAATGTTTGCTGTGTAAATGTCCCTTGTTGTGATCACTAGTTTGGTGAGTTCCCCCATTAGTGTTTCTGGTGTCAAAATGATTGTTAGCAGGGTTGATCTGTATACTCTTTTTTTTCTTACTTGGGTTTTTGCAGTGGCTTTCTGAGTGACGATACTGTAAAAAAGTATGCTCATAAATTAATGTAGTTGACTGGGACAATTTTGCGGTTGTCAGCTTTGATGCTGAAGCTACATGTTAATTGTAAGGAATAGGGAATTGTTGTAATGGTGGTGGGAGGGATCTCATCATCTATGGTTCTATGTTAATTCACAGAGCTGGATACGAAATATTTGGAAAAGATGAGCCAAGTGGAGGTGGTGTATGTGGTCTATGTTTCTAACGAAATGGTATCACAGAATAGTATTTTCAATTTGTTAGGTATGCAATTTATCAATAATGCACCTATAATTTTGTGCTCCAAATAAAACAGAATTGTTAATATTTCCAATTTCAATTTCTACTTGGAATGTCTTTGGCATAATGATGAGTTGTGGCCCTCTCCCAAACAGCTCTTGTGTTTGAACCTCTCCTCTCCTTTGCAACAAAAATAAAAATGTCTTTGGCATCAATCGTAGTGTAGTTCTTGGAGAAATATAACAATGGGGATAGGCTCTCCTACCCTCTTTTCCCTTCTATAAAAGCAACAAAATGCTCACCAAACCCTAAGAAGGTCCTTACACTTCAGTAAAAATTAAGAACAGTAGTAACCCAATTTAGAAATACCAAATAATAGGAAAAATACTGCATAATCCCTGATTTTAGTTTACTTCTCCATCAAACTGGATTATATTTGGTGGTTATGAAAATTATACGTTTTTTTTTTCTTCTTTGGTATCAAATTTGATCTGGATTTTCTTTTTTAAGGGTTTTTTAGTTGCATTTCAAGTGATGAAAATTTTCTTTATAGATTAATTTATTACTTATAATAGTTTTGGAGGTGTTAAGATTTTGAGGTGTTTTTGTTTAAAGGCTTGTTATTACATATAATCATTTACAGCTTGTGGATTATTTCCTAGCCGATTTAAGAAGCAAAGAGCCGATCCTTGCCCTTTCCCCTCTTTTTTTATCTTCATCTTTGTTATATTCTAATAAATTGCTTTTAACTGCAATCCAGGGTTTCGTGTGCTGAAAATTGTTGTATTACTGCCATGCTCAAGCAAATCCTTAGCAAAATTCCCCGCAAGTTCCCCAAATCTGATCCTTTGGATTCTACTGGGATTGACTGTGGCAATGATTCTACCTGCTCGGGCCCACCTACAAATGGTGGGAATTCTTTTTCTAGTCGGTTGAATGTTGTTAAACGGGTATCTTCAGCAGTATTTCCTGCAAGCATAATGGCTGGAATGGAGGCAGTGGATCCCCATCTATCCTTCAAAGATGTCTCAAACCTGCAGAAGCAAAACCTTTTTGTCAGTAAATTAAACCTTTGTTGCGAGGTTTCTGACTGCAGTGATCCAGATAAAAATGCTGTTCAGCAAGATCTCAAACATCAAGTGCTTATAGATCTTGTTGATTTTGTTTCATCCGGATCTGCTAAGTTTACTGAACCCGCAATTGCTGCAATTTGTAAGATGTGTGCAAATAACCTGTTTAGGGTTTTTCCACCCAAGTATCGTACTGTTAACACAGGTGGGGAAACAGAAGATGAAGAACCAATGTTTGATCCTGCTTGGTCACATTTGCAAAGTGTGTATGATCTACTCCTTAGGTTTGTTAGTTCTGTTGATGCCAAGGCTGCTAAGAAGCATGTTGATCATGCTTTCATTTTGAGATTACTTGAGCTTTTTGATTCTGTGGACCCAAGAGAAAGAGACTGTTTGAAAACCATTCTACATAGAATTTATGGAAAGTTCATGGTGCACCGGCCTTTTATCCGAAAAGCAGTTAGCAATATCATCTATCATTTTGTCTTTGAAACTGAACGTCATAATGGAATTGCTGAGCTGTTGGAAATTTTTGGGAGTGTTATTAGTGGGTTTGCATTGCCATTGAAAGAGGAACACAAAATTTTTCTCTGGAGGGCTTTGATTCCTCTGCACAAACCAAAATCAGTGGGTATTTATCACCAGCAACTAACTTATTGTGTTGTACAGTTTATAGAAAAGGATCCAAGGTTGACTAGTCCTGTGATTAAGGGACTGTTGAAGTATTGGCCTGTGACTAACAGCCAGAAGGAATTGATGTTTATAAGTGAGCTAGAAGAAATATTAGAGATGACTGGTATGGATGAGTTTCAAAAGATCATGGTCCCACTATTTCGGCGAATAAGATGCTGCCTCAATAGCTCTCATTATCAGGTAAAGACCTCTTTAAATGAGTCGTGTTTGTTAAATCTTTTGACTCAATTTCCATGCTTGCCGATCAGTTAAATTTTTCATGTGATACTATTTGTTTCTTAGCCTCCTATTCTCAATAGTGTAGAACTGCATTCTTGATAACTTGCTTAGGTAAAGAAGCTTATGAAATCCATTCAACTGATGGGCATTGTGCCCAGACCCCATCATAGAAGTACAAATTTTGTGGTGATAAATCTTCAAACTGATGACCTTATTAAATTGTTCATTGAATGAACATTCTCAATATTATGCCTTGAAAAGGACTCAAACGTCCACACTCTTTAGCACAATGGGAAATGAGGAAGGGATTGTAGGATTAACATTCATTATTTAGTTAATTATTCATGGCTTATATTATTTCTAAAGAATTTTACTACTTATTTGAGTAGTTTATTACAAATCTATTTATATTTCCTATTTAGTGGTTTTTCAATTCCTTAATGCAATATCATGTACTTTGATTGATCCAATGAAAGGAGTTTTCAAAGAATTGTTTCTGCATTGGCCTTGTCACTTCTTGCTTCTGTGTCAGTTGGATAATTGTATCTGTAATCAGAAAGATCTTTAAAGCTCTGCCACTTCCGCCTTTTACTAAAATGGTAAGACAGGCTCTCTGATAGAGTGGGATAATAGTTCCATTATATAAATAATTTGAAGATAAATGACAGGTTATCCTGGTAGTTGATACTTAACAAGTCTTGCATGTTTCAACAGGATAAAGGAGAACATTATCCCGAACAGCTTATTGAAAATGCCTCCAAGTTTACAATGTGAATGATTTTTTATAGTTTCTATTCATGCATCATATCCGTAATTATTCATTGTTTTTTGTATGTTTTTATGTGGAAATTGCAAAAGGAATGGCGCTAAATCAGAGATAGCTAGAAAAATTGCTGCACCAAAGAATAAAAATAACACTGTTTTGGAACATTGCGATTTTTCTGTACTTTGACTGGTAATAGATTATTTTCATTACGGCAATGGGATGAATTCCTAGTCATTGGCATTTTCTCGGACATTAGCCATTGGCCTTTCCTATACTCGATGAGGAATTTTCAAATCCGTGAAGATGTTCTTAAGACATGCTATGTATTTGTGTACAGAGAACAATAATGAGCTTACTTTCACCTTTCCAGGTGGCTGAACGAGCTCACTTGCTATGGAACAATGAACGGATCCTTAAACTTATCGAACATAACCGTCAGGTTATTGTGCCTCTTGTCTTCTCAGCCCTTGAGCAGAACACCCTGAATCACTGGAACCAATCAGTACTTATTCAGACACAGCATATTAGGAAGATGTTCTGTGAGATGGATGAAGAACTAGTGCTAGCCTGCCAACGTAAGTTGGAGGAGCAAGACTCTTTGTCAAGTGTGGAAGCTGAGAAGCGGAGATTGACTTGGGAGCGCCTGGAAAATGCTGCAGATCTACAACCTAGAGCTGATAATATTTTACCTGTCTCGTGCTCTGTTACCTGCTAGGTGCTAGGTGTTTGAGGGATGCCATGTGGGAAGCTAAAAAAAAACATATATATATATTAGCAGCTCTCATTGCAATATTGCAAGAGGAAGGAGTTTGGGATGCTAGAAGGATTGGTCTGTGCTAAGGTGATGTATTATAGTGTTATTAAGTGGTAATACAGCTGCCTCTTGAAGGTTTGTTTGGCACATGGGGGGAGTTCAGTTGGATTGGAAGAGCCTCGTAGCGTGCAATTATGCATGGTGTATTGACCCCTCTTCTATCATTATCGAAGGGCTCTTTATTTTGCCCGTATTTTATTCTTTAATTGATGAGTTGTGTTCTTGTTTCCGAGCTGTCGATCTCGAAATGGAGACCCTCTCTCTTCTCTAATTGTAGCAACTAGCAAGAGCGTAACCCACCAACAAATTAACAATTAACAAAAAACAAAAACAAAAAACACTAAAAAGAGGAGAGGTTTTGATGTATTCCTCCTCACAAATCAATTAGTTATTGGGATGGTGATTTGTTTCCGTTCTTTAGTTTTTATTTTATTTTATTTTTTAATAGTAAGTTTATTGAAAGTTTAAACTTTATAAATTTTGTAATGTATTTTTCTACAAAGTTATCTAAATTTTATAATCTAGACCACAAGTTTGATAAATTAAATAGATTAACTCGAGTTTTTTATCTTGTTTTGAAATTGATTTTTATTTTTCAATTTTATTTTTAACATTGAGTTATTTAAAAAATAAATCTTGTGATTTGTTTTGATTTGTTTTTCATTAGGTAAGTCATATGATCGAGGAAAATTCCAGTTTTTTTTTAATGCGTATAGATGTGGTTAAAATTTAAAAAATTTTATTTTTTTATTTGTTTTAAATTAATATTTTTTTGATATTTTCATATCATTTTGATGCACTAATATCAAAAATAATTTTTAAAAAATAAAAAATATATTTTTTTTTTGAATAAAAAACATTTTAAAAAACATAATATATATATATATATATATATATAAAAGAAAAAAAAAACTGTTTTCCACCCGACAAAATTGCATGAATTATTAAGCCTGCACCGAAATAAATTTCTGGTGGGTCTGACAGTAAGGGCCCATATGTTGCATAAAGTTCCTCGGTCTGCAGCAAAGATTAAAGTCTTTGGATTGAGTGCAGGTCTGCCCTTACTGTAATATTATTTGCAATTAACAAATAAATAAATAAAAGAAGAAAAATGTGTTGTGCCTCTCTTCTCATATCACATTATTTATTAAAATAATTTTTTTTATTTATATTTTTTTTAATTTTATTTTAAATTTTTAACATTAGATTAATTGAGGATAAAGTTTTATATTTTTTTTCAATTTACTTTTTATCGGGTTATCTTAAGTTCATGATCCAAGACGCGAGTTTGACGGGTTAACTCGGTTAAAAAACACGATTCCGACTACGTTGCCAAACACACACGAAAATCACGACCTCTCATGATGTAAACTATTATTTTTTTAAAATTGTTTTGATATGTTGATGTGAAAAATAATTTAAAAAAAATAAAAAAAAATATTATTTTAATATTAAAAAATATATATTTTAAATAACAACTATAACCCAGAAATACTATATGTCCAACCATAAATGCAATGCCACTTTGCTGTTCCCTTGAGAGAAAAAAGAGCACATGAATGAATAATAAGCCCCTCCTCCGTACGGGCGGCCACCCATACATGCCACTTTGCTATTCCCTTGAGAAAGTGACGGACCAGTGCCCCTTTCACACGTGGTCGGTCGGTATCCAGGCAATAAGTTGGGTGTCTAGTAGAGTAAAGGCCGCAGCCCATCCATCCACGTAAGCGGGCTAATTTACACAGTACGAGTAGAAAGCACAGTGAGATATTTAATGATAAAAACAAAAGAGTGCTGTTAGGTACAAGCCGTTCTCATTCCACAGTTGTACTTCTTAGGTCATTGATGGACCATTCTGCACTGAGTTTCCTCGAAATTTGTTAACTAATAAATAAAAATATGATTTTTATTTTTAATATAATAAATTAAATGACATTTAAAGTTTTAAACTAATAAATCATCCAAGAAGTCAGCAGAATTGTAAATGCTAGTTAAAGAATAAAACAAAACAATATATAAACTAATAAATCATCCAAAGAGTCAACGGAACAAAAGGTTAACCTTTCTAGTTACAAGAAAAAAATATGGTTTTTTTTATGAAAACTTGTCTTTTTTTTCTTTTTTGTTATGGCAGAAATATGGTTTGTCGAAATCTCTCATCTTTTCCTTTTCAACGTCCTTCTCACCCCTCCCTCGATATCCATGGACCTAAATGCGAGAAGATGAAGTTTTATGACTAAAATGTGAGAATCTACAGTGACCAAGTTGAGCTCTTACAAAACCTTCAAGGACTAATTGGGCTCCTCAAACATCCAAGGACCAAAATGTAAAAAAAAAACCTTAGGGACTTGATTGAGTTTTTCTGAAAACTTTAAAAACCAAATTAAACTTCTTGCAATATTCAAGAACTGAGATTCGAGAAAAAATGAAGTTTTATGATTACCAAGACTACAGGAATCAAAGCTTAGTTGTGCATCCATGAAGAGGAAAAGACCCACCTCTTTTAGTAGTAAAGTAAAGTGATGTATGCAAATCAGGTTTTCCAGAGATGTTACACGTTGATCAGGTTAGAAGTCGCCAAGAGGAGGAAGGCTGCCTCCATGCTTGGTCTGTACCAGCTATTATATTCCATTATTGCTGCTTAATTTGTCTCTGTTTAACAAATGTTCCTTCTTACTTGTTTTGCTTTGCTCCTTCTCTCCATATTTTATTTATATTTAGCGCTAAAACAGAACTGTTTGTGGACTAATAAATACATTCATGCCTTAGAAACGACAGTTAATCAACAACCAGTTTCTCAAGTGCCACGAGTATATTGTAGAGAAGGAATCACCATGACATGCCACCAGATCGGAAAACACGAGGTCTGCATTCATCAGAGTGGCTATTATTTCAACTTAATCGAACAATCGGCACATTGTTCAGAAAATGTATTCGCAGCCAACGGAAGTCAGCAAGGTGGTCAGCAGTATAGAGACAAGGTTCACAGCATTGTTGTCGAGAATGTCAAGTCCTGAAATTTTCCTCACTGTTGGTCCAGGTTTTCCAACAACCTGCGTAAGACAGAGTCAAATGTTATTCTTCATTTAAATGCACATGGTTATGGCATCACTATGCCAGTACCAGAGGCGCTCGATGATAAATAGTAGAAGGAGCAGCTTACTTTGTTCCGAACAGTGCAGAATCCACTGAATTGCAAAGTAGCTCCCAACAGAGAATCTATCAGACTCCCACATAACCCTGCCAGTGCAGCAACCGGTATAACTAAGAGCTGCTTGAGTGCTACATCAAACACACATTTCGTTGTGAAAAACCCTATGAGCACGAATGCAAGCCCAATAACACCTCCTGCTGCTGCAGCTGCTAGAAGACCTGCTAACGTGACTCCACCATTTGTACCCCTCCGAACAGGCTGGTAATCAATTATATAGGAACCTAGTCAGGATACAGTCTCCAAGATTTACAAATTCAATACCATCAGTCTGCATATCATATGATGATGCAAAATATCTGAAGCATTAATGCCACTTATTCTATTTCACTAGAGCAAAGAACATAATATATATATATATATATAGCTTGTGATACATCATTTACTGAATGACGAAGCAGTGAAAGCAACTTTACATATGGATGACCAGCATATTTATTGGATAACACATGCCACAGTGTGTCCGTACAGGTTGTTGAACCAGTTCTGGTGATGACAAGAAGCAAGTATATTCATATCGACTTAGTTCCAAGCACTTGGAAGATGTTTTATTTGCAGGACTTCATTTCTTCTTAAAGGTGAACTAAGATGGTCAACTGAAACCAAGGATTATTTCATGAGCTTGCAAGTAAAGATCACTCATTCCTACTGGATCAGAAGATAACAGACAGAAAAAGCAAGTCAAGCACAAGATGGTTGCTTACATTCAAAGAGCCATCTTTTGTACCACGGAACTACATAGATGACTAGGCTGGTCTCTCTTGAATTTCCCTTGAGCAAACTCCAAGAATCAAGCTAACGAAACTTACCTACTCAGCCGTATATAGATCAGTTAATTAATGATATATCATGTCGAGTAATAGTTAAGTAGTTGAGACTCCCAACAATTGTCTGAAAATGAGTTGGATCATCAAAAAGATCCCCATCATCAAAAAAAAGTTTAACATTGAGCTCCATAGGAGTATCAAATGTGGCAAAATCTCGAACTTCGACAAGACCGACAAGATCTTGTGCGTATTTATGCTGATCGACAAAAATACTAGATTCAGAGTGAGAGGCCTCAAGCTTTAGAAAATATATCAATGGACAAAGATATGGAAAGGTTGATGTACGGTTGTCTTCAAATAGTGAATTTTGTTTGGAGATATCATCACTTGTAATTAAAATGTCATGACATAGACTCAAGAATGGTTATAGTGGTATGATGAGGAAACATAAATGGATTATAAGCACTCTGTTTAAAGTCTGCTGCAAGAAGTGTGCTTTTAAATTTGGCAAACCATGCACATGGGACCTGTTTGAGACTATAAAGTGAAATTTTTAATCGACAAACATGTTTGGAGCTAGCCAACAAATATCCTAGAGGTGGAGTCATTAAAATAATTTCATCTGTCACCATAAAAAAAAAATCATTCTTAACATCCATTTGGGATAAACTACAGTTATGAGAACCAACGATAGCTAAGAATGGATGCACGATAGTCATTTTGGCAACTAGAGCAAATGTCTCTTCATAGTCCATATTCTTGAAGATTCCAAGAGCCAATAAACGAGTTTTGCACCTGTCCAAAGAACCATTAGGTTTAAACACTATACACCCACTTGCCCTCAATAGGTTTAACATTAGTCAGACATGGCATAAGATCCCAAGTATGATTTTCAATAAGAACTTTCAGTTCTTCATCCATAGCCTTCTGCCCACATAGGTGTCCTCCTACTTGCTTAAAAGAATTAGGGACATGGAAAATACTTAAAAAGAAAACGAAAGAAGAGGGAGGATACCCATACTGATCTGGAGGGCGTGTCTGATGTGAGGAAAATGACAAGCATGAACAGGACTTGGAGATTAAGAGGGTTCTTTAGGAGAAGTGCAACCAATGGTACACTATCATTGTTGATAAACGAACCTAGGTTTAAAACATTTAAGAATAGCCTTGAGTGATTCAAATGAAGGTAGAATAGAGTAGGATGTAGAAGAGGAGGAAGAGAAGGAGAATGATGTTGATAGTAAAACACATTCTTTTTAAACATAACATTACAAGAAACAAGCATTTTTCTTTTTGTCAAGATCATAACACAAGAAACACTTTTGACTTAAGGCATATCGTAGGAAAACACATTGTGCTGTTTAAGGAGAAAACTTGGTTCGTTCATATCGTAGGAAAACACATTGTGCTGTTTAAGGAGAAAACTTGGTTCGTTCATGAGGAGGAAGATGAACATAACAAACACACCCAAATGTATGCAGTAAAACAAGATTGTGTTGTTTGCATGCAGTTGCCATTGTTATCATTGCGTTTACAAACAATCTGTTAGTATGCTTGTTTCTCTTCTATTCTGATTCCTTGTTTTTTATCATAAGTTACTGGACTCCAGTTTAAGCGTTCAAGGTGTGCTTTAACCATCTTTGATTTTACTTTAGCTTATTCATCAATCTTGCGGTCCTATACATTTTTACACTGTATATTCATATCTCATTGCTTTTGATCCTACCAGTATCCATACAAACATTCTCATTGTCTCATTATTCTAGAGCCATGAAAGGGCATTAACTTGACTGGTGGTGATTGCGCACGCATATATGCGAGGTTACTTGCATCATCCTTGAAGCTTTTACAATTTCATAGGGAAGAGAGCTAAGGGTTGCTGCTTCTAAGCAGGCTCTTAGTAGCTGTTACTTGCTTATTTATTATAGTCACTACTATAGCTTAGGAGTTAGAAGTAGCTTAAGTGAAAGCAAGTGAGAAACTAAATCTACATGAGGAAAACCCATTGTAGTATAACAAGAAAACACTCTGTATCTGTAACCACCCGCCCACCCTCAATCTCTGTTTAATCCATTTTGTCGAATCTTCCTGTTGGGAAGTGATTTTTTTTTTTCAAATTACCAGAAAATAGTGTGTGTGTGTGTGTGTGAAGAAAAGAAGATATCCATCCACCTTAAAGGTTGTGATCAAACGAGGTTGCGCATCGCTGAGTACACCAAGCTCGGAAGACCAAGTGTCTCCACTGCAGCATGAATACTGACCGATGATCCCTCCAATAAGAGAGGTGATGACGGCCGATTCTTTTCCATCCAAGCACTTGTCCTCCCAGCCGGCCAATCTCCAAACAGCAAGAACCAAAACAGAAGCAATACCACTATTAGCCAGCACTTGTATCCTAAAAATTACCCACAAAAAACAATTAATTGTATTTTTGGAAGCCAAAAAAATAAAAACAAATAGATAAACAGATACCAGTTTCTTTGTCCACCCTCCTTGAACTCGGCGTCAAAGCGTCTCTTCTTGTCTTCTCCAACCTTGGTAAGCTTGGATGAAGTGAAAAAGAAGACAAGCAATATAGCTCCAAATCTGTAACTAACAGCAAAGTGAAGGGTCATAACAATGAACCCAGCGACTGCTCCTGTTACGTCTAGAGATTTTCTTCTGTAAGCTTTAATCGCGATTACAAAAGAGATTAGCACCGCTACTGACGGTTGGATGACGACATTTTCCATTTCAGTTTGAGATGGGATGGCTTCCTCTTTTTCTTATTTTTCTTTTTCTTTATTTTGAGAGAGGGAGGATGGCTGGAGGGGTCAGTGTATCAGATGGATGTGATAGATACCATAATTATCCGGGGTTGACCGGCAAAGGAGTTAGGTTAGTGATTAGTCTGAAAAAATTAAAAAAACATTTAAAATTTTAATACTTTATATAAAAAATAAAAAATAAAAAATAATCTATATAAATATAAATTATATATATTATAAATAATAAAATTTAAAAAATTATTTCAAAAATTTTTTTATTATATATTAAAAAGATATTATATTATCTTTTAAGTTGAAGTATTTATACCAAAAAAATTTTTTATTTCACATTATAAAAACATAAATTTTTTTTTATGAACAAAGAGTATATATACTAAAGGATTTTAAATCTTATATTAAAAAAATAAAATATTCTTTAAATATTTATATAATGAACTTTGAAAAGAGTTAATAACCAACTAAAAAATATATATAAAAAAACTGACTATGAAAAAAACACATTTAAAAAAAAAATGAATCTCTATCGGGTTTTGCTGAGTCGCCCCGGTCACAGGTTGACTCGGCAGATCAACCAGGTTTGACTATTTTTTTGCTCTTGTCGGTCTTTCACCTTACCATAATCGGTCCAGCCACTAGATCGACCGGGTCACGGGTCAACCCGCCAAACCGGTCCGAGTTTAATAACTATATATGACACTATTATCACGAGTACTGTTTTTGGTACGTAACTAGTTAATAACAATATATTTTTACATTTTAAAAATGTTTTTTCAAAAATTTGAAATTTTTTATTTTTTATTTGAAATTATTTTTATATATATATTTTTTGATTATTTTGATATGCTAATATAAAAAATTATTTTTAAAAAATAAAACAATATTATTTTGATTTATTTACGAGCAAAAACCACTTAAAAAACAGCAGCTGCCTCACTCACAAATATCACCATAATTAAACCACGTTTTTAAAACAAAATTCAAAGCAAAAAAATGTGTTGACTTTGTAAACATATTTATAATATGAGAAAATTATTAAAAATATAACTTTATTAGGCTCATAAAAAAAAAATTCAGGACGACCCTCTCCCTTACAGACTCTTCACACGGTGAGATAGAGGAATTTTAGCTGTGATGAACTATTTACCATTATCTACATGCACGGTGACAATTTGCGAAGATGGCAAGGCAACTATTATGAATAAAAAAAACCACAGCAATTCAATAAAAACAGGATGCTGATCAATTTTGTGTCACTAATTAAAGAAAGCACCAAAATATGGATATATGTAAAATGAAAGCAAACATGTACCAATTATAGAAAGGATGCTAGATCACATTGTCTAGGGAAATCATCTTACTCACTCTGGTATATTCTTTTCAAGTTACCAACATCGGCCAGCTATGGCACAAGGTTAAAAACCCTGCGTACGTTTTGCAAGCTCCAAGCTCCAAAATCGTAAACAAACATAATAAGTTTCCACTGAATTTAATTATATCTTCTCCTCCCTCCCCCCCTTCCCTTCCCTCCCCCCCTCCCTCTCCCCCTTCCTCTTCCTCCATGTTCCATTTCATGAACCTTGTTGCCATCTCTTTCATAACTAAACATGCTCATTCTAATGTCATCCACCACCTTGTTATGAGTTCTCCTATCTACCTGTAACAACAATGAATTGAATGATTTGAGGACCAAAACAATAGCAGCAACAGTAATACTGAAAACAAATAAAAAATGAAAGGATGTTAACATGAAAATCTTCCACATCAAGTTGGTCTTGAAGCTTTGATGCAAGATCCTCATCACAACTAGTATCCGGAAAATCATTGTTTGTCAGACGCCTTGACCCTGCATTACTCTTTTCCCACTCCTCTAGAGTGAAAACTTGTGATTCTTCTTGTTTATTCTTCCCCCTATATCTCTGACCTTTTGAATGCCGATCACCTTGATTTGGGTGGTGATTCATTTTCAAAAGTAACTTTTGAGAAGCTGCTTGATTTTGAACAGGAACTGTTTCAATTACTGCCAAAAATATAGATGTTAAAAGTTAATACAACAGCAAGATAAATAAACAAAGGAAATTAAAAAATGAGCAATTCAGAAGTGCTGTATCATATCTGATTCTATAAATCATGATGAATCTATCTCACCCTTCTTCTTTTTTCAACTTACAATCATTCAATTTTAAATGATTATCTAGATAGTATCTCCTAAACTGCAGGCTTCAAAACATTATCCCTCATGTTTCACTAACACAAAAGTGAGGATTACAGTACTTCTCTTTCTCGCTAGAAAAATAAAAATTCACCCATCTAGGCCACTACAAAACAGCATGAATACAGTTGCAAATGCAATAAAATTGAACTCGCACCTTCCTTCTGTCTTGCAGAAGAGTCATTTGGCTTTTGTTCAAGACTTTCATTAAGGGAAATTGTTTTTTCCTTATCATCATCTACTTTCTGCTCTGAATCCATTGGCCTTAGTTCAGCATTTCCAGAAGTTTTTGCAACAGTAGGCACATTGCTCTTGGAGGTAGACCCATTATAATCTACCAATAATTCCAAATAGTTCATTAGTGATTGAAATTGCAATATACAATCCATAAAAGACCCCCCCTCTCTATTAACTCCCCTTCATGTATTTTGCAAATAAAAACCATGCAATTTCATCTGAGTAGTGTCTATGCCTGCATGCTAAATGAAACAGATTCGGCCACCTCTCTTTCATTGTAATTATCAAGAGATAATCCCGCAGCATCCAATGATACAAAAATAAAGGTTCTAGTATTTTTTCCCCTTTCCATTACCATTCACATGTAGTGAAGGTCATTCTCTATCATTCCAAACAAAATTGCATCATACAACATCTGGCGCACCATAACATTTATTGCACAATATAGGTAAACTTGCAAAGAAAAGGGAAATAAACAAGCACCTTCCTTTGATCTCCACTGAAATTTTCTAGGATTTTCTTTGTAACTTGTTCTGAGGGAAGCTACTCTCACTTTGTCATCAACACTATCTGCTTTTCTTTGAGCATCAAGAGGTAGAACTTTGGTGTTTCCAGCAGTTTCTGTGCTAATTTGCATGGTGCTGTTGGAGGTAGACTTAAAGTAATCTGGAATATTTGCCTTCTCTTCATAAGAAACTGAAAAGCAACAAAAATTATCAAATATAGAATCACACAGGTCAGTACAAAGTGCTTGTCCTACTCACATAAGATCTGTAGATTGACCATCTAGATACAGTACTAACCCTTAGTATCTAAGCAGAAGATCTACTTTCAAGACAAAAACCCATGCACTTGCACTTGACACTGAGCCTACTTAACATGCACATCACGATTACAATAATGAACAGGCAAGTTCATTTTGAAAACACACATATTATCCTATTTCTTCGACTTTGAGAGCCTAGAATTCTCATTTTCTTTTCTTTTCAAAATTCTAGATTGACATATTTTTAACTCTAAAATGTTTCATATAGTTCTGTTCCCTTCTGCATCATCAATGCATCTTCTAAATCTACGATCAACTCATCTAGAAATTGTTTAAATTGCCATATATCCAAAATCTTTGCAAGGCATTAAAAGCTATAGTTCCTATCAAAATACTAAAAGGGTAGATTTAAACTGCTGTGAAAGTAATAAGAGATTATACAGCTTGACCATTAGGTTCACGGAGGTTCATTTCCCCACTGCCAAAACCAATGCAGGGATGTCACATAACCAGAGCAGAAGAATGTCATCAAACTCAGAACTGCACAAAATGTTTTGCAGTTTTCAGATTTGCAATGGTGAACTCTAGGAAGTTGTTTAATGTAGTAAACAAGATTACTCCAATTAGATTTCAGGTTCAAATTCTAAATGCCTCAGTGAGGTAGAACTTGTGAACTTTCATGGTTCAATGTGGTTATAGATTTGGGTTTCTGTTCAAGGAAATTTATTGCATTCAACAAAGGAATGGAAAATAAGTTGAAATTGAGTTGTGCAAGGAAATGCAATCCTCTCTGCCCCCCTGCCATAATTTAAAGGACAAAACATAAGGGGCCTTAGAACATCCACACAAGATAGCCGACTTACAAAGTTTGAAATCTTAAAATAAAGTGTTAGCAAAACCCAGGTAGGCATCAACTAGGATAATTAAGTGAATGCTAATTACAAGAGTCTGGTAAAACAATCAAACATTTCCCGCCTTGAGGCAGGAATAAACAAAATGATGAGAGATTCTTGATCTTTATTGAAATAATTTTGAGAAAATAGATGAGGGCGCTGTTAGATTAGCTTCTTTGCGTGTGGGAAAAGCTATAATCCTAGTAAATGCTAAAAGCTCCAAATTTTTCCAACAAAAAAAAAAAGAGTTAATGTCCAACTATGTATTTCATTTCACACCCTAAATGCTATCCAATGTCCCAACCCTGTAGTTTTTAGCCCTTGACAGCACCAGAACAAAATCATAATGCAGGAAAACATTACGCTATACCGCACTAAAAATACTAAGAGGATCTTATTACAGTCAAAAGCAAGCTGCATATAACATCTAGAAGACAAACCCGATCGTATGGCTTGCCGAGAAGACCTACGAGAGGGTGCTCCAATTTGCAACTTTTCGAAAGGAGGAGGGCCACCATTATCAGTTTCCTGTGATAACCTTAATGATGAACGTGAAAAACCAGAATATTTTTGGTTCATTTGCCATTCTTCATGAAGTGATTGGACAATGCCTCCTATTACAGTTATAACTTTAGGATTCAAACATACAATACCGTTATGTAATGGAGCTTTGTTATCCAACCGAACCTGCCAAAAGCATTGATTAAATTAAAAATTAGAAATGGTAAATAAAATAAAATAAAAGTGGCAGATTACCTTAGAACCAGGAGCTATATCATTTGGGATTGAAGGAATATGAGAGTATTCGATTGCAGTTATCTCGTTGTGCCCATCAGTGAGACCGAGTTTTAACAGTCGCCGTTTGCTTGAATTCGGAAACCCTTCTATGCTACTAACAGAAATATCTCTCACTGCAGATATCTATTTTTTATTTTATTTTATTTTATTTGTATATATATTTAAAATAAGAGAGAGGAGAAGCAAATTAAGAAAATAATTTGAAATTCGATAAAAATAAAGCGAGGAAATAAATAAATAACCTGGAGGATTTTGGGGCCTTGAAGATAGGAGGTTTTATTGAGGAGGTTTGGGTCGGGTAAGGACTTGAGTCCGATGGATCTAAGATCCATGTTGAGGAGCTCGGACTCGACGGCGTTTGCGACGGTGCAAGGGTCGCCGTCATCAGATAAAGCAGAGTGAATTATGATCAAGGCGTTTAATTGATCTATTCCGCCAAGAGACCAGCCCCTGGTCCTTAGGATTTCTAGCACTGCCTCTGCCGCTTTGCTCGAGCTCTCTTCCAGTCCATCCATTGCTACCGCCTTTGCCTCTGTGCATTCAACTATTGAAATATTCTGTCTTGGTTTTGTTGCAATCCTTGCTGCCCAGGTGTTTTGCTTTCTTTCTTTCTCTTTAGTTCATGATTTCGGGATATTATACATGGGCCTTGGGCCATCCAGATATCATATTTGGGCATTGATTCATGGGCTTTGGGCCTTTTGCAAATGCTAGTTCGGTAGGATATAGCTTATTTTGAAGTCCAAAATTCAACAGCATTTATGTGTATTTTTGAAACTTTCCAAAAAAAATAAAATTATAAACATTAGATCATCTTTACAATGTGTATATTTTGACGAAACGTAAGGGGAAGGAAAGTAGAGAGAAACAATTGAGAATGGAAAAGAGGTACGGAATAATTTAATTGATATGGCATATTTTTATATTAATGAAGTGGACAAAAGGATAATAATGTATAGTATAAATGGCTAAATTGGTTAAATTAGCAAATGTGATCAATGAGAAAAAAAGCATCAAGAATCTAAATAGGATTGCGTGGAGGGTTTAATTATTAAAAAAGAGAATGATGAGTAACATGTGAAATCAATATCTAAATTAAAAATGAATTATCTTGTGGAATGAAATATGCTAAAAAGTCTTCTTGATGTGTGTGTTTTATATCTTTGTACTTAAAAAATGGTAAATTGTATTTAAATAGGTTATTTATATTATTGTTATAAATGTTGCAGGTTTACCACATATGGCTAGATAGAGTTGATTTAGTCATAATTTATTATAGTTGTTGTCACGGTATCGTGCGATGTTGAGAACAACGGATCTGTCTCTTGAGTGTGTTAAAAATAAATTTTTTGGTTTAACCATAAAATTATAATTATGAAGTTCAGGAGTTGTCACCTAGTATTATGATTACTAGAAAACTTATGGTTTAAGAGAGTCTGGGTAAGGGACTGATTATGCAAGGGAAAGACGCATCACCCCCAATGCACCCTTCTTATAATAGGCTACATTGTTGTTTGATTGTTATTCTAGGTCATGTTTCAATCCGTTGATCTTTTTATAAGGTCCAAGATAAATCTCCCTTCGTGAGGAAGTTTCTACCTTATTGGATTAAATCTTAACTATTCTAAGGCCTGGATTTTAGTATCACATTTATTTCATAAATATGACTATTTCCTAACATTCCGAACATAATAATTGTTATGAGTTTTTTATATCTTGGTCAAACCCTAATGGATAATCATAAACTAGTTATGATATTCATTTTACATTTTAAAAACATGAGGAAAATGCAATTTTTGTTTTTTTTATGAAAATATGCTTGGAAAACTTCTAGGATTTGACTGTATGCACAAAGACAATATATTTTTTTTGTTTTTGGAAAGAGAAAATTTATTTATTTATTTTTGAATTCTTTTTAAAGAAACATTTTGGAGAAAACTATGTATTATTAACATTGGATCTGTATGTTACAGTATCAGTATAAGCCTACAACCTGATATTATGCAAAATAGTTGGAAAAACATGTGTCGCCTACAAATGTTTATAAAATCCCATTTGGAAAATTTGAATTTTTTTTTAATATTATTATATTATTATTAAATATATTAGGTTGGGCTAGACCCAGCTGGGTCAGGTTGAGTTGTTAGGCAGCCCAACAGACTTGGTCTCCCTTTTTTTTAGTGGGTGGACCCGGGCCAGCCATATTGGCTTGGTTAAAATGGTTCCAGCCCGACTAGGTTGGGTCGACTTACGACCCAACAACCTTTCTTTTTATTTTCTTTTTATTTTTTGGTTTGGGCTAGACTCGGTCCAACCATCTAGGCGAGGTTGGAACGGGTCCAACCCACGACCCACATGGTTACTAGCCTAACCTAGCAACCATGTGAATTATTTGGTCATTGCACGCAATAGCCACCGGGGGGCAAAAGAAAAGGATGGTGATGGCTTGCCTGGCCAGAGGAGAAGAGAGGCTGACGACATTCCTGGTGGTGCAAGGAAGTCTGGCGTATGGCTGGAGGTGGCAATGACGATGAAGGCTCGATAGTGGAAGAGGAGAAAACGGTGGCTGAGAGCCTGAGAGGAGAGAAAAAAAACTAGGAAAAGAGCCGATTTCCCCTAATTTTAGCCTTAGATTTCTTCTTGCTCAAAGCTTGGAATCCACCCCTATTTATAAGAGATAGAAGATGAATTATCTTTACTGGGTGTCAAATCTTGGCCTTTGATTCGACCTGTAATGATCTCAACTGTTGGTTCAAAGTTGTTATAATGGCATGAAAAGTTGGCAGCTAAAGGCTGCTTGTGCTGGTCACTTTGAAGTGGCGCCGAGGCCATTATGGTGTTAATCAGCAAAAAAAAAACCATACCGAGGTATGGTCAAGTGTCAGACCATCATGGTGGTGTATGGTTTGTCTGGTTTGGTCCAGAGATGAAGTATTAAATACTTTGAAAAAGTGGCCACCTTAGCAATTTTCGATGGAAACAATGATGAAGAAAATGAACAGCCTTTTTTTATTGTTTAGGTAAAAAAATGCGCCGATTTGATAAAAATGCGCCGTTTCATATAAATAAAATGATGTCATTTTGACTTTTAAGGTTTTAATTTAGCGATTTGACAAAATTTTAATCTACTCCCTCAACTTTTGATTTCTTTTAATTGCATCCCTAATTGGCCTTAAACTTTTAATTTTATGTAATTTTGCCCCTGAAAAACTTCAACATCAACCCCAAATTTCAGCGTTTTTTTCATTGTGGCCCTTGATTTTGAATTTATGCAAATTGACCATTAAACTTTTAGTTTTCTTCAATTTCACCCCTGATTTCAATCAATTGAGCCTTCATAGTCTGAAGCTTTTTGCAAAATGATCTTCGGATGTGAATTTCTTCAATTTAGCCCTTAAGTGACCCCAAACTTTTAATTTTTCTTGTAATTTTACCCTTGATTTGAATCAATTGACTTGATACAAATTAAATTTGGTCTCCTAAAATTCTAATATTCTCAATTAAGCCCAAATTGGGCTCCTAAACTTATTTTTTCACAAATTAAAACCCTAATAAAATTAATTTGACCCATTTAAAGTATATTTAAGTCCTTACACCTAATTAAATCCTTTAATTAGACCTAAATTAATTCTTGAACATAATTCAACTTTTAATTTGGCCTATGATTAAATCAAATTGGCTTATTAAGAACCAATATATCCCTGGATTTAATTTTTATTCATATTCGTCCAATAATCATTTAATTTGAATTTGAATTTGCATTGTCTCTTCAGTTTTGGGCACAACAGGGTACGATCAGGTTTCTGACTTCGTTCAAAATTGCAACTTGATTTTATGTCTATCTGAAATCCTTCCTCGGCTAGCCTTTTCCTCATCGCCAGTCTTCTTATTATTTTTATTATTTATTTTATTTTAAAAAGGAAAAAAGGTAAATTTAAGGGAATAACCCAAAAATGGGCTATGACAGCTGTCCCTTCATTACAATACTTACACTAGAAAGTCTCGTAAGAGATTTTAGATAGTAAGCTTTGAAAAGAAAAAAAAGAAATGAGAGATAACGGACTCATCGAATCAAGAAATGATTAATCATTCTGAAAGTGTTAGAAGTGATGGTTCAAAAGTGCATGTTTAATGTATGACCCTTTGTTTTTATGCTTAGGTTGGTTACCTCTTGTTCTAACCTATTTTATTGAAGAAGAAAAAAAGAATCAAATCACTTTTTATCCCTTCATAAACTAACATCATTGAAACTCATCACCAATCTTTAATCTCATATTTTCATGATAATGCCAAATCAAAAGTATAAGCATATGATAACCTCAAGTAAATTCCATTAATCTAATGAAATTTTTATGTCAAGAAAAGTCTATAAATCCAATGACACTTTTCTTATAATCAAAGCACATTAGCCTTATGACATTTTTCTTTCACATAAAACTTATTAATCCTCTTGTTGTTTTTTTTTTTTTAACAAACTTACTAGACAAAGTTAAAGTTAAATGATTTTTTCAATGTCTTTGTAGCATAAGTATAGTAAAGAGAGAGTATCTATCATAACTTATTTTGACCCCTATTTTCCAACATAAGGAGTAGGGTTCAATCCTCACTTTCAAAATACATGTGTTCGACATGAGAGGATTGTGTATGATAAACTGGACTTTAAACTTTTTTTTTGTAATGTTCAAATCAAGCCCGAATGCCATCACTCACTCTCAATGAGCTTATATAGAATCATGTCAATCCAACCTAAATTCACTCATAACAATATGAAGAAATGAACCCCGAAACCAAAAAGTTCCTATAGAAATTACTCACAAAGGTTAAAAGAAAATATATTTTTAATAAAATTAAATGCTTTCACCTCGAAGATGACTCCACTAGTAAGATAACAATTTACTGGATAGTTGAGAAAGTTGATAAAAAAGGTATTGTCTAAGATACTCTTGAACCCACTTATCTAAATTCACACATAAAATGAAAAACAATATTTTAAAAATAAAGTCATGTATCAACCATTTCCAATATATTTAAATTTTTGAAGGACATGACCGATATAAGGATCTTACCATCTGTGAGTTAATTCTTAGATAATGAATACAATCAATACTTATTACATAAAAACCTAAAACAATCACACAAAGGAAAGCAATAACAAAACTCTTTTTTTATATATGAAAATAATCCTATCATTTATTTAATAAAATAAAATTTTTTTGAATATCTTTATTATGACATAAATTTCATAACAAGCAAACTATTAGAGTATATGGTTGTAACCAATCAGTTGGTTACATGCAACACTGATTTTGTTTGTATAAAATATATTTTTTATTAATAAAGATATTATTTATCTTTAATATACATTAATATTTAATTAATAAGTCTAAAGTAAAGATAAAGTTCTTGACAAAAAAACGCTTTGTGAAGAAAATTATAAAGTAGTTATCATTATTAGGATTTCTATTGTATAAAAGTATTGTTCCTAAATGTTCCTCATTAATGCTTTATTAAGATAAAATATTATTTTGAACTGTTAAGACTGCTACATACTGTGTTATTTTTTTTTTATGAAAGGAAACAATTTTTCTTATAAGTTGAGGTATAAGAGACATCTAGAACTAATATAAAGGTGTAAAACCTCCGGGCGAAAATCATAAATTGACTAGTTTTATGTAAAACAAAAAAATTCATAACTCTTGATTGGGTTATCAAACAATTTTGAAATTTTGCGTGAAGCCTTCTAATATGATACCTTAGCTTGGGTTAAAATTTCAGAATTTTTAGAGAAATTCAAAAATTTGATGAAAAATCACAATTCGACTAGTTTTACGTTATTGGATGTAATTTTCAATCCGACCATCGGATTGAGCTGAAATTTTATGAGGAACCTTAAAATATATTGAATAAAATTTGGTTAAAATTTTAAGATGAATGGAGCTCAGTAGTGCTAGCAAAAAAAATAAAGACCGTCAAAGAGGGAAAAATATTCATTAAGGGTATAATAGTAATTTTCCATTGAAAACAAAACATATAAGCTCTCCTTCTCTTCTATTAACTGCCGAATGGGCAGAAACAAAAAAGGTGAAAAGAGAAACAGAGCATAACGTGAGAGAAAGAGAGAAAAGTAAGGAAAAACAATAAGGAAATTGAGAAAATACCTTTATAAGCTTGCAAGTTCAACCTATAAAACACTAAAGCAAGTGAAGGAAGGAGGATTTGAGAAGGGGAATTCAGCTAACTTTGGAAGAGAAGAGAAATTGGAAGAAAAGCAATAGGTAAGCATGAGAAGTTTGGATTTAATGTTTGATTTAGATGTTTTCTTAAGCTTATTTGATTAAGTTAGGAAGTAATTTCATGGAATTTTACCTTAGTTTCCCTTAAATACTAGATTTTTGAACTTAGGTTCTTATGTGAATTTGAGGGAATTAGGAGGGGAAGGAAAAATGATGAAATTGAAGTGGAATAGAATGAAAATAAGTTGAAATAACAAGTAAATGAAGGAAAAAATGGGAGAATGAGTTTTGATGTTAATGCTTAGAAACAAACCATGTTTAATCATGATAATTGAAAATGTAAGAAAGACTAAATGAAGAGATAGCATTTAAATTGAGAAAATAATAATAATAATAATAATAATAATAATAATAATAAGTAAATTTAAATTAAAAGAGAAATAAACTAGTTAAAAGAAAATATGAAGACAAGATGTCTATATTGTGTTTGAATATAGTATTTAGATAAAATGAATAATAAGATGTGAGGGTATAAAGAATAGAAGAATTATTTGATGGAGGAATTATGAACATAGAGTAAGCAAAGAAGTAACTTGAGTTAAATATGAGGTTGTATGTAAAATAATGATGTTATATTTGAGAATGAATTTTTATTAGAACAAATTACAAATAAAAATATTATGTGCTTTGTGTTTCGGCACGTAAGAAAAATATTGATGGACTAATGATATAATGACACTTGATTGATTCAGGAGTTGTGTCTGGAACTGGTTATCAAACCGGAGGAGCTGGGTCATCCCGAGCAGAAGGTAGGTGATTCGTCACCTTATTTTGTAATTTTTAGTTTCCCTAATAATCTATGTTGCTTATTTAATTGATATTAAATGAATGGAGCAAATGAATAAATTGAGTTATGATTATGTGAATTACCGGTAATTTATGTGAAATTACCGGTTTTGTTGGTTAACAAAGAGGTTAACTGGATTTGGGGTGATTCGTATGGAATTACCGGATTGTTTGGCTAATAAAAGAGGTTAACCGGATGCTGGGTAATTCAAATGGAATTACCGGATTGATTGGCTAATAAAAGAGGTTAGCCGGATGCTGGGTAATTCAAATGGAATTACCGTACCGAATTGATTGGCTAATAAAAAAGGTTAGCCGGATGATGGGTAATTCGAATGGAAGTACTGGATCTATTGGTGACTGAGGAAGGAAACCAAATTTCTGAGTAATTATATGGAAGTGTTAGATTTATTTGGTAATTAAGATGAGTTAGCTAGATTTATAAATTTTGAAAAGATTATGTAAATTAAGGGATTAAGTTAGATTGAAGTAGAAGTATTAAATTTCAAAGGTTAAGAGTAATTAATTAATATTAGAATAATATAGTGAGTAAGTTACTTGATATTGTTATTGTTGAAACAGGTACACCGCGAGGTGATGCAGATCGTTAGATGTAGGAATACTCCTGTTTATGAATTACTATTTTGGAATGTAATATTCATGTCTTTACTTTGAATGTAAATCCTTTTGTGTTGTAAAAATTAAGTAGAAGGTGTAATATGTAGTGGATGTATTATATATATGTATAGTTGTTAGTATGACCAAATCATTTTCAAAATGATAAGATAAGATTTATTATAAATATAATATGACTCTTAATCTTAATGTTGTATTTATGTAGTTTAAAGGCTTCTATGTAGTTAGTTAGCATTTATTACGTTTAATGATGAATTTGTTTATCTTTTGAGTTGTTTTGGTAGTACATTTATGTTGATTTACTAATTGATATTATGAGACTTGCATATAAAAAGAAGTTTGAATCTGTCTTACAACTCAAACATTATTCGGTATGCAACTTATATCTTGAGTTCTAGAAGTTCAAGTGAGTTCATTTATTTTTTGTTGGAACACTGAGCCAAATATCCACAACTTTCATGAAGACCATCTATTCAAATGCTGATGTTATCATTGGCATTTTGTTCAGCCATCAAAGTAATAGTTAGCAACCAAATCAATAGTTAGCCAGCAAAACAATAATTAGCCACCAAATTAATAGTTTTAAATTTTGACCTATAAAAAAAGACATTTGTCTTACATTTAGACATTTTGGTTTTTAGATCAAGATCATGCTCTTGCTTTCTTTCTTCGTATTTTTCTAATGTTCAAATTTTATTTCATGTTATATTCTTATTAGTATCTTATTTATACTTATCATTTCTTTTACTATACTTAATTAATTTATATCATAGTTATGTTATTATTTTATTTATTTATATTTTTCTTCTTCATTATGTATAGCTAAGTTTACTTTTTGTCAAGGTAAAAATATTACATTAATTGTGTAAGAATAAGTATGTACAAACTGATCAACATGGACTTTAATATTTATATTAAAAAAACATTTGCTATTAACATGTTTAATAATTATTATCTTACTTAATCTTAATACCTTACTTGTTAAGTAGTGAGTCTAGATTCATGGTATACAATCATTGGCATAACAAATACTTGATTCTTTTATAGCCTATCGTATGGATAATCGACACCTATGTTATGAAAGGATCTCGATTTATTGTTGACATAAGTTAGCACCATGAATACTTGACAACATTTACAAGCATTGACGTTACTCAAATAAGGTAATTAATATGATCATGTTAATAAATTAAAATGAGTCATTAATGATAAATCATTTGGTTGGAACTTTCTCTGTATGTGGTTTCCAGTTGAGTAATAAAAAGAGTTTGGACTATACTTATTTGAAATACCATTAGTGAATCCTCTAACCTTGTCAATTATTTTATCTTTATTTAACCTTTATAGGAATATCACATCTCAAAGTTCTCTTTAACTCTATTTCTTTTATTATTTATGGTTTTGTATAATTAACCTCTATATGGATTGACCCCGCTCTTGTCGGATTATTTATTAGTTTGACACTCCTACACTTGGGAGAGGACATCAATCATTTGATCGTGTCACTAGACGATACATTTAATATTAAAATATAAATCAATCAATTTATTGAATGGGTAATTAGTTAAATTATTTAATTTATTTAATCTTATTTATTTAGGATTGTGATTTTATTTGGGCCAACATATTAGGAATCTAATGGGTCACACACATTAAAAATATTTGATAAGAAATTAAACTCGAATAATTAATCAAATGGAACTTAGTTGTAAATAAATTTAGAAATTGAGAATTAGAATGTAATTTATACAATAGATTACAATTTTAGACAAAAAATTAAATAGAGACTTGATTGTATGAATTTCTAAAATTATCCTAAAATAATATATGTGATTTTTTTTAAAAGACAAAGTGATTTTTTTCCATTAATGGGATTATCAGGATTTCCCTATAAACTAAATATTATTAGATAGAGATACACCTTTAATTTTTTTTTTTAAAGCTAGCACTTAAGATATAATTGTCTCTCTCTTCTAAAAGAGTTTTAATGATTTCTATATGGATTACTATTGAAGACTAGACAATTGGACGACTTATAATTTGTGACAACCTAACCTTAAAGAGTTGGTTAAACTTCAAAAGAAAGATATGATCTTTTTGGGGGGGAAAACCCTAGATTGTCTAATTAGAATCTTGGAACTCATAAAAAAATTTAAAATCACTATTTCATTGTGTTTATGCATTTCAAGAAACTAAAAACATACATATGCATCCACACATAAAATTTGTACATTAAGGCTAAACAATTACTCCTCAAATAATCTTGTTTCAACTCATCCTTTAAAACCCATTTCATGGTATTGATTCCAGCCTTATCATATCTCAAAGGATAAATCTTTGATGACTTCACAGCTATAGGGTTGTCATACCAGTACGGACCCCATGCTTCAAATATATAAGTTTATGCATACAAAATAAAAAATAAAATGGGATTTAAGCCATATTAAGGGTTATAAAATGCTCCCAATGTTGTTGGAAATATACTAAAATAAAAGAGGCACAGACATTCCATAGAGTAACGTGTGGTCATTGTTGGTGACATATGGACTCACATGTTAGCGAGGATTGGAAAGCGTGACCTATTAGATTGGGTATGTTTTTTTCTCATCTTTATTCCTATTTTAACGGTGAAGTTTATTGCCACCCAAGAAGCCAAATTAGTGTTTAGGTGTGTTTAGTGTTTGGTAGTGCGTGTGAGAGATTTATTTCGACTAGTATTTCTTTTGTCTTGTCCTTCATCTTCTACTTGAAACCTTAATTTATAGTATGAAGAACTCTTTTAAAACAGAAAATAAAATAAATTAATTAATATAAAATATTTAAAGAGAATTTTAAATGTTGAAAATCTTGTGGTCGAAGATCAACTTTTTTCCATTATTGAATTATATAGGATCTCTTTTTTTTTTCCTGAACTTCAATGAGATTCATAATTCGTAATTCTCTAAATATCTTCATGAAAACTTTACATGTATTCAAAGTTAGCTAAATCTTTCTAGTTTTGTATTTTTCTTTATCATTATGAGAGAAGGTGTTTTAGAATTTGAGGCAAGAGAAAAAATTAAAGGAGCTAGTAAGAGGTATTATTGGCCATAATTGAAAAGTGATATTGATAAAGCTCTAAAAATTGTTATATTTGCCAAATTTTCAAAGGCTAATCATAGAACAAAGTTTATATATGCAAAATCATTATATTGGAAGATGTATCCATGGATTTATACTTGGCTTCCTTTGCATTCAAAGGGAAATGAATTATGTCTTTGTTTTTTATGACATGTATTCCAATATAGTTTTATTTTATTCCATGCAAAAAAATGATTAATGTATCTAGTTTGGTGAGATTATTTTTCAAAGAGGTTGTTTGTCTTTATGGTACCTAAATCTGTTACTTTTGGCAAGAATACCAAGTTCTTTGTCCATTTTTTAAGGACTTTATGAAGGATGTATGATTTTCATTGAATTTTAATAATACAGCACATTCTCAATAAATAAAAAAGCTTAGTCACTTTACAAATCCCTTGAAAATATAATTAGAAACGAATTTAGAGAAAAATCAAAGTAACGCGATTTGACATTTCTTAAAGACGAGTTTGTATATAGTTATGTAATACAAAATAAAATAACTAGAAAAGCTCCATTTAAGGCATGCTCATGCTATAAACAAACCTATTAAAACATCTCTTCTCACATTAAACAGTGTGATCCATCACCACTAGAGGCTATTATCCTGGATAATTACCCTTATTATAGATTGCATAGTCTACTCCTATATTTTCCCACCTCACCACGCAAATGGGCGTGGCTCGTTGGTATATAAACTCCTATAAATCATTAGGTAAGAGGCAGACAAAACTCACTCACAAACATATAGAGAGCTCGTATTCTCCTTTTAAATCTCTTAATATTTGTTACATCTTTGCAAACACATACAACTTAATCATTAAAAGATCCCTTATATTATATAAAAAACTTGTTTTATAGGTGCTCATGATATCTAATATTAACAAGTTCTAGAGTTCATCTTCAACCTTTCAACTAAATTATCAGCCTTAGAAACACTTAAATCGAATGATGTTTTTTATGAGCCTCATCAAGGATGATCGAGAAGTTAAAAGGAGAAAAGTCTAGGCTATAAAGGCTAATAGAGTGTTTTTAGGAATACTCATGACATAAAAAGAGAGAAAAAGCATATTACATACCTAGAGTGTGAACAAATATTGATGTGCCATAAAACATTAGGCTCTTCGATAAATTAGATGACCTATTTAAAAGATACTAATGGTGTTGGGGTATATAACACCCTAAAGGCTAAAGATGTAACTGCAGTTGCCTTATCCATGTAAGGTATGCTTGAAGAGCAAGCAGAGGAGGGTCCAAATAATGTTAAAGATATATAAGAATGTCAAATGATAGATACAATGTAACTACTACTCTGTGTCAAAAGCAGATGTTTCTCGTAACTTGTCTCGAAAAATCACATGTTTCAACTAATTAAACAAAAAGGACCAACAACTTCGAGTCGGTTATTTAGAGCATGTTAGAGGATTGCGAGGAACTCTCACGTCGCATGGACCCCATGCTTGAGGACATAAATAAAATCTTGAAGCTGACGTTTTTCTGCCTGATGCAAACAGCGACAGGGACATGGCCAATTCATGGCGGAAAAAACACAGAAACAGAGTCTCAAAAGCCCGACGCTCACTCGATTCCATGTGTAGATTACTGCTCTAAGCAGCTACTATGAAACTTTGTTTTCGCAGCTTCTGCTGTGTAGGAGGTTGTTAGTGGGACCTCGTGATAATGCAGCAATTAATATGCCAGCTCAAGCCAACCAGTTCACGATCATGGCCAGTTTGCTAGCGAAGGGAGATTCTTGTGCAGATCGTGGTGGTTGACCAAAGCCAAGGAAAGAAACACACCAGCTCCATGGTCCTCCTCGTGATAAGTTGAAAGTTTAAAATCCAAGAACTCTTACTCAGACCGTGGTGGGTGGCCAAAACTGAGGAAAGAAACCTATTAGTTTCACGGTCCCGGGTAATAGCCAGTATATTTTCCTATCGCAGCAGATTGGATTATTTTTTTAAAATATAAAAAAATATTAAGATCAAGAAATTTTTTTAATAATGTTATTAAACCTCATCAAATAGTTAATTTTGAAACTTTCTTTCTAACTCAACTATTTATCTAACTTAAGTTTTTAATTAAACTATGTAAGAGTTAGCTCAATTTAAATCGATCGATTTTATAAGTTCAAATGCAACCTTAATAATCGATAAAAATATAACTTAATTTTCAGAAAAACTTCAAGAAAATAAATTGTTCTTATAATATTGAAACAGTGAGAAATATTGATTTAATGATTAGAAGTCTCTCCTTTCATAGTAAAGCTGTTTTTGTTTTTACTTTTAATTTTAAATTTTAAATAAAAACAATTATTGTGTTAGTTGCTATTAGTTCAAATTTCAGAAGAAAAAAATAAATTCACTAAAAACTAAAAAAATCAATAAAATTTGATATATTTTAATTTACATATAGTCAGAATTTGTTGTTCAAATTTTTTATTTATGTAGAATTATTTTAATTTATTTTAAAGATAAAAAATATTTTAATAATTCATTTGTCACTATAGGTTTCTTATTTCTTTACAAATCTTGATTTTATATGCCAACTTTTTGATTCGTTAATGATGTATTGGTTTTTTTTTTGTTTTTTTTTTCTTTCTGGTTGTTTTTTGTTTTCCTTCAAAATCCAAAGATAACCTTAGAAAATAATTGTAAAAGTTAGAAATTATGGATTACATAAAAATACACATTTATTATCATCAAGTATGTTACTGTTGAATATTATTAGACCACCTCTAGATTTGCAAGACTAAAATGATCGCGGCGGTATTTACTAATATGTTTTAGATAACAAAAATAAATAAGAATTTAACAAAAAGGTTTCAATCATTTTATTATTATTTTTACTTCTTAAAATAAATTCTTTTTATTTGAATTAAAAGTTAAAAAATGATACAAAAAAAATTCTCGATGGTAAATAAATTAAAAAATTGGAAAAATTATTTTTACTTTTTTTTTTGAATTTCAAATCAATTTTTATTTTCTCTAAAATCAGAACTAATATAAATCTTACTGCGTCTCTCTCTCTTTCCCTTAGAAAGTAAAAAATTTATGGAAAATTAGTTTCAGGGATATTTACCGCCTAAAAAACTAAAGCATACCAAATGAGATACAAGTTGCATACCAAATGGACTGATTAAGGGACTTCCCCCTAACACAAGGCTTGAGCGATGCAAGGATGGACATGGACATTAACTTATCCAAACTACCATTAACTTATGTCTTGCTAGCTCTGCTCTCTCTTTCTCTCATGCCCCTCTTTACTTAGAAAGTGTTTGGGAACGCGGTTGAAACCGCGTTCCCACAAAATTTAAATTTTTTTTTTGCTAAAATTTAATACAGTTTGTACGTTTTGAATCGTTTTGATGTGCTGATGTCAAAAATAATTTTTAAAAAATAAAAAAAATCATTGGCATGCATTTCGGCACGAAAAGTTATTTGAAAAGCAACCACTACCACACTGCCAAATATACCCTTAAATACATTCTTCTTGGATAATGGAACGTTGCTTCTACAAGTCTTCAACCAGGGTTCTTATTCCATAACAAATTCAACAAGGAGGAGAATGTCTTTAAAATGAAGATGATATGTAAGGTAGTCATGTGCTATAGTCGTTAGTGTATATACCATGTAGCTAATCAATTTGTTATATAAGATACCGACTTTGTTAATGCAAAACATATTTATCATCAATAAAGGAATTCTTTATCTTTAATATTCATTTATATCTTATTAACGAATTTATAGTAAATATAAAGTTCTTGGGATAAAAATGTTTTACAAAAAAAATTATAATTTGGTTATAATTATGATAATTTCTATTGCATCACAACATTGTTCCTAAATGTTCTTAATTAATGCTTTATTAATACTGGATATTAATTAAAATTGTTGAGACCGATACATATATGTTATTTGCCTTATGAAAGGAACAATTGTTCTCATAAATTTAGGTGTGATGGATATCTAGAACTAATATATAGGTGTTTGTAAAATGATATATACACTTAACTAGCCCACATGAGAATTTTATACGTAGATATCATATGTGTCCATGAAAAAGCTCATTTGATAGTTGTGTAAGTGTTCATTATACTTGACATTACTAATTTATCTTATATAGAGAATTTTGTGTTTTTATTTTGACAATATGTTACCTTTATTAAAGATAACAAATGAGCAGATATATGAATATATAAATTATATGAAGGTATTTGAGTGATCAAGAAAAAATTATTCATCCTATATGAATTAAAAAAAATATTATGCATATTCTTAAAAAGGGTCAAAATGCACAAAAAAAATAAAACATTATGGATTACTATTGTAATCCACGGTGCTAATGGGTGTGGGAAAACATTGTTTTCCCCACACCTTTTAGCTTTATACTTAATGGTTTAAGATTATTTATTTGCATCAATAATCTGAAATTCCCTTATCTAATTTAGGAATTTAACTTCCTTTTTTGTTTTGTAGGAGACATATAATGCTAACATAGTTACAAAATTTAGCGAAGACACTTTGACCCATTATCCTTATGATCTCAAATGTGGTTAGTGGTTGCTGCAAGTAATGAACCTGATAGGAACCGAGTTTATGATTTGCCTATGGAATCGGCTTAAGAACTGAGGATGAACTTCACTATTTTAACTATAGGCACACCACATTCTTACTCAAGCTATAAATCACAGGACTTTAATGAGATTGTCTAGAAAAAGGGTTCATGAACAAATGTCTGTTAAGAATAGAATATGAAAGCATAAATAAAAGCAAAAATGAGAACAACACTCCAATAAGAAAAAAGGATGTATTAAGCTTAAATGAGTGATAGGTATATATTTTCCTCCCCCTCCTAGACCTTCTAGTTCAAGATCTTTTCGTCCCCCTCTATGTCTACCTTCTTAGAAATTTTAATATGTCATTCATATCTATATTTGTTTAAAAAAGTTTTGTACATGATAATATTGATAACATAACATCATGAAAATACAAAAAAAAAACACTTTTTGTTGTTTTTAAAAAACTACTTTTATTTTAAAAATTTTTCATAAAAAAACATTTACACATCAATGCAATGAAACTTTTTCTTCTATTTATTTTTACTTAAGCACCAAATCAACACACACTTGATACATTTAATGCCGCATAAGCAATAGTTTAAAAATATATAATTGAAGGATAATAGTGATAATATCTACCCTCGTAAACCCAAAGTCAATTCAAGTATTTGTTTGTCATCTTAAGGACTGCACAAATGCTATTGTCACATAGTTGAGACTAATTAGCCCAAATAATGTAACCCGTTTTCATTTTATCAAGGGAGAATAATGTTCCTAAAAAATAAAAGCAATTGGAACAAGAAAATAAGAAAATACAAGCCAATAGAGAGAGTCTTGTTTTTTTCTTTCTATTTCAAGGATAGCAATGAAAATATTATGTGTCCAATTATAGAAAGTTACTGTAATAAAATGAATAAAAGAGGAGTTTGTTTTTTGGTTTTTAGCATAAAGATTTTGTAAAATAACATAATTCATAAAATATTTAGAAAAATAACATAGATTTGTGAGTTGCAAGCCTCATCTATGACTCGCGAGTCATATGCGAGACTTATGACTTCAATCGAATTATAATCCCAGACTTAATTTCTTTCCATTTCTCTCTTTGTTTCCCCTCTCATCCACTCCCTATGGCCACCATCAATAGGAACCCGTTGTTACCCACAACCACCATTGTCTCTCCCCACCGTGAGACCACCCCTCTCCCTTTCTCTTCCTCCATTATGATGGACATTCCCCCCCTCTCTCTCTCACCAAGTTTTGTTCGCCGCCACCACCATTCATATTCAACACTTAAAGGTATAGCACACACTTCTCTTTTATCAATTTAATATAATTTATTTTAATTTTTGATTTTGAAAATGTTAGGGTTTAAAATTAGGCATTTTTAAGGGGGATAAAGTTTTTAGAAAATATATCGATTTAAGTTATTTTTTCTTAATAAAATCGACGATCTTGGGTTGTTATCGATTGTGAATTAGGAATCGGGTTAGGATCTTTTAGATTAAATCAGGGATTTTGTTGAATTAGGTATAAAAATATGATAATTAGCTATGAAATACATCAATTGGGTTGATAATTTTGTTATTTATGGTGAAAATTGATGAATTTTGGATTTTTATTGGGTATGTTATCATTAGGGTTTTGTTTATTAACCCCACGATATTAATAAATTGTTAACTAGAAATTTCATGTTTAATTGTATTGCAATGCTAACAAATTATTTTGATAAGGCCTCAAGGTATAAATGGTTCAAATTAGAAGATATTCATCTGCTTCTAGTAATGTTGATCGACATGACCACTTAGTTATGTAGCCAAGTCTAGATGATATTTTGATTTTATACATGCAGGCCCAACATAATTTTAAAGATATTTGGGGCATAGAGGTTAGTTAACTAGACTTTAATAGAAAAAAAATCGATCTAATTTTAAATGTTTAAATAATTGTGAATAAATTTTGAGTCATTCATAGCTATAGTTGAGGGGCAAGCTTGCATATCAATACTAGAAGCTATTTAAAGTATGTCTAAAGATGAGGAGACAAATAGTCGGATGTCTACTATTTTTTCAGGTATAATTATTTTAATTGTTTTTCATAGAAAAAATTATTTTGTTTGTGATAGTTAATTTCATTTTAAATACTAAAATAGAACACTAAATGTAAATTAATATATGGAAACATCTTTATATTGGACATCCAGAGAGTTAGGATAATAATATGTTCGACTTTGACACCCAAAGGCATATCTATAGGATCTAGGTAATAATAAATTTTAAATAATACATTATTTATATAAATCAAATGCAAAAAAGTACTAATTTTGTGACTTGTCATGTTAAATGGTGCAGGACTAGACATTTCACTTGAAGTCTCACTCCTTCCACGAGTTATACCAGGACAAGTTAGACATACAACAACTTCACCAAGTATGATTTTTAATAATGTATTGTATTTTTTTTAATTGGGCATCAATTTTTTAGTTTTGACTTGTTTTATATTATATATCTTTAATGTCTTAATACGTTGTATGGAAGTCATATATAAAGGATTTGATATTATCAGCTTCATTCGTATACCGAGAGGGGGATGATTGGTGGTTGACACAGGTTCTGCAGCATTGTTATGACATAATTGAGATGCATTGTCATAATTGGGTAATGTGGTAGTTTGGTCTATCTTAGCACGTCTCGAATTATGTTGATATCAGTGTAAGTTACATAATATCAGGCATCAGGGTAAGGGGGAAGGGAATTGGCCGGTGATTCATACAGCTTACATAAATTCTTGGGATGCCATGAGAGATCGACTATTTATGGAGCGATAACTAACAATTGATCTAGATACCTATTTGAAATGATATTTGCCCATAACATGTCGATTTATTATACCTATATGATCACGTTTCCCAAAGCATCCATGTAATTTTATGTGATACGAGTATCAATAGTCGAGGTAGAATCGATCAGTATGCAATATTTTTCATATATAATATTTATTAAATGATGATTACTTTTATTATAGATAATGAGAGCTAATATTTTTTTTATTAATTAGATTCATTTCTTATTATAAAAGGCTCGAAGAGCAACATCCTCTATCTTCGAAGGCGTTGATGAGATGGCATGTGCTCTAGCCACCAATTCACTCAATTTGTGTCATGCTGGAATTAAGGAGGCTAGGGAGGCTAAGCGTCTCGAAGTGGCCTTAACAAAAGATGAGATCGCTTATCGTGGACAAAAACATATAGCTAAGGAGGTAGGTAGGTCGGTCCATAAGCAATCCAGGCTCATCCACAAAGGCTATTTTGGTTTTGAACCCTACATGGGCACCACAGACTTGTCGTCGAGATGGATAAGTTGGGGTGGTGTAGACCCATCCACGAAAGCTCCAGGCTCATCCATGAGCGCTCCTGACCCATCCATGACCACTCCAGACCTATCCACAAGCCGAGATGATTTTTAGATGTAGTTAAATCATATGCTTTAATGTTTTAAGAATTATAAATTTAGTTCAAATTTAATAAAATTTCATGTCATCTTTTATTGTATTTAAGTATGAATTATGAATTAGATATTCATAATTAAAGATATTTGATGAGTTAAAGATAAAATTCCATGTCATCTTTTGTTGTATTTAAGTATAAAATGTTATATTTGATGAGCTGTGATGCGTGTTGATTTTGTAATTGTGCCGGGGAGATGAATGAATTGAGATTTGTGTTTATGAATTATGATGTCTGTGTTGTGTTTGAATTAAGTATTTTTATAGTAGGAAGTTGAGAGTTTGAAAAAAATTAGTCTGATTATATTTTTAGGAGTCGCTTGCGACTCACAACTCGCATACAAGGCTTGCGACTTGCCAAGCTATATTATTTTTTAAAATATTTTTCGGACTGATTTTTTATTTTTTTTAACTTTGTTAACATAAAAAAAAAAAACAACGTATTGATTGTAGCAAAATATACTAGCAGCAATTGCAAACAAGAAAAAGCGAAGTTAATTAGCAGAACTCTGTGATCATTTGAGTGATGGAGGTTGGTTAGACTCGTTTCTTGAAAATAAAAATAAAAAATGATGTTGGATATGCGCAAAAGGAACCATTAAAGAGATGGTTGAGAAAAGTAGAACATCAACCGAGCCACGCCACGGCCCTTGTATTCCTTTGGACTATGGAAGAACACTCTGCGTTAAGGATTTCTCGACAAGTTTCGATATTTTAATGAGCCGCCCCATCATTCACAAATAAAAAGGATCTTGCTCTAGATTTAAGAATGTGTTCTGAAGGAAAGATAAGAGGGCTGCCCCCCTGAACAGAGAGTCTTCGAGGTTAGGTTAATTAGGGTTCCGAGAGGATACGGCAAAAATCTAAGATTTCTAGGTTAGAAGGAGCCTCTCGAGTTTATTATAAAGAAGCTTTTTAATATTTTATTTCCATGTAATATTAATTATTTGTCGATTTAATGGTTATGTGGTGAAAAGCATCATAGTTTGAGAATCAAGTGTAAAAACATCTGTTTTCAGGAAAAACAAGTTTTAAAAATGGATTTAAAATTGTTACGTGGATACAAGGCAGGTAGGTAGAACCAAATTGGACAGCAAGTAAATATATTGTACTTTAAAAATTCAGAATCTTAGTTGAAGTTGATAACCGAATTGTTTGATCTGACGGTGCTTCTAAACGCAGGCTGGAAAGCGCTCAATTCAAGCTGTACAGTCAGTCTTTTCTTGACTTTGCGTAAAGAGGGCAAGGAGCAGATGACCCAATTCACAACAAGTCTTTGTCACCCATAGGACACATTTTTCATTTGGTATTGGTTGACGTTAACGACTATGATGGGGTAATTGTTGTTTCGTTAAAGGTGTTTGTTGGTGATGTTAATTGTTTTTTAAAATATTTTTTTTTATTTAAAAATAAATTGAAATAATTATTTTATTTTATTTTTTAAAATTTATTTTTAATATTAGCATATTAAAATGATCTGAAACTATTAAAAAAATAATTTTAAATAAAAATAAATTTTAAATTTTTTCAAAACATGAAAATAAATGAATTTGTAGATGAAGAATGTCTCATATACTTGTAAATCATTTATGCATCCTATATTTGTAAAAAAATAAATCTCATATCTTATATGCCTAATATGTACATCAAGTGCCAAATCACTGACCATATAGCTAATTAAATGAAAAATAAGGGTAACTTATAACTTATCTGGGTTTTGTGATAAGTAAATATATCTTTTTTAATTTCTAACATAAAATAAAATGATAAAAATATATATATTTCTTATATAGTAAAACTATAGAATTTCTTTAATACATAAAAAGTTGATATCTCATCCATTTTAATATTAACTGCGTAATTTTTTTATCCTTCCTATTTGCCACATATAAGATACTCAAAATGGATAAAATTCAAAATGGTGGTATGGTTATGACATGGATTGTTTATGTTGACATATTTTTAATTTAAATAAATAAAATTTTGATGTTTATTAAAATAACTAGAAACATACATTGGGTCCATCTTACCACTTCTATAGATAAAAAACTACAAAAACTATTTATTTATTAGTAATTTTATTATTAAACAATTGATTATACATTGGTTAAACTATTTTATGGATAAGATATCCGTTAATATTTTTATTCGAATGGACTATAATAGCATACAAATAAAATTATGATAGTATATTTAAATTATTAAACAATTGATTATATAAAAATAATCAATAAATAAAATTGTATCACCTACGGAATACAGGAAATACTATTTATTTATTAGTAATTTTATTTTTATTGCATTTTTTTATAGTTCAAAGAAAACAAGTGAAAAGCTTGAAACCTTATAGCAAAAATCATCAAACTAAACAATTAGTGGAGGAAAATCTTCTCCATTAAATACATAATTGATATATTAAAACATGAATTTTTTTAATACAAAAAAATTGGATATCTCATCCATTTTAATGTTAAGTGCCTAGTTTTTTAACCTTCTTCTTTGGTTCTATGGTTATGACATGTGGATTGTTTATGTGTCAATATTTTCAAATTTTAATAAATAAAATCTTGACATTTATTAAAATAATTAAACACATATATTGGGTCTATCCTATCACTTCTACACATGGAAAACTGAAAAATCAAAATATTGATACCAAGTTGAAAAAAGAAAAAAAATACGAGGAAAGTTTTTTGATTAAAGTAAATACTTTGAATCACAATGTCTTGACATAAATTTTATTATAAGTTCCTTTTTCTTGAACCAATAGAGATCTTTAATTTAAAATGTATATTGGATATTTTTTTTGATAAGATATAAAACCAGAAAAATCAAGAAATTCATCTCTTATACTAGACCAGCTGAAATCAAGGTGTTTCAAATTGTTCAAAAAATTACAATAGTATATAAGTGTAATTATGTATTATTTAATTGCCTATTATTTTTTAATTAAATCTTTTTTTAATGAGATTATGAGATCAAATGATATCATAGTATTTCTTTAAGAAATAGAGGATAAATAAAAAATTCAATTCAATTTGCATTAAAAAAATAAAAATATTCTACATTTTTATTTAAAAAAATCTTTTTTTATTTTAGTTTTAGATCAATTTTTTTAAAATTCAATTAAAATTCATAAAAAAAATTAAATATCGATACCATGTTGGAAAAAATAAAACACTATAAATTTATAAAACAAATTAGGTTAAACATTTTTATGGGTAAGAGATTTGCTAGTATTTTTATTCAAATACATATAATTATAAAGACTATGATAGAAGAAAAATAAAATTATGGTATAGGTAAATTATTAAACAATTGATAATATATAAATAATCAAATAATTAAATTGTATCGCGAGTACAAGAAATATGACTTATTTATTAATAATGTTATTTTTTTGGGGATTTTTTATAGTTTGAAGAAAACAAGGACAAAGCTAGAAACCTAATCACAAAAATCATCAAATTAAAAATTTACTCTAGAAAACAATTCTCCATAAAATTATTAATTGATATATAAAAACATGATTTTTTTAATACACAAAAAGTGGATATCTCATCCATTTTATTTTTAAGTGCATAATGTTTTTATACTTCTTCTTTGCTACACGGAGTATGGTCATGATATACAAATTGTTTATGTGTCAATATTTTCAAATTTTACTAAATAAATCTTGACATTTATTAAAACAATTAAACACATACATTGGGTCATCTTATCACTTCTTCGTATAAAAATCTAAAAAATAAAAATATTAATATCAAGTTGAAAAAAAAATGAGGAAATCTTTTCAATTAAATTCTTTGAATCACAATTTCTTGACATAAATTTATTATAAATTATTTTTTCTTGAACCAATATAAGCTTTAATTTAAAATGTATATTGAATATTTTTTTATATAAAATATAAAAGCAGAGAAATCAAGAAATTCATCTCTTATGCTAGATCGACTCATATCAAGGTGTCTCAACTTGTTCAGAAATTTATGATAATATACAAGTTTATTTATGTAATATTTTATTGCTTATTAATTTTCAGTAAAGTCTTTTTTTTAATGAAATGATATAGTAGTATGTCTTTACAAAATAGAGAATAAATAAAAATTTATATTCGATAAGCATGAGAAAATTAAATATATTATGTTTTTTATAAAAAACATTACTACATTTTCATTTTATTTTCAAGATATTTTTTTTAGTTCAATTCCAATCAATAAAAAGAAACTTAGATATTGATACCAAGTTGGAAAAAAATATAACACTATAAAATTATATATATATATATATATATATATATAAAGTTAGGTTAAACTATTTTATGGATAAGATATCTGCTAATATTTTTATTCGAATTGACTATAATAGCATGTAAATAAAATTATGATAGTATAGTTAAATTATTAATCAATTGATTGTATATGAATAATTGTATAACTAAAATTGTATCATTTACACAATACAGGAAATATGACTCATTTATTAGTAATGTTATTTCTTTGGTATTTTTTTTATAGCATGAAGAAAACAAGTAAAAAGCATAATGTCCAATAGTGTGCAATGAACATGCAACAAATATAATCATAAAATAAAATATTAAATGGTTTTAGTACTTAATTCCAAGAAATGAATTCAATAATAATAAGCAATATTAATAACATTTTCATTCATATCTACATTTCAACTTTTTTCATTAGTCATTTCAACCTTATTACTAATTTCATGAATTTTCCTTTTTGAACAATATAAATTAAAAAAACTTATAACAATAATTTAAGGAGATAAGGTGCAAACATTTACCTGCTCCTCTAGTCATAAGAGCTCCTCCAACAGTAAATCCTATCCTTGGTACCTCTCCTGAAACACAGAAAGATACTAATCAACATTTCATTTATCACATACGTATAAATACTAATTTTATTTAGTTTCTATTATACTATTTTTTCAACACAATTCTTCTTCATATTATTATAATCTTTAGATTCCTTTTTATTTGTCATTTTCTTATTTCCCATTAACTTCTTTTTTATTTTAGGATTTCATGAAATTTTAAATTTCTAGGGTTTATAATGAAAGTTTTTCAATTACATACTTTGAATCACAATTTCTTAACATAATATTATTATAAATTCCTTGTTCTTGAACCAATAAAGAGCTTATAGCATAAGCTTTTAATTTAAAATGCATGTTGAATATTTTCTAATAAGATATAAAAGTATAGAAATGAAGAAATTCATTTCTTATGTTAGATAAGCTTATATCAAAGTTTCTCAAGTTTTCCAAAAATTCATGATATTATACTAGTTTAATTATGTATTATTTGATTGCTTATTGTTTTTCAATTAAGTATTTTTTGTAATGAAATACAAAATCAAAAGATATAATAGTATTTCTTTTTAAAAAATAGAGAATAATATAAAATTAAAATTTGATTTGCATTAAAAAAATAAAATATATTATATATTTTTTATAAAACAATTACTACTCTTTTTATTTTAGATTCAGGATAAAAAAAATTCAATTCAATTCAATTCCAATCAATAAAAAGAAACTTAAATATTCATACCAAGTTGGAAAAAATATAACACTATAAATTTATATATAAAAAAATTAGGTTAAATATTTTTATGGGTAAGAGATCTGCTAATATTTTTATTCAAATACATATAATTATAAAGACTATGATAGCGTAGAAATAAAATTAAGATAATATAGTTATATTATTAAACAATTTAATTATATATGAATACTCAAATAATTAAAATTGTATCATCACCTGTATAATACAAGAAATAAGACTTATTTAATAGTGATGTTATTGTTTTTGAGATTTTTTATAGTTTGAAGAAAACAAGTACAAAAGCTAAAAACCTAATTAATCACAAAAATCATTAAATTGAACAATTAGTTGAGCTAAAATTTCTCCACAAAATTCATAATTGATATATAAAAATATTATTTCTTTAACACACAAAAAGTGGATATCTCATCCATTTTAATTTTAAGTGCATAATGTTTTATACTTTTTCCTTGTGACATGTAAGACACTCAAAATAGATAAAATTTAAAGTGATGTATGGTCATGACATATGGATTGTTTATGTGTCAATATTTTTAAATTTTAATAAATAAAATCTTGAAATTTATTAAAATAATTAAACGGGTCCATCTTATCACTTCTAAATATGAAAAACTGAAAAAAAAATCAAAATATTGATACCAAGTTGAAAAAAGAGAAAAATATTATGAATGTTTTTCAACTAAATGCTTTGAATCACAATTTTTTAATATAAGTTTATTATAAATTCCTTTCTCTCGAACCAATAGAGAGCTTATATCATAAGCTTTAATTTAAAATGTATATTGAATTTTTTTTTATAAGATATAAAAGCATAAAAATCTAGAAATTCATCTCTTAAGCTACATCGGTTCATATTATATTATTTCAAGTTGTTCAGAAATTTATGATAGTATACGAGTTTACTTATGTATTATTTTGTTGCTTATTATTTTTCAAATTAATACTGTTTTTATATTGAAATTATGAAATCAAATTATATAATAGTATTTCTTTTTAAAAAATAGATAATAATTAAAAATTTAAATTTGATAGGCATAAAAATAAAATTTATTATATATTTGATTTTATAAAATAATACTACTTTTCTTATTCTAGTTTCAGGATAAAAGTTATATAATTCAGTTCCAATCAATAAAAAGAAACTGGAATATTGAAACCAAGTTGGGGAAAAAAATAAAACACTAAAAATTATATAAAAAAATTAACTTAAATTTTTTTATGGGTAAGAGATATGTTAATATTTTTATTCAAATACATATTATAATGATAGAATACAAATAAAATTATGATAATATAGTTAAATTATTAAAAAATTGATTATATACAAATAATCAAATAACTACATTGTATCACCTACTCAGTATAGGAAATACGACTTATTTAATAGTAATGTTATATTTTAAAGGATCTTTTAAGTTTCGAAGGAAACACGTACAAATCTAGAAACCTTGATATAAAAAAGAATCAAATTAAATTAAACAATTAGTGGAGGAAAAATTTCTCCAAAAAATACGTAATCCATATATATATAACATGATTTTTTAAAAAACATTTAATATGGTACCATTAACTTTTAATGTAATTCAAGTATTATAATTTATTCCAATATTAGGATGTAATATTATCATACCTCTTTAATAATAAGGATACCAACATATTAAAATTTCAATAATATTACCCAATTATAATTCATAAATTACAAGCTAATCCCATTTTTTGTTTTTAATTATACACCTGTTTAAACACTTGTAAAATCTTAAATATAAAAAATAATCATTTTAAAGCATAAAAATCAATAATGTACCTTGTTATTTTATTTTGACTATCAAAATTTTAAAAATATTATTTTAAACAAGAAAAAAAATAAAAGATAAAAGATAAAAACTAAAAACTAAAAACTAAAAATAATATAATTAAATTAACATTTGTGAAATTATTAAATCAGGAGAAGCAAATCCAAACCAAAAACTCAAATACAAAATTAACAAAAAGAAAAATATAATTAACAAAAAGAAAAATTAACAAAATTAAGATGAGGAGAGACAAAGACACATGCATATACTCTTTTAAAGGTCATTTGTAACTTTGTTCTAAACAGTGTTTTAGTCAAATTTAAATTTTTATTTTTACTTAAAATTATTTTTTTAATGTTTTTGAATTGTTACGATGTGCCAATGTTAAAAATAATTTTTAAAAAATAAAAAATATATATTATTTTGATGCATTTTCAAGCGAAAAACATTTTGAAAAGCAACCGTTACCACACTCTCAAACACTCATGTACTGTGCTTTCTTCTTTTCTCAAATTAAATCTATCCTCTTTTCATTATCCTTTTTCTTTAAAATTCCTTTAAAAACACTTAAAAAATTTGTCAAGTTAATCACCCAAATATAATTATTTGTACATAAAATTAATTAAATTATTTTTATGAAATAATTAAAAATGTTTTTTCCTTTTTTTTTGTATAATCCTCCATTTCTCTCAATTATTCTCTTAATTGAGTTTTCTTTCTATCATTATTTTTCTTGAAAACCCAAAAAAACCTATTTCTTTGAAGTTAATTTACTGGTTTTACATGCATACATACATGTATAATTATTTTATAACTATATTGACTTGATATATTTTTGGAAAACAAAATTATCATTTATAGTAAACTTGAAAGGGGCCGCTATAATTTCATTTTGATAAAAAAATATTTTGATTTCCCCACGAAGAGTATGAGTTGAACTTATTTGATTACTAGTTGTTGTATGTCAAATTTATTTGGAGGTGATCTGAACATCTATTCGATTGAAATTGATAAGTTTTAACCAAGTAAAAAATGGTAAATGGGCTTATAAGCTATTGAGATTTTCATAATTTTTTTTTTGAATTTGATTTCTTTATTCTTGATTATAAGTTTTGAAAAACTAATTTCTCAATTAAGTATTTTTTATTGAATAAAAATCATTTTCAATTTCTCTTTATTAATTTGGAATTCCTTTTATACGACATACAATTAAATGATATATTGCATTTCCCTTTGAGTGGCCAACATAAGGGAATCTAATGTTTCTTGAACTTCAATAGTATGAAGAATACTAGTTACACTAGTTTGATAATATGGTTGAGGGATAACTATGTTAAATTCTACACCTTGGAGATTTGAAAGTAGCTAGAAGGAATGCCACTTTTTGATTTTTTAGGGTTTATGTTTATAACTTTGATGGGATCATGTCTAGCTGATTGAAAGATGATCTTGGTGTTTCTAAGCTGATTTTCTACGAATTAAACTAGATTATTCCTGGATGGTAATGATCTATAAATACTTATCTAAGTAATTCTCAACTATTTGAATGTGTAATTTGATCCCATTGCAATCGTTTAGGCACTTGGATATTTGAATTATAAGGATTAACTTCTAAAAGGAAAGTATGATCTCTAGGTGGCTTTTTTAGGCTTTTGGAGCTTGAAGTATATTAGTTAGGGACGTAATACTTAAATTTAAAGTTTTAATGATATTACGATCAAATAATGACACAATAAAATTAGGGTAACAATTGAAGTATACTAGTCCATTAGCAAGATTAGAGAAACTATAAGTAATGAGTTTGAAAAACTTATAAATCTAGCATATCTTAAACACATGGGGAGTTTAAGCCTAAATGATGATGATGTTTGATTACAATTTGAACTAGACATATATAAATTTTTCATATCTTTCCTTAAATTTATCTATTTTATCAGGTTGAGTCAAATGAAGGATTTCTACTTGAGGATTGACTGATAAGGTTTGTTCAATAGTTTTTATTAAATAATTCATCCATCCATCAAATGTTTCTATTTGATATATAATTTTCTTTGATTCTTCAGGAATATTTTAGCAAAATGAGTGAGCCCAACCATTAATAAATATTTCAAAAACTTTAATTATTTCTAATTTTCTCTTCATGCCTACTTAAAGATCAAATGATGGAATTATCATTATCAGATGACCTCATCGAAATAATTACTCAAAAACTTGATTAATTAGATATAAAAAATCCACCAAAATAAATATTTGTCAAAAATCAAGATGAAAATGCTCAAAGTAAAATTAAAAATCTTATTGAGCAATATCTTCTAATTAATAAAATTAAAAATCCTAGGCTAAGCCAATGTCAAAAACCCAAAATAATACACTACTACAACATACCAACACTTTCTAATATTCAAATTGAAGACTTACCTTATCAAACCCAAGCTCATTATGACAATAAAAATATTTATGAATGAAATATATATGGTTATACAGAATACAATATTATTAACAAACTTCAAGAAATGACAATGGCCGTTATGACATATAAATTTAAAAATCAATCAAACAAGAAAATTGCTTAAGCATTAGTTTTTGGCCAACTTAAGGTTAATGAGATCATTATCTCACTAAAACTGATAAAGAACTCAAATTAAATGATGGCAAGGTAGAAAACAAAAATTCTTCTACATCTATTAAAATAAAAAATGTTGTCTCAACTTTAATATTTACTATCACTAAACATTTCATTGGAGACCCTCAACAGTTTTAAGAAAAGTCATCTAAAATGCTCTCAAATCTAACGTGTACTAAACTTCAAAACTTTATATGGTATCAAGATGCTTTTCTTCAAAAGTTTTTATTAGAAAAGATTGTCAACTCCCTTTCGAGAAGGAAAGATTTCTATCTAGACTCTCAAAGTTATTTGCTGAAAAAGTTAAATCAAAGATTAAGAATTTACATAATGGATCAATACCTTATGAAATCCTATCATATGGAGATCTTATGACACATACCAATAATGAGGTATCATCCTTCTACATAGATTTGAAACTCAAGGCAAAAATAAACTTATGAAAATAGAAAAGAAGTAGGTTTATTATGTGCTCGATATGGTTACGAAATTCTAATTGCTGTTTTCAAGAAAGTATAAATAAATTAGAAAATCAAAATCAAAAGCTAAGCATTATCAAAAACCTTTATACAAAAGAAAATGGTTTATATAAAAGAAAATGGTCAAACATGCCATATATGAAGTAAAAAACTACAACCTCAAAACAATCAGCTTGTTACAAATGTGGTTAAACAAGACATTATAAAAGTCAATGCAAAATAAAAAAATAAATTCAAGAATTAAAAACCTAAGCATATTATGTCTGTCAAAATATTTATAAATGGAACATAGACACACTACCACAATCTTTAGATTTACCAACAGAATTTCTCGCCGGTGTTTGTACTATCATTCCATTGATAATTAATTTACCAATGAAATCACCGATGAAAATGCTCTGTCGATGAATCTTTCGTCGGTAATTTTTTTTTCCATCGGTAAGTCCGTTGGTAATAAAACAATATTATTACTAATAGATTTACTGATGAAAAAGGCACATAAAAAAATATCCACTTCATTCCGTTGGTATTTTCCTCGGAAAATACCATATGTCATTCCGTCAGTAACTATTTAAAAATATATTTTTTAAAAAATCCATTTTACAAAACTATAAAATAATTAAATTAATATAAATCAACACTCTATAATACTCAAAATTCTTGGAAAAAAGAAGAAGAAAATCATATGAAAAAAAATCCTACAACAATATTCATACAATTATTAAGAACAAAAACAATTAAAAATAAAATAAAAAAACAAATATAGTGAAAAAAAACACGAAAAAAAAAAAAGAAAAGAAAAATCTTACCTTAATGTGTTGCAAGTGAAGCTAAGAAGAGAAAAAAACAAATTCATAAAGTATATTAATTAAAAAAAAACTAAGAAGAAAGAAGAAGAAAGGAGAAGAATACATATCTGAGCGTGGAGGAGAAGAGAAGAGAAGAGAAAGAAATGGATATTGATGTTTTTTACATATGGGGAAGAAGAAGAAGAAGAAGAAATGAGCCCTGTCTGTTGTGAAATTATGGATTCGAGGCTTTTTACCGACGGTTTTAACGACGAATAATTAAATATTAATATTTTTAATCATTCCGTTGGTGATTCTGTCTGTACTATTTAATTTAAATTTTCAATTTAATAAACAATTTTCAGAAACCACCAAATATCACCGACGACTTTTCAATCCGTCGGTGACTCTGTCTGTAATATTTAATTTTAAATTTTAATTTAATCAAATTTTTTTAGAAAACCACAAAATAACACCGACGACTTTTCAATCCGTCTGTGATTTTGTGTGTAAAAAACAATAATTAACAGCTGCAACCGGGAAGTGAACAGTTCCAGAGCTCTCCCGAAAAATACCGACGGAATTTTTCGTTGGTGATTCCCTTTGTAATTGACATGATGAGCAGTGTTCACATTTTACCAATGAATTTACCGACGGAATAAATACCGTCGGTAATTCTGTTGGTAAAATCATCATATCATTGTTTTTTTTTTTGCTTTTTTTTAATTATTTTGTTTCCCATTGTAATTCCCTTGGTATATACCGAGGGAATATTGCCGTCGGTAAAATCCATCGGAAAGTTACCGACAGAAAAATTCTCTTGGTATTTCCGTTTGTATTTATCGATTTTCTTGTAGTGACAGTTATAGAAGATAAAATGTCATTAACAAATATATAACACAATGCCATTAACAAATGTATATATATAAAACACAAAATCTCAAAGTCACTTCTTTTATATTTTTCTATAATTTAAAAACAATGATGGGAGCCAAAATCCTAATCACCAAAATCATCTATTAGTTCAAGAAAAAGTTCTTTGTAAAATCCGTAATTCACATGTATAAAAATATTACTTTCTCACACACCTCCTAAATAAAAAAAGATATCAGCATAGTAAAATTTTAATAGTACACCCAAATATTAATTCACAAACTATAGGATAATCCCATTTTTATTCTTAATTATATGCCAATTCACAAACTATGTGTATTTCAAGAATAAGCTTTTTAAATCATCATAAACTCGAATTGTAAGACTTCTATTTTATCTCTAAACTTTAACTCCACCGAGCGAAAGGATTCATAAATATTTATCTATATATGTGAATCATAGTTTAAGTCAGCAGGAACCTATATAAAATTTTTGTTGACACCAAAGTTTGTATTATTGGAAGTGTGGTTGCGGTTGTTTTTTAAAGTGTTTTTTATTTAGAAATATATTAAAATAATATATTTTTTTATTTTTTAAAAATCATGAAATTAGCGCATCAAAATAATCTAAAAATACAAAAAAAATATTAATTTAAAATAAATAAAAAAATAAAAAAAATTCAAATTTTTTTAAAAAATATATTTGAAACACAAAAACAAACAGGGTTCATTTTATTCATGGGATATGAATAGATTTTATACAAAAGATGACTTCTTTAAATAAAAGAGTTTATAGATATTGTAAGAATGATAGAAATTTTCGTATAAAAATACATTGCAATTTTATAATGTTAAAATATAAATTTTAGCCTTTGAAATTTAATAATGATTTAGAAAATTTATTTTTCTCTCAATTGTTTCCAGATTTTTTAATTAATTATAGGTATTTACCAAATGCTAATAATAATAAAAAAAAATATTTGATTATTTATTATTATATTTATTTTTACTCTGTAATCAAACTAGTTTTATATTAAAACAAAAACTCCAAGCAACTCATTTATTTTATTTAATTAAAAAAATCTATTCGCATAAAAAGGGAATCTCTCATTCCTTTTTTTTTTATAAAAGAAAAATATGAACTTTTGTTTTTTTATAAAAATATGAAGAAATGTTGTTTCAATTTCTACATATGCTTATACGAAAATTAAGAGTTTTTTTAACATTTTCTTTTTGAAATTGTAGTGATATCTCTATGTATATACGTTCATAATTTTTAATTCTTATAAAATTATAATTATTCTATATATAAATTAAAAATATAGAAAATAAGATATTTTAATTAATAATTACTCTCCAATTTTGTAAGAAATATTTATATTTCGAGTATCAAAATCTAATTTAATCAAATAAACATGTTGTTTTTAATTTTTATTAAAATTAAATAAACTTATTAAATGTTAATAGAAATATATGTAATATATAGTTGAATAATATAAACAGTAAGCATGTGATAAGAAAACTAATTTATCTAAAAATAAATATTCCAGATAACACGTGTAGGGTGGTGAAAGGGAATGAGTAAATAATTGTATGAACGAGCGAGTATAAGTTAGAAATAACTCCTTCAAGTTTGTCTTTCCCGCGGCTATTAATGAGCCATCTCTGAACCACTTTAACGTACACACAAGAAGCGACTCTCACTGGAGATGAGGAAGGGAGAGAGAGCAAGCCATTAATGCGAAGCTCAACTACCAATCTTGTGCACTACAAGTAGTTCACATTGACACACACACTCTTACACAATAAGCACAGCTCACTTTGTCTCTCTCTCTCTCTCTCTCTCTCTCTAAATGAGTAATGTAGGGTTCTGTTTGTTTGTTTGGATTGGTTTGTTTTAGATCTAGAAGCGATCTGATTTTTTGTTATTATAAGTGAAATGTGGAATTCGGCTGAAAATGCGTTTACGAGAACGGCGTCGTTTAGGGAGGGGGGAGAGGACGAGGAGGCGCTTCGATGGGCGGCGCTCGAGCGCCTGCCTACTTATGCTCGAGTACGGAGAGGCATTTTCAAGAATGTTGTTGGTGATCATAAAGAGATGGATCTAAGTGAGCTCGGGGCACAAGAGCAGAAGCTCGTGCTTGAGCGCTTGGTTAGCTCTGTCGATGAAGACCCTGAGCGATTCTTTGACAGGATGCGAAAGCGACTTGACGCGTACGTAAAATCTTCTTCTCTTGTAACGGTTTTCAGAAAACATCAGTGAAAAGAATTGAAGAGGTTTTCTTTTTCTTTTCTTTTCTATTTGATTTTGATGAGTTGTAGGTTTTGGTAATTAGTTGATCAGTTTTGGATATATGGTCTTTTGGTAGTTGAAACGAACTTACAATAAGACCTTAAGTGAGCTAAGCGAGTCCACCTAACCTAGTTCATACGAGTCAGATTTTAATTATGCTTCACTGCATGGATTTTTTTTTATAAGAAAATATATATATCTAGAATATTAATTACTTTTCAGTTTTCACATTTGTTAATTAGAGATCTATGGCCGGGGATGCATATTTTGTAATGGTAAATTGTGTGGAGAAGGCGAGAAAGGTTTGCAACTTAGAATAAGATAAATACATTTTCAGGATTATATATATAAAAATACCAAGAATTTTGTTGATCATAGAGATACAAGAGACTACTAAAAGAAATCGAGGAATTTGATATATATAGAAAATAAGTGAAATGAATGTGTTTTTTGAGGATATAAACCATTGCTTTCACTCGTCTAAAACTCTAAAAAAAAAAAAAAAAAAAAAGTATGCCAATATTAATTGCTTATTGGGTTTGATTCTTCTGAACTAAACTGATCATAACTGATTGTTTTAACTTCAACATAAATTATCTTAATTTTTTGGGTGGACACTTGCTATCTTCGATTAATTTGTTATGATTTTCACAGAGTACGTTTGGAATTTCCAAAGATTGAGGTTCGTGTTCAGAATGTGACTGTCGAATCTTTTGTCCATGTGGGAAGTAGGGCCCTCCCAACCATCCCCAACTTTGTTTTCAACATGACCGAGGTATAATAATCTTAGTTAAGAAGCTTGTTCGTATACTTTTTCCTTAATCAAGACCAGAGATCTCGTTCTTTGGCTATTTCTCTTCTTGTTCAATAATTTTGAATTTCATATAATCTATTTGTATCTACGTTTTGATCAAAAGGCGCTTTTAAGGCAATTGCGGATATATAGAGGAAACAGAAGCAAGCTAACCATTTTGGATGATGTTAGTGGGATTATAAGGCCTTCTAGGTATTCAAGTTTTGAGTTTACATGAGTGGGATCTGTTGGTTATTTTTGAGTCGCATTCTTTCTCTCTGGTCTTAGGTATAAGTATTATTTTGTAGATTGACCCTCCTATTGGGGCCTCCAAGCTCTGGAAAGACAACACTACTCTTAGCTCTTGCTGGACGTCTTGGAAATGATTTGCAGGTACTAGGATTTTGTTTATCTTACAAGTAATTTAAATAGGATGACTTCTGCTGCAGCTCTCCCATGCCCGAACCTCTGCCGGGTTGACATGATAGGTTTCTTGTAATAATAAATGAAATAATTACATACTAGCTTAATTTATACCTTTTTTTCAATGGAGCATATGGATTTTGTTTTCGTTCAATGCACTTTTTTTTTTTTTTTAAATCTCAATATCTTCCATCAAATATTTTTATTATTTGATGATGTTACTTTTAAATAGTTACCAGTACTTCAACTTTCATTTTATATCAATCAAGTGTATGATTGTTTTTTGGATTTTGATGCACATACTTTTTTATTATTAAAATCAAGTACTTTTTTAAAAAGTACTTAATTGGAACAATAAAAAAAATTAGTGATATTTGATTTTTTTAAAAAAGTTAAGAGTAGTCAAACGTTGAAAAAAAGTATAAGGTTGGTATAAATTATCCCTATAATAGAAGTGCTAGTGTAAGCACGTCGAGCAACTTTGGACTCTCGTATTGTCAAGGTATCATTTCATCAATGGAGCTATGCTGCATGATGAAGATGGACCAAATTTTGAGGGCCTATGCAAATATACATCTATTGCATGGAGAATCACGTTCTCTTTCAGCTATGGAATCATGTGATGATGTGCTTTCCAGTTATATAGGATTGAAAGTAATATCTGTGGTTCCATTAATGTGATATTCTCGCTGAATATCTTCTTGTCTTGTCGCTTATTCACTCTGCATTGCAATTGAAGATGTCTGGGAAAATTACTTATAATGGACACAGTCTAAATGAGTTTGTTGCTCCGAGGACTTCGGCATATGTCAGTCAGCATGATTGGCATGTGGCTGAGATGACTGTAAAAGAAACTCTAGAGTTTGCAGGATGCTGCCAAGGTGTTGGTTCCAAATATGGTAAGATTTAAAAAATCATATCTATGGCTGTGCTGCTTTATTTGTTTTCTTCTTTGTCCCCTTTTTTTCACCCGAATCCCCTTAGCTATTGTCACCTAAGACCTATCCCAAAAATTCACACCTGCACCTACTTGTGAATATACGAACTAAGATCTCAGTGCCCAATTACCTAGATGCTGACAGAGACGCTTGTATCAGATATGCTTTTGGAGCTTGCAAGAAGAGAGAAGTTCGCAGGGATAAAGCCTGATGAAGATCTTGATATATTTATGAAGGTACTCATAATTTGTAAACTTGTTCCAGCCAGTTTTTCTTGCCTAATAATTTGTTGCTGATTGGGTTGAATCTTCACTATATATTTTTCTCTCCAGTCATTAGCTTTGGGGGGACAGGAGACTAACCTAGTGGTGGAGTACATAATGAAGGTACTCTCTAGATCCTGGTTAATGTTTATGTATACATTAATCCTGGTGCAGTTATATTATTTATAAAGTCCTTACTCTTTATGGGTACACAAATCTTTTATATTGAAAAACTCAGTCCGTCCTCTTAATGATAGTTTTGGAAGAGAAAGCCTTCTTGTTATTTGTATGTATTTTTAAAGTTTTTTCAATAATATTCTTGAGAACCATAGAACTTTACTCTCTAGCATGGAAATGTAGTCAATGATGTTGACTATCTTAGATGTTTGAAAGGGTAATAATATAGACTGCTAAAACTGTTTCTTGTGCATGCTTTGTGCAGAAATTTACTATCTCAAAGTAGCATAGAAATAATAGTATTGAAAAGTAATGTGAAACTGTTCTTTCGAACATGGATTGAACTTATTGATAAACTGAGTTTATTTAAAAAGAGAACATCTACCAACAAGTCTGTACAAGTCTTCTTTTGGACTGCTGCTGGTTATCATTGTTTTTCTAATTGTTTTGAAGCTCCAACAACTATATTATTTTCTGAATTCAATTTGTGTCAAAGTTATCCTGCATTCTTCTGTCAGTGGCCTGTTCATACCAATTGTATGCAATGCTTCAGGTCTTATTTATGCCAGTATGCCCACATAATCAAGAAAACAGAAAACAAATGTTAGCCTGTTGTTCTAAGAAGCTCTTAGCATAGCATCCTTGTTTTTCCATTGAAGTTTGGTTCGGGTTGGGAATAAGCAATTGGAATCAATAATTCTGCTATTTTCCAAATGAAATGTTGTATGCTGGAACTTTTGACGTGTAATTTTATTTGCTCAGGATTAACCATCCATACAGATACTAGTTTGGGTAAAAGTTATTAGCAATTGGGAGGTGGTTAAAAAGGAAAAATGCCTCTTAAATGAAGCATGGGACATTGTTTAGCATGTATGGAGCAAATTTATCTTGCAAGTAGTTGCTTAGAATCATCCCTAAAAACTTTTCTGAAGTACTAAAATATATCTGACAAAGATTTTAGGTTTGGACATATGTGCTGACACATTGGTTGGTGATGAAATGCTTAAAGGGATCTCGGGGGGGCAGAAGAAGCGACTTACAACAGGTCTATATATTGACTGACCTATGTTTATTTATTTATTTTTTTTCCTTTGGGTTGTGGTTTCGTGTGTGCCAGAATGCTATATATGCATCTGTGTTTGATTTTCAGGTGAATTACTAGTTGGTCCGGCTAGAGTGCTGTTCATGGATGAAATATCCAACGGGCTCGATAGTTCTACCACATATCAAATCATCAAATATTTAAGGCATTCAACCCGTGCACTTGATGGTACCACTGTCATTTCTTTGCTGCAACCTGCACCCGAGACATACGAACTATTTGATGATGTTATGCTCTTATGTGAGGGCCAGATTGTTTACCAGGGACCCCGTGATGCAGCTCTAGATTTCTTTTCATCTATGGGATTTAGCTGCCCTGAGAGAAAGAACGTGGCAGACTTCTTGCAAGAAGTAAGTAGTAAAGAGCTTGGATGTGAGTTTATTCTCCATTATTGTTATATTTATCTTATTGTAATTCATTATACAGGTTATTTCAAAGAAGGACCAAGAGCAGTACTGGTCTGTTCCCAATCGCCCTTATCGGTACATACCTCCGAGGAAGTTTGTTGAAGCTTTTCACTCATTTCTTGTTGGTCGAAGTTTGTCTGAGGAACTGGCAGTTCCTTTTGACAAACGTTACAATCATCCAGCAGCTTTGTCAACTTCTAAGTTCGGTGTAAAACAGAGTGAGCTTTTCAGGATCTGCTTTAACTGGCAGAAGCTTCTAATGAAACGGAATTCATTTATATATGTATTCAAATTTATTCAGGTAATGTTACTGCCTTTTTGGCTGAAATCTCAAAATTCTTTTTTGGTGATAAGCGAAATGATTTCTTTGGGCTTGATAGAAAAAATAATTAATGTTAACTTCTTGACGATGAGAGCTGGTTAATAATCACTCCCTTTTATTTGTTAGACTTTTTAATGTATTCTTCTTCCATTCTCTCCTAATTTAGCTTTTCTGTTTTAATGATCAGGAAGATGGATGTGGTTATGATTTTACCTATTTTCTACTAGTTTATACAATTTCTAAGAATTATTTTGCAGCTTCTTCTTGTTGCATTGATCACAATGAGCGTTTTTTTCCGCTCAACCATGCATCGTGACACGATTTATGATGGAGGTTTATTTGTTGGGTCCATATACTTCTCCATGGTCATTATTCTTTTTAATGGCTTTACGGAGGTTTCAATGCTGGTAGCCAAGCTTCCAGTGCTCTACAAGCATAGGGATTTGCGCTTCTACCCCAGCTGGGCATACACACTTCCTTCTTGGGTCTTAAGTATTCCAATTTCACTCATGGAATCTGGTCTCTGGGTGGCAGTCACATACTATGTGATTGGATATGATCCTAATATTACCAGGTATATTAAAATCTTTCATGGATTTTTCTTCCAGTTTTGATGTTTGCTTGGAATGTATTTTTTTATTTTAATTTGTTAATCTGCTATAGTTTTTGGCAGTAGTTTGTAATTTTAGTGCTTCAATCTGCAGATTTTTTCGGCAGTTTTTGTTGTATTTCTTTCTGCACCAAATGTCTATAGCTCTCTTTCGTGTAATTGGATCCTTGGGCCGTCATATGATAGTTGCCAACACCTTTGGATCTTTTGCTATGTTGGTTGTAATGGCTCTTGGAGGATACATCATTTCGAGAGGTAATCAATGTTTTGCTGGATTTATGGTTATTTTCATTCCATTTTATTTACTCTTTTTGTTTGCTGTGACAGATTATATCCCAAGCTGGTGGATATGGGGTTTCTGGGTTTCTCCTTTGATGTATGCTCAAAATGCAGCATCAGTGAATGAATTCCTTGGGCATTCTTGGGATAAGGTTGTTATTATATGATCATCTGTTTCCATCTTCCTTAGAAATCAACTAGTTACATTGGCTTTTACTCTAAGTTGGTTTTTTCAAAAACTATTTTCCTTCAATTGTTAATTTACTTATAAATGAATGTTCAAAAAGTTTAATTATTGATTGTTGATTTTGACTCAAGGTTCATTGACTCTAGGAAACATGGAAGTATATTTTTGATACTAGCGTTACAAAGCATATTGTTTGATTGAAGTATTGTGCTTTAAGTTAACAATTCTGACTTGCGGGAATGATTTTTAGGAGGAAAAATGGATCGGGTGAAGGATGAATTGGGTAAAATGGAAGGAGGGAGAGGAGAAAGGATGGATGGTCACTCATCCATCTAGTTTTTTTGTGAGCGATGAGAGTCAACCCATCCAATTACAAAGGAGAGGAAGAATGAAAATAATTGGGAGGATTGAAAATTAGTAGTGAGGAAGGACTGGAAGTGACATCGATCCTTCGGTCCTTTCTTGCATCTCCATCCTTCTTGCCAAAGCGAATTCCCAATCCCTCCCCTCTCATTCATATCCTTCTCTAGTCCATCTTGACAAACATACCTTTGAAGTTATTTTTTTTTTTAGTTACGACCCACTGTAATGTTCAAGTCAAGTTAAATGCAATCTTATTTAGTTCAGCATGATAATTATGTATAGACAAATAAAAAAATGAACCATGACGAGCCATTAACTGCGGTCAGAGCATAAACTATGTGAATATATATGAATCCTTTCCTGTCAATTTCTTTTGGCTATGCTCGAGATATGTCTATTGGTTGAAAGGAAAACCTTTTTTTTTTTTTTTTTTTGATAACCTTGAGGTTACCCCTCTTAACATGTGGAGCTCCTAAATCCAAAATGCAATCGGCTTGGGTTTAGCACCTTGTTCATCTAATTAATTTCTATTAATTAAGTGAGCATTCATGCTTTGAAAATATAAACTCATTATTCCTTCTTGTTTGCTGATGTAGAGAGCTGGGAACAACACAGACTTTTCATTAGGTGAGGCACTACTGAGAGCACGCAGTTTATTTCCAGAAAGCTATTGGTATTGGATTGGAATTGCTGCTCTGCTTGGATATACAGTTCTATTCAATCTTCTGTTCACATTCTTCCTAGCATACCTTAATCGTAAGCCATCACTATTTTGAGAACAGTTTTATAATCCTGTGCTTCCTTTGCATTGATTGTCCAAACAAACAAGTAGAGAGGTAATCACACCAAGGTCTTTGTTATTGTTTAACAGCTTTGGGGAAGCATCAAGCTGTGGTTTCCAAGGAGGAGCTGCAAGAGAGAGACAAGAGAAGGAAAGGAGAAAATGTTGTTATTGAACTGAGGGAGTACTTGCAGCATTCTGGCTCACTGAATGGTTAATAACTTTATTCTGGATTTGTTTTCTTCTAATTTCTAGTAAATATCAACCACAACTGAATGTTTTAAGTGTTTATTAATTGTAACTTCTGGCAGGAAAATATTTCAAGCCGAGAGGCATGGTTCTACCATTTCAGCCTCTTTCCATGTCTTTCAGCAATATCAATTACTTTGTGGACGTCCCTGTGGTGTGTAAATTCCTCCTCCCATGTATGTAATAAGTTTTCTGGAATATTTTGGGAAGGAAAATATCTCATCCTGGTATCTTTCCAGGAGCTGAAGCAACAAGGGATAGTAGAAGACAGATTGCAGTTGTTGGTTAATGTTACTGGAGCATTTAGGCCTGGTGTGCTTACAGCACTGGTTGGAGTCAGTGGTGCTGGAAAAACCACCCTCATGGATGTTTTAGCTGGTAGAAAAACTGGAGGGATCATAGAAGGGAACATACATATATCTGGCTATCCCAAAAAGCAAGAGACGTTTGCAAGAGTTTCTGGTTACTGTGAGCAAAATGATATTCATTCTCCATGTTTAACTGTTCTTGAATCGCTTCTTTTCTCGGCCTGGCTTCGGTTACCAACAGTAGTTAACATGGATACACAGCAGGTAATTATAAACATTTTTGTGCTATTTGATGTGTTTGGTAAAACATGACATTGTGAGGGTTGAACTTTTCAGGCATTTGTTGAGGAGGTTATGGAACTTGTGGAGCTTACTCCATTAAGTGGAGCACTGGTTGGTCTACCTGGAGTCAATGGTTTATCCACAGAACAACGGAAAAGGTTAACAATTGCTGTTGAATTGGTTGCTAACCCATCCATAGTGTTCATGGATGAGCCCACCTCAGGGTTGGATGCAAGAGCTGCAGCCATTGTGATGAGAACTGTGAGGAATATAGTAAACACTGGACGGACAATTGTTTGCACAATCCATCAGCCAAGCATAGACATTTTTGAATCCTTTGATGAGGTATTCATTTTCTTTTTAATTGGACAATATATAAACTGCATTGATCCGGTGCCACATGACATACCAATAGCTTGAATAGAGCTGTTAAATGCTTCTCTTCTTAAAGATCTGTCCACGCTTCAATTAGATTGGTGAAAAGACTAGAGGCATTAAAGGTTATATTGTTCGTAATATATTTGTCAATATGCTGATCATCCATGTCTTTCTTTACAGCTTTTGTTTATGAAGCGTGGAGGAGAGCTAATATATGCTGGTCCTCTTGGCCCAAGGTCTTGTGAGCTAATCAAGTATTTTGAGGTCAGATTACACATTTTTATTCCTCTAACATATATGATATGTGGCTTGTTTGTGCTACATATCAAATTTGAACTTGGCTGTATTCATCCATATGCTATACACAATTGTTTTGTAGGCAGTTGAAGGAGTGCCAAAGATTAGACATGGATATAACCCTGCTGCCTGGATGCTTGAGGTTACTTCTTCAGCGGAAGAAACCCGTCTAGGTGTGGACTTTGCTGAAATTTACCGAAGATCAAATCTACATCAGTACGTCCAGTTCCCAGAACTTTTAGTTTTTATTCAATTTGATGGACTACCCCTATTCTCTCTCCTCCTTTCTAGCTCATGAAATTTTGATGTCTTCTTTTGTTTCAGACGTAATAGGGAGTTGGTTGAAAATTTAAGCAAGCCAAACAGTAGTGTGAAAGACTTGAACTTTCCAACCAAGTACTGTCAGTCATTTTTTGACCAGTTATTAGCCTGCCTTTGGAAGCAAAATCTATCTTACTGGCGAAACCCACAATACACTGCAGTCCGCTTCTTCTATACTGTGATCATTTCATTAATGCTTGGGACAATATGTTGGAGATTTGGTTCCAAAAGGTTTTCTGCTTAAACTTTGTTAAAGCAATCTCTCATAATTTTATGATTTCTTGCACATTGAATGACGTTGGGGTGCAATCATGCTTGGTTACTTTTGGTATTGCAACTGCACAATTTACTACTGTACTTGAACATTTTCTAATGATCTATTTGCTAAAGAGGATGATGATGTAAAATCAATCAAGTACATATTCTTTTACCGGGTCCACATTGGGAATTTGTTTCCTATTCTGCATAAACTCCCTGAAGCTTGGAAGAAATTTGAATTTTTTTATTGTTCCTCCCCCTTTATTCTGCACCTTTGTTTCCACTTGATTGCTGTAGCTAGTTTCAATCACATGAACTTTTAATGGCTACAGTCCCCTAGAAGCGTTTAGAAATCAGAGCAATTTTATTTAACACTGTTAGAAGGTTGATATGCGCACAAAACTATATGATATGGATGTGGGTCTAAAGGTGCTGTAATCGTAAGCAACAGAAATATAAGACAAGTCTTGCAAAGCAAAATTGGTGACTTATGATCGTGATGAAAAGAACCTCTATTAATTGTGAGAAAGAGGAGGGATCTTTACCCCTTTTCATTGATAAACAATTTTGAACTGTTGTTTTTGTTTTTCTATTAGTTTGTTCTCTCATTATCAAATTTCACATTTCCTTGGTCTAGAATTTAATTACGTTATATATCATATTTTAACATTTTAATACTTTTCTTCCAGGGAGAATGTGCAAGAATTATTCAATGCAATGGGATCCATGTATGCGGCTGTCCTATTTATTGGAATAACCAATGCATCTGCTGTTCAACCTGTTGTTTCTGTTGAAAGATTTGTTTCATATCGAGAGAGAGCTGCAGGGATGTACTCAGCTCTACCGTTCGCCTTTGCGCAGGTTTCGTTACTGGCCTTGTTTCCACCTTCCAAGTAAAAATACCTCTTGATTGTTCAAAAACGACCATTGAATTTCTTTCCTGTGTACAGGTTGTTATTGAATTCCCTTACGTGTTTGGACAAACAATTATATACTGCACAATTTTCTACTCCATGGCATCATTTGACTGGACTGCTTTGAAGTTTATTTGGTACTCTTTCTTCATGTATTTTACCATGCTATACTTCACCTTTTATGGAATGATGACGACAGCACTCACACCAAATCACAACGTGGCTTCCATCATTGCTGCTCCATTTTATATGCTTTGGAACCTTTTCAGTGGCTTTATGATTCCTCACAAGGTAAAGAACTAGTTGTTATTCAAAGCTTTTCGAATTGCGTGTCTAGCTTGATTCCCTACGTGCTCCTTGTATTTGGAGAGACAGGCAAAACTGGGAAAGAACTTGCATCTTGCAATTATTTTTTTGATTTCAGTCATGGCATTTTTTGTCCATTGCTGGAGAGGTCACCTAATAGTGCAGAATGTACCATGTACCAGCGCCTCTAAATTGTTATAACCACTCACTTCTCATTGATGGAAATGTCATATATTCGGAGGATGACTGCTGAATATCCGAGCCTGCCCTTCCAATGAGCATCTTTGAGTTGTTTGATTGATGGTTCATATTGCAAATGCATGCTATCAGCTAATAGAAGTGGTTTTCCAGCATTGATTTAAACCTGAATGCCATGATTAAAAAAAAAAAAAGACCCTGGACTATTTGCTATATCCATTACTAGTTCTACTTTTCTAAATCTGTTGATTTATTTGCTGTGAACAGAGAATTCCCATATGGTGGAGCTGGTACTACTGGGCAAACCCAATAGCCTGGACTCTTTACGGTCTCTTGATTTCCCAGTATGGCGATGATAATAAACTAATGAAGCTCTCCGAAGGGGATCGCTTGTTGCCTGTGAAGCAAGTTCTTCAGGAAGTGTTTGGATACAGGCATGATTTCTTAGGTGTCGCTGGTCTTATGGTGGTTGGATTCTGCGTGCTTTTTGGAGTGATTTTCGCTTTTGCAATAAAAGCCTTCAATTTCCAAAGGAGATAACAAGGTGACTATGTTTGTAAGCGATAAAAATCTTGCACCTAATTGTTCATGCAGCGTGCCAAAGCTAAAAGAAGAACACACTAAACTTGGGCGGGGGAAGTAGAGTGTTGCCAAGACGACTGGATTTAAATAAAACAGTAAAAGCAGAACCCTAAATTCAAATCCAACGTTACAAATAGGAATATCCGTATATGTTGATGCCGACATTATAGCAGCCCCCTTCAGATTTTTATATGAATATGACTTTAATGGAATGATTTATTTGTTTTAATCATCTCGAAAATAAATTCTTACTTCTTGGTGTAAAACAATATTGGCTTGCACTTCGTCCACTTAACAATAAATATTTACTGAACTGTAGTTGCATCATTGAACTGTAGTGCTTGTACTGACATTTTCTGTTCACTGTTAATATCACACGCATGTTTGTGAACATGGTAGCTAAATAATCCCTGTTTATACTATTTTTAGAAGGTCGAGAAAGTGCTTGGGACAGTAGGCTAGGCATGAGAGAATTTGCAGTGTTTTAAAACCCGGACCGGCCTGGCGGGTCGACCCGGCCGACCCGGGCCTGGGACCGGTCCGGGTGGAGGCAAAAACCCGCTCGGGAATTGGCCCGGCGAAACCCGGTCGACCCGGCAGGTCGACCTGGGACCCGGTCCACCGGTCAAACCCGGTGAGACCCGGTCAATTTTTTTTTTTTATTGCCAGTCATTAAACGATGTCGTTTTTATCCTTCTAAATGCCAAAACGCTGAAGACAACGTGAAGAACAGAAGAAGAATGAAGCAAAATCATTTACAATTGGCAAACCTAATTTAGCCCCGGTCAATTGCACCGACTGCCTCTTCCGGTTAGTATTTTAAGTTTTCAACTACTATTTCTTTCATTCACCTTAGAAATTGAGTTCTTCACTTTTGATCCAACACCTGATGGTATATTATAGTGCTTTTTGCTTGCAACCTTCACATCTACTATATCCCTAGATGCTTCTACCATGACTGGAGCATCGGAGCCCGAGTCTGTCTTTTTGTGTTCCTCTCCTTTCTCCTTCTCCTCCTCTTCCTTTTCTTCGTCCGATTTTGCCTTCTCTCCTTCAACTCTTCTTTCTTCTGTCAGGTCTCCCCCCACTTGCCTTTCTCTTGTGGAGCTCTGCATCATGTCAAATAAAGAAGTCTTTGCTGACATACTCTCATCATTCCCTCTTATATTCTCTGCATCAATACTTCTCTCTGCTTTGTGCTCGAATCCTTGTGCATCAACGATTCCTGTAGCTTTTCTAGGTTTCGATTCTCCTACTCCAGCACCCTGCGTGGCTTCAGCAATCGGCTCCTGCAGCAGCACTTGTGGAGCATCTTTCTTCCTCTCTGTGGTTTCTTGGGGTTCTGCTTCTATTGGAATTGGCTTTTCAGAAGTTGAATCAGAGTCTCTCTCTCCCTGATGAATGTCTTGTGTGGTTTCATTGGCTTCTGCAGGAGCTTGAAGGCTTTCCTTTTCTTTTCTTTTTTGGGTTGACCCGGGTCAACCCATCTGACCCGTGACCCGATTACTTGACCGGGTCAATGATCGGGTCGGGTTTTAAAACTATGAGAATTCGAGCATCTTGGACGGGTGAATGATAAAAATAGAGTTTTTAATACTGGCAGGCAAGCTAAAACAGTGCGGAACTTCTCGCCCTGTAGATTAAAACGAAAGCTTAAACTTAAACAGTAGTAATGGAAGAGTCTTCAATAGGAGATGTATTTTTTAGAAAGGTATTAAAATAATAATGTTTATATTTTTTAAAAAAATATTTTTAACATTAAAATAATTTAAAAATATTAAATTTTAAAAAATAAATAAATAATCTTCTTAAAACACTGAAACAATTTAAACTATGCAAAATTTTTAAATAACATCCTATAAGCAGTAGTGGACACGTGTCAGTTCAACTGGCATTGCGGTATTAAATTTGTTCATCATTGCACTGAACTAAAATTTGATTAGCCTCTGTTTGAATGTTTATGAGTCCGAGTTTTTTTTAGAATTATTAAAGAATTATATTGTTATTAATTTTAGAACTTGTAGGATTAATTAAAATATATGGAAGCTAAAAAAAAAAAAACAACAAGTGTACAGTGGTTCATTCCATTTCAAATGTAACCATTTCTGCCCACATGCTTACCCACTCGCCTATTTTAGGGGAGAAAAATAAAACCACAGAGATGCTAGTTTGTCACAATCATCATTTCTAATCTTAATAATAATCGTGCATGTAATATATTTATAAGTAATGCCATATAAACAGATTTAATACAAGATTTCCATACAAACATATGCCATGTTTTTCTTATTACTTATTTATTGACATATAAATCTGCTTGTGAATTTAATATATAAAAAAATTGTTCTTAAATCGTTTCCATGCATAAAATTCAAGAAAAAGAAATCTTAAAAAGTATGAAATTCAAACCTAAGTGAAATTGTAAGAAAAATAAAGGTGAAAGAAAACAATAAAAGTAAGTAAATCAAGTTATAAAAGAAAGCAAGTAAATACATGAAAGAAAGGTAAATTGAATAAACAAAATTACATTTGTGGGGCTAGTTATAGCACTTGAATGACTATTTATATTTGTACAGGATATTAAATTCCTAGTAATATCTTAAAGTTAATCCTATACAAATTGTTCATGTAAAATAAAGAGATTAAATAATGAATTCTAATACAAACAATACTCTAACTAAAGCATTCCTCTTTTATGATAGATATATAAATCTTAATTTTGTTATGTAACTCTATCTAGTTACATAGATGATTTCTATCTCTATATGCCTAGAAATTTTAGTTGATTACATAAAATTTTTTTATCGATCCCTTCATCATAGTCAATTACGTGACTCCCTTCTTGTGGTCGATGAGTTCCTCCTTATTGATCGTTGTCTTGTCTTTTTTATTTATGTTTGATCATGAACTTATTAGTCGATCATATTATTCATGATCAATTTCATCTTATCTTTTCATGTACAATAATAAACAATTATTATTCTTATCTAATTAATGTATGGATGTTTATTTTTAGTATAAACAATGCCTTCTATATTATTTTATTTCTTAAATGAATGAATATTTCACAAATCATATTTAATTAAATTGATCAATCAAATCTATCAAATATAATGTGACAAGTGACATTGTTCACCTAAAACTGTCGATCATGTTTTAACACGTATCTAACATGCCAATCATGCTATCTAATCAATGCAATTTAAAATAGCACGTGCTCTAGTCCTTAGACATGATGTTTAGGTTTTCACAGCATGCAATGTTGAAGTCATTTTTTATTTACTAGCTCCAAGCTCATTTCTTTCATAAAAACCTCAATTCCCTTCAATAGAAACCATATGTACTTAACAGAGAAATGATCCAAAAATCTTGAATTCTCCTTTCATTAACCCTAGTAATGACACCGCTAAATTATATTTTTTTATGGCTCGATGCTACTATTGTGGACATTGGCTAGCATAACATAATGCTACAACACTTTGATAAAGAATGAAAATGTCATAAGGTTTTGCTGAGATTCAATTGTCTAAAATACAAAAATATTGTTGGCTACCATTTCTCTATTTCATATTTATATGCAGGGACTTGATGATTTTCTAGGTTTTATTCAACAAAGAAATAAAGTTCATAAACATTTGAAAATTTTAAAATGTCTTCTCATCTTTCATATTATATTTACGAATAACAATACTTATATCTTTCTATAATTGGAACTTAACGATTATTTTGGTCTTATCACCTTGGGATACCAATGAACAAATATAATGATGAATTTGTTCAAAAACTAGAACCTTTACAATATATGTGGAAATATAAACTAGATGGAGAAACTTAGGATTGGCTTTAGAAATAATTTTTTTCCTGGGCTTTTCTACTATTGTAACAAAAAATATATGTCCTTTTTATACTTCTGACAATTTCATCATTGACATTTGTATTTCATAGTTCCTTTTAATGAAATCCAACTTATTTTCACCTTAGTATATTAATTCTTGAACAAAAAAGCTCTAGGTTTACTTGAATAATTTTTGAACAAAACTGTTTTTTTTTTTTTAGCTTAAACTACTAATTATACTAAACTAACAACTAAAATCTTTTTTTATAATAGAGAAATAGAAATTTAATATGTATTGTGAGAAATAGCCTAGCTCATATTAGTGCATTGTATTTGAAACTAAATAAAGAATAATTTTGCGATAGTCTTTTATTTTTTAAACAATATTATTCATCTATATTGACTTATAATACTTTAAATAGTAACTTAAATTCATGTTAAAAGTCGAGAAAAATAAATTCAAACTAATAAACAAAATCAAGCCTAAGCATTAAACCTTAAGCACAAACAATGTGTTTAGAGTAATATCGTTCTTGTGATCTTTTGACTGATCTTATAATTCGTTTAAAGGTATAACTTCTAGTGTTGTCTTCGTATAAGGGTAATAACTATTTAAATATTAATCATTGATCAATCAATAATGCATTTACATAGCTTGATTTACTGATGATATGCACCTATTTTCAGAACTTTTGCTACCATATATGGACCCTCCCATTTAGGAGACCATTTGCTATATTTTCTTATGTCAGTATTGTGATGCTTGTTTCTTTATTTAAGAATTTTAGGTGGTACCCTAGCACATTGGATAACTTTATCTTGTTTTTTTTTTTACATCTAGTCTTACCTTGGCATTTGGTCTACTCTTCACTTCTTTAGCTCTTGGATTATTATTTTTCATAGACTTCTTGTCTATCTTAGCAATGACCTTATCTATTTTTCTAGAGATCTCTTTAGTAATCTATCTCTAGATCATAGTCTATTACAACCTTTTAATATAAATTTGATGTATAGGTAGGAACCTTCTCTATTTTTCTTCAAGGAATTATATCAGTTTGTGATTCTGTTTTTTTTTTTTTTAAATAATGATAGTTAATCATCATTATTGGTTTATATAGGATTAAAAGCAATCTTGTTTATCATACATTGAATTTGGGTGCTTCTTGAAGATGTTTATTATCAACTGTTTTATTGGTTTATTCAACATCCAAAGTCTTTTTCTTTGGTAAAATGTATGGTTGTGCATCATCTCCTCTTACTAAGGTGTTTAGGTGTTACATTCTTCTAGACTGAGTTTTGGACAACTATACTTGTTTCATCTCCATTGTAAATCTAAAAGATATTAATGGTTGATGATAAGATCCTCATCCTCCTTATTATTTGGTTTGGATAATTTATGTTGTGGTTGGTGTTACGCTTATCATTGTAATCTTGTCTTTCAGGCTTAAATATTTTAGAATGCCACTAAGTTATTATTGAATCAGCATTGCCTTATAATTTTATTCACCCTTTAGGATTTATAATAGTATATGTACCTTTTTCTATTCCTAGTATTCGTGACCGATTCTAACATTTATCGTGGTTGATCAGACATTACCTTTTATAATTCACCATCATAAAAGAGTCTTTATAAATTATAGATAATCATTGTAGTTGTTACCATAGTGTATAATTCATTATCCACTTTTATCCTTTTTATAGAAAGAGAATATGACCCGTTTATAATGCCTTGTGAATCTGGTTCATGAAGAGAACATAATTGTTAGTGTCATGTCCTTATAAATCATGTCACTTATAATACCTTTTTCCTATTAATCATGTTAGCAGTGGGGATGGAATGATTGTTAAGGAGCTTAATTTTCCCTTAACATATCAATTGGTTAAAGATTTCCTTAACTATTTTGATTTCATATGAGTGTTCTTTGTTTTTTTCAACCATTTTGATATCTTTTATATTTTTTTACCAAGTTTATTAGCATATTTAAACTTTCTTAATACATCAATTTCAAATATTCTTCCTTCTTTAAATTTATAATTGATACAAGTTATTGCTAGACTTCTTCTAACTCTTTATTAGAGTTTGAGTTAGTCATTGAATGAGTGTTTGAGACTTTATTCAAATAGCCAACAAAGTATGTTTTTTTTAATGGCTTTTTTTTTGTTTATTTTACCAATATCTTTTCATAATGAGTATTATCAACTATTAGGATGTAGATGTCTAAACATCTAATATCTATGAATTGTTTCCTTATGTTTCACTATTCTTTCTATAATGATTTTAATACACTTCTGCTTTATTATAGATATAATGCACTTAGTTTCGAATATCATAAATTGAAGGTCATAACTCTTAATTGACTCTCCTAGGTCTTGAACAATCTTGGGTAAGTCAGACAATGTTACTTCTAATTTTGTTATATAGAAGTGCTCATTCTAATTATTGATGAAGTTAGGTGACAATGCAGAGAACTAGTGAAAAAGTTGTTTTGGTTAGTGATAAACCAAACAACCTTAGTTTTACGAAGGGGTTCACTACATCATTGTAACAATGATCTTAAACCTAGTGATGTGTTACCTCATAGATTGATTGTCTTCCCTATAGAATTGTTTGATATCTACAATATTTATTCCTTTAAGAATTAGGTGCAATTTGTCAACACATTTTATATATCAACGCTTATATGTAGGTCTTATTGTTCATTTAATTTTTAACCATTTCTTCTTTAGGTGCTTGGCTAGTTCAATCATACATGCCATTCCCTTTTCTTGTTGACTAGCAAAAGGTGGTTACTGTGCAAGGAGATTGCGACTTTTTTATTGTAAAAAAGTTTATGGGGGTATTAAGCTACCTATTAACAGGTTGTTATATAAAAAATAAGGATTGGGGCTATATAATTTGTATGTGGTTGCTTATATTTCTACAAGGCAATCAGCGCGTGAAGGACTATTATGCCCAGGTTAGGGTATTACTATTATTATTGTTATGTCTGATACATTGGTATATATCACATTACAAGAGGCATGGTAGTTTCAAGCATCCTTACTAGAGTTTTTATGTCTATAGAAATCACTGGGACTTGCCTCTCAAGTATATAGACTCACATAACTCCAAACATGCTTTGTCGCAATTCATTTTAGATGTGATTCAATTGATTTGACATGGATCACATAGTTTTATTGACTACCATTATATTATTATGGCATGTTATGTTTTTTATGTTCTCCATCTCTATCTAGATGACATTTATATCAACATTAGAGAGGTTTAAGAGATGATAGAAAGTTGTTCATTTACTAGTAGCCATAAGCGACTAACTAGTACTTATCATGTTATGTTTGTTATGTTCTCCATCTCTATCTAGATGACATTTATATCAACATTAGAGAGGTTTAAGAGATGATAGAAAGTTGTTCATTTACTAGTAGCCATAACTGACTAACTAGTACTTATCATGTTATGTTTGTTATGTTCTCCATCTCTATCTAGATGACATTTATATCAACATTAGATAGGTTTAAGAGATGATAGAAAGTTGTTCATTTACTAGTAGCCATAACTGACTAACTAGTACTTGTCACAACTAGTAGTGACTTACTTATAATGGCATCTGTTATGTAAAAGAGATATGTGTATAGCTATGTTTGAAGCATAAATACACGTACATGTCTGTCTATATTTGGTGGTGGTGACATGGTTAAAAGAGGTGAAAACATGAGTGATTACATGAGGATATGTTTAGATGCGATTCTATGTTTTAAATGTGAGTTATAAGATGGAGATACTTCTCATATCATATCTAACAACTTGGTTGATCATAGAAATCTATGGTGACGAAGCAATATTAGGTTCCTCATAGCCAAGAAACTGGCCCATTGTTGTTGCTTGTAATAATTGTTCATCAAGTGTAGCAATGAACAAGTTTACATGTATTTTTCTTTGGTAATATTTTTGTTGGTTAATTGAACAAAAATTGAATATATCCCACCAAGCATGCCAATCTATTGATGCTGGTTCAAATGTTTATGGGTCAATTGTGCTACATGTTCTTTGTTCCTTTCTTTCAATAAGAAGAAACTATAACTAAGAGCATAATCTTCAGAGAAGATAGGTAGCAGACTTGTTAAATCAAGTGTAGTATGGAGATACTAGAAATCAAACATTAAAAAAATATTATTTGTTTTGTCTAACACAATGATTGAAAGAAAACAAGTGTAGAAGAAAAAGAGAGGGAAATTGTAGAAAAAATAAAGCTGCTTGAAAATAATAAAAACAAGTAAATGAAGTTGTTAAAAAACAAGTAAATACCAGAAATAAAGATGAATAAATAAAATTATATACAGGGTTGGCTACCCTTTTTTGATGAATCCTTATACAAAATATACTTTAATTAAAGCTTTTTTTTTTGGACAAATATATAAATCCTAACTTATAGTCATATTGGTAACAAAGTTGTAAAGGTAGTAAGGGTAAAAGATGTCACAATAGTTGTAAGTTAGTGATAATAATAATAGTAATGGTTATATTAGTTACAAGTGTCATTAGCTATAATGATGATGAAAAAATTATTAAACATTATATAAAAACTCATCACCTATTAAACCTAAAAAAATTATAACACAATGGAAACAAATATTCAATTATTAAACTACAATAAAACAAAATTATAACATAAAAAAACCACTCTATGGGGCATGTACTTATGTAAGAAGTCTATCAATAAAATATAAGCTTATAAAATAAATATTAAAATTATAATAAAATTAAAGAAAAAAGTGCTGAAATGTTGAAAAAACATTGAAAATGAAAACTTTGGAATCAGCCATGGAACCTTCCTACAAAATTCAACATACTTATTTTCTTGGTCCATTATAATTTATTATGTTTTTCTTACAATGTAATCCAATTTTATATCCATATTATCGTATCCAATTCACTATTATCCTTATCATTACGATTCTCAAATATTCCTCGTTAATATACTATATTGCATAAGTATAAAATTAGATTTTACAATAATAATCTCATTCTAAATATGTTGCTATAATTTATATTCAACCAAAACAAAATGATGAATGAAAAATACAATACCATCTATTCGGGTGTTAGCTAAGTGAGTTATTTACTACTATGTATATTAACAAGAAAAACTAAAAGAGAAAGAGATTTTACTGTATCCATCCTCATTAAATATTATTCATTGGAATAATATTTTTCTTTCTTTCTTTGGTTTTTCTTTAATCTATGTTTTTTTTTATTACAATTATATCCTTTAATATTAGGTTTATTGAGATTGAGTTTCTTAATTTTTTTTAATCTACTTTTTATAAGGTTATCTTAATCTTATGATCCTAATTGCAAGTTTGACAACTTGACTCAAATTGTTTTCCTCTTTTTTTTTTCTTCAATTTCATTCTTCAACATTGAGTTTATTAGAAATTGAGTTTCATAATTCATTTTGATGTACTTTCTATGGGGTTATTATAGATACATGACCCAATATGCAGATTGATATGTTAACTTTGGTTGATTCAAATTGATCCAAAATATTTTCGTCTCAATATTAATAAAAAAAAATCTCATCTTGAATATTTATTTTGAGTCAAACTATATTTTAACTGGTCATCCAGGTTATCTTTGAACTTGTCAAATTGACTGGGTCATATCAGGCCAGTCTCTACATAATTTTATACCTTTTCTACTATAAAAACATTAGCAATGCCTAGATATTTATTTTTCATATTAAAAAAAATCTCTTAAAATCATGATGTCTCTCAAAAGCTATCTTCTAGTGTTATTAAATCCAACTTAACCTTATAAATCAGCTCAATAATTTATTAACCTAGTTCTTGGCCTGGATTAAATTAGAAAAAATAAAATAAAATTATAATTAATCTAATTTGAACTGGTCAACCCATAACTTAGATTATCTAGTCAAAACCAAGTTTGATTTAAAAAAAAATTCTTAAAATTAAATTATTTAATAATTTTTTAAATATTAAAATAATACCATACTCGAGTTAATTTATATAAACTCACGCTGAAAACAATAAACCATGTTTAACCGTCAAAAAAATAAAATCAAAATAGTAATAAATACATTTTTATGCACGTAGCTAATTGTCAATATTAGAATTTTGATTTCATCAACTCAATCCGTGAGTTAACGAGTTATTTATGTTTACAAGCGTATGATTAAATTCAATAAGGGGTGACCTTTTCGTGAGTGCTCGGCTAGCCAGCTTAGCTGGTGATCTCATATGAGAGAATTTCACTTCGATATGAGAGAATGAATTCTGGGAAAGGAAGAGCTTAACCTAATTTACTAGGATGAGAACAGGAAAATAAATGAAGGAAGACTGCAGGGGTAATTTTTTTTTATTTTTTAAATTTTATTTTTAGCATAACACATTAAAATCATCCAAAACCAAAAAAAAAAAAACAATAAAAAAATTTCAAAATTTTTTAAAAACATGTTACAACAACAGCTCCAAAACGATGCCAGAGGGCAATCTATCAGTACCCGACAGGCCCTGTACCTGTCATTCCTTGAAGTCATCTTTGTCATCAACAGGAATTGGCCTGTTCCTCCAAAATACTGCCAAAGCACTCCCACCAAGCTACAAGGCAGATTGGGGCAAGAAATGAGACAAGCGAAACAACAGTAACGACAATGGCTCAATTCCAAGCTAGTTGCATCGAAGTTAAAGGTGTTCTTTTCCAACAAATGAATTGCAGTGAAAAATAAAGCTGGGAATCCAGAACTCCGAGATGTTCAAGTAAAAGTCTTACCGCCATGCAAACAACACTAACAGCTGAGGGTACAGCCACCAGGGGGTTCGTGAAATGTTTCTGGGCAAGCAAAAAGCCAAGTGCGGAGCTCTGCACATGCATGGGAAAAATGTGATTACAAATTGAAAAAACTAAATCAGCTAGCAAGCCAATACAGACCTAGAGATATTAGAAGCTCCCTGTTATGTTATGACAATGAACATGTCTATAGTTTAAACTGGCATGGTATCCACACGTTGCTTGGTGTTCACATGTCTTAATTAGATAATAACAAATCATACATTTCTTCATTTTATTTTTAACTAGACTAATGTGTGTGTTTTTATTCTATCATTTCTATCATAATTAAGATATTTGCATATATTAATAAAACAATGAAATGATAATCATTAATCATTCATATTAATCCAAACACTTCTGATAGAGAAGATATTCAAAATACATTTGTAATACAAAAAAAAAATAAAAAAAATTCAATGAATCTTGTGTTATGCCTACATGTCACTCATCAAAAACAAAACTAATCAAACAATTAAAGTATGAATCTTCGACAACCCGATATATCAATCATCACGCATGCCATGACAGAAACATGTTGAATATTCATTCAAACATAATAAATAAACAGCAAGTGATATGAAGAAAAATTAATCTCTTAAAAATTACAAAACTACATTTTGTTCATTTTAAATTTAAACACGTTCCATTTCAAGTTCCTTCAATTTAAAATTTCTATATGTTAGCAGTTATTTAACTTCAATGTGGCCTCACCATTAAATAGCATACGAAGCTGATAGCAAGCCCTTTTCAAATAATCTGTTTTGCTTTGGTTTTTAAGAATTTTATGGGAAATCATATTTTGTACAGATTCTGCAAAATTTTGCTAGAAAAATGAGAAGAAAGTACATAAAAGAGAGAAAGCAAATTTGGAAAAAGGAGGACTTCCCTCAACTTCAGTTACCTATTCAAGGAGTCTAATTGGAATCTATTGAAAACCATATAGGTCACAGGGAAATAATTTAAACAATAAGTATCAAAGTGAAACAGTGCTAAATCTATGATGACTAAGATGTGGTTGCCCATCTCTTCACTAGTTACTCATTGACGTTGGCAGCTACTTCACCATTGGAAAATGAGATGGCCCCTTTTGTGATAATAAAAGCCACAGCCAGCAGGTATAAGTTCTCTTAGAAACAACAGTGGTGATTTTTTATGTATTTTCTCTTGTTTGGTTGGTGTTATGGACTCCAGAGAGGTAGAGGCAGAGCTCCGTGAAATCCTAAAAGCTTTATAGGTTAGTTCTAGTGGGTCTATGTGTGCAAACTTGAACCTCATATTGAATTAGACTCTTCAAATGCTATTGCTAAGATTGAGAGTGGTGCTTTTGGCACTTCGAAATATAGGTCCATCTTGATTTCAATCATGATCCTAAGTAGAGCTTTTAGAGCTGTCAGTTTTCTACACTCGAGACCATCTAGCAAAGTAAGGAGTTGAAAGTAGCACAAAACTTGTAGCCTATATTTAAATTTCAATTGTTTTGATTACTTTTTAGCTCAAGCTTTAAATTGTAAGCATCACATGCAGTCAAATACTGTGATAATGGCTATCATGAAGACAACACAAGGATACTCATATTTTTCATATTTACCTGCATCCCGCATTCTATGGATATGGTACGAGAGGTGGATTCACCAAATGACATTCTTGACAGCCAGTATCCAAGAGCAAATGCAGCGACATGTAGGAGAGCCACTGGCATTATCAGTTGTCCTCCTTGGGTTTTCAAGACATCTGATACTTGACCAATCTAAGAAATAGTAAAATATTATCATTTGATTTATTTAATAAAAGCAAAAATTGCCACAATCTTGGTAGATTTAACAGAATGCCAAAGATTCAGTAAATAATTTGGGAACTTACGGGGCTTGCACATAGCAGGGTTGTGAGAATAACCCCAACCAAAGGTGTAAATGTGACTATTTTTGAAGTGAATGTAGGGAAGAATTCATTTGAAAGAACTGTCACATGAATAAGGACTTTGGGTTACTTCATTATGTCTATATGCAAATCCTTCTGTGGCAAGCCACTAGAGAAATGTCAAACTTTAGTCCAGCCAACTCCAATTCATAAAAAGTTTTAAAACCTTCAAGTTACCTCCAACAATAGTTGGCACCAAAACAACCTGAAAAGTGCTGATAGCCAGGCCCTGAAAAATTGCAGAAAATGAAGGTTATCATTGTAAGTTGATAGGCCAAACATGAAAGTTCCTTATGTGGTTAATGCCAAAACATTTTTCAAACCTTCCTAGTAACTCACTGGATAGCTTAAGTTATTTTTTAGCTGGTTCTACCCAATTATTTCTCACATTTATGTTCATGTAAATCTGTTGATTGAATATTTCACCACATTTTGTCAATGCATGTGAAACTATGATCCTTAAGAATATAAGCACTCAATGCATGCTCATGGATCTACAATCCCTATGGATATATCATTTGCACAAGCTTACGGAACATCAAGGCAGGCAATTTTCAAGACTGTCAAACTTACTACAGCATCAACTGGAACAAGCTGGCCAGCAAGAAGCTTAGTAAGGAGAGGTGTCATGATAATGGCTCCAATAGTTGAACATCTGAGAAATTCCACCGAAAATTAGGAAACAAGAGTAACAATGGAATTCAACTTTTAACGAGTATTCTAAGTTCAGCCTTTAAGTTATTATACGTGTCATTATAAGCTGCAGTCACTCATTTTAAAAGGGCAAATGGAAATTATGTCACCCACTTACCTGTTAAATCATGCAAAGAGATATAAATTATGGTCAAAGAATATGGTAATATGTGTGATGTGGGTGATGTGCAAAATGAGCAATCCATAAAGTGTACATTGAAGCATAAAATTGCAAGGGGAGAGAATTCTTCTTCAACCTTGGCATTTGTCATCTAAAAGAACACTCAGAAGATAATTTTGTTATTTGCTTGCTTGAGTATGATTTCAAAGGAATCAATATATAGAAGCAGGACCAGTGAATAAGTGACAGACAGTCATCTATCACTTAGACCCAAATTCTCTCTCGTGATAATAGAACTCAACCTATTATAGTCTTGATTATAGTTACCACGATGAAAATAATTTGAGAAGCCTCAATAAGAACATTTGCCATTATTGTGAAATGTGCCATAAATTTGATTCTTTGTCAAATCCAACTACAATGGAATATTCTAACAGAAGAAATGAAAGTGAACTACTAACATGAGCCTTACCCCATATGTCGAGAATACAAACTTTGACATAAAATAACAAATAGCACACAGCATGTAAGACAAATCATAATTGATTGAAAACAATGCCAGAGTTGTTCAACCCAACATAACTGCAGGGATGAACACAAATTGCTCTTACGTTGTCATAAGAACTGATAGTGCAACATTCCCCTTCGATATATAGGTTGCAACATTGGATGCCTGACCTCCAGGGCAACAAGAGACCAAAATAAGACCAGTTGCAAGAGGTGCTGACAATTTCAAAGTCTGAAATACACATAGATAGTTGTCAACAATTATAATTTAAAAAATGCATAATAATGTCAGCTAATTGTTTCGATGTAATACAATTCAAAAGGCTGTATATGGCAGTTTCACATAAGCATCCTGAACAGAAGACAATAATACTGACAATAGAAGTTATCATCAACCTTTTTTTAATAAAAAATGGTCTGAATGCCTCTCAATGAAGGATCTCTTCTTTTTAAATAGTGAGGCATCAGCATAATTACTTCCTAAAATCACTCCTAGACCATAATTACAATTGCCTATTAATCAATCTCCCTAGATCAAGCTCCCTAAATCAAATTAATTGCATAACAATCAATCAAAGTATTACAACTAACATCCCCCTCAAATTGATGAAGCATCACTTTTTTAACCATGAATTGATGTCGATGACGAAATAGAGCCATGGTAAACACATCAGTTAGAACTAAATGGGAATGTAAAGAAGAGTAATCACATGCCGGTCAAGTGTTTCATGAATAAAATAACATTCTACTTTAATGTGCTTGATTCACTCCTGAAAGACTGGATTAGTAGCAAATTAAATAGCACTAGTGTTATCAGCATGAAAACAAGTAGTAGTAAGTTCGAGGAATACACAGTTCATCTAACAGACCTCGAAGCCAAACAATCTCAGAGCAAGCAGATGACATGGCACGATATTCAGACTTGATTGAAGATTTAGAAACTCGATCATGCTTCTTACTCTTCCAAGAAATAAGAGCATCACCAAGAAACATGAACCAACCAGTAACTAAACGACGAGTATCAGGATAACCAGCCCAATCCGCATCACTGAAAACAATCAATTGTAAAGAAGCCCCGTTAGGAAAGAGTAACCCGTGACCAAAAGTACCCTTGAGATATGTCATACAATGGCCAAGTGAGAATGGCGGGGAGCCTGTATAAACTAACTTGTTGTATAGCTAAAAAAATATTTGGCCGAGTGATTGTCAAATAACTTAAACTCCCTACCAGCAACCGATACAACATGGGATCAATTAATAACTTGTCATCATCTTATTATAGCTTCAAGTTGATCTCAATTGGTGTAAGGACCAAGTTACCAAACTAAAGACCTGCTAAGATGAGAAGCTCTTGAGTATACTTGTGCTGGTACAAAAGTGCGATAGCTGTACAACGATGAACCTCAAGATCAAGAAAATACTAAAATCTTTCATATGAAATGAAGTGTTAAGTTGCGCCTGTAGTTGTTCAATCAACTGAAAATCAGACACTATAATAACAATATCATTCACATATATAGAAAGTACAACATTCCTAGTAGCAGTCATTCGGAGAAAGAGAGTCAACCTGACTCTAAATAAAATTAAAATCAACAAGTGTAGAACAAAACTTCTCAAACCAGGCACGTGGTGCCTACTTCAATCCATATATAGACCATTTGTTTTAAACAACAAACCTCAGAAGAGTGAGCAATATGCCAGGAAAAGGAATCATATATTTCTTGTTTGAGGTCTCCATGCAAAACTGCATTCACCATATCCATATGTTGAGTTGACCATTTCAAGGCAGCAATAGTCATAACAGCGTGAAAAGTAGTCATCTTGGCCACAAGTGCAAACATCTCCTCATAATCAAGCCCATACTCTTGTCAATTTCTAAGAGCTAGCAGACAAACTTTAAATCTTGCAATAGAACCATCAAGCTGTAGCTTTATGGTATAAAGTATAAACCCATTTGCAACAAAGAAGTTTAATGCCATTAGGACAAGGAACTATATTCCAGATGTGATTATCTTGAAGAGATTGAAACTCTTTTTGCATACTTGTTTCCAACATGCTTGAATGGAAGCTTAAGAGTAAGACTTAGGTATAGTAGCAATATTAAGAGTTGCAGGTTGCAATCAGGCAAGAATTTAATCTATAGTTAATCAGAAAATCATGTGGGTATGCAATTTGGGGTTTAATTGAAGAAAATTAGAAAAACTGGATGAAATTGATCATAATTGGAAGAATTGAAAGACTAGTGATCAAAATGGAAAAGATGACAAAGTTTGGAAGTACAATTCATTCAATTGGGGCTAAACGAGGAGAAAAAATTGGAATTAAAGGCAAAAATGGTTAAATTTGCAAGTCAAGACTGAAATGAAAGAGATGGAAAAGCTTGAAATTCCAATTGATTCAATTAGGTGTGTAATTGAAGAGAAAAATTGAGACTTTAAGTTAATTTGACCAAAAATAAAAGAATTAAAGGACTTAATTGAATAAAAATTGAGATTTAGAATCAATTTAGCCAAAATTGCACAATTGAAAATCCAAAGAATGAAAGTATAAAAAGCGCTAATATTGAAGGACTCTTGAATGTCATCAAGAGTTTGATTGAAAAGAATCTTTGAAAATTAGTTGAAGTTGGCCAAGAATAGCGAAATCAAAACTTCAAGGATCAAATTGAAAATCAAGAAGGAAAAAAAGTTAGTGAAACGGTCTAAAAAGGTTGTATAAGCCAAAAACGATGTCATTTCCTTTAAAGCCAAAACCCTAATTCAATGAAAAGGTTGCATGACACGCCGTTTAACACCCTTATTCTCCAAATGGAAAAACAACCAGCTTGAGGGTGGATCTTTGGCATCTTCTTTCTTCTTTAGTTTGTTCTCAATGGAGACAAAGGGCACGCTTCTCTTACTGTTTTGATGCAAGAAAGTATCCTCATCTTTGTTTCAGTTCGTCCTTTGCTCTAGAGAGTCTGCCAAGCCAACTCAAGGGCTCACGCAAAACTAGCATTACCATCAGACCTTGGCTGGATGTGTTTCAATGGCTGGGATGGATTGATGATGAATCAAGGGCCATGATGGAGAGTTCAAGAGCCTTCCCAGGCCTCTACAAAAAGCACCTCAGCCCCAGCCTTTGGAGGGCAGCAACAGTAAAATAAAAATAAGAAAGAAGAAGGAAAGAAAAGAAAAATGAGGTAAAGGAAGCAAGGAGAGGAAGAAATAAAAGAAAGAAGAAAAGATACCACGGTTGTATCTTGGTGGTGGCAGCAAACCAAGGCTCAAGGTTTTTTGCAAAGAAGGATTCTCGAGGTTGCCCGGAAAGCTCGTGGAAGAAACAAAAGGAATGGAGGTACCATTATACAAGGATTTTGGAAGCAAAACCAATTAAACATCGACAATGGCAGCCTTCCAAAGCAGAGATAGTAGCAGTAGCAATGTAGCGACTGTGGCAGTAACCACCCTTGGCTTCCATCGCATTTGTCACGGTGTGACAATAATCATCAATAAACATCACAGAATACTTATACTGAGCATGTGAAATAACAAGACTACTAGTCATATGATTACACATTGCATAGTCAACCAACAAAGAAGTAAATAGATTCTCTTTACCTTGTATGTCAAAGTCAGACAAGGTAGAAACAACCATCTATTGGACCATTTTGGGTTGGGTGTGAGAGTAGATGAAGAACTGCTTATAGATTGTTGATTTAGAGAATGAACCAAAGAGGCAGCTGCAAAATTAGACTGGATAGCATTATAAGGGACTAGAGCATGTCGGTTTTGAGGTCGCAATCGACAATCTTTAATGATGTGCCCCTCCTTTTTGCAATAATTGAAAATTTCTTGTTGCAATGTTTTGCAACATGCCCAAGCTCTTTGCAATGGTAGCATTAAGTATGTGACTTGAATCTTCCTTTACTTCGAACAGCATATGCCACATTAACATCTCATACGTCATGGTTTTTGAATTAAGGCCATGCTGAGTGACTAGGTGTTGTTATTCACGTAATAATTCCTCCCAACAAATCTCCAAAGATGGAATAGGATTTCAGTTGATTAAACTAGCACGTGCAATCTCAAATTATGGTCTTGGTTTCATTAGAAACTCATCTCTTTGACTCTCAAGATGAACAACTTGTAGTGCCTTTAAGGCCTCATTGGGAATGATAGAATGAATTATCCCAGTATATTCACTCCATAAGTTAAGAAATCTAGAATAGAATTTTTCAATAGAAAGATTACCTTGGCAATAGTTTGCTAATTTTTAACTCCAAATGAAACTTTCAGGCAACATTATTTTTAGAATAAATGCTCCAAAGATATGTCCACATTTCCATAGCAGCAATGAATGATCGAAGATTATTCACCATATATGATTTAATAAAACTCAGTAACCAAGAGATAATACAAGCATCATTGCTCTTCCAAGAATCAATCTCCTAGGGATCAATGAGAGCTTTAGATGACCATCTAAGTGGCCCAATAATTCTTTGCACTTCACAAACATCTTGAATCGAAACTTCCAAGTGGAATAGTTACTTTCATGATAAATCAGAAGAAAAGAACAAAACTAGTGAAAAAAATAGACCTTGATGTCAAAAGAATCTCTCTACACCTAGAAATTACCTATAACCCCAAACCAAGAAAAAATATCAAAAAAGAAACTCAAGAAAATATTTCACAACTCAACCCAAAGAAATACTAACCCAAAGAATTAAGCACAAATTTTAGAATTTTGGTTCTGATATCGTGTCAAAATAATTTGAATGCCTCTCTTCTCTTTAAATAGTGAAGTATCAACATAATTACATCCTACAATCACTCCTTGACCATAATTACAATTGCCTATCAATCAATTTTGTGGATCACGCTTTCTAAATCAAGTAATTACATATCAGTCAATCTTCTTAGATCAAGCTCTCTAAATCAAGTAATAGTATATCAATCAATCACGATATTACAGCTAACATTTTCTTGAACCACTCCACCCTTTAGTGAAAAGAACCCTCTGCCTAAAGCTAAAGCACGGTATATGTGAAAAGAACCCTCTACATAAAGTTGAAGCACAATATATGCATGAGCTTGGTATGCCTTCCACAGAAAATGACTATGTAAGAACCTTGGATTTACTTCAAGAGAACAAAATTTAAGCAGTCAAAAAGAAAGTGCAAACTGTCATTCTATCTATCATGATCAGTAAATCTTGACTGGATAAGAAATGAAAAGAATATGAATAAACAATGACTTCACTGATCAAAGAATTCAGACAATATTGATCCATGTAACAATTTCTAACCATTTTAGAGTCCCCAAAAAGCATCTAGGTTAGAGGGCATATGTCCTTGACGAGTTATGTGGAGTATATCAATATTATAGTTATATGGTTGACTAAATATTACACTATTTTCAACAAACAATTATTTATGCTGAAGATAAAATTCAAGAACAAAGAGAAAAAACACCCAAAATCAAAGAAGATCTCAAAAGCTAAGAAAATGTTGAAGCAATACCGTTGCAATCACAAAGCCTAGCAGAGGTTTGATCAAGTACTGAGCAAGAAACCCTACACCAACCTGAAACAATTAAACATATAATTTAAGCATGAAACTGAAAAGAAATGGATCACCGTTAATTCTTCTTCCCTTTTTAAGATGATAAGAATGAGTTGTCTCTTACAGTCCAAGGATTTCTTAAACATCGTCTAAAATCTTCAAATGTCAGAGTCAGTCCCATTGAAAGCATGAGGAAGCCAAGGCCAAGGGTAAAGAGGTCTGTCTCCAACCATGTAACCTGCAGGAAGGCAGCAACATTCAGTTGGTTAAGTTACAATCAATCGTCTTCTTCAAAATAGCAGAAGAGGACTTCTCTGTTACCGCAGCTGGCTTGTAAATACCAAGGATGGTGCCCAATACGACCTGTTCACACAATTATAATTTTAGTATGACAAAGCAGTGTTTAAGAGATGAGCATTTAAAACTGAAAAATCATGTTTTCTCTGTTATATCCAATTAAAAAAAACGGTCTTAAATTTAATGACATGTAACACACACCCACACAGGGAAAAGAGTAGTTAGAGTTTCGATTATCCTTTCATACTGGCTCATCCCACCATGTGTGCTGCTGTCAGGAACATCACCAGGTGCATTTGCAGCAGCCCTACACAAAACTTGGGGGTTCCTATATGAAGCAGCCAACATGTTATATCATAGAATGAAAATATACAAGCAAACGTTCATGCCCTAAAGAGTCACTTTATTTTCCATTATATTGAACCAAGTAGTCTGAAATAATTGCTTGACTCATTCATTTTCATCTGAAATTCAGGTCATCCAATTGGTAAGAAACAGAAGCAGATCAGCATTTCACACAATTATAGCAAGGGACAATCATCAATGTACTTCAAATGAACAGTACTTTAAGTACTACTTTTATGAGGAAATTGGAGGTAGGGGCGCGCAGAGACAGCCAGGAGGTTTGCCAACAGCAAAGGTAAATCTTAAATGTACTTGAAATGAACAGTACATCAATAGAAAACGACAACAATATTGCGACAGCTTGGAGCTAGTTTTCAAATTACAATCACTTCCATTTAGAATAGATAACTATTCTTTTATCTACTTGTTTAGAATATATAACAGCATGACACCTATATTTCTAGAAGTAACTAAGGGAACTGTTACAAGTATGACCCTCATACATTAGTCATCAGCCACTAGTGCTTCTACTATAGGATCAAATTGTTGAATATATGAATTCACAATAACACCAAGTGATGAAGCACTCCGTTACAAAAGATACCTTGAAGAGTGAATGATTGAAGAAGGTGAAAGGGCTGTGAGAGCCACAGTTGGACTCCTCGGCTTGTTTTGAGTTGTCCAAATTCTTCCATTCCCGGGTACAGCAATCCCAGCTCTTGGATCTTATTATTCATATTTACAACAGATTTGTTGGTAAAAGCACATATACATGTTTGGAATTGGATAAACACAGCAAACTCGTGTACCCAAAAACAAAGCAAACAATCCTTAGTACCCAAAAACTTGTAGCTAATGAGGGCAAAAAAAAAAAGAAGAAGCAGCGAATGTAATGAAGCATACCCAGATGAGTATTCAGCCTCCTGGAAGGGAAACAGGAGCTTGGCTTGTAGATAGCTTGACATGGCAGTAAGTTGCAATCTTGGAGAACCAATCTAGACACAGACGCCATTAGAGATGTTGGAGAGATGGGTTTTAAGGAGGTTTCTGGAATGAAGTGAGAGTGGTCGGGGTTATATAGGATATGAAAATGTGGGAGTCGTGGAAACCAATGAACCACACAAACCAGACCCAAGTAGACTCCTCCCCTCGTGTTTGTTTTTGTCGGGTTATCAATTCGTTCCGGTGGGGTTATATTTTTCTTATTAAAACAATAAATTTTGATTTCATAACATTTCAATGTTCCATTTTTATAAATTAAATATAAAAAATATTTTAATTTATCAGATACAATATTATTTGGAAAGAAACTTTCAAAAAAAAATTGTATCGACAGTGCAATTTCTCTAATTGAAAATAAAAAATATTTGAAGAAACTATAAGCTAACAGCCTAACATAGAGGGATGAAAATGAAATAAATGGTCAAAGTTCAAGAAGGGTATTTAAGGTAATTGATAAATCCTCCTAATTTTTTGTTTGCCTTTTTCTAAATATTCTGCCGGTTATTATCATAAGAAAGGAAGGAAAAAAAAAAAAAAAGAGGAGGAAATTGCACGTCTAACCAGTTCGCTGCAAGATAGACGATTCAAATCCTTTGATATGATATGATAAAATAGTAGTTAAAAACAAGGAGGGAAGTTGTTGTCTAATTTTGGAAACATTATTTCAAGCATATAAAATTGACAAGCACACGTATATAAGTACATAATTTTATTAAATATATGACTAGTTATAATTCTTATTTAAAATATTTTTATAAAAAAATAAAATAATTTTCTAATTCATTCCTTGAATTTAATTTATAGTGACTTAATTTATTTGTAAAATGAAGTTAAGATTTGTATTTTATAAGAACAAGAATTTATGCGTGGATGGTGAAGCGAGATTTGATAATTTGATATTTTGAAGAGTATCTTTAATTTATTTTTAAATGTTGTTTAAGAAATCTTATGAGACGTTATAGACTTAATTCAAAAGAGTTTTGTTTTTTTAGACTTCAAGTATAGGTGAAGGAGATTTGAGAGCTTGTCTCGAAAAAAAAATTGTATCTTCAAGAAATTTTTTTTTCTTTTCTAGGTTGAGACTCTCTATTTATAGAAGTTTGTACATTTTCTCGAGTCCTTTTTAATGTCACATGATATTATTTTATTAGTTGATCTTTGTTTATATGATATTATATTTATGATCAAATACATTAAATATTTCATCACATGTATCAATCTTTCATTGACCAAGATTATATATAAGGTCCATTTATTTTCCAAATCATTTATTTCAATTTTATTTTATCCTTTCATGTAAAATAAAATAAAAACGATAAAATAAAAACAACACATGGTGAAATTTGATTAATAGAAAATTTTTGTTTTTATCGTTGCCCCCTCGAGACAAGTTTGTTTATACTTAAAAATAAGCAGGCATGTCTTGAAAATATAATTGAGAGGGTAAAATACTTTAAATATATTTTTTTGACTAAAATTTGATTTGATCATATTAAATTTTCATAATAAATACATATATTTTATTGTGAATATAAAATATAATAGTCAAAATTAAAAATTTAGAAACCAATTTTGATTAAGATTTATTAAATCAAATAATAGAATCAAAGTTAGGTATACAATTGCAACGATTATAGATTTAAGAGACCAAAAAAATATTTTCTGAAGCATGAATAAAATCAATAATTTTGACTTTTTTTTCTTTAACGGGAGTGGTTACTGTGACAATTTATTTTTAAAATGTCGGTGTCCTTGGTCGTTGAGTTATGACTGATAAAAAATATTAATTATTTTATATCTTGTCTTGGTTTGCGTGCCGTCATCCTTCATTAATTTAATTCTTTCCGGATGAATTCTCTACTGTTTACCGAAATAGGAAAAAGAAAAACTTCCTCAATCAGGCAAGAGCCGTTTCCTTTTCCTGGTTAATTGTCCGGCGTGGGAGGAAGAGCAAATATGCGTAGGATAGATTTGTAGGTCTTAAAATAATATTGTTTTATAAGAATTGTTTTTGAAATTAGTGTGTTAAAATGATTTAAAAATATTAAAAAAATATTAATTTAAAAAAATAAAAAATTTTAAATGTTTTTAAAAATATTTTTAAAATTTATAATTAAAATAGAAAAAAACATTTCCTCTGTCAGGCAAAGTCTTTTCCTTTTCTTTGTTGGACAAGAAGTAAAAGACTTTAAATATTTTTTTTTCAAAATGGCAAAATTTCACAGGCTTTGCTGTAAAAGCAAGGGACAAGGGCACATTGTTTTTGTCAACAACGGACACCCTACCCAGTATTTATCTCCACGTAAGTCCAATCTCATGGCTTGGTTTTTTTTTTTTTTTTTTTTTTTTTCGCAGCTTCCATGCTTATTGCTATTTGCTAATTCAATTTTTGCACTTTTCATTCAATAATTCTCCGGTCATTCAATGCTTTAAGAAAAAGGTTTGGAGCAGGCAGTGGGATTTTTCTTTTTTATCAAAGGCTATGATGGGAGGTCTGCGAAGTTTTTCTTTCTTTTTTTTAACTCCCAAATATTTATTTTTTTTTCTTATAAAACTTTTTCAAAACTTACATATAGGTTGATTGTCCCGATTCGAAGTTGCACGTCACTTGCTTTGGTGATTCAAGTTTTTCACAGTATTGGTGTTTGAAAGGCTATTTTCTCCACTATGGTGGAAGCTTGAATAGTTGTTTCTCAATTGTTGTGAAACTCGAAGAGCTATTCTCACCAATTGCTGCTTTTGATGAATCATCGATTTTGGCAATTCATAGCATCCTTTTAATGCTAGAGCACCGCTCTTCTTTAGCTAATGATTAAGCTGAGTTCTCTTTTTTTTAGGATTTATAAATATTATTGGACTTGTAATCTTGCTATTTATCCTTTCTTTTAAATATGCATTTTTTTTAAATGGTTACCTTCAAGAATTCTTCTTCTTTTTTCTAAAAGGTTCTTATCAACTGAGGACAAGTATCGTCGAAAAAGTCTTTATTTATACGAATATGTTGTTGGTCCATTCGATAAGAAGTGATTTTCTGAAAGCATTAAGCGTTTAACTTCTTATTAATTGGAGACTTCTCGTGGACTTTATGGTCTTGGTGGTTCGCATCAGGAAGTTTTACAACTTTAGTCCTTCTTCTCCACATTCGACAGCTTTTATAGTTGATCTGCCGCTCCTAGACTACTATAAACGTGCTGCTGACGCTACTTACAAGAATTACTTTCCAGTCTTTGATGCACTTGAGCATACTCCCAGGTATTAAGAATGGATAAAAGATGTTTTGAAACACTATGAGCCGATTCTCGAGAGGGCACATATTAAATACACTTTTTTTTCATCAATTTTTACATATGACTGATAAATAAATGTTATATGCTCTTTTTACAACCATTGGAATCCTTCTACTAACACTTTATCTACCCTGAATGGCAAGGATTTTATGTCACTTTTAGAATTGAAATCATCTAGCAGTCTTTCTATTTTTTATACTTTTTTTATGATGAAGCCATCTCTTCTATTAATTAACTTAATGAAGTTGATAAGGAGGTTCTTTTATTCTAAAAAGCTGCAAGTATCTATTTATTGCATTTAATAAAGAATATGAGACTGTTGATGGTGATTATGTAATGACTCTTCAAGATTAGGTAGATTTCTGATTCGGAGATGTCTCGAGATATAAAGTGTTTTTCTTTATGAATTGAGATGGTAAGTGCATTGAATCCAAAAAGATTATTTATCCATCAGGCTCAATTGACAAGTCTCTTATTCACTCTATCAAAGAGCTTAATTTCCATTCTCATATTCAGGATGAAGTTTTTTTAGCATCTTTTCTTTCATGTCGGCTATGCAAATTTGTATTTCCTAACAAAGATATTAGTTTTGTTCATCCTAGTACTTTTTAAATGGCATCTATGATGACAACTAGAAGACAATTCTCTCTTACGATATCAATTTGAGCAAGTTTTTTCAAGGGTCTGAAAGAGATCTAATCTATATTAAGTGAGACTACGCGAGATATCCCTTTTCCTATTCATTTTCTCAGCAGTTAGCTAATAAAAACATTTGGCACCCATCAAACAACATTTCAATAAATCTCAAGCTAATGCTATTTTTAGAAATCCCAAAAGAATTATATCTGTTGCATTATTTTCTATAGCCAAAGTTGTTGTTTTACGTGATGATGACAACTTATTGGTCCTAAAAAATGACTACTTTATGTGTATTTGATCCAGCTATTTGATTATCTGTTATGATAATATTATATTATTGAGCCTTATTATTTTTTAAGTTAAAAAAACCCAGCTTGATTTTCTAAAAAAACATGTTGGAAACACCTGTATATTTATTTATTTTTGTTAAAAAAAACTTTTAATCTGACCCACAGTGAAACGTGTGTCAACTAACTAGTATTATCAAAATAAAAAAAAATGTTTTATTATGTTTTTTCTCTTATGTAAACCACTTATTATTATTATTATTAAAAACTCATATTATATAAAAATTTAGGAGAAACTAATATAAATAAAAAATAAAAGATATAATTGAATAATTTATATAATTATAAATATCAAAAAAACAATTAGGAGGGATCTGTCTCTCTCCTACTCCTGTATGGAGTTCTCATCTCAAAACCAAGATTGATTTTGAGAAGGTTTGCAATAGAATATTATAATTGCTAAAGTAATTACATATGCATAAAAAATGAAAAATGAAAATGTAATTTATTAATCATTACAAATAATGAAGATACCTATTAAGGTGGATGAAATGAAATAAATATCCACAAGTTATAAAATCATTAACTAGAGGCCCAATTGCAACCCTAACAAAAACAAATGAATTAAAATGAGAAAATATAATTAAAATATTAGCTGCTTTATCTATATTTTGAATGATATAGTGATATAATGCTTTCAAATCCAAATGACTTGTTTATAAATAGAGTACTACTGGAATGTTTTTAGAAAATCGTAGTTAGAAAAAGAGAGACTAAAACTTCCCATTCAAATATAATATTTCTCTATTCAAAAAATTTAAAAACTTTTTCAATTTTTTTTAATTTTAAAGGTTCTCCACATTTTTTCTTTACAAGATTTTCAAATGAAAAAAAATATATCAGAACATTTTAGCAATATAAAAGTTTATAATTATTGTTTTACATATTTAGTTAGTGTCATAAATTTAATTTTTATTATAATTATAATATAATTAGTTAAAACATAAATGTTTCATTATAATTTTTAATTTGAATAAAATAAAATAAATATTGTGGGCTTGGTTTGGGTATTTAAGTACTCAATTTTATTAATTTTATGTTTAAGGTAATTCTTCATTAACTATTGACATGACTCCAAACATCATAGAGAACATAAAATTATATTAAGGCATGCTTATACTAGAATTGCTCACTAGAATGTCCCACTTTATAAAGTGATAAAGTGGACACAATGATAATGTAGCCATATGCAATAAGGGTAATCATCATGTTTGATTACATAACAAGAAAATTCATATGATCCATTGGTATATAAAGAACTCTAAGTCACCAAGTAACAGGATGATAAGCTTTAAACTCATCAATTCTCCCACAAACACACTAGAGAAAGAAGAGGGAGATCACATTCTCTTATTAACATCTCTAGCATCTTCCTTACAAACACACACACACACACACACACACATCACTATAAAGTTTTCATTCCACCTATATTAGTGCTAACTTAAGCATTTGAAGTCCTCTAAGTTCATTATGAGACTTGTTTTATAGGTGATCATGAAGCCTAAGTTCATCATTCACCTTTAATGGCTCAATCTTCAAAGTTAATCAACCAACTATAGAAAGGTATATAATCCTTTAAAGTTTTATCTGGCTTTATCACTTATGCCTTATGATTTCAATCCTTATCCTTTAATAGATGTTAATACAATTTATATGTATACTTGATCTTCAAATGTAAATCAATCAATTTTTTAAACTAATAATAAATTAAAATATTTAAGTTATTTAATACTATTTTTTTAGGATTGTGATTTACATTTAAGCCAACATATTAGAGAACCTAATGGATCACACACATAAGAATTACTAGTCAGAAATTAAATTGGATGATTAATCTAGTATGACTTGATTGTAAATAAGTTTTAAAAATTGAGAACTAGAATATAATTGCTACTACAATTCTAAACCTAGAAAAGTTAAGTAGGGACTTAATTAAATAAATTTATAAAACTATCCTTAAATAATATATGTGATATTATTCAGAGAAAATATGATTTTTTATTTATTTATAGGGTTAATAAGTTTTCTTATAAATAAAATGTTATGCCTCATATTTTCTATATATATAAAAAAAACACATTAGTTACATACAATACATAAACATCTTAAAACATAAAAGAAAGAACTAACACTCAAACACATAGCAATCCTTCTCTCTTAAAAAGTTTTTGAGAGATTTTTCACTAATTTTTTGTGTGAATCATTTTTATAGGTTGGGCATTTGAATATAAAACCATAAGGAAAAAAACTTAGTAAAAAATTAGAAAAAGGTTCCTCAACCAATGCCATCTTCATCCACTTAAAGGATTGTCTTGGATCCTTAACAAATTACAAAATAGATTTTTTAAAACAACTCTAGAAAATTAGGCAAGGCTATCGCTAAGATAATAAGGAAATTGGTAAAAGGAAACCAACCTTATATAGAGAAAACTAAGAGTAGTGTTAGTACTGATAAAAAGTTAGAAATCAATAAAAAGTATCAGCAGGATAAAGTTATCCAACATGTTAGGCCAACAACCAAGAAACATTAACAAAGAAAATAAGTAAATTAGTATTCAATAAATCAACAACCACTAGTATAGTACATCGTTACTTATAAGTATATTCATATAAATAGAGGTTTTTAGTTGGTTTCCATTTGTTTGTCGTAGTGTTGTCATTGTTGTTATGATCGTTATTTATATGGAGGAGCTTGATGAGGTCCGAGAAAGTTTATTGAGGTGTCTAAATCTCTTGGTTTAGGCAATTATGTTGGATGTTAGGGTTTGATTGGTCAATATATAATATTGATGAGAGGTATTTTCAATTATTTATGATGTTTTAAAGGGAAATATTAAGTCTTCAAGTCCCAATGGATATGATTTTTGTTCTTCGTACTTTTAGTAGTGGTGCTGGTTGCAGACAAAGGTACCAAGAGATATGTTATTTTACAAATATTAAGAATGCCTTATGGTGCTTCGATTACATGGCTCATATGCATCCCCTACCTTGTATTGTTGATTTTAATGAGTCTTTATCAACTTTTTTTTATAATCAAATATTATAGGACTATGCTTTATTTTTTCCAAAAAAAAACTAGAATTCTATATATATAACTTGATTTATGTCATTTTAGGTGACTAATAAATTGTTTCTTTTACATGCACCATGTTAATTTTGGGTTCTTTGTGTTGGGGAAAATCATTAAGCTTGGTTTTAAACTCAGTACTGTGGTTTTTTAATTAATGAGATTTGTATTGAGGGTAAAATTGTTAATTCTTAGGTTGTTGATTTTGAAAACACTTGTTATTTAACTAGTTTTTCTTATATCAATTTTTTTAAAAAATAAGTCACTAAATACTATGATTGTTTTTATTGCTCTTGCTATTATATATATATATATATATATATATATTATTGGAGTGTTTTTGGTTGGTTTTTAAAGATTTTGATGTTTTGAATTGAATCTTATCACTTTTTTTGTGATTTAACTTTGTTGCTTAATTGCATTTCTAATTAGTTTAAGCAATAAGTTTTTCTTTTTATGGTGGGAATTTTGTGAAGGGATTTGTTTAGAATTCATGGTATATTGTTATTATACACATTAAGGCTGCTGGGCTTTAGTGAGATTTCAGTTTAAAAATAGAAAAAATAAATTAGATTAAAAGATATTGGAGTTTGGTTCTTGTCAAAAAAAATTTTGGCCAAATAGTTAATAACGTGGAAGGTGAAATTAGATAAAAGAAATACAAGATGTTTGTGAAAAGAGGGTGGGATGAAAATACTTAATTGTAACATTTATGTTTACTTCTTGTTAACTTGTAAAAGAGTTGGAATTAGAAGGATTCAATACTCATTTGTATATTTTTATTTTAATAACTAATTAGCCTTTTGTGATACATTTCTATTAGGAAATGCTTGCTAGGTGTAAAGGTTAAAATTACAAACCATCATAAGTTACTGAAATTATTGAAAGAAAGTTTATGTAGTGCATTTCCTTGCAATGTTAATGATGAATTTGTTGTTGAAATTGTGTTGTTCTTTCTAATAAGAAAGAGGGATTGAACACTAAAAATATCTGAAAATAAAATAATGCTTATGTAATGGGGTTATAAAGTTTATAATAATAATAATAATAATAATAATAATAATAATATTCATAACTCTATTTTAGAAGCATAAATGTTATAATATTTTTCAGAGAACTAACTAAAATGATTTTTTATATGTTTTAGCTAAAATTTAGCTACAAAATAGAATGCATGGATGTGAATGCTCTTTTTCTTCTTTTGTCAAGGAAAAAATTCCAAGAATCTTCGGTATAAATGGTAAACTCTTTTGCTTTGAAAGGGGAAAAAAATGTATTTAATCACATGCTAATGGTGTTTGATTTAGGTTTTAGAATTTTCTAGTGTAGGTGTGCATAAGAAAATAGTGGACAAGGATGCTTTAATTCTCATACCTTCTCTCTCTCTCTCTAGTATTTTTAATGCTTTTTATATATTAAAAAAATTATTTATAAATTTTCTCTCTATATTCTCACTCATCATCATTTTTGTTATCTTCTTTTTTCTTCGGCTTTTTTTATTTGCCACCCAAAAAACATAAAAATAGTAAAAAATAACAAAAAAATTCAAAAAATATATGAAATAGCTACACATTTTAAAAATTGGAGAAGTTTCATGAAAATGAATTTTTTGGAGCATTTGAATTTTTTGATAATTTTTTTAAAACTAAAAAAATAAAAAATGAGTTATGAGAATTATAGTTAATAAAACTTGTGTAAACTATCTCCAAGTTTTAGATTCCACATTAATTAATTTGTTTACAAATTCCGTGCAAAATCACTTGTTACTTTTACCATGCAGTTTTTTTTCAATTGGCAGTTTTTATGTTAGATTTCATTTTTTATTAAAATAAAACGTTAGGTATATATAAAATAGCAAAATAATCACCAAAAATTGTCAAAAATCAACCTCCATTAATATTCGAATAAAAATATCATTCAAAATATGATAAACCATCATGGAATAAACTATCAAATTTTTTTTATGACTTTTTAATGCATAAGCAATTTTGGTTTTCAAAATTACATGACGTGAATATAAAATTTAATAATTAAAATATTAACTTGTTTAGTTGAGAAATATATGTAAATTAAGATATTTAATTTTATATTACAAGAAGCATTTACTTCACTTAATTAAATGGCACTATTTGTTTTTTATAATTTAAATTCCATTGAAATAAATTAATTTACTACGTAAGTCTTATTTTTCTTATTCATATCTATAATTTGAACAAAAAAATCTTAAATTTTTTTATATTATTTATTTAATAAAAATCCCGCTCGCTTAGGCTTTTTTTTTTTATTAGGGGACGATGTTATTTTTTTAACAAAACAAACAAGAAGCAAAAGATGCGTCATTTGCAATTGCAGACAACAAATCATGTGCTTGCCCGATGATTATAGAGATGACTGAAAATTTAGTTGGGTGTTTTTGGATCCAAAAAATAATTTTTAAAAAAATCTATTTTCATTTAAAAATACTTTTATAACCTTAATAAATGAATTCAATAACATAAAAAAACACTTAAATCAATTAAAAAAGCCTAAAAATTAAATTGAAAAAAACAACTCTCACAAGCTTGATCTTCTTTTTCTAGAGCAATACTTTGACAACAAACCTTAGATATTTGTTTTAACAGAATTTTATTAACCGAATGTTTTTTCTCCACTCCATCGTTTTCAATGACTCTCCCTCTACTCCACCAAACTACGATTTTGGACTAAAACCAAACTAAAAGGATAAAAACAAATTGTAAAAAACATTTTAAGGCGTTTTTGTTTAATGAAGGAGTTGACATCACAATAATTATAGAAAGGGACGCATGTTTTTTTTATTGTCAAATCTTATACCCAAAACATTAATTTCTTTAATCAACAAAACTAAATCCTATCTTGCCCAATCAAAAATTAATTTATCATAGAAAAATATTTTTGATATTTCGAGAGCCCTATAGAAAATTAGTCAAATTAAATTATAAATTTAAAATCTCATTTAACTTAATTTGTAATGATGAGATTAAAAAAAATTAGTGACTAAAATAAAAGATACTTGAAGGGAAAATAACCACAATTAGTTTTCTTTAGTGAAAAAAATTGACATGTTTGAAATGTGAAAATGATAATAAATAATTATATATAAAAATTAAAAAATTAAAAGGCATCAGTGATTCACTATAGAGCAAGACTTATAGCATTGTGTATTGCTATAGTGTAATGACATTTTTGTCCTCGACAATGCAAGCGAAGGAAGTGCAAGCTAGGGGGAAATGGTCTTTTCACGAGTTTTAATTGGTATTAACAAATTGAATAGGGGTAAATCAGTCTTTACATGTTTTTGTTGCACAATAGAATTACTAATTTACCATTGAAATTAAAAAAAAAATCAGAGATAAGGGGCTTTTTGACTTTTTGTTTATTTTTCAAAACAACTTAAAGACTACATTATCTTTAGAAGCATAAAATGAAAAATTGAACCTACTATCAGGGGCTTTTTAATATATTTTTTTTCATGGTGTTTTTGTTATACTCAATTTGAATGAGGCGAAAATCAATCTTTTAACCAAAAAAAAATATTATAAAAACATTGTTGACCCTTGCGTTGCACACGTCAAAGTATGAATGCCACCCGCATCTTTCGAGCAGCTCGAGTGGTGGCATTTTTCAGCCAAAAATGACCAAACATCATTTCTTTCAAAGCATCCAATGGCAGCATAGCTGATGAGATGACGTGTGTGGTGATATTTGAGGCAGTTCGGTAGGAGTGAATGTTTTGTTCTCTCTCTTGACCTTGGGATTCATGCCTGAACTTTCAAAATTCAATTATATCATCTAGTTTGTATTTATTTCAATTTTATTCCTCATTAATTTGATTGTTATTTCTGTTTATTTTAATGATTTTTGAAGTTTTTGTTTTCAATTTCGTCCCTCGGCATTTTATTTCATTTTATTTTTGTATCTAATTTGATGTTTATTTTTTATTGCTATTTTTTAAATTCATTTCTTGATTATTTTTTTATTTTATCTCTCAATATTTTTTTAATTTAATTTTTTTATCTGAGTTTGGTCCTTAGTATTTTAATTGCTATGTTTTATCCTTTTCTTAATTTATTTTGTTTCTCAATTTAGTCCCTAATTATTTCATTCATTTTGTTTTTAAATGATATTTGGTCGTAATTGTTGTGATTGCTATTTCTTTTGTTTTTTTAGTTTTTAATGATTGAGAAATTTGCTTCCTTATGTTTTTGTGTATGCCTTTTACGAAGTAATCTCAGTTCCATGACCCGAGTCACTAGTTTTTCTTCAACATATTTTTTTAAATTGATTTTTTTTTCAATTTCATCATTTGACTTTAAGTTATTGGATCTTGACTTTTGTGATTTTTTTTACTTTTATTTTTGCGGAGCTATCTTGATCTTATATCTCAGGTTATGTGTTAATTAAGTTATTCTTAGTTGATTTGGGTTATTATCGTTTGAATATTTTTTTTAATGTTTAAAAAAATTTGATTAATTCATAGTATAATGCGAGCCATCTATCTAATATTTACGAGTTCTTGATAAAATCATATTAAATATAAGGAATGTAACACTTATATGATAATGGAGTTATGATTGAGTAAACAAATATTTATTGCATGCCGAAGTAGGAATGGGACAAAAACGTAGTTATCTTGTATATCAAGACGAAAATGTGAATGAATAATTTGCTTGATAGTGTCACTTATCTGTATCATAATTCTTTATAATAAGCTTTGTATCACATAACCAAATGGCATAATGAACCGGGAAAAAAAATAAGATCAAGTAGGAATCAATAAAATAATAAATCATAGACAACACAAAATACCTAAGAGTAGAAAAGGCTAAATGCCAATTGCCGATTGCCTATTTGCCTTCATCATCATGTTCTTCAGGCCCCAGCTATGCTACAAGTAAGGATAAAATCAAGACCCAGCAAGCACTGTCCAGCCAAGGTCGCCAGCTGTGTCCTTTTGTATCTTGCCTAAGGGATTGTGCGGTAATGCCACATGTAAATAACACTCGTAACTTAATTGATAACTCGTTTGTTAACGTTAAAGTAGTTATTTTTTAAATTGTTTTTTATTTAAAGATATATTTAAATAATATTTTTTATTTTTAAAATTTATTTTTAATATCAACACATTAAAATAATTAGAAAATATAAAAAAATTAATTTAAAGTAAAAAACTAAAATAAAAATTGAATTTTTTCAAAAATATTTTTAAAACGTAAAAACAAATAGACTCTAAAAACCCTTAAAAAGTCTTGTAGGCTTATATTGAATAGGAAAAAAACTTCAAGCTTTCAACCGTTACATCTCCCCCTTCACAACTTGGTGGTTCAATGAGAATGGTTAAGAACTCTGATCGCCTTGACCAAATTAAGATGTGATATTTGTGGTTGATGAGGTTGTAAGAAATATTCAAGATAAAGATTGGGGGCGCTTGTTATAGGTTGATAAAAATGAATTTGGTGGGCCTGACGACACCTGCAAGAAAAACACTATGATATTTAAGTCAGTATAGTGTTTGTTCAAGTGACGAGGAGAGTGTGTATTCCTTATGCTTAAATGTTCCTTAAGCCAAGTTTAAGTATTGTATTAGACTTGTGTTAAGTCTTATATTGTTTAGAGAGATGAGCTCTAGCTCTCTTATGTTCATAGAGATATCTATTCATATAGACTTTTTTAAAATAAATATCTTAAGAAATATGTAAGTTTTAATATATTTATATAAACATCTCATAAATATATAAATTATAAGATATTTAATATACATATCTTATAAATATCATATATATTTAATAACTTATATATTTTTTATGAGATATTTATGGAGATGTGTATATTATATAAAACACCAAGTAGATTTGATTGGACTCGATCCGATAATTAATATTACTGTGTATTTTTTTCATATATCATCAGAGCCCCCCAACTCTTGCAAACAAATATGTTTGGAAGACTTGACATAGCAAAAGTGGGGAAAAAAATACTTACAGTGGGTAATGTTATATTTTGGTGTACAAACAACCATAAAAATTGTTTGTGGGAGTAGCCTTGGGGTATAGCCATGGGCATAGTTGTGGAGCATAGTCATGGGTGTAATTGTAGGCATAGTTGTGGCTGTTACCTAGGGTTTAGTTGTTGGTGTTGCCTTAGGTGCAGCCGTTGGTATAGCCATGTGGGGCATAGCCACGTGCGGTGTAGCTCTTGGCGCAGCCACGTGGAGTATAGCCATGGGCATAATGATTGGCTTAGCCACTGACATCACATGTCATTGGCATAGCTATAGACATAGCTGTTAACATATCAATCGTTGTGTTAGGGTAAAGAGCTTTTAGGAAATAAAAATGAATCGGCTTTTTGTTCAATTCCCATAGAAGATACTAATGATAAGGCTGGAAAATCCTCATGAGAAAGATTAGGGGTGCTTTCCATGAGCTAATAAAGCTAGGCTCGAAAGACTTTGTCAACCCGAAGACATCTGCAAGAAAAAAAATTTAATGCTTAAGTCAGTATAGTGTTTGTACAGGTGATAAGAAGAAAGCATATTCTCTATACTTAAATGTTCCTTAAATCTTGTATTAGACTTGTGTTGAGTCTTATGTTATATAGAGACATGAAGTCTAAAAAGATGAGTTCTAACTCTCTTATGCTCATAGAAAGATTTGTTTATATAGACTTTCTTAAGATATATATCTTAAGAAATATCTAAGTTTTAATATATTTTATATAAATATCCTAGATATTTATAGAGATATGTATATTATATAAAACACCAAGTATACCCAACTAGACTCGGTCCAAAAATTGGTATGTAGATATATCATACAAAGCTTTTGGGCACATGAATAATGGTTTAGCCCATGGGCTATATCCGTTTTGTCCACCACCATTACAAATAAATAGGGATCAGATGGTCAAGGTCAGACACATTTTTTTTACCTATTGATGCCAACTAGTTCTACATCGCACTTAAGATTCCAAGTTAATTTTTAATATTAAAAAATATTAGTGTTCTATATGTTTATTGATATAAAAAAAATTTAATTGAAAAAATAAAAACATGATTTTTATTTTTAATAAAATGAATTGATAAATAATAAAAATAGTTGGGAACAATAATTAAATATTAAAGTATAAATTTGACATTTCTTGTAAGAAGCAAAATATAGTTGAACATTCAAATATTTATTCTTAATTGTCCTTTTCATCTTATACATTTTCTTTTATTTTTACTTGAGGCTAATCTAGTCATTAAGTACATATAATTTTTCTTGTTATAAATACATCGTGAAAATACAATTTATCTATCAAAAACTTAATAGGAAATAAATTATAATAACCTCTTTGAGATATCTTGAAATTATAGAAATAATTCAAAAGATTAATCACTATTTAAGAAAAATTAAAGTAAAAATGCTAAGAAACAAATAAGAGAGAATATTAATTAAACATTAAATTTGAAAAACAAAATTAATAAAAATAAAACAAAAAAGGTCAGGCATTGCTAAGCTTGACCTAAAAGAAAAAAGTGTTTGCTCATCTAGGCTTAGAAATCCAGGCATATGTACTTGATTTTTTTTTTCAAATAAAAAAGAGCAGATAACATGTCATCTATCTAAGCTTTTTTTTTTTTTTAAGAACGGCCTTTTTTTATGTGTTAATTTTGGTCCATGTTATTTCAATCTTTTAACTATAATATAAAATTCTACTTTGTAATATCAATCTATAATTTAATATTGGAATATTCTTTTATAGTCTACATTTGCAAGATCATGTAAAGCGTAAAAACTATCAACATATAAGACTATGCTAATACAACTTGTGAGGATTAAATTAAGAAGAAATAAAGTTTCATAATTGAATTGAAAAAAAGAATTCAAGGATCTAAAAGAAAAAAAATGTTATGAACAGTGATGTGAGCAATTAAATAAGTGTTGATGCACAATGTTTATCATAATATTTTCTTAACAATAAAACACCGGTGTGTTTTAGTTCATTAGTAATGAGTCAAACTAGATGTATTTTCTATATATCCTTATTTAATCAGATTCATCCATAATCATTATCTTTTTTTAATTGAATCTAATTAGATGAATAATGTTTTACACTCATTAGGTACACAATAAAAAACTTTTTAATCTTTGTTTGAATTTTATACATAACATTATAAATGACATGTCATCTTTTTCTTTTTTTCTTCTATGAGAAATATAATTACATATCACTTAGTACTTGATAGAGACATTATATGTATAATACCAATAGACACCAATATACTAATTTTTACTTTTTAATTCAAAATCATTAATTAAAATTTCCTTATTATTAGATTCGTAATCATAGAGTAAATAAATTTAGATTGATTTGTATAGAATTTGCAATTTAATAAAAATATGATGATAAGGATCATACATTCTTAAAGTTTAATAAAATAAAATTTGTTATTTATAAAGTAACATTTAAATAAAAAAGTAAATGTTGAATGCTCAAATTTGTTTTGTAGGATTTATAGTCATTATATCTTAAGAAAAGAAACTTAAGAAAATGTTAAGATTATCAAGTTAAGAAATGGTACAAATAACTCTTATTTTCCCCCAATAACATTCCTAGTTAAACACTAATAAAATTAAGTCAAGATTTAATCTCACTTATTAGTCAATTTGCATGATAATCAAACTTGGTTGGATTCCTTGACTCTAAGTAACAATTGATAGCATGAAATTTCTATCTTAAAAAATTTAGGAGTAGTGTTATTTATAATTTGATCAATAAGAACTAATTGGCCTAGATTATATTAAGGACTACATATGTGTTAACATTAAAAATAAACATCCATGTGCTAACCAATTAATAATAGTTATGTTTACCATCGTATAAAGAAGAAAAGGTTGAAATCGACTATGAGCAACGAAATCGATCAATCTTAAAAGTCCTAATTGACCAAGATAATTAAGTAGCAATCGAACAAATAACTAGGAGTCATAATCAACCATATGAGTTTGAGTATGTGTAAGTAAGATTAAGTCTGAACAAGGATCCTTAATAAATTAAAATGATCAAAATTGTAGATTAGTAAGGATTCACATGGTTATTGGTAAGATAGAGTTTAACTTATATTAGAATTTATAATGTAAAATATGAGAGATACAATTTGTATATGATTAAAATTGGATATTTAGATGAAACACTAATACTGTAACATTATAAATAAATTATACTAGTTCCAAGGAATGATAATAAGCCCTACTCATTCAATTTTCTACAAACTTATTCATCTTTGTTTTTATTGGAGAGTTTTTTATTGCTTTCATTTATTGTTTTTCTTTATTTTCTATAATTTAATTACTATAATCTTCTTCTCTTTTGAGACTCTTGTCTTTTCTTTACACACTAATGCTTTAAGAATATGTTACCTTATCAAGAGTCTAAAACTCAAAGTATAATGTGATAATATTTACATATGAACAAAATAATAACAAGTAGTAAAAACTTTAAAGAAAATAGTGTCAAACCCACAAGGACTAATTATGTTATTAAGTATTGAAATTTATCAAATTATTTACTATTTAGAAATAAAACTAAAATTTTAAAGAATTTACCACATATATTAAACTAAATTTTTTTTTACAAAAGTAAATTAAAAGAATATATAATAAAATGTAAGGTTGTAAAGATAATAAAACTAAATCTAAAGCTTTTGACTTCATCTAACTAATGCTATACAATTTATTATTCCTTGTTATAAAATTCTAATTTTTCAAGTTGATGAAAAATAAATCCCTTAAGTATTCCATATTTTATCTGAATAACATTAGAAATATCTCCACATTATAAAACAATATGTCTCTTTATAAATTAAATTGTTTTAAGATTCATTAATTCTTTGGATTTTTATTAATCTAAAATCACACTAATTATGGTAAGATATCTTTATTTTTCACTTAACTGATGATATTTAATTTTAAAAGCATTTAATCATAAATTACATCTTGGTTTCATTATGATTCAATAGGTCAAATAATAATTGGCCAAAAATTTATAAACAATAAGATCAGGTATAAACACTAACATGAAAAAATATAGAAATAAAAAACTTGAAATTTAAATTATATAATCAAAACTAAACTACATCAAAAACCTACAAAAATAAAATTTAGTTCATAATGAATATGAGATTAACCGCATGTTATTGGATTACATAAAAATAAAATTAAGGAGAAGAATCAAACTCTTTATCTTGGAATCAATTGATGAAGTGATTTGCTCCAATTTGACTTCCTTATGTAATATGACTTCCTTCTTGTTCTCATTTTCTACTTGTTTATTTTCTCCTCCTTGTTTTCTTCCTTTTTCTATTTCCTTTCTTCTTATATAATAACTAGTCCTTTTTTTTCTTCTCTTCTTTGGTCCAAAATCTTTTTTTTATTTATTTCCTGATTTTATTTTCAAAATTGGCAGATTCTAACCCTTGACTTCTAGCCTTATTTTACCCAATTGGTAAATTCTAACTCCTGACTTTTAGCCTTATTTTATCTATCAAATTGACTTATTTTAAGAAAATTATAAACATCACAATTGTATATCTCCCTCTTATCTTTCTTTTTCCATTAAAATCACTTAAATTATATATTTCTAAGGAACATCATGCCTGATTTATAGAGACATACTTCTCAGATTTATAGTAAGTAAATTTTCTTAGTCTTCAATAGAAAATTTCACTTTCACACTTCCTTTATTTTTCAAAATATGTATACAAGTCAACCAGACCTCTCCAAGGTGAATTTTTATCATTTACTTTGCTTTTTAAATGGCTTCCTCAATATCATAAGTCCAAATCCAATTAAGGCTAATTTTTAGTTAGAATTCAAGGATTGAATGCTGAATTTTCACTCTAAAGCCCATGATTTCACGAATTTATTTCTTCTTGCATGTAAATAAAAATAAATAAATAAAACTATATGAAATAAAGATATTAAAGATAAACTAGTATAAAATTAAAAGTAAGAGTTCAATAAAAATTATATAAAAATTAAGCACATCAAAGTCTTCATTTTGTTTGATTATAGGTAGTTGTAATTTGTTATAGGTTATGTCCTAGAATATATAATTAGAAAAAAAATAGATTGGCATGCTTAGTAGGACAAAGATTAAATATTTTTTCTTGAAGCTACTAAAAATATGTCTTTAAATAAAAATATTAGTAAACTCATTTATATTGTACTAGATGAACAATTAGTATAAGCTATGGAGAGAGGCCAATTTCTTGGTTCTGAAGAGCATGAAGGCTAACCATCTTCTTATATTATGGTGGATCAATCAATGTAGATATGCCTAGAAAAAGGCCCTCATTGTCTAATTTACCATTATAACACAAATCTACATCTAGACACACCATTAGTGTCAATGTACAATCTCGTATGTTTTTATAAATTCCAATAAGTGTATTAATACTACATAAACAACCATACGTGTATCTATTATACGGATAAAAGTGCATGGTATGATGGTCACAACTAGTTATATAGAACCCCAACTATTGTGGCATGCACGATGTCAAATGGTAGATCTTCCACCTGGATCAAGGGGTTTTAGATGTGTTGGGATCAATTATGAAATTATTATTTGAAGGGTTTAGGAGTCGCCACCTAGTATTATAGTCACTGGAAAACCCATTTGTCTGCAAGAGTCTTGGGTAAGGGAACTAGTTGTGCATGAGGAAGATACATCACCCCTAGTGCACTTATGGTAAGTTGCATTATTGATTGTTTTTTTTTCAAGTCATATTTCTATTTGTTGGTCTAACTAAGGTTCAAGAAATGTCTTCTTCAGTAAAGAAATCTTTATCTTATGGATTTGAGGTAAATCCTTCTCACTAAGGAGGTCTTTATCTCTGTATGCTCAAGACAAATTCTTCTTAGTAAGAAGGTCTCTTTGCCTTATCAAGTTAAAATCTAATAATTCTAAGGTCTAGATTTTAATGGTGTATTTATTTCTATTTTGTATCTTTAATACCCAGAGATATACTTTACAATGTAATTTTATACCCTTAAATATTAAAGTCTATAATTAATTCCTAACAATTTATTTTTGTCCATTCATTTAATTTAATATCTGGAATATGCATTTCATTGTAAAATTCATACCCTAAATATTCATTAAAAAATTGACTTTTGTGGTGTTTTTGAAATTTTGGCTAAATCTTAATGGATAATCACAAACTTGTTATGATACTCATTAATTGATGTTTATATTTAATTAAAGTATGATAAAAATAAAATTTTTATTTTATATATAAAATATGCACGAAAAATTCTAGAATTTACCCATTTGCAATTTAAAATAAAGTTGTATTTAAAAAAAAAACAAAAGATGCTTGTTTTTTATGGAAAGAAACAAGTTTATTCAATACCAAAAAGACACCTAACATATAGGTCACAATCTTAAATATTAAATATAATGGAGTAAAAATAAATGTGGGGAACCCAAAATTAATTGCAAAATAGTCCCTTGAAAAATATGGAATTAAATTGAAAAGATAAGGTTGTGTTTGGAAAATCACAGGAAAAGAAAATCAGAAAGAATAAGGCTGTCAAAGATTCATTAGGGAATATTTTCCAAACATGTTATAAGGACCGAAACAAGCATTTTTTCCTTTGTAAAATTTCGCACAACCAAACACAATTTTAGGCCTGGAATTATATAATTGGTTGACATGTTCGATACATTTAAAAGCATGAGAATAGTGTTGGGTTAATAATATCTTATTTGGTCTATTCGATCGATAAATTTTAGGGGTGAGCAAAAAAACCAAAAAATCGATTAAATCGAGAAAACCGAAAAAAAAAACCGAAAAAACCAAACCGAAAAAAAAATCGATTAAACCGATTAAAATTTTGAAAAAACCAGCCGGTTCGGTTCGGTTTTGGTTTTATAAGGAAAAAACCGAACCGAACCGAACCAAAACTGAAACCGAAAAAAAACCAGAAAAAAACCGAGCCAAAACCGAGAAAACCGAGCCAAAACCGGAAAAACCGAGCCAAATCGGTTTGAATCGGTTTTTACCCTAAAAAACCGAACCGAACCGAACCGAAACCGGTCCGTTTGACCCGGTTTCGGTTTGGTTTTGGTTTTTTTTTCAAAAAAAAATTTCGGTTTGGTTACTTTTTTTTGATAAAAACCGAACCGAACGGAAAATGATCACCCCTAATAAATTTTAATACTAATATAATATGAGTAATATTTCTTTATTTAGTCTATAAAATAAGAATTATGGAGGGCATTATTTACACTCAAAATAAACATTAAAATGACAAAAAAAAAAATAAGAACAATTATTATTTATTGTCAAATAGAGGGGGAAAAGTCGAAATCGATCATGAGCAGTGAAATCAACCAAGCTTAAAAAGTATTGATCAAGTAACGAAACTAAAAAGTAGTCGACCATATGGTTAGGAGTCATGATAAACCAAAAGAAGTTGGATCACAAGAGTTTGAGTGTGTGGGAGTAACCAAAAGATTTAGTCCTATTTAGAACGAGAGTATGTTTTAGATTAAGCTTATTAGAATGGTAAATTAGTTAGGATTTAGATGATTATCAATAAGATAAAGTTTAACTTGTATTAGGATTTATCATATAATCTATGACATATACAATGTGTATGGGATTAGGATTAGATATTTGGATGAAATTCTAATACTGTAATAATATAAATAGGCTACACCGACTATGGAAAAGCTGGCTAGCCCCATATATGCAATTTATTGCAAACTCATTTGTCTTTCATCCCTCTTGTAAGGTTCTTTATTGCTTTCATTTTAATTTACTATTTTCCTTTATGTTATGCAATTGAACTATTGGATTATTTTCCTCCTTTAAAACTTGTGTTTTCTTTACAAGGTGGGAAATATAGACATTACTAATATTTTTTTGTATTTACAAGTAAAATTTTAATAAATAATTTAAAAATATCGTTAATTGATCTATGTTTTGTCATGGTAGGATCAAATTTATTTTTTTCACCAAAAAATGAATGTGCATACATTTTCAATGCGTTTCTGACATCAAGAAAAAAATCGTTATTACAAATAAAAAAACTAATTCATATATTTAATTAAATAATGATATACTCCCATATACGAAAAAACAAAAGTCGCTAATACCATTCGAAAACTAAACTGGAAAGTTAAGGAATAGATGTAAATTAAAATATTTGATCTCATAACACGAGTTATAGACCTAATTAGGTTTAATAACTTTGTTTTTTGAATTCAATTCTTTATTTAATTAAATGATAATAGGAATAAACACACAAGGAAAAGTTATTGAATAAAATTAAAAGAGAAAGATATTATGTAGGGTTACACAAAATGCCTACTAATATTAGGGAAAAAATGTTATAATTTTAGTCGAAAAACAAGTAAAAGTTAAACGCTATTTTAGTAAAAATATATCATTTTTTTAATGATTTCAATTAAAATTGAATACCAGCTAGGTCAGGCATCCCACACTTTTATTTAAATAATATATTTTAATTAATCTTAATTTAAATTAAAAAAAAAAGTTAACAAAGAGGCTAGGCACACTGGGAGTAGGTGGCCCAATCGCACCTGACATAGTAAAAGGAAAGCCCACACACATGGGCTTGTAAGGTTAGGCCCACATGCTAAAGATTTTTTTTTTCGCCAGGAAAAGGGGTAGATGACCCCTATTTTTTTGAAAAAAAAAAACAAGGCTGATAACATTTGTTTGCTTACCTAGAATTCAGCAACCATAATGGTTGTTGAAAAATTGGGGTGACGAATTATTATTTTTTTACCTAAAAATTCATATTTTTCAACTCATTTTCATTTAAAAGCACCTAATAAACATCCTTAGAACATCAACAAATCAATTTATCAACCCAAAAAACCTAAAAAAGTTCCAAGAAAACAAAATCAAACTAGGGTGGATTTTTCTCTCTAAGACTGATCACCTTTTCAAGTAAGATAAAGGTTAAAAAAGAGTTTAATGGAACCCTCCTCGATGAATGAACTCCATAGATAGTAGGATTGGTCTTTTTGTCATTGAAATATGGTCAAATCAATGATTTTATCTCTCATCTCTCAAACTCAATGACTGAAATGTGAAAAAAAAAAACCTTTTAAACCAAGGTTAAATTACAAAAAATATAGGGACTGCGAAAGAAGAAAATAAAAAATAGGTGGACCTAGATAAAGCTTATTCTAGCAATTTTTAGATTGGCCATAAGATTATTTTTTTTTAATTTTACACTTTGGTTCTCTTTGTTGAAGTTGTTTTTTCTCTAACAAATTATAACAAATTGGTTAGACAATTTGGTTTCGAAAGGTTGTAATTAAAAAAAAAGAGTTTTAGGAAAAACTTAGATTATTATGTATTGTTATAGTGTTTTACCTGTGCATTTTAGTATATTTTGTAATATTTATAATATAATTCAAATGATCTAGTGATTAACTTGGTTACTTTCTATATTATGATGTGGGTTAGATATCTAGATCCAAAGAACTTTTTGTCATTATCATTAAACCTGGTCTTCGAAACTTACTGTGTTATATGGTTTTTTTATGGGTTAATGATGTGGTTTATTATTCTACTTTTATACAATTTTTTTATGGATTATATATATTTTCTTATACTCTTTACTACATGGGATTTTCACTGTGTATGTTTTATTGTTCTTCCTCTTACATTTTACTATGGATGAACTCTGTAAAATTTTGTATGTTTTCAATTTGGTCCTCAAACTTTTTTTTGGGCAATTTAATCATATTTAAGGAGCAATTGATTTCAAATTCTTATGAAAGGGTGAGATTTGAAGAGGGGGGATCGAAATGAAAAACACGACAAACATAAGTGGTGTACCATAAGTTTTGAAAAAGATGCACTTTGGTCATCCAATTTAAACAATCACGTAAATTATATAATTTTGATCCCTAGAAATTGTTCCAACTCCATTTTGATACAAAAGTTTATTTTTGTTATTTTTTGGTCCTTGGTTGAGAGATGAGAGAGAGAGAGAGAGAGAGAGAGAGAGAGGTCACTGGATTTTGGTGGTAAAAAAAGAAACAAATTATTGACACCAATTTAGGCCACCAAAATAGAGGATATTTATGTTAAATTATTTCATTTGATGAGTGAATTTCATATTATATGTTTTTGTACCTTAAAAGTTCATGAAAGAATAGATCTGAGCTCGGGTTGATTTTTAATTTCAGGTTGAGTTTGATTTTTATGGTGGTTTTTTGAGGTCATTGATAGATTTATCATAGTTTCTGTGTTTTATAGGTATTTTAGATATATAAAAAAAAATGGGTTGCAAAACAAGTTTTTATATCAAAAGAACACAAACCCTAATTTTCCGACAATTATGGTGGCCAGAATTTGTGCAAAACAGGTGACACGTCGTCTGTTTTTTTTTCAAAAAAAAAAAAGTCATCCGCCCCGAGTAGAGATTTAAAATAAAAGGCTCAATCGCGTGTGCCCTGGTGAAATGGGCTAGGTAGGCTGGCCTGGCTTCCTAGGCCCAGCATCGCCTAACCCTTTTTTTCTATTTTTTATTCCAATTAATGCTTCTTTTTTAATTATTTTTTTAAAAAAAACTTAATTATATTTACATTAATACTTCTTCTCTCTTTTATTTTGTTTAGAAAACCTCTTTTAAATAATAATAATTTTTTGATTATGCGTTTAATTTCGAAGATGTTTTTCTGATTCATCTATAATTGTTTTTTTATCTTTTGTATAGATGAACTATGTTTTTAAAAATAAAAATTATTTATTTTCAGATGACATTTCTATTATGTGAAGCCTTACATATTATTCTTTTTTTCTTTTATTCTATTCAATTAGTTTAATATGTTTGTTTATTTCTATTATTGTTTGATTAAATAAAAAATGCTTTAATAAAAAAAATTAGCAAACATGATTGGGTAAATGTCTTATTTTACGATATTAAATATCTTATTTTACATCTGTCTCTTGATTTTTCAAGTTTTGTTCTTAGGTGTCATTAATGATTTATTATTTATTTATTAGCACACATAGTTCTCAGTTTATTTGATTACATGTGTGCATAAAAATTTGATTTGTTAAATTTTTTAAACTACAAAAATACGTTGAAAAAATCTGCAAAATATAATTTTTTTATGGAAAGTAAAAATATGTGACCCGCGGTGAAGCGCGGGTCACATAACTAGTGTGTGTAACTATCTTAATTTATATAGTTATATAAAATTTTTTTAGTTAAAAGACCATGTGTTAAGTTTCTACGAGTTTAATCAATAAAAATTAATATAATGTTTGCCATTGTAAATTTTATTTTAAATGTAATTTTTCATTGTATATTTTGTTTTTAGATTGTTTACAACTAATTCTTTTAAACCCTATGACACTTGTTAAAAATGTGTACATTGACTAATAATATCATTTCTTGAAAAAATGAAACTATATCTATATATATATATATATATATATATATATATATATATATATATATATATATATTAAAAAAAATATTAAATTTTAAAATCCAAACCAATAAGAAATTATCATCCAATTAAAAATAATAAGGTGAGAATTTAGTTATGATTGTTAAAAATATTATACTTAAAAAATATGTAAAAAAAATGAAAAGATATAATGTGATAATAAAAAATAAAGAAGAGAAAACAAATGCTAAACTAACAAACCCATATTATTTATAATAATAAAAATTCATATTTTATTTTATTTTATTTTCTTGTAAAATTAAATTATCTCAAAAACATAATTAACCATAAATAAATTAGTATTAAAAAAAACCCAAAAAAAGGGTCTAGGCTAGGCATATGCATCTAGGTTGCCTAGAGTGTCTAGGGTTTAAAAAAAAACCTAGAAACATGGGTTCAGGGTAGGCTCATACACTTAGGCCAACTTAATATTTTTTAGGTGAATGTTTTATTATCCACCCTAATTTAAAAAAAAAAACAATTAAGACAGGTGACATGTTGTTTGTCTGTCTAGAATCCAGCCACTAGTATAGTAGCCGAAAAAAATTAGAGGTGATATTTTTAGGAGCGAAAAATCTTTTTTTTACCTATTTTTTTGAAAACAACACCTAATAAACATTCTTAAAACCTTAAAAAATAAACAATTTATCAAGCCATGTCCTATTCTCCACCCTTAAAAAACAAATTAAGGTAGGTGACATGTCGTTTGCCTATTCAGAACTCGCCTACCAGTATAGTAGCCAAAAACATTAGAGTTGATATTTTCAAGAGTAAAAAATCCCCTTTTTTTATCTATTTTTCTTTTTAAAAAAAACATCTAATAAACATTTTTAAAACCTTAATTTATCAACCCAAAAAAAAAAAACTCCAAAACACAATATAAATATGAGATAAAGTTTACTCTCTCGACCCCAATTTATTTTCCAAGAAAAATAAAAATTTAAAATAATATTATCAAACTTTCCTTGTCAAATGGGACCTATCAACACCCAAAAACAAGTTTTGTTACCAAAAAAATAACTTAATCAAGGATTTTTCTTTTATCACCATTTTAGATGATTTTCTTTTTCTCTCTCAAAACTAAAGCCATAAACTGAAAAATAATCAAAATAAGATTTTGGATGAAATTAAAGTTGTTATTAGATATGTTTTTTTCCCTTTTATACTTTAGTTTTTTATCTTTTAATTTGGTATTTTTCCAAGATTTCAAGCCTAGTGTTATAGAAAGATTTAATTGCTAATAAAAAGAAGTTTTTAAAAAAGAAAAAGAAAGTGCTTCACTGAAGCACCAGGAAAAAACACATTGATTGACCTAGTAACCTTCTAGTTTGGCCATAATGGAAAAGAAAAGGAATTGCATTTTCTTTAGGTTTAAGGGTATTCGTTTAGCACATCAATACAAGATAATACAAAGTGACATTTAAAAAGAGATACTATTTATTTCCTTTAAATTCGACAATGCCCTTCATTCTTTCGGACTTTTTGATTTCTTTTCCTTTTTTTATTTATGAAAATAAAGTCATACGTTAAATATTTCCAAGATTAAAAAACAAAATATCTATTTATGAACACAAAATAAAATAATTATTTTGAAAAATAAATAGATAAATTATTTCTCAAAAAAAGATATTTGAAAAGTATAAAACTAATGAGCATTTTAAATTATTACTTAAAAAAGATAAAATTAAATTATAATATTATTTATGAAATTAATCAGATATATTAATATATATATATAAGTAATTATTTAAAAATAGAAATAGTTGTTCTTCTTTAAAGCTTGAAAATATTATTATTTTTATTATGTAAATTATAAATAATAAAAAGAAAATGATTCAATAAAATTATAAAAAATAATTAATTTTTTAAAATAAAATAATGTAATACTTATTTTACAGATGTAGTAATAATTTTATTTACTACTTCACATTGTACATGATAAACCATTAACTCAATAAATAGTTGAGAAACTAATTGCTTTATTTATAAATGAATAATATAAGAAGGTTTACCTTTTAATATAAATTAATTATTTTTATTCATTATTTCCATTAAATATAATTAATTAATTATTTATATGATTTAAACAAAACCTACATGGATCGAATTATTTTTTATATTTAAATATTTACACATGGTATATTATAAGAAAAACTAAAATATGTGAGGGAAGTATTGTTATTTTCCTTACAAAATACTATGGATTGAGTGTTCCCCACATTTGTTTTTCTCTTGAATACATGGTTTTTTTTTTCTTTTTCCCTTTTCTTTTCCTTTTGTTTATTTTGTATGATTTTTTTTCAAAATTTGTTTTACTGATTTTATTTTTTAATATTGAGATGGTTGAGAATTTAACATATGGTTTGTGGGTTTGTCAAGGTAACTCAAGTTGCTTCATTTTATGGATTTGATGGGTTTTTTTAATTGAACTTAGCTTTTTTATAGTTTATTTTTTTCTCATATTGTTAAAAAAATAATTTTCGAGAAAAATCATATTTTTAAACTTTATGAAGTAACAAAAATTAAAAGATGTGTGGGAAACCACTGTTTACCCAACACCCATTGCACTATGAATTCCAATAGCAATTCATAGTGTTTTGCTTTCTTTTTTCCTTTTTCTTTTCTTTTTGAATTTTTGATATAATTTTTTTATCAAATTTATTTTTATCGATTTCATCTTTTAAAATTGAGCTTATTGAGAATTTAGCTTGGATATGTTTCTTTTTGTTTTTGGTCTTTAAAATGTTTTTAATTTATTTTTTTATTTTATTTTTTAATATTGGATTGGTTGAAAAATAAACTGTATTATTAATTTTTGTTTGCTTTCTAGGAATACTTATCTCAAATAAGTGTTTTATTTTTAGACTGATACTCAATTTTGTGACTATCTATTTTTATCATATAATTAAATAAAAAATATTTATACAAAAAGTTATTAAATCCAATAAATCACATGACCCGGGTCCCGGGGGGAGGTCGATCCAATCATGTTTTTATCGATCATCAAGGTTGCATTTAAACCTATAAAATTGATCGATTTAAGTCAAGTCAGCTCTCACACGGTTTAATTAATAACTTGAAGCAAAAAATTGAGTCGGAAGGTTTTAAAATTAATCTACTTGACCAAGTTTAATAATATTTTTAAAAATTTCTTTATATTTTTAATATATTTTTATATTCTTTATATTTTTAATATATTTTTATATTAAAAAAATTGATCCAATCAATAAGAAAACACTAGCGATAAACTAGTTTGTTATTATAGCATGTTTTGGCGTCATTCATGCTTATCATACTAAAACAAAAAAATTGATCCAATCAATAAGTCCCATCCTTTTAGTTGTATAATTAATAAATAAATTAATTAAGAAATACTCAGATTACCCAATTTAATAAGTTATTAAATTTTTAAAAGAATTATCCAAAATTTTAGGTAACTTAGGTAAAAAAAAATCTGAATTACCTAAATTACTTGAAGTATTATTTTTAATTATCTATAATTTTTAAAAACTAATGTAATTATAATTTTTCTTGAACATAATTCTACATAGTGGAAATTTTCATTGGCCTAACTTTACTTGAAAATTTTAAAATATTTTTAGGAGAGAATAATTAATGATGTAGCAGTAAAACTTTCGGATAATTAAATTTACAAAAATTATCCAAATTATTTGACTGAGTAAAAAAAAAAGGATAGAAAAACAAAATTTTGAGATGGGTAAAGTATAAAAAAAAAATTCAAGTGATTAGCATTAAATTAAATTAAAAAAGAAAACTAGAAGGCCTAGTTTAAATATTGTGGCCTTAAAGAGAAAATACTATGAATTGTGACAATATATTTTATTTTATTTTTATCCTTGAAGAATTCTCTATTCAGTAACCAAAGATTTTTGTTTTAACTTTATTCTTTTATATTATATTAATTAAAATTTAGCACTAATAGTTTTCTTTATATTATGGTGCTATTAAGTTCTAACCAATTCAAAAAAAACATCTCAACATTAACTTAATGCTTGATTTGATAAAATGAAATTTAATTTTATTGTTTAAAATAAATATAAATTATATTGATTGAATTTGACCCTGATTTTTTACTTTACATGAGGCATGTTTTTTGAAATATTAATCCATAATTTGTTTTTTAATTTTGAACCTTGTTTATTGAATTTTTAACGTTTTATTCGTACATTTTATTTGTTTTATGTTTTAATCTCTGGGTTTTATGAGGAAAAGTAGATCATAAGAATGTTTTTAGATTCATGATGATTTTTTTTATTTTTTGACTGATTTAAAATTATTTTAAATTATTAAGATTTATGTGGTGTTTTTTAGATGTTTATAGGTGAAAAGGGATTGAAAATAGATGTTTTGAGGCTAAAAAGTCGGTCTATGCTTTCCCAGTTACCAAAACTAGTTTACAACTTATCGTGTGCTTTCATTTTCATTTTAAATAATAATATGGCTAGATAATTGGGCTTAGCTTTGCAAGCCCATGTGATTGACCTTCCTTTTAAAAGGCCCAGCGTGTTGGTCATCCAGTGCAAAGTACCTAGGTTTTTTTTTTCCTTACTTTTATATTTTTTTCTTTAATTTTAATTAAAATTTATTAAAATAAATTAATTAAAAATATATTTTGAATATTATTTTGATTTGAAAATGGGCTAGGCAAGATGTTCCATCGGGTTTAATAACACTATTAAAAATTTCTCCATAACAACACACTAGTGGTGTATTATTTTTATATTTTAAATAAATTTATGTTAAAATTATCATAATATTATTTTATTATAATAAAATCCTGATTTTATGGTTATAATATGATGTAGTCTAGAAAATAAATATTCTAGTAAAAAAAATAGTGTGTTGATAATTTAAAGGGGTTTTAATTAGATAAATACTATTTTTTTTATCATTATTTCAAACTATCCAATTTATTTTATAATTGTTATGATTGCTTTTGATTTTTATTAAATAAATAACATAGAATAAAAAAATAGTAGAAAAAACAAATATTAATAAGAAAAAGAAGGAAATGTCCTAACAAATTATTTTATTTTATTGAGATTTGAATTATTAATCTTCATGCAAAAAATATGATTTTCATATAATTAAATAAATTTTTTTAAAAGATTCCCCACAATATAAGATCATATATCTTAATTTGTATTTATCCCTTGGCTTCTCAAATTAATTTTTGGTTAACAGTAACAACTTTTTTTTTAACATTTATTAGTGCAGGTGATTTTTGATTTATTTTATGAAGTTCATATATCAAAGTTTTTGTTCACAATTTAATTTTTGTGTTAGAAAACACGTTGATAATGTCTTTATATTTTTTTTATGTTGAAAGAAACTAAACTTTTGATTCCACTCGTAATGAAGATAATGCATGAGTTTTTTTTAGAAATTAAAACTAATTTTTTATGTTAGAAAAATTAGATTTTTCTAATTTTTTTTCTATATAAAAAGTTATAATAGCCCTTTAGTATTCTTAATTTTTAGAGTTTTGACTTGTAATAAATCCAGTTATCATTTACTTCCATTAGTGTTGGTTGGTATTAAACCCAACAATTCCTAGTAGTTTTGGTTGGAGGTTGTAGATGAAGGGTATCAGAGCTGAAGGATTCATGCCAAGGTTATAGAACATAATGTGCTTATGCAGGAGGAGATGATGATAATGTTCCCTTTAGAAAAAAAAAATTCAAGAATTCACGTGTTGTTTCTAAATATATCAATTGTTGCTATTGAAAATTTTAGTGGTGTGATCCACGATGAGACGCCCCGCATAAAGATATTTTATTATGAATCTGTGATGAAGCATCTGATACAAAGATATTAGAGATTTATGATGGAATGATTCATACACAAATAATATTTATAGTGGAGGACAATATGTTACTGAGATATAAACTTGAAAACAAGTTCCTTTTAACTTGAGGAGATTAATGCAAAAACTCTTTTAAAAAAAAAATCTATGTTAATTTAATTTTTTTTCTATTTAATTTTTACTATTATGTATTACTATCTTTTTCTAATTTTTATTTTTATTTGAGGGAAATAATTTTGCTCATTTATTTTTTCTATTAAATATTACTATATTTTTCTAATTTTTTTTATATAAAAAGTTATAATAATTTTTTAACAAAAAAATAAAAATAAAATATTTTAATTCTCTTGATTTTAACTGTCTACATCATAAATAAAAATAAAAAGTTGTCGAATTAGGGCTATGTTTGTTTTTGTTCATGTGGTTAAAAAAACAACGTAGAAAATAGGAAAAAACACGGGTGGGTTTAAAGACGGCTAAGCCAGCAAGCAAGACTGGTTTCGGTTATTTTCACTCCGCTTTATTATTTCACTCTTGTTGCCTGCCCTAAAGCTTAACCTCGTGATACTTTCTACAAAATCCCCCCCCCCCCCCTCCCTCCCTCCCTCTCACCACGTACTCTACCCAGCAGTACTATCCACACTCTATTCTCTCTCCTCCTCTCATGGAATCTCACCGGAAAACAAGCAAAAACAGAGACCAGAAACCACCCTTTTCTGTTTAAGAACCGAACATTATTAACTCGTCAATTTTCAAAGAATTCCTAATAAACGTACCGTCAATCAGATGTCATTAATTTTTGACTCTCTTACTGTCATCCTTGTTTCTTTTCTGCTATTACTGAGTCATGGCCGAGTTGACTCTGAGCCTGTACAAGACAAGCAAGCTCTCCTTGCCTTTCTTTCTAAAGTTCCTCACGAGAATCGCCTTCAATGGAACGCTTCTGCCTCCGTATGTACCTGGTTCGGGATCGAGTGCGATGCTAACCAATCTTTCGTGTATTCTCTCCGGCTTCCCGGTGTTGGGCTCATAGGCTCCATTCCGCCAAACACACTTGGCAGGATGAGTCAGCTCCGAGTCTTGAGTCTTCGCTCAAACCGTCTCTCCGGTGAGATCCCCTCAGATTTCTCTAATTTAACCCTCCTCCGGAGCCTGTATCTCCAAAACAATGTGTTTACGGGTGATTTTCCTCCGAGCTTGACTCGATTAACTCGGTTATCTCGTCTTGATCTCTCGTCAAACAACTTCACCGGTTCAATCCCATTTTCTGTCAACAATTTGACCCACTTGACAGGGCTTCTTTTGCAGAACAACCATTTCGCGGGTAGCTTGCCAAGTGTAAACCCGTTAAATTTGACAGATTTTAATGTTTCCAACAACAGTCTAAACGGTTCAATCCCTCAAGTTTTGGCCAAGTTCCCTGCATCCTCTTTTTCTGGGAATTTACAACTTTGTGGTCGCCCATTACCGCCTTGCAACCCATTTTTCCCATCTCCAGCTCCGTCCCCATCAGAAATCCCACCTGGGCCTCCATCATCGCACAAAAAGTCCAGGAAACTTTCCACGGTTGCCATTGTTTTAATCGCAGTGGGCTCTGCTTTAGTTGCTCTGTTATTGTTGCTCTTTTTGATTTTATGTCTCCGGAGGAAACAACGGAGTCGGCCCGCGAAAACCCCAAAGCCAACACCGACGGCACGCTCTGTGGCAGTGGAGGCAGGGACATCATCGTCAAAGGATGATATCACTGGTGGGTCAGCGGAGGCTGAGAGGAACAAGCTGGTGTTTTTCGAAGGAGGGATTTACAGCTTCGATTTGGAGGATTTATTGAGGGCATCTGCGGAGGTATTGGGGAAAGGAAGTGTGGGGACTTCATACAAGGCTGTGTTGGAGGAAGGGACTACTGTGGTGGTGAAGAGGTTGAAGGATGTGGTGGTTACCAAGAGAGATTTCGAGACTCAAATGGAGGTTTTGGGCAAGATTAAGCATGATAATGTGGTTCCATTAAGAGCTTACTATTATTCAAAAGATGAGAAGTTGCTTGTTTCTGATTTCATGCCCGTCGGTAGCTTGTCTGCTCTTCTTCACGGTATGGTTTCTGATTTCTTCATCTCCAGTTTCTTCTTTTCAATTTTTGCCTTTTTTTTTTCCCCTTACTGTTCTTTCACTGTTACTGTGAGTTTTTTTTTCCTTTTTTATTCAAAATCTTGCTTTCAAAATGGATGTGGCTCACTTAATGCTGTCAAGATTTTATTCAATTTGTTTGACTAAATGGGTGGCTGTTTACAGTCGTTGAATTACATTTATTTTCTTTGGATAGTTTATCCAAGGGAACAAATGTAGCAAAGCACAGCATTCCTCCCTCCCTCCCTCCCTCCCTCCCGGGATATTAATTAATTAGTTAATTAATTATAATCAAATCTTTTTATATTATCCATTTAATTACGGGGCAAATTCTTTAGCTGCGGCTTATGAGCAGATGGTTAGTTACATCATCCATGTTCCGGTCGAACCGGTACTCTTTTCCCCAAGAACGAAGGGGTAAAAGGGGAGAGAACAAATAAAATAGAACTGTACCAACATTCTTAGAGTGCGAACCACGCAGGCTGGCGCGCGCGTCATGGTTGTCTTTTTGTCTGCTTTTTTATTTATTATTTCTTCTTTATTCAATGCTACACCAACATTGTCGCCACATTTATGATTTCGCGACACCCATGATTGACAACGGAGCTACCGACCGACATCATTGCGGTTTTTTATTTGGTAGATGCCGAAGCGTCTCATCAGATTCTCCTTCGAAGGAAGGAACTGGAAGTGAGATGGCAAGGCATTTGTAATGATGATAGCTCATTAACGATAGCTTAAGAGAGTATTGTCCTTAAAAGATAGCTAATTATGCAAAAAAACTGGAGTATTAATTGATTTTTCTAAACCTTAAAAATTTCCAACATAGAATTCTTGTACTTTGTATTCATTAAAATCTAGTTTTTTTTTTTTTTTTTTTAGGGAGTCTGGCACGCCTGTTCATGAATTCTCCCAACTTTTCCAGTACTACAGTCACATGGGCTAGTTAGTATAGTAGTAGTCACTTTTGCTTTATTTTTAGTCTTTTTTCCCCTCTGTGGGACTTGGACTTTATCTGTGGCCTTCCATCATTTTAAGTGAAGGGTGCTTTGGACAATCCATGCTCTACCAATATTCCGTGGTCTATTTCTTTGCCCACCGAAAAAGAACCAGCAGATGTCGTGTAACGTCTTGCAATTTGTGTCATTGCTTTTCCATTTTGTCTGTGAACGCCTTTGAAACCGAAACCGCGTTTCCAAAGGGTTGATTTTTTTGGTCTTCAAATAATATTTTTTATATATATGTTTTTGAATTGTTTAGGTTAAAAATGATTTTAAAAAAATAAAAAAATATTATTTTAATGTATTTCCGAGTAAAAATCACACACTTTGCAACACCCTCCTAGGATTCCTGTGAGTGGCATTGTACGTGCATGGTGACAAAGAACAAAGATGATGTTTCTGGCATGTTGACAAGTTTTAGATTAAAATCTTATTTTGGGTCCTAACAAGCGTGTCTTTATTTCAGGTAGTCGAGGGTCAGGCCGCACTCCCCTAGACTGGGATAACCGGATGAGAATAGCAATGAGTACAGCAAGAGGTCTTGCCCACCTCCACATTGCGGGCAAGGTGATTCATGGCAACATCAAATCGTCCAACATTCTACTCCGACCTGACAATGACGCTTGCGTTTCAGATTACGGGCTCAACCCGCTCTTTGGTACCTCTACGCCACCTAGCCGAGTCGCAGGCTATCGCGCCCCAGAAGTGGTAGAAACCCGCAAAGTTACCTTCAAATCCGATGTGTACAGTTTTGGTGTGTTGCTCCTTGAGCTCCTAACAGGCAAAGCACCCAATCAAGCCTCATTAGGCGAAGAAGGTATTGATTTGCCTAGGTGGGTCCAGTCAGTGGTTCGTGAGGAATGGACTGCTGAGGTCTTTGACGTGGAGTTGATGAGGTACCATAACATTGAGGAGGAAATGGTGCAGTTGTTGCAGATAGCGATGGCTTGTGTCTCCACTGTACCTGATCAAAGACCAGCAATGCAAGAGGTTGTAAGGATGATCGAGGATATGAATAGGGGAGAGACGGATGATGGATTACGGCAATCATCTGATGATCCATCTAAAGGATCCGAGAGCCATACTCCTCCACCAGAGTCCAGGACGCCTCCTAGCACTGTCACACCATAGAAATTCTCCGTAAAAGTGTTGAAGAAAATACATGTGCAGAAGGGTCTCGTTTAAGAATGTGCACACTGTGCGTAAGTATCAGCGGTAAAGTGCGCATTTGGTAGGGCGGAGCTACATGTGTTTTCTTTTTTTCATTTTTCTTTTTTAAGGGTTTATTATTTTAATTTTTTTTCTTCATTTGTGACGATTTCCAAAGGTGGCGGTGCGATTTATAGTCTGAATTGTTTTTGGAGGGACGGGGATTTTCATGAACCGATTGGAATTTCACCATGTGATGGATTTAGTTGGGTTTTATTAAATTCTTTCTTCCAAATTTCTTACCAGTACTTGCCCTCAATCCCCCGTCTCCTGATCATGTGGGTTTTTTTTTTTTTTTTTTTTTAATGTACCCCAAGTTCTAGCTGTTACTAGCTAGCAGTAAGTCTTTTTTTTTTAATTATGATTTGCCTGCTTTACGACTGGAAAAAGCACCAATCCAGCTTATAGTTTAAATAATTTATATGCTTCGGCTGATTTGATTATAATTTATGATACGCGTGATTGGTGGCAATGGTTTTAAAATATTAAAAAATTGTTAAAATATTAATTTAATATTTATTCAAAACAAATATATATTTTAAATATATCGAAGTACAGTAAAAAAATAAATAATCCCAAACACCTTCAAAGCATGCAATGGTTTTTATTTTTTTATATTTCCTATATACCCCACATAATATTCTTGGAGTTGCGTAAGCCGAACCCTTTAATTTTATTAAAAAAGGAGCTTCTTTATCTTGCGAAGAGGCTCATGGGTCATGATAATGTTAGGGCTCGGTCCCACCACGTTTGTCTGGAATCAGCAGGTTGGACCATCATGTGTGGGATTGACCAATGATGGATTGATAGATGCCACGTGGAGAGTGATAACATGGGTATTCGTGGAGGGGAATGCGAGCTAGGTGGTGTAAGATTTGTCCGTTTAGGAAGTCAATGATCAAAGGAACCAGGGTGGGGAACAGGCTGGCCGGCTTTTTACTCTTTCTTTCTGACAGTCTCTACTATCACCCGACCTCCATGTGCTATTTTTAGTTTTTATCATATTTTCTTAAAAATGATATCGGTGAGATGATTAAAGAAATTTAATAAAATAATACGGTTTATAAAATTTATGATTAAATTTTTTTAAGAAATAAGCTAAAGGTATGGAGAATTTACTGTTAACTTATTATAACAGTAATCCATGCTACATTTTTTTTTTCACTTTTTCTTTTTTTTTTGCACTTTTTTTCTTCCAACTTTCCCCTCTTTTCTTTTTTTTTTTTCGTTTATATTTTTCAAAATTATCTTTATTGATTTTACTTTTTTTATATTGAGCGGGTTAAAAATTTTGCTTTGTAATTGTTTTTCCTTTAAAATACTGTGGATTGCTACGATGTTTTTTCATATGTTTTTTCTATTTTATTTTTTTATTTTTTAAAATTATATTTGTTGATTTTTTTTAATATTGAGCTGATTGAGAATTTAGTTTTTTAATTTTTTTCTTTAAAACATTGTTGATTGCTACGTGTTTCTCTCGCATGGTTTTTTTTTGTTTTTGTTTTTTTTTTATGATTTTCTCTGAAATTATTTTTTTCAATTTTATTTTTTAATATTGAGCTGGTTAAAAATTATAGTTTCAATATGTGAGGAAGACACTATAACTTTCCTCGCAAATTACTGTGGATTGCTACAATTTTTTTTCCCACATGATTTTTTTTTGTTTTGTTATGTTTTTCCCTAAAATTATCTTTGTCAATTTTATTTTTTAAATATTAAACTGGTTAAGAATTGTAATTACAAGTAAATACAAGTAAGGCTAAATCATGTGGGGAAAACATTGTAACTTTCCTCACAAAACACTATGAATTGAAACAGTTTTTCCTCACATGATTTTTTTTCCAGTTTCTTTTGTATTTTCTTTTTTTGTAATATTTTTTTCTAAAATTATCTTTGTCGATTTTATTTTTTTTAATATTGAGCTGGTTAGAATTTAACTTTGTAATAAAGTTTAATCATGTGGGTCAAGTAATGTAACTTTCCTCACAAAACATTGTGGATTGCTATAGTGTCTCTCCACATGGTTTTTTTTCTTATGATTTTTTTAAAATTGTCTTTATCAATTTTATTTTTTTAATATTGAGCTGGTTGAGAATTATAATTACAAGTCATTACAAATAAGGCTAAATCATGTGGGGAAGCACTGTAGCTTTCATCATAAAACACTGTGAATTGCTACAGTGTTTCCAACATGTTTTTTTCCCTGTTTTTTTTTGTTATTTTTTTTCTAAAATTGTCTTTGTCGATTTTATTTTTTTAATATTGAGCTGATTGAGAATTTAGCTTTGTAATTTTTTTTTCTTTTAAACACTGTGAATAGTTGCAGTGTTTTCCCATATGACTTTTTTATGATTTTTTCTAAAATTATATTTGTCGATTTTTTTTTTAATATTGAGTTGGTTAAGAATTATAATTACAATAAAGCTAAATCATAAGAGGAAAGCATTGTAGTTTTTCTCACAAAACACTATGGATTACTATAATATTTCTCTAAACGGTTTTTTTTTATAATTTTTTCTAAATTTATCTTTATCGATTTTATTGGGGAAAACACTGTAGTTTTCCTCATAAAATATTGTCAATTGCTACAATGTTTTTCCTCATGGGTTTTTTTCCTTCCAAAATTATCTTTGTTGGTTTTTTCTAATATTAAGTTGGTAGAAAATTTAGTTTTGTAATTATTTTTGCTTTTTATTAACAAAAAAGCTAAATCATATGGCGAAAATACTTTATCTTTCCTCACAAAACACTGTGGATTGCTACAAATCATTTTATTCAGTCTCTAAGTTTTTAATCACCAACACAACTTTTTTTTCCGTCATGAAATATTGGCTCCATCATACCTTTAGTTTCTATTACTTATTTAGCGCTGGTTCACAATTATAACATTATCAAGTACATTTGTTTTATAAGCCCGCGGGCATGCCACCTCGTAATTTTTATAACTTATAACTATCTATAACAATGACTTTCAATAAAAAAAAATTAAATGGAAAGGAAAAAAAAAGAAAAAAATAAATTCTAGAGGCATATCAAAGCTTCGATTACAACACCACCAGTATCATAAAAAACATCTCGACAAGATGGATCTAATAACATCCAGAAAGGTCATTAATGGTGACCTGAGTGGATCACACTTGCCGCTAAAGACAAGTGGACCACCTTCCATCTTTGGATGATAAGTGTGCTCCACACGGGTTATCGTTGGTGACTTTTCTTGGTGTCATTAGATTTGTCTCGTCGTGATCTTTATGTTGGTACAAAGAGTGTCATAATCGAAGTTTCGGTGTGTCTCCAAGATCTTTTTTTTTTTTCTTTCTTTCCTTTTCTCTCTACTCTCTCTTTTCTCTTGCCTATTTAATATTTTTTAATGGATATCGCTATTCTGAATAGCAACTAGTTATAAAAGTTGTGTTTTCTAATCGCGACATGTACAAATTATACCATTTCACCAATTCTTTTCTTAACTATGCTATTTTTCTGATATTTTTAATCAATTGTGCTAGTTTTTTTTTTTAAATTCACCTTTATAAGGATTTTCTTTCTTTCTTTGTTTTCCTTTCCTAGTTAAAATATTGTAGTCATCAATAATAACCAAAGCTTTTTTTTTTTTTTTCATTTTCATTCTTAAACTTCTTTTTTAATCACAACCTTTTTATGCATAAATTAATAATTAATTTATTAAAAAAATATTAAAGAAATAAAAAAAATCAATAACATAGTATCAAAATATAAAACAACAAAAAATCTCATGGTCAATTTTAAATTCATTAGAAAAAATTTTGTTTAGTCCATTTACTTTCTTTTTTTTCTTACTATACATCCCTTTAGTTATTGTAATTTTAATTTTGGTCAAAAAGTTTAATTTTTTAAGATTTTAGTTCTTAAGCTTGAGAAGAGAGAGAAAGTTGGTGAATGATCATTTTTAGACAACAAAACTCACAATTTTTAATGTCAATGAGTTCCATTTAATGAAAAAAGTTCGATGGTGGTAGTTTATTTTTTCTTATAAACATACTAGAAAAATTAGATCGAGTTTTGTTTATTTTTTTTTATTTGATTGGTTTTCATTTTTTGAGTGATTTTGGGGTGTTTTTGGAGTTAGTAGGTGTTTTATGAAGGTTTTTTATGGTGATTTTGAGGTGTTTTAGGTGAAACTAGATTATATAGGAAAAAAAACTCCAGCTAATTTTTCAACCACCATATTGGTGACCAAATTATAGGCAGCGGCCTGGTAGGCGACATGTCACTTGCCACTACAAGTGATCTATCTCCCGCTTAATAAAAAAAAATGAGCATTTCGTTTTCTTCTAAGAAAATAAGGCGCGAGGTTGGTCCATCAATGCTTGGTCTCTTTTTCATTCATTTTTATTTTCTTATCCATTTGCATTAATTGTTTCTATTAAGTTAACTTTCTTTTTTAAAATAGTGATTGATTTTTTTTTAATATTTTTTTAGTTGCATGATATTTCGAAGAGATTAGTTTGGTTTGTCCTATAAAAGAATTTAAAATAGCAAGGACAATTTGGTATAAAACATTTGCATGTGCTTCTATTTTTTATTTCTACTATGAAGATTAGCTTCTTGTTTTAATATTTAATTAATTTTAACAACTCCTTTTGATATATTAGTTAATAGTTTTGGAGTGACTATTGTCATTTTTCGCATTATATTTGGTTGATTCGATCCATTAATTTCAAGTACAAATATGATGAAGAATATTATTTCATTTGAGAAATAAAAGAATATATGAGGCATTGTTTACACAAAAAATAAACATTCGCATGTCAATGGTAGAAGAATAGTAATTGTTCATAATGAATAGGGGAAGGAAGCTTAAATCAATCAAGTATAGTGGAATTGATTGCACTGAAATAGTCTTGATAAACTAAAAGGTTTGAAAAAGTAGTTAACTAGATGTCCCGGATTCACGAATGAGTACAAGAGTTTGAACACGTGTATAGAACTATAAAGCTTAATTTTATTTAGAAAAAAAATCCTCAACAAAATAACTAATTAGAAGTCACCAGATTAGCTTAGAATTTGTGTTATAGTGTTATCAATAGAAGAAAAGTTTAAATTACATTAAAATTCAATAAAATTTCCTTATCTAGAACCAATATCTATATATGATTAGAGTTATATATTTAGATAGGATCTGAAATTTGTACCAATATATAAAGGGCTACACAATTACCGTGAAAGATGGTCAACCCTATCCATGCAACTTCATAGGAAGAAACCTATGAAGGATCTATTTGCTCTAACAACTAACACAACTAGATCTGAGAAGCCATGAATGCTACAGTAGTTAAGAAACCTTTGAGGAGAACTTATGCATAAATAATTTGACCAGTCTTCTACTATATTAAGGTAATAAAGGTGGATTATGAAGATTTTAAGGATGAATAAGTTAATAAACCCATTTGTGTGTCCGAACTTAAGGATCTACAACTATTTGGATATATATTTTTAAATAAATCAACTCAAAAAACAACTAATAATCATCCTAAGAAAGCTAGGCCTATAAAAAGACAATTTGCTCAAGAATGCTCATTCAATATCAAATGAGTTAATAAGAAAACCCATTAGATATCAGAAAATTTTGAATAAATGACATATGTACTCTACAAATCTAGGCAATATTACCATTAAATGAAGACCCTTGTTTCAAGGAATATGTAGATGTTAAATTTATATAATTTCAGAGGGAATTGAATTTAAAACTCTATTAAAAGCTTTAAAATAGCAAGATTGTGTTGATTTGTTGATTAAAAATATGTTTTAAGATTATATTTGTGCTTAGCAAGTCAAGGAAGGTGTTTTCATGTATTTTTTTTTTTTAGTTTGAAAACCAAGCCAAAAGTATATTTTGCATGATCATTGACAAACTTCTTTGAAATTTCACGAGTCTCTCTAGAAACCAACGAGACTCATAGGAAGAAGATAATGTTAGATGCCATGTCATCCATATAAGCAACGTGTTGTCAATATTTTTCTCTTAGTTTGTGTCCAGACTAGGCATGCGAGGACTTGATTCCGATTCCACGCTCGTAAGCTCCAATGCTTCATCTAGGCCCAATTTTGATCCTTTCTATTTTTAAAAAATATAATTTCATTATTTTTTGTTTATATTCCATTAGATGAATATTGAAAAAAAGTAAAATTAAGCAAAGAAGATTATAACTATATTTTTTAAATTTATATCAATTAAAAAAAATACTTTATAAACATTTGTTTTTCTAAATTTACATAAGAGAAATCAAAATAATTAATAATTTAATAATTTAGGAGATGAGGAGAAAGTTGCAATTAATAGAATTTTCCTAACCACCACTCCCCATGCTTTCTTATGAAATACACATAAAAAGTAAATTAATTATTAATTTAATAATTTATTTTTAAAATTATGAAAGGAAAAAATATAAATTTGAAAATTTTTGAAAAAAACATCATAACATGTTTGATTTTATAAGGCTGATACTTATCTCCGTTTAAGAATTTAATTAGGCTTTTGTTATTAAAAAGAATGAATAAACAAATAACATGAGATAATTAATTGTAAAATTAACGGTTAATCAATTAAATAAATAACAATCTATCACATAATTATCCGAATAAATAAACACATATTTCATCTCAAGCAACAACACTAAACCACAACTTATATAATCCCTGATTTTTTGTTTTGGAAAAAACCATATGTAGTGGATGAGATGCATAGCCAGCCTATGAGGATTATAACACTGACTCTAACTTTCTATAATATTTCTTTTCCAGCTCCATATAACAGGTCCCTTTTATGGGTTTTTTATTTTTGTATTTTAAAAATATATTTTTAAAAATTTAAAATTTAAAATTTTTTAATTGTTTTTTTAATATTTTCAGATTATTTTAATATATTTATAAATAAAAAATATTTTTAAAAATAATCACTCCTATAACAGCGACCGCCCACTAAAGATAGCACTGAAAATTCAAAGCCTTTTAGTTTCGAAGAAGGAAGAGAAACATGATAGAAAAGGGAAAAAAAGCAAGGGTCTGAGAAAATGACAAGTGAAGCTGAAAAGGCTGAGGATGCTTCCAGCATTGTAAGTCTTATTTATTTATTTATTTAATTATTTATTCTGGAACAAGACCGTTTCAAGCATTTTAAGGGAGCGGCATCCATGAATTATTATGTGGTCGGCTATTAGATAAAGGTCGCTCGCTGCCAACTAACCGCATTCTAAGCCTTCACTTTCCGGGTATTTTCCTTATTGACACAATTTTAAAAAAATATAGATTTTTTTTTAAAAATATAGCAATTAAAAAACATAAAATTTCAAATAAATTATTAATGGACTGACATAAATTTTAAAGGAAAAACTACTAGGAGTATTGTTGTTAAATTCAACCTAAATTAATTGGAGAAATTCATAACTTAAAATTTAATTCATGCTGGATTTTAAGTTGAATTAGAAAAAATATTGATTAAACGAGTATCAAGGTAAATATTTTTGATTATTCTCTAATTAATATTAAAAAAATAGAAATTAAGGAATTGATTAAATCAAGATGGTCAATAAATTATTTATCATTTAATCAAAGGAGATTATAAAACATTTTGTATAGTTTACTTTATTCTATTTCATTGTATGTCTTGTTGTATAGCTATAAAAACTCTACATGAGTTGGATGTAATCAACATAAATCAAATTATGAAATAATATCATTTCTTGCTATTATATTCTAAATCTCGTAATGGTATCAAAGCAAATCATATCTTATTTCAAATATTAGCTTTCACTTTTCTGGCGAGCGATTTTATGCTATTTTTCTGACCATTTTAAAATGTTTTGTTTTCAATTTTTTTTTTATTATTTACCTAATATTTTTTTTATTATTCTTTTTAATGATACATCAACTCATGATTTATTGATTCATCGTGTCATCTTTCTTTAAACATTTATTGTTCAAATAGTTTAAACTCTCACTGCTATTGTTATAAAAACCATCGTTGTGCCTTTTATGTCACTTTGATAAGCGTACGAGGTTGCAATGTCAATAAAAGTTGTGTTAATGTACGCCAAACTCATGAAAAAAAAATTTATTATGAGTTTAAGAGGATGTGTTAAGAAAATAATTAAGATAAATATTCTTGATTATTTTCTAATCGATAAAAAAAAATTAAGGAATTGAATAAATCAAAGCAATCTTAAAATTATTTCTATCTAATTAAAAGAAATGATAAAGCATTTTATATAATTTGCTTTATTCTATTTCGTTATATGATTTTTTGTATAGCTATAAAAACTCTACATGAATTGAATGTAAAATATATAATTAAATTATAAAATAATTACTTTCTCTTTTATTCTAAATTTTTACATGGCCAACTCAATTGATTTAATCAATTTTTTAATGACTTGATCAACTCGATTAAACCTAATTAGGTTAATACTATGAGTTTTTTTTATAAATAAAATAATATTATTTTAATAAAAATATTACCTCAACAAGTTGACTCGATAACCTAATAACCCAACTGTTTATAGTGGACAATCTCTACATCGGTCCAAAACTACAATTCTGAAGGATAACAAATGATGCATTCAATCATTGGATGCCCCAATGCAAACTCGAATTGTTTATTGGACAGGACAATAATTTATTTTCTTTTTCATACATGTTCGCCTGAATATTATTTTTCACCAAAGTTTTAGTTCAACTAATACTTTACCTAGTTATAGTTCACCTAAAGTTTTACCTTTGCATAGATTTGCTTTCCTTGACTTGATCTCGTGCTTTCAACGCATGCATGCACTAGAAAAACATTAAGTGATATTTTATATGTATATTAATTAAGAATAATAACAATTATTCTCTTTAAATTCCCATCCATCATCCACCGTCTAAGTCTCATCACGCATGCAATATTCTACGTTATGGGTTTTGGTTGGTTCTATAATGGTATCCTTTTGGGTGGCCATACTGAGAAAATCATACTGTATGAGAAGAGTGGCACCAAATTAAAGCAAATCTAAATTCTTGAGCACGCTCGTCTACCAAAGAAAAAACACCAAATAGAGTGACCTAAGCAGTTAGCTGGTGCTGACTATTGGAGTTTGAGATCCATGAGTGAAACTCAAGACAAATGTTTCTTGCCTTCAAAGCTCATATTTGTACTTGTTTAGAGAGAAGACTCAAGGAGTTTTGAGTTCTTGTTCTCAGACACGAAGAAATAACCTCGTTTAGAGTTGGATATTGTTATTCACAGGTGGTCCAAATCAATCAATATCACACTAGGCGTTGGATTTGATCTGATTCTCAAGAAATACAAATTAATTTGAAATTAAGGGCTTGGATTCGATTTGATTCTCAAGAAATACATATTAATTTGAAATTAAGGGCTTGGATTCTTGTACTTTTACTTAAGTGAGCGTGTGTATAGACCTTAATTTAGAAACAATTGCAACGTTCAAACACTTTTATTTTAATCCTCTTGTCTAGAAACGGTTTCGGTGTTAGTTGGATCAACCTAAAACATTAAAATTAAAAAAAAAAAAACTAAGAGAACTTAGTGTTCACAAAGAATTCTGAGTGACACACGAAATTCCACTCTCCTCTTTATTTTTATAGTGTTTTCAATATTTTTTTATTCTTAAATTCTTCTTACTTCGGTTATTAATTTTTTTTTTTAATTTCATTCTTGCATTGATTAATGATTGGGATTAATGATTTATTTTGTGCTCTTTTATTTCGGGTTTTTACAGTCTCAAAAAACCATCCTTACATTGATTTGGTTACTGATTTTGCAAAGAGATATTTTGTTTGATTGTTTGCAAATAATTAAAAATGAGGGACCGGAGACTAAAAGTGGGGTGAAATGACAACCCTTTATTTAAAAATAAAATATTTTTTGTTTTTGGTCCTGTATTTCCTTTTTTTTTAAAGTTCGGACATTATGTTTTTTTTTTTTCAATTTCATCCTTTTGCATTGCGTTGATTGGTGATTTGGTTCATATTGCTTTCTTTTAGGTTAGCGCAATCTCAAAAAAATATCTTGACATTGGGTTGATTCTCGATTTTGTAAAAAAAATAATTTAGTTTGGTTGTTTGTGAAAGCTTAAAAATGAGGGGACCAAAATTGATGCAATCCAAGCAACACCAATAGATATGTTAGAGGTTCTAGATGGTCTAGTGACAGGACTTAGGGCTAAGAAGTTCAAAGAGGCTTTCAATGAATTTCTTTAAGACATGAGTTAAGATAAAATTCAAGAAGATATTAAATAATGAAAAACAAGCCTTGATTAATTTAATTCATGTTATGGAAGAGCTTGTTAGTGGAATTCGTACATTACAAAAAAATTAGAATAAGAGGATTCAAATCTACTAGTTTTAATCTTTTGCTATTGTTTTGGTCATAACTAGAGTTATAAAAAGAATTTTAATGCAATTCTAGTGGCAATGGAAATTTTACATCTATAGTTTTTCATTGATATATGACACACCTTCTAATTCATTAATGATACGATCTCGTGATCACGAGGTCACGCAACCCGTAACAAGATTGACAATGAATCTTGAAAAGCTAAAAAATATACGATAGAAGTGTGACACAATAAAAACCTGTCTCGAGACACCAACACTATTGGAATAAGAACCTCTACCATATGAATACCAATTTGTGAACAAGAAGTATAAGGAAGACGCCACGAAGCCAGTTAATATTCAATAAGTCAATTTAGTTCGTTAGAGAATAGAAGAATGCAATAATCTCTCACACAAGCTGAATAAATTTGGTAGAAAAAGTATTATCAATTCTTTATATTTTATCCTTACAAAAAGTATTTATACTATTGAAAATAAAAACCCTAATATTAATGGGCCAAATATTCATCCAATTTAAATAAAGCCCATACTAATTAAAATAAGGTTTAAAAATAAAAATAAATAAAACAATAGTCTAAAATTATTTTTCACCCTTTACAAAGATATGATAGTGAAAATACCTAAGAGAAATAACCGTTGAAGAATCCTTGTTGAACAAAAGCCTGATGCCTTGTAAAAAAAATAAAATTAATTTATGACCAATTAATTCTTCTTGTTTGATTTTTAATCATTGTAAAAATAAGTAAGCTAAAGGAATTAAGGACTTCTTGTAGTGAATGAAATCCATAACTCTTAAGGAAATAATATATTTTATATTTTCGCACTTTGCTAGCAAATTCCTCCTGTAACTTCTGATATGATCCAAAAATAAAAATTTAAACATGTCATTCTCTCTCGTTCGAATGAATTAGCGGGCCTACTATATATCGTTCGAAAGGTACAGATATCTAGTTTCCAACCCAATTGAAATCCTCCTGTAACTTCATATATGATCCAAAAAATAGATAAAGGTCCAGGAATGACGATTTGAACCCTTTTAACCCTAACTTCTTAACTTGACCCATTGAACCCCTCTTGGATTCACTTCATTTTAGGCCGACACTTTTAATGGATCTTTTGATGTTGTAGTCAGGACCATATCAATTAAGACGCAAAAGAACCATGCTTTGATACTATTGAAATCAATTTGAGCAGAATAATAAAGTGTTATTTGGGATATTTGGGTGACAATCAAGTCATTTTTATAATATTTGCTTCTAATTTTTTCCATGTCTTAAAAAACATACATATCTCATATGAACTTGATTGCTACTCGCGAAATTATAATAGTAGTTTTGTTTTTGTATATTGTTTGCTTATTGGGTCATTACATATATTTAGATTGTGCTACTAACCCGTTCTATTTGGTTGTGTTGAATTTCAAAGTTAAAAACCTAATTAAGTGAAACATAAGAGGAGTGAGTGTAAGCACATGAGGAAGCGAGTAAGGAAACATAATTTTCTTTATTACTAACTAGTTTTACAAATTCAAATATGCCGGACAATACAATGGAACAATTAATGAAGAGGCTGAATGTGATTATTAGGAATTTGGAGAAGAGGATGAAGAGGAGGGTAAGACGTGATGCTGAATTTGATGGTTTGTGTAGTCAGGCTGATGGAAGGGAAAACAATGTTAAAAGGTTAAGAAAAGAACTCTGAAATATTCAACAAGAGAAACAACAATGCCTAAAGGATGAAAGATGAAAGATGAAAGGTTATGCAATGTTGTCGGGGAATGTTTTGGCTATAAAATAATTCCAAAAAACTTATATATAAGGCCTATAAAACATCATTATACATATGACAGATTCAAGGATGAATCTTCTTGAAGAAATAGGAAATGATACGATCCATGCAAGGACTGAAGAAAAAAAATTGTAGTTTAGCATAATTGTATTTTCTGTCCAATTTTTTTTTAATAGACATAACTCTCAATTCAACTGTTGGATCTAGTCAAAATTTTATAAGAAGTCTCCTAACATAATTTAATATCTTATTTTTTATTATTTAATTCTTGAACATGAATTAAATTAATCAAGTCTTGTTTTTCATTATTTAATATCCCATTAAAGTTCACCTTAGCCCATATGTCTTAAATAAGTCTATCAAAAGCTTATTTAAACCTCTTAGCTCTAAGTCTTGTCACTAAATCAGCTAAAACCTCTAACAAATCTCTTGGCTTTGCCTAGATCGCATAAAAAATTAAACTCTTGGTATAATGACAACCGTTTTCTTGAAAAAAAAAACTTTGGTATCAACGCCTTACATTTAAGATTCTTTCCAAATTCATTTTTGGTCCTTTTAGTTTGGAAATTATATGCTTTAGTCCAAGATTTCATTTTTTTTCACAATTAATTCCCTGAATTTAAAAGAGGAGAGAGAAAGTCATTGGTTTATGATGAAGTAGAGAGAAAGTTATTTTTTGGTCACGTTTCGACAACAAAAAAGACCGACTTTATTTTCAATAAGTTTTATTTGACGAGGGGAATCCCATTGATGTCTTTTTAACCTCTATCTTGCTTAAGAAAGTAGATCAGGGTTATAAGAGAAAATTCTTTCCTGGTTTGATTTGTATTTTTGGACATTTTTAATTTTGTTTTGGGTTGATTAATTTATTTATGGTGGTTTGAAGAGTGTTTATTAAATAAAAATTATTTTAAAATGTTTTTTTTTTAACTAAACGTACCACATTTTAGTTTTAGCCACTTTGTGGGTGCCAAATTCTAGGTAGTAACGCGTGGCCTACTTCTTGTTTTTTTTAATTTAAAAAAACACAATGGATAAATAACATGTCATCTATTCATTTTAAAAAGAAAAGCAATAATGGCCAAGACATAAGGGTCTAGGCTGACAGACCCACATATCTAACCAATTTATTTTTTAGAAATTTAATTTTTAAAAATTAAAAATTTAAAATCTTAGATTAATTAAGAATTTTTTTTTGGATATTATTGTATTAAATTTTATTTAATTTTTACTTTGTTCTCAAATAATTATTCTTTTTGTACAACCCATCATAATCTTTTTTTGGTAAATTTTATTCGGTTGCTTCAATTCAATTACTGATTTTCATTATTATATAATTAAATCAAGAATGGTTTTAGAAAATCAAACTTATTTAAACTCATTCAAGTCAATGACTCGAATAACATGTTTGACAGGTTGATGCGGATCGAAAACCTTGTTAATATTAAAATAAAAAGGATGTCATCTTATTTTTTTTTAAGTCAAGTCATATTTTTACCAATTTTCAACTCGACTTGGTCATATCAAGTCAACCTCAATATGGTTTAAATTAAAACTTAAGCTAAACAAGAATTTAGATACGAAGGTTTCAAGGATGACCATTTAAACCGTGTTTAATGATATTGTCAAAAAGTTTCTTATGACAATGCATGAGGATTGTATTATTATTATTATTATTATTATTATTATTATTATTATTATTGATGCACATGCATCAAATGTGTTATTTTATTATATTTGAAACTTGTTTTTGGAACAATGAAAGAATATTGTCTAAAAAAATAAATGTTCTAATGAATTTTATATTTTAAAAGGAGCACGATAATAAGATAAAAGTATTTTAGTCAGAGAAGTATCTTTTTATCCTTATTTTAAAACTTTCTGATTTTTTAGGTATGTTTTATATTTGCTTTTGTTTTTTTATTAAATAAATGACATAAAAAAATTAAAGATGTTAATAAAAAAAGACTTTTACTACCATATTATTTTGTTTCTGTAAAAGTAGTGTCATATAATTAAATAAAATAAATAAAAATCTTCTCATAACGCATGATCGGATATCTTTATATGCGTCTATTTCTCAACTTCATGAGTTAGTGTGTAGTTAGAATTAATAAATCTTTTTGAACATTCTTCAATCTATTTTATTAAATGTTTATATTAAATTTTGATTTAATGATTTATATTTTTTTGTTGCTTAAATTTTTCTTGGCCATCTAGTATTAATATGAAATCTTACAACCAAATTATCAAATATAATGAAAAGTCAAATCTTATATGATGTTCTAAATATTGATAATTTTTTAAATAGTAGTTAAGACCAAACTTAAACCAAATAAAATTATGAAACTTTATTAAAAATTAATCTGAAAACAACTTAAAAAAAATTAAAACAGCATCTTCGTAGTCTAATTTATCTTAACTAGTCACGGTCAGCTACGCGATTCATTAATTAGAGAACTAGATTTAGAATTTAATCGCAGCATGGTCTAGCAATTGAATTAAAAATTATCCATTATTATCAAAAAGCTGATTTGACTAGTACAAGCTTCTCCTCAAAAGAAAATACAGATAGGCACGCACTGAGGGTATTGGCCTGACGGTAGAGAGGCTTCTCTCCTCCTGCTGCTTCTGGGTTCGAGTTCTCGTGTGTACGCCTATCATTCCCGCGGTGTTTTATATGTCCACTGGATTTGCAGGGTGTTCAGTGGACCGTGACATTAGTCGTGGTGCGCGCAAGCTGACCCGGACACTCACGTAAATAAAAAAAAAAAAAAATACAGATAGGCAGCCCGCATCAGTCACGAATGATAGAGGATCTGGTGAGGTGCGCCTTGTCTGTGAAGGTTTCATTTTCATACCTGGAATTGGAGAAGTAGAGATTAGACGGCAATAAAGAAACCTGAGGGAAGTAGCAGGTGTGGCAGCAGCTAGCCAAGCTCCTTGGAGGAATTATTCCTCGCGAATATGCTGCGAATGGAGAAAAGTTTAAGCAAATTGGAAGGGAACGAAAAGGTATGCTCCATTACATGTTGAGCCCGGCATAAGACGGGCTGTCTTCCCCTCAAGCAAGCCCTTTGATGGCCTTACAGTGGGCCACATAATTGGCCCATGCATTTGGGCGTATGTTTTTCTTCTTATAATTCTTTTGGGTAATCAAATTTTAAATTTTAACTCAGCTAATATAATCAAATCAAAACTTAATATTAATTTTTTTAAAATAAAAATAATTTTTTTTTCCTGAAAAATGAATGAATAAGTCATAATATTTCGTTGAGTGTTCTTTGCTGCAACCATCGAAAACTTTCACCGAACCTGTAAATCTACCTTAGTGTTTTTCTGTTTAATTGAATGTTCATTGAATTAATCACCCTGTAGTATGAAGATCATGGCCGAAGAGTGTTTTTCTATTTCAAGAAAAAAAAAGAAGTCCTCACTTGACTTTTACACTTTTTTTTTTCGTTTGTTGATGGAAAAAGATCACAACCACAAAATAATTGCTAGTTTGGACATCTGTTTAGAGCTAAGCAAACGGAGCCTGCCCGGCCCAGCTAGAGATTCTCTAAGAGCGTTTCTGTCTCAACAAGGGCATGAATTTAAAACATTAATATAATTTTGTGTTACTTTGAAAAAAAATTCTAGTCATTTTATTAAATCTATAATCTATTTACACACCGAAGGTTCATTCTTGATTTACATAACAAAAGCTAGATATTATTTACATATTCTACTTATTTACAAGGTAAAAATTAGTTATCCTTGACATAACCTTTTAAAAACAATTATATTCTATAGATAAAAAGATGACCTAATTTGCATGCTACTCTATGAGTTGTTATGTTGCATCTAAAATATATTTATTTTAAAATTATAACTAAGTCATAAAATAATGAATTCATTAATTTCCTATATCTAATATATGGTATTTAGAATTGAATACATATTATCCAAGAAATGAAACAACTTAGATGAAGTTTTGCAATTTTTTTTTTTAAAAAGTTATGGCTACGTGTAAGTAATTCATTGATCAAAATTAGTACTTAGTAGGGAATGTGATTTCTTCTTTAATTCTTTCAATGTTTTTGTTCCCAAAATCATGCTAAGATGTTGTAATTCATGTTTTACTAGCACCTAACACAACTTACATTCAAACAATTCATCCCTCTTCTAGTAATAGTCTTGGCCAAAACTTAAAGTATAATTCCTCCTTACTTTTTTTAAATTTGGTATATGTTTCTACTATAATTAAAACCCCTTCTACTACTTACAAGCCTCTCATAACATTTTTTTTATAGTATATTATTTTCCTCCAATTTAAAGTTTGAACCCTAGAATTAGGATTTTAGGGATTTTGTTTTTCAATTATTCCTTATAATTATGAAAATAATGAATAAAAACTAGAGAAAACACCTTGCCAAACAAATTTCAAACTTAATTGAAGATTTTCTTGCAAGTTTCTTTTTAATTTGTCTCTCCTCCTTTATATTTACCCCTAGTTTTTCAAGCTCTATTTCCTTCAAAATGTTAGCATAAGAGTTGTTTTTCTCCACCAAAACTCAATCACAAGCACTCAAAGCTCACAATTTTGTTATTGGAAGGATTTCTCATGGTGTTCTTGAAGAAGATTTAAGAGGGAGTCTCTCTCTCTCTCTGGTTCTTTTGTTTTTCTTCTTTTGCTACCGTTCAGTATAAATAGTAGCATGAATAATGTTTGAGTTAAATGGTATGCTAAATTACCATTCTACCTTTACTTAACTTTCCCCTTTATAGTTTTTCTGTTTTACCCCTACACTGATGTATTTAATTCAGGAACTTTCTAAAATCTAATCGCTATGAAATCTTAACTTAAAATACATCAACTTGTTAGATAATCCCTTGTAAAATTTCAACTTCATCCAACAGTCAGATTAAGAGATATGCTTAATACTGTAAAGCTAGATAGTCGGTTTTTTTTTGGGTCAAAAATCGAGATTTATACCTCATAAATTTGTTTAGATTGTTATGATTCGTAAATAAAATTATCAAAGGTGTTTGGCTAGACTAGTTATAAATATATATTTTTTACAGATAAATATTTTAATTAATTCAAGAAATTCTAACCAGGGTTTACATTCTCCCCTCCTAAATGAAATTTTTGTCTTCAAAATTTGAACTTAATACCTGACTATACAAATAGGTTAGGATATTTATTTTGCAGTTCTGATTCTCTTTCTTAAGTCTCTTCCTTGATTTTTAAGTTTCTCTATAATACTTTTATCATGGGGATATTTTTTTTCTAAGCTCCTTCTCACTCTAGTCTAACAGTTTCAGTGGTCTTACTTTTAAAGTTAAATCTTCCTTAATTTATAAAGGAACATGGGTAACACTTGGGAAGGATCTATTTCTGCTTTTCTTAATAGTGTGACATGGAATACATCATAAATCTTGGCCAATTGTAGGAATAAGACCAATTTATATGCCACTAATCAAATTATCTCCTTAACTTCTAAAGGCCTAAAATATATTGGTGCTAGTTTTTCTTTTATACCAAATCGTAGCATGTGTTTCCAGGGTGCAACTTTCAAAAATACTTTATCACCCACATTAAATTCAAGAGGTCTCCTCCTATTATCTGCATAACTCTTTTATCTATCTTAATTTAACACTATTATATTCTCTCATCTTTTTTTTTTTATCTCATTCCATTTTAGACCACAAATATATTTAATTTAATTTTTTATTTAATTCTAAAACTGATTTTATCTTTATTAGGTCCATTTTTATCTATATATTTTTTTAATCTCCTACCAAACATTTGTAACACTTCATCCCTAACAACACGATCAAGTGGTCACAACCAGTTGTACTAAACCTTAATAAGCCAATAATGGCTTTTTTTGAGAAAATGTCCTTTTATCAAAATTTAAATAATGTTAATTTGAGGACAATCTAGCTTAGAGATTAAGAATATAGCCAACATAACTTGTCCATAGGTTGCCTTTTTGCAAGGCATTCATCCTATACCCTAGACATCTATTGTCGACCAACAAGCAATGAGAATAATTAATAAGGTGGAAGTAGCCCAACATTCAAGAGATATAAGGTTGCATCTAATTCACAGAGAAATAAAAATAGATAATTTCAAACAATTTTCTAGAAAGAAAAACCAATCAATAAGAGAATATATTGTCAAGTTCACTGATTAGTGTGGTTATGTTACTGCTAATCCTTTTGTCAAACCAAGGCTACTGGGTTCATTATTTACCAAAACTCTCTTTCATTTATTCTATACACTATCACATAACTTCAACAATAATTGAAAAGAAATGAAGACTCATTTTCATTAGCATTTTTCTATAGAACATAATCAAAAGTAATGTTAGTTGACCAATTGTCCAAATCTAGAAGAGTTCATATATAGAAAGATATCCCAGCTGAACTAAATATATATTTATTGATGCTATAATCTCATGTTTACTTTGAAATCTACGAAACTAGAAAAAAATAAACAGAAAGAGAAAAGGGGAGAGCTTTCAATTTCAACATCATAGAAGAAAAAAAGAAGAGAAAATCTTAACTTAGTTAGAAAAATCAAGTTAATTTCACATTTAAATTAATTAAGACTTGGAAATCAAATTTCACTGCGAAGACCTAAAGGAAAAGGAATTATGGAGTAGCAACATATCAAATAATGTTTTTACCGAGTTATTGAAAACATTTCCTAATCAGCAGCCATGGAGGAGTCCGAAGAAACTTTATAGGAGATCGGACGGTTCCTAATGCAAACTTGCTATTTATGCATCTCATGATGAAATCTGGTTTGTTATCATTAAGCTTTTTCAGTTACAAAGAAGGGACTGTGCTTAAGGATTTGGTGAAAAAAGACGAGAGAAAAAGTGAAGCAGCTAGGAGAGGACAGGAAGAAAATAAAGGGTTTTATTTTTTTTATTTAATTATGCTAAGTAGTAGGTGGCCATGTGTTCATGGCCGTCATTTAATTTTAGTTGTTTAATTATTTATAATGATCAATTGTTGGTGTATTATTATAGCTATTATAATTATGTTAATTTTAGTTGTTTTTATTATAACAAATGAAAAATGTTTAATCCAAATTATGTATAATTTTATAACATTTCTCGATCTCTTTTAAAAAAATGATATCAATATTTAGATTTTTTATTGATAGAAATTAATTGAATAAAATTTATATCCTAGCTAGAATTAAAATAAAAAAGTATTGAAAATCTCAAAAATATATATTTTTTATTATCCTTATGTATTCAATTTAAATTATTAACTACTTCATAATTTTCAAAGAAACACTCAATTTTATAACTTATTAAGAAAAGAGGATTAGTTGAAAAACAATAAAGGTATATATGATACATAATTCAACTCCTATAATATCATAAATTTTAGAATAACATGAATTATCTTGATATGAGTTAATTTAATATTAGAGATATTTTTCTTGATATTCTTACAATTACATTTTACCAAAAAATATTCAATTTTCATCTTAAATTAAAGCATATGATATGGGATTTTAATTATTTTAAGTAAATATAATTAATAATAAATTTATTTTAAGAAATCATGATTTAAAGTTTTTAGTTAATTTTTTTAATTTTTTTTTTGAACTTGATATCAATATTTTAATTTTTTTTCTTTATCTACAAATGTTGTATGAGAGATCATGTGCATGAGTTATTTTTAATAAGTGGAAAAATATTATTTATTATATTTAAACCTATTAACACATAATCAATCCATATATTTTCAACATAAAACACATTGTGAACCATTTCACTTCGTATATACATATTTCTTTCTAGGAGAAATATATAAAACATGATGATCACGTGTAAAAGCTCCTAATTAATCTAAAAACACACGATTTTCATATTGAATTTAACAGGCTTTTAATATAATTAATCAACAAATTAAATAGCGATTAATTTGTTAAAGTCTCTAAATTTCTTCATTAATCAACAGGTAGACTTAGAAAATAACTACTAAAATACCATTAATTACATATTAATCACCATAAAATTTCTCTCACTAGCTACCCCACCATCTACTCCTCTTCTGCCAAAACCTTCACAACCTTAAGTGGTAGTTTCTTTATTATTATTATAATATTATTATTACCCCACCATCTACTTTAATTATTTTTATTATTATCACTTTTTATAATTTTTGTGGGTAAAAACTTTCCTTTTTATTATTTTTCATAGATAATTATACTTTCTTGGTAATTTAAAAATAAGAAAAAAGAAATTAATCGATGAGTCTATATACAGAAAAACTAATTTTCAACAAAAAGAAATTAATCTTGTTTTGTGAGGATGAGTTAATGACGAGCCAAGGTCAATCTCTTACATGTAAAAGTAAAAAAAGAAAGAAAAGTCTCCCCTCCATTTACCAGTAGTCTTAGCTAGAACATGAAGAAAAAAAGATATAATTCATACTTTGGCTTGACATGTGACAAGAGTTCAACAATGTTGTAGCTTAAAAACAATTTTTTCCTCGAAATTCCAGTCTTCATTAACACTCTTCATGAGTTAGTTCAGAAACTGATCATCTTTTGGTTAGAGGCCGACCGGAATGATTCTAATTCCGTTCTCCACTCATGCTTAAGATGCACTCGATTTCTTGATTTAGGTTAGGTCAACCCAATGAATTGTTTCTCAATTATTATTAATGTCCTCTTCTTTGTAATATATATATATATATATATATATATATATATATATATATATATAATGTGATTATTGAATGAGAGAATAGCCTTCTTAGAATGTATATATTGTTTTTTCTTGTTTGGAAATTTAAGTCTGACGTCGTTTTAACCTCCACAACCATGTATATACAATGGATTTTAACCTAAAATATTTCCCTTTTCTTCTCTGTCTTCAATCATTTGTAGAGATAATTAGCATGATCAGGCATCTAACTATTTGAAAGCCCTAACTAAGAGCTTGCAGTTGTCAATGAAAGACAATAGATAAAGTTGGAGCAATGCCAAAGTTAGGAATCAATATCCTTAATGAATTAGCCAAGGAATTTAGAGGAACAGTCTCATCAACAAATCCAGGTCTGTGATTCTTGCAGAGAAACCTTACATTACGCCCGTAAATGTATCCATCAATGGCTTTCCGTAAAGCTTAAGAATATTTTAGCACAAAAAGAAAAGAAAAGAAGCTTAAGAATATTTAATGCCTATAAGGCAACATATTTAAAGGGCATTTCTATTTCTTCTCTTCCTCTCCTTTTGAACAAAGTTGAGTAGAATTTCGAATTTGGAATTCTCGGTCTTGTTCAATGTCAACTGAACAGATTATTGATAAATAATTGGATTCAGACGAATATAATTTTTTAATTTTTCTATACTTTACTACTTTGCCAACTGTTAGTGTTAATTCGTCCTAGATATTAGACCAAGAACTAGACTTCATGACAGATGCGCGCCTGTGGGCCTCCAAAGGATCTAAAAACATGAAGTATGATAGAGGATGAGATGATATTACCTATTGTTAAAGTCTATATGCTATTTGGTGAATTAATCCTTTTTTTTACTTTCTCTCCAAGATTATTTATGTCATAATTACAAGGAAGATCAAGTCTTCCTCTATGATAGATAATAGGTTTAACCCTAGTTAAAGCTAGCTAGGGTTACGTGCAACTCCATTTTTCTGGCTTTGTTCTTTCAACTATATGTGGGCGTTTTAACCTACATGAATAATGATGATTCAAAGCTGTTATGTGGGCTTCACAAGCCGATATAGATGGTAAGGTTTCATCTTCCACACTATTCCAGATAGCCTAATCTATCAACCATGTCTCAATTCCTATTTACACTAGGAATCTTTTCAGGAATTCCAATCCAATTAGGATTATTGAAACAAATCTTATTCTCGTTACCATTATATTTTTTATCTCAACACATTAAAACAATCTAAAAATATAAAAAATTTACTTAAAACTAAAAATAATTTAATTTTTTAAAAAAACACGACCAAACAACTATCAATATTTCGTAAAGAAAGCTTTCACCTGAAACTATACAAATTTTAGACAAAGCCTGTTATTTTAAAATCAGTTTAGGACCGAACATAAGAATTAATGATATAAACCAAAGAAAAGCATGACATGGTATCTTCTCCCCCCCCCCCCTTTTGCCATCATATAATAAAAAGTTTCACATTTTCAGTGCAAAAAAAAAAAAAAAAAGTAATATAGAATGAAGGAAATTATCATGGATTCCTTGTACCAGTTTTTTAACTTGTTATTTGGCAATAGTTGAAGATCTTGTCCTAACGGGTATACTTGAAGATTCTCTCGTTAGATGTCTTGTACCCTTTTAAGTACGTATATATACTTGCCAACCAAGTTGTGTTAAAATGGGATTACGCATACCTAATTCTCTTTTGATAAAAGATATTCTCTCTTCACTTAGTAGTTTAGTGAAAACTAGCGATGGTATTGTGGGTCAAATTAAAAAAAATATATTAAAAATGAATATGCAGTTCTTGTGAATGTTTTTTGGTTGAAGAAAAATTTTAATTGCAAATTAAAAAAATTAAAAAATTTGATATATATATATATATAAATAAATAAATAAATTGTTATCATAAGTAAAAAACTGAATTGAAAAACTCATAGAAAGATGCCTATTAAAATATGTGATTTGGTGAAGCAAAGAACTCTTATTTTTTTTATTTAATTACACAACAATCAAATTGCTTTTTTTTTTTTGTAAGGAAAGCAATAATTTAAACTCAATTGAGAAAAAATAATTTTCTCATACAATTCCTTCTTTTCTTATTAATATATATTTTTAACCAACATTTATCTTTTTTATCCTGACTTCTTAATTTGATACAAACCAAAATAAATTATAATAAATATAAAAAAAATATGAAGAATTTGAAATAAGGATTAAACAAAGTAGCTCTTTATGTAAAATTCCTTCATCTCATTATGCACTTTCTTTTTTTCTTATTTCTTTTACTATAATATTTGTTTTTCTAGACAACAAATTATCACAATCATAAAAGAAAAATAAAAAGCAATATTTCTATGATTTTTACGTGAATGTATTAAAAATACATAAACAACATACTACTCACTTGTTGTTGTGGGGAAGTTCTTGGAATCTATTTCTTATTTAATTATAAGATAATAAAAATAGATATTTAGAGAAAAAACAACGAATAAAATTTAAGAATTTTATTTTTAAAGAAAATCAAGAAGAGCTGTATAAAAAAGTGTTTGTTGATATTATAAAAAGAATATAGCAAATCGATCACTTTATCTCCTTCCCCACTTTTTGGTTATTCTCTCTCATCTCTCAAACTTAAAGATTAAAGTGTGAACAAAAAGAAGTTTTGGATCAAAATGTAAAAACCTTAACAAACAAGGATAAAAAAAATGAAAAACATAAAAAAATTAGGGACAAAAATATTTTAAAACACGTCTTATGAATAGTGAAATGAGAAAAAGAAGATTTTTTTATTCAATTTCAAATTTGATATCTAAAGTTTCAATTATTTTTAATCAATAAAAAAATAAATTTTATTTTGCCAAATTAAGCATCAACTTAATATTAGAATGTTTTTTTCATTACAAGAACCTCATATCAAAATTATTGAAATAAATTATCAATCTCAATCTCAAATATGCTCAATATAGAATGGTGAAATTGAAAAAAAAAATATGGACATAAATTTCATTTGAAGAAGAAGAATGCTATGTGCAAATCCCTTTCTCTCTTAGTGTATAGTGAAACAAAGAGGCCAATTAGGTTTCTTTTCTTTATAAAGTATATTAGCTATAGGTATGTATTTATATATTTGATAAAGTGATGTTTGACTTCGATATGTTTGGACCTATTATATTGAATTGGATTTTTGAGCAAGTTTATTGTATATAATGATAGTGTTATCGTATTTGATGACTGTTATATTTGATAAAATCTTATAATCTTTTGATTATTGTTTAATCCATAATAAATGAGTACAACAACTTCCATCATCTAAGTATTTTGTTTTTATAATAGTTAAGGCTATTAATGTTAAGCTCTTTATAATAAGTTGGAATATATTTGAAGTGCCTTTTCTATCTAACTTCCATTAAGCAAAGTCAGTGTTAGTTCAAGGGTATTTATTACTTATAATTTTGAAGAATCAAACTATTGATTGGTGGCTTACAACTTCCTTAAGCTTAAGTGGATATAGATACATTATTATTTATAACTTCTTAAAGATGATTAATATGCTTTAAAAGTTGGGCTAAATATAAAACTACATTGATGGGATTATATGCTTTAATATTAGTCTTAAATGGTTATTAAATATGATTGAAGTCTTTTTAGGGACTAATTTAACTCATGAAACCATCTTCTTATACCCGAAAGCCAACATTAAAAAGTTGGCATCGAATTCCCTCAAACACCTTATGTCCACAGTAAAAAAACATGACTTTTAGTATATTACATGGCTATACCAAACATATTTTGTGTGAGCTAAAATCATTCAATGTCTTTTATGCACAAGTTTATGAGAGTTGTACACAACTTTTTCACACACCAAAATTTGAATTACATTGCCTTTACACCAATATTTGAGTTTGAAATAATCTTATCACATTCTTTTACAACTAAAACAAACAAAATTAACATTTCAAACCACTTCATACATCTACTCTTACCTTATAGATGACATTTTTTTTTTTACATCATCTAGCTTGAACTATGTAGTGTACTAGACTTTCCATAATTCAAAAATCTTGACATATTCTCTCTTACTCTAAATGGTTAACTAGCCATTTTTCTTATAAATAGGTCTTTCCTTACACTTTTAAGAAGTTTGTTGCAATTATTAAGCTATTATTTCTATAATCATTCTTTCTACTTTGAACTGACTATTGATTATTTTCTTACACATTGATTGCACTTCCAACCTCATCTAAAATGAGTTAGATTACACTTACTAAAGACTTGATATTTTCATTGTAATTTATTACTATGAGTGTGTTGTTTTCTTTCTATTTTAGTGAAGCATGTTATTAAAGTGTAAGTTGTGTTATAACCACTTAGGCTTTGGTTGTGAGCTTTGGTGTGAGCTCTTGTATGTTTTGGTCTTTATTGGTAAATAAGACCACCTGGGTTTCGATATTTTTTCATGAAAATGGTTGGTTTGGTTTCTATCTTTGTCCATAAAAAAAGATTGGTTGGGTTCGATCTTAAGCTTAGGGTAAAAGGATCAACAATACAGATTTGATTTTTGATTATTTTTTACATAAAAAATAAACATCCAATGTTAACTAGATGTAAATAATTTTTTTTTATGTTTAAATAGGAAAAGAAAGGAAAAAATCAATCATCCATAATATAATCAATTAAGTTTAAAGATTTTTAATCACCGAGAGGACTAGAAACCAGAAGACCAGATGACCAAAATTCATGATCAACCAAAGTAAAGTTATTGACGCTAGGAGTTTGTATTCATATAAATGAATACATGTTTTAATTCTACTTATAATTGGAGTCCTTACTAGTTAAACTGACCAATTGTTTTACGTTTGTTAGGAATTCAGGTTATTATTAGCAAATGAGGAGTTTAGTTTGTATTAGGATTTAATATACCTCATTATTTGATATAGGTTAATTGTATAGGTGTATAATTATATCATTAGATAGAATTCAAATATTATACCAATATAAATAGAGCCATCAACTTTTTTAAAAGATGGCTAGTACCATATAGACGTACTTTGTTTTGCAATTTATTCAATTCAATTTATCCTTTTTTACTTTTAATCCTTATTCTTATTCAACTATTCTTGCTCTTAGATAATGTTGCTTGGGCTATATATACCTCTTTAAATGTTTGAAATCTTTGAACACTTGTATTTTATTTGGTTTTATAAGACTGTTACTTAACTTCACTCAGGATTTAGCTATTGAAGATGAAATCCTCATCTTCATGTATGATCATTCAGACTATAACCAAACTTTTATTATAGAGAATGATGTATCAAAAAATAGTTTTAGATGTCCTAGCTAATTAGAAATGTATGAGTGGTTGGTAATGATGTTTGACAAAAAAATAATAATAATGGTTTTATTTACCAAAAAGCCAATAATTTGATCCTTCATAATATGATCAACCACAAAATAAAGGTCTACATTGATGATATCATGACTAAATCAAAATATAAATCTAATTACTCATATGATTTACGTTCTGCCTTTGAACATGCAAGAGTACAAAAACAACGCAAGGGTGATCATGAAACATAACCTCCACAAAACAAGGAGTTACAATGCCTTATTGAAAAACTTAATTTTCTTATGAGGTTCATATCAAGCATTGGACTGTTATTTGACAAATCAGTTTACGAGGCTACTATATAGAGGTAAAAAAATATAGCTCATCTATAATATTTATATTATCTAACCCAACCCAACTCGTCAAAGTTGGGTAATATGGATATTATAGATGATAATGGATCAAAAAACTGAAGAAATGGATATCATGGGTCGGATGACAGGTTAAGATTTTTTAAACCCTGTCAACCTAACCCAACCTGTATCCCTATACTTTTTTGTCTTTATATTTGAAAGTTTTTTTTATTGAACATTTATTTTTATTTTATTTAGAAATATTTTGACTCCAAAGTTTCTATTAGTGGGCTTTCTATTAGATTTCTATAACATAACAAAAAATAGTTTGTCTCTTTGCTGGAGAGGAGGGGAAGGTAATAAGAATTTAATGGTGGTGAAATGTATAAAAATTAGACCTAACATCAGGGGTGTCATGACACCTGCAGTCAATGTTATATAGGTCCACCTCTAAATATAGACATATGAAATTAACAATATAAACCTAACTCGTGGATATCTGTAATATCCATACTATTTTAACCCATTCCAATATTACTACTAGAAAATCTATGAATACAAACGGAATCACCGAAGAAAAAAATCAGTCAGTATTCTAGGGTGATATTTACCACCGAATTTTTTCCATCACTAACTCCGTTGGTATTTACCAACATAAATATTATGTCGGTATATACCGAGGGAATCCCAATTGGAATAGAAGGAATTAAAAAAAAACCAAACAATACGATAACATGTAAGTCTTTGTAGATGTTGTTACCGGCAGATTTATAGTTGGATTAAAACAAGGAAGTCTGTATAGTGACGTGTCACTTATACCGACAGAATTGTAGACAAATTGACAAACAAAAACATTCCATTGGTAATAGTTAATATATGACTTGACCATTGACCCTCTCATCCTCTATTTCTCCTTCTTCCCATCTACAACTAAACAAGCAGCCCCCCCACATCCCTCCTCATCTGAACACAACTTATTCTTTTTCAACTTTTCTAGTCACAACAACACTCTATTTGATAGCATCTATATTCTGATTGAAATTTTATTGTGGATTTTTCATTTTAAGTAAGTAGATATACCATTTTTTTTTAATTTGAACACAATTTTAAAATGCAATTTTTTTAATTAAAAATGGTTAAAAACATTTTAAAATGCTAATAAAAAATGTATTTTCATTGTTTTTTTAATTGAAAATATTTGTTTAATTTCATGCAGGTACTCGTTCAACCCTAAAAAAAGGATTAAAAACAAGGCACATGTTGAGGCTTCGATATGTGAGGCCTATATTGTTGAGGAGATCTCAATATTTATCTCATACTATTTCGAGCCTCATTTAAGAATAAGAATTAACCGCGTTCCAAGGCATGACGATGATGGTGAAGTGTCTTTGAGTGAGAACTTGTCAATATTCAAGAAAAATATATTAAAGAATATAGGCAGGGTAGAAAGACATATAACAATGATGTTTGTGTTAACGGATCAACTTCTAGTGAGTTTGAAGTTGACTATTATGAGAAATTAGAAGAGGTAATTGAATTGCAATATCATAGCGAGCATAATAGACTGTTTTTATTCAAATACTATTGGTATGACACAACTGACAGAGGAATCAAAGTAGATCCCCATCATGGTTTGGTCGAAATTAACTCAAAAGCTAGACTCTGCAACGTCAATGATGTCTTTATTTTCACCAAGCAATGTCAGCAAATTTATTACACATACACCCTTTTCTTTAGAAAGGATCGTTCAAGAGTTGATTGGTTATCCGTATTGAAAAACAAACTCAGGGGTCGTGTAGAGGTTGTTCAAGATGAGAATGATGACTCAACTATGAGAGATGATGTCTTTCAAGTTAGTGAGTTGGTTGAACCATATCGAGTTGCTCCATCGATTGACTTAGAAGAAAATTTAAATTTTTACATCCTTGATAATATTTTTGTTAATGTTGACGCTGAGGAGTTGAATGTTGTTCTGAGCTCTAGCGGACAAGCACAAGTCGATGAAGATGATGATAGTAATGTTATCAACATAGAAGATTGATATGGAGCTGATGACGAGTCAATTGAAGAAGAATAAGATAATTCTGACTAACTATAATGTAATAGTTATTAATGAAATTCTTAACAAAGAAGTATTTATTATTTATTTTATAATTGTTATGTGAACTTGTGTTATTGTGTTGTGCGTGCAACTTTCAATTTAAGTATTTGCGGGATGAATAGATAGGGAATACAGATACAATTTGGTGTCATTTACGGTGCATCACACTGATAAAAATACTGACGGTTTGTGTTCGTCGGTGTATTACAGAGGTGCAGGGAACTATTCCCCTCTTTCTCGCACTGTTGACTATGCATCACACTGATGGAAATACTGACTATTTGTGTTCCTTGGTGTATTCCAGAAACGAAAGGCACTGTTCCCCTTCTCTTTTTGGTGATGACAATTAAAGTCCACTAAGTGAGTGGCGGGTTCTCAAGGAAATTATCGATGAACTGTGAATTCTAATGCGCTTGTAATTAATGCATTTATGATTGTGTGTACTATTTATAGTTTTACCGACGGAATCACGGACGAACCTTGAAAAATCTAGAGGGTTTTTTAAAAATATAGTGCGAAATAAAAATTTCAAGGTGAATTTACCGAAGAAATCACCGACGGAATAATTAAAAATAATAATATTTAATATTCTAACGGTGATTCCCTCAGTAAAAACATAATATAAAACCCAACGGCGACACGAGTTTATTTTTTTCTCTCATTCTCACAAACTCTCACTCTCTTAATTCTCTCCATTCTCACACTTTCACTTTCACTCTCACTCTCTCAATCCTCTCTTGTCTCAAGTCTTCTCAAAGTCCTCAAGTAGAATTTAGGGTTTTTCTCTCAACACAATTAACAAGTATATATGGTGAATCTTTTGACATATTTTCTTCTTCTTTTTTGGTTTATTAACAATGCATTTTTTTTATCACACGTAGATAAACTCTGAAAGTAAGGACCACTTTAAGGTAAACATTTTTCACTCCTAAGCCTATATTTGCTTTTGTATTATTTTTTTATGTATTGTTTTGTCTATATTGCAATAATGTTTTATTGTTTTGTTGAATTTTAATTGTTATTGTTAAATTTATAGTATAAATGTTAATTGAATATATAGGATTAAATTTCATTTATTTTTATCTATTTTATTGTCTACATTGCAATAATGTTTTTATTGAATTTTAATTGTTATTGTCATATTTGTAGTATAAATGTTAATTGAATATATAGGATTAAATTTAACTACAAAAAATTCTTGTCAATTTAGGAGTAAAAACATTATCACATTGAAAATGAGATGAAATTGAATAATCCAAAATTATTGGTAGAAATAAAATAAAATCAATTGGTTTGTGGCATATATTTTGTATATTTGTAGTATTGAAAATTCTAGGTAGTTTCAAGTATAGGAGAGGTGCTGCCAATTTTGTTTTAAAAAATCAAAATTGATTTTGCAAATATTCATCAAATTTGTGTAGATGCATAGGAAAAAATCAATTACACGTCATGACCACATGATCGCAGCTAGTTCTTCTAGCAGCGATGATGATAATATCTCATTAGGTGTCAACTAAGAAGAGGCATTTGCATTGACTCACGATGCTGCCTCTTCGAGTGCGGTTCCACAACGTAAAAGGCAGTGTTCCTTCACAGCGGGATCCATTCACCCGCAAGTACGAGGCACATTGAAAGGACGAACTTTCAATGTAAGTTTGTTTTGCTTTGAGGTGGTTTGTGTTTAATATTTTATAAAAAACTAATATTTTATTAATTTTATAGATTTTCAGGTTCACAAACATTACGGCCGCCTGAGTAATAACATTAGTGTTTATATCATCGATGGAAATTCCATTGTTTTAATGGAGTCAGGTTTCTAAACATCCTATGAAAACTGCATATCGATGCATGGTTTATAAGATTTAAGCTTAGTGTTAACTTAAAATTTTAACTATATTTTATGTTAATTCCTTTACTTTATTGAAATTATTGATTTATTTTTTATACATTTTTAATGCAATGCTAAATTCGAGTAGGATAGAGAAAATGATAATGTTGTGAGGAGGGTTTGAGAGAATCACGCTGCAACGAGGTAACATAAAAAACAATATGATAATTATTTTTTTAATTTTATACATTAAAATTTAATTTATCATTAACTCATATAGAATACATTTGTATCATGTAAGTTGTGTGATTTTTGGTATGAGATGTAAAACAAATCTAAAAAGTATGCTAGAGAAAACGATCTACTAGGCTGGAATGACGTGGCGGTTTAGAAGGATATCAGGCCACAATACATTCCAGAGAATATATGGGTAGAATATATTTAGCATGTGACGTTCAAGCATTTCACATGATACTCACAATCCTGTGCGGGGAACCAGAGCTGGCAAATTCATGATTCGGTTACCACGTACACCGGTGGCTTTGTTCTGTTCGTTTCACATGCGAAACGGATGGTAAAATACATTTTAATAACATCTATCTTTAATTAATTTGTTGTTATTTATAAATATATTTAACTTGCAATATTTTTTTCTTACAGGTTACGACTCTTGGACGTGAGTCAAGCCCAATGAAGCTCTTTGTAGAGACGCACATGCAAAGTGAAGACTACCAAAAAAAGTTGCAACAGTTCATTGAAATCCGCGCTCATCACTTTGTGGTATGTTCATTCCACCATTTTCTTTTGTAAGTTATTATTTTATTGAATTGAATTTGATGATTTATTATTTATTTCTAGGAGACATATAACAACCAGTTAAGGGAGAGATACAGGGACAATCTTTCGACCCACCTGGATTTCGATCTGGATTTATGGATGGTGGCAGGATCGTCTGATGGAGCCGATAGAAATTGAGTGCATAGACTTTCCAACACCACGACTGAGAACATGTGAATGATTTGTAGTGTCTCAACTGTTGGGAGCTCGTAATTGATATTGAGCACCCAGTCTCAGAAGTTCGCGGCCTTGCAACAACATACGGTCCATCTTACTGAGAAATATGAATGACTCTCTTCGGATTATGAAGAACTTTACCGAATGATCATGAATATGAGATCACAAATGAGTGGTACGTGTGCGCCCTCTTATTGACCATATGGTCCCAGGAACGACTATCCTTCTCCTCCTCAACCCCGCCATTGTTCTAGTTTAATTTTATTTGAACATATAAATTTGTAATGAATATTGTCTTTTATATTAAAATACTTTATTTTTACATACTTGAATTTTATACAATTTTATTTTTTTGTTCAATAATTTTATTTTTTAAAATATATATTTTTAATTATTACAGACGGAGTTACCAACGAACTTTGTCCGTCGGTATATTCCAGAGAGTTGGAAAAACTTTTCTGCATATGCCACTTTAACTGTTACATCACCTACGGAATTATTCCGTCGGTATTTTATAGAGGGTTGAAATAAAATTACTCTAAATGTCATAGCCAATCACCAAAAAAATTATTCCATCAGTATATTCCAGCGGGTAAATTTTTTTTGACGCGTATTTTCCTTCTATAAAACCATTGGTTTTTTTATACCGACAAGGATGAAATTACTAACGGACTATTTTAGTCCGTGAATCGATCCATAGAATTTCGCGACGGAATAGAAGATTAAATATTGATAGAAAATTTCATCGATAAAACTATTAAATATAGTAGTGTATATTCAACATGTTTGAGTCTAAAAAAAACTAATGGGTTGGATTTATAATTTGTAAGATATTAGAAGTTTGGTTGGATATAATTATAGACCCAAAACCGACCCAACTATATTCATGAACACCCCTATTACTACATGCCTCCACAAAATTTATAAAATATTAGAAGTTTTGTTGTATACAATTATTTACAAATGCAATGTCACATGTTTTACCATCGAAATCCCAATCTAGAATCATCAAGTTTCATCATCACACAAACACAATTCTTAATAGATTATACTAGGTATGTGGCTCGAGTTACGCTGAAGGTCAAGTTAAATTTTTGCTAATGTAAAAAAAATGCTTAGGTGATGATATAATTCTTAAAGCATCAAGAAAATATGAACCCGAATCATTTCAATAAACTTGTTAAATTAATAAATAACTATTAAAAAGAACCAACAACAATTAAAAAAAAACTACAATTACTCAAAAAAAAAAAAAAACTCTTACCAATATTATAAAAATATACAATAATAACAATTGGATCCTATTAAAAAAAACTATTTTACCCCATTAACTGATTCATTATTGCAGATCCTTGCAGATATTCCTGAAACAAATTGGCAATCCGCTCCTCCTTTTATTCTTTAGAATCAGTACCCACTGCTTTAAAGCATACAAACTTAAAATCTAATTATGGAACAAATTGTTTCGAACCGTGCCGAAATCCTTACTCGTACTAAAATCCTGAATAGACTCTTGCTAGCCAAGCTATCTCAAACTGGTGAAAACCCTTTGGACCAATTACTACGAGGGATCTGCAGAACGGGGCAGAAATCTGAAATTGATGATAAATCTATAATGCAACTGCTGCTACGTAGGAATCATACATGCTCATGTTCCTTTGTTCCAAAACCCAGCACAAACTTTTGTCAAAGATCGATATTCCTACGGAATTGACAGCTGACTTGCCTCGTTAGGGAACCCAAAAACTCAAGAGAATCTCTGGCCACATGGGAAGAGCAACTGTCATTACATAGTAAGACACTTAACATGTAAATATCCATTTGTCAGATAAAGAAGATTTTCAGCGATGCAAACCGTTTTATTATTGTTTATTAGTTACAAATAAGAAATGATTTATTTTTTAGGAATAAATTTTTTTATTTAACTAAAAAAGAATTTTCCGTGTAAAAAATTCTTTTCCACCAAACATACGGAATCTAAATTTTAAAAAATGCATTTGAATCCCACAAATATTCTAGGATGGGTAGGAAGATGTTGAAAATAAACTAGATTTCTAAATAATTAGTTAAATTGATTGGCTAGTTGGGAACTAGTCGACAAGTTGGAACAGAGCAACCGGTTGAATTAAATAAATTAGTTGACCAGTTCAGAAAACAATCGATTGGTTAAGTCGGCATAATACGTTTCCTGTTCAAATTAGAATTTTCTTTGAGTAGTTTAATTATTTATTTGTCTAGTACTGGAAGCCTATAAAAGTATAAAAATAAGTGTAAATAGAAATACATTTTAGAAAAAAACTTAATAAGATTGTCTTCCTTTCAAATCTTCTTCTTGTTCTCCAGTTTTTGCTTATTGCATTGTTGTCCATAAACTCCTACCATACTATTTTTCTTCCAACAAGTGATGCTTGTGTTTGATTGTTTGACACGACCAATACAAACTTTCCACTTCAATGTCCTCGTTTGACAAAAGACAATTATAAAATTTGATGTATTCATATGAAAACTTGGCTAGGTACCTAAGATGTGTGGGGAACACTTAAAAAGGGTTTTGAGGAGTCTATAGAAGAAGTAACGTTGACTTCAGCTTAAAGAAAGGCCGTGCAAAAGGCACAAATAAAAGGATTAACAAGAAAATATAATTATCCACCGATGTCTGCATGATGTCACTTTTGAGATAGTGGCTAATACAACCATCATCAAGCAAGCATGATAAGTTTTGCAACAATCAAACTAAGGAGCTTGCATTATCAGAAAGGTCCACCTATAAAAGTTATGAGGTGACTTTGAAAAGCTATATATGCTTGAATCAAAGAGTATTTCATATTACTTTGCTATAGTATTGACTATATACAATCAAATGAACATATATGAGGAGAAGATAGAGGAAACGCATGTGGTAGAAAAGATTCTACGCTCGCTGAAAAAGAAGTTCCATTATGTTGTGGTCACGATAAAATAATTGCAAAATATGGACTTTGACTATTTAAGCACTCATAGGAAAACTACAAGCCCATGAATAAATAATCAATAACATTCAAGAAGATGTGGGTACATAAACACTCTTTTCAAAACACCATTCAAAAAAGAAGTAAGATGGTTCTGGATAGACGTAGAGGACGTGGATAAAGCGAGAGGAAACAGAGGAAGAGAAAGCCGAGACAACTTCAACAAGTCAACTGGTCGACCAGTTCAACTAACAGTGGCAATTCGAAACCTACGTTTGAGAAAATAAAAGTTAAATGTTACAATTACGAGAAGATGGGTCATTATGCCAGGGATTGCTGGAATTCAACCAGAATAGTTGAAGAGAATGCTAATCTTGTTGTAGAAGAGAAGAAAAAAACCACCTTGTTTCTAGTCCATAGTGAACAAATACAAGCCATAGAAAATATGTGGTAAAAATCCACTAACAAGCACTAATAAGTCTTTGACATATAAAAAAAAACATTAAGAGACTTAAAAAAAAAGGCAACTAAAATGAAAAAAAATCCATAACTCAAAGTTGGCCCAATAAAGAATAAGCTCACTCTAAACCTTTGTGTCTAGACATATCGATAATAAAAGGTGCCTAATTTGGACCCAAGATGTCCCTTCCCTAGATGGTTGAAATTACTACGAGGGGTACATGGGCCTTTATAGTATACAATTAGCTATTATGATGATATCTTACCTGCCTATTATTATAAAGAACACATGGTGCCTCCATCTTTTTCCATCTTATACAAAAAGAACAATCCAGATGACAGTTGTACTAAAGGCAATGTCTTCTCCTAACACCTATAAACAAATCTCGGGTTATCATAGATGAACCTACCACAAATAGAGGTCAGGAATGATCCATAAGCCTTTAATAATCAGGTTAACAAAATCACATTCCTTAAGTATAAATAATAGAAAATGTATCACCTATGATATCTACTATCAACTCACACATTATAAAAAATCATTATCTACTGGATCTTATATATCAAATTATTTGGGCTAACTTAAGCATTAAAGAGCTCCCTAGCATAAATAAGGCTTATTTTACATGTTGTACTTTGATTGTCATTCTCAATTTTATAACTTAGGCTTGTGGCCTAATATCAAACCCATCACACCAGCCAACCTAAAAGAAAGAAGATCTTGTTACATTGATTTCTCCAAATCACATTAATCCATCAATATAAATTGAATAGGTCATTAGATCATTGTCTTGTGTTGCAGGTTGAATGAAATTGTTTTTTTAACGTAAAAAAGACATTGTTAATGTGTTTTTTAGTAGAAAAACATAAATCGTATATAGGTTAGCCTAATATGACCTAATCAACTTGGTAAGTCCAAAAACAACTTAATAAAAACATAGTTTGACTAAAACAATTCAAGGACGACATCTTTTTTTAAATATTGAGATGATATTGTATTGACCAAAGTAAACATGTCAAATCTATAACTCTGATCATAAGACTGTGATAACCTCATAAAAAACATATTAAAATAAATTATAAAGTCTAATTTTCAATTAAGCTAATATTGAAAGATGAAACTAAAAAAACAATCAATTAAAAAAGAACCAAAAAACAATTAGGGTTAACCTACCAAACCCACGACCTGATTTATGAGACCGAGATAATCCTATAAAAAGAAACTAAATATAAATTATAAAATTCAATTCCTAATGAATCCAATGTTGAAGAATGAAATTGGATAAAAAATCAATTATAAAAAAGAACACAAAAAATGACCTAAGACAACTTGAGTTAACATACTGAACCCAAAACCTAGGTAAGGATCCCAAGATAACCTCATATAAAAAAAATCAAAACAAATCACGAAGCCAATTCCAAATTAACCTAGTGGTAAATGATAAAATTTTAAAAAATTCAATTAAGAAAAAGAACTAAGAAAATCGAGTCCCATGACTTTGGTCGTAAGAGATAACCCTATATAAAGAAAATCAAAATAAATTATAAAGCTCAATCCTCAGTAAATCTAATATTAAAGTATAAAATTGAAAACAAATACAAAATAAAAAAATAAAAAAGTACTATTATAGTGAAAAGTGAATTCACTGTTTTTTAAGTTTTATTAATTAGATAATTTGTCCATGTTATATTACAGGTATGTAAAAAAACATTTGAATGTAAATATTGAATGTCCAAAACTCTTTGACAAATTCATTAAACCGAAGTAAGATCAATTTTGAAATCTCTAGACCCGTCTCCTTTTTTAAAGCAGGTTTTAAATTAAATCTTATTCAAGTTGCCTCAACATGACCCCTAACATCTTGATGAGTCTAAAGAAAACTTAGAAGACTAATAAAGACATGGTTTTAATTTAAAATAAATTCAAGATTACATCTTTTTTAAAAGATATTAAGACAGGACATACTGGATCGTCCCTAGTTTTAAGGCTTAATTTGGGTCACAAACTCCACTGAGTTTGATAATTGTTCTTCTTATTATTTTATTTAATTATATGATAACAAAAATAAAAACTTGCAAAATTGAGTATCAATTCAATTTTGGTATGTTTGTTTGAGATTGTGATAACTTCGTAAAAAGTAAACCAAAAACAAATTATAAATGTCAATTTCCAATCAACCTAAGTTAACTCGCCATACACACAATCCAAGTCATGGACTCCACTAAATTTAATAATTTTATTTTTCTAAAACTATTTTTTATTTAATTATATGAAAACAAAAATAGACGCTAGTAAAATAGAGTGTCAATCAAATGTTGGGGTTTCTGTTTGAGACCGCAATAACCCCATAGAAAAAAATAAAACAAATTACGAAGACCAATTCAAAATCAATCAAATGTCAAATGATGAAATTAAGATAAAAAAACCAATAAAAAAATTCGATAAAAACCCAACGTTGAATGATGAAATTTAAAAAAAAATAAAAAAATAGTAAATGCTTGCAAACTTGGGTGGCCCAGCGTCCCTATGTCTTTACAATAAATCTCAGGCATGTGACACCTAGGCCTTTTAATTTCTTTTCTTGTTTATGGGATAGACAATCTATCGTTTGTTATTTGTTTTTTTTAAAAAAAGATGCATCATTTGCTTGCCTAGAATCTAGCCGCCACTATGGTGGCAAAAAATCAAGAGGGGTTGTTTTTGTTCTTTCTAAAAACCCTTATCTTAACTCATTTCCAGCTAAAAACGCATAATAAACACTTAAAATCTCAAAAAATAAATTTAGCAATCTAAAAAACTACAAAACTATTCTAAAAATACAAAATCAAATCAATGAATATTTTCTCTTCAACCCCAATCTATTTTTCCATGTATGATAAAGGTTTAAACATACCTTAATGAGACTCTCCTCATTGAATGAAATTTATTGACATCAAGGTTGTTAGAGAATAATATAAATCATATTTTAGGGCCTCACCTAACAGCTTAAACTTTTGGGTTGAGATGGTTATTTGACATGATATCAGAGCCTTGATGATCAAGCGGCCACGATCACCATCCCCATTTATTTGATAAAAATTAAGCACAAGGTAATGTGAGTCTGTGCAAGTTTCAAACCCAAAGGGCTTTCACTTGAGGGGGTGTGTTAGAGAATAATATAAATCATATCTTGAGGTCTCACCTAACAGCTTAAGCTTTTGGGTTGATATAATTATTTGACAAAGGTCGATCTTTTTAGTCGTCAGAATATAGTAAACTGGTGATTTTCTCTCTCTATTGTCGTTATTTTTGTAATTTTTTCTCTCCTCTCTTAGAAGGAATTAAAAAAATAAAGAAAATGAACTTTTGAACCAAAACTATAATTTCATTAACTATATGTACTGAAAAAGAAGATATAAGATAAGTGGAAGAAAAATTAAATTTTATTGAAAAATTAAATCAAGAGGCTTAACAAATTGGTTATCAAATTAGTTATAGAAGGTTGCAATTAAAGAAAAACAAAAGTTAAAATTACTATGAGTTCCTATAATCCAAAAATATAAAAATCTAAAACAAAAGTTAATAAAAATCTAGATTTTTATTAGTATAATTTGTAATTCTCACAGTGGAGCTACCATGGTGTCGATTTTGGACAGCTTTAATCTAAAAATGAAAAATAAGAAGGGGACGGAATATTCCCTAGTTATTTTAATTTTTGGCAGCGGACAAAAGGGATATTCACAAGGACGATATGGAGGAATATCACGACACGTGTCCCGAGGAGAATCTCATAATGCAGAGCGAGAGAGGGATAGGGAGAAAATCTGCACAAAAGGCGAGGGTTGGAGTCTTGTACGAGAAGACTGGTTTTAGAAAGCGACCAACCATCATTATTTCTCTCTCTCCCTCTGCCGATTAAGGGAATTCGATGCAGTTCTCTCTCACACCGCTGGAGGCTGAGGAGAGATTATTTTGACCTTTATCTTTCATGGAAAAGGCATCTCTTTCTAGTGACTCCATGCCCATCTTTTCCTTTCTGCTCTGATATTCGGGTCGGGTCGGGTCACCTGGCAACCTGAATCGTAACCCTTCATGTCAGACGAGTCTAGATTGATGCCACTACCACCAATTACATTGAATAATATTATCCATCCTCAATATATATATATATATATATAAAACACGAAGAAAGATTGAACTTAAACAGTCTCTGTTTTTTGTTTTTTCTGTATTTACAGTCATGAAAATCATAGAACAATTTACTAAGAAAACGGAAGAATACATTTTGAAGACTCGTAATATTCGAACCCGGATCCAGCTAGTGTTAAGGAATTGTTGGTAACCCCACAAAAACTATTCTATAATTAATGAGAATCTTCTTAGCCTCCTACCCACTTCATTAAAGTTAGGTACAGCTGAAGAAGATTCCCAGCTCCTCTTAGGGCTCCTTTATTATTCTTTTGGGTTGGATTTTCCCTTTAAGCTTTGTGGGTTGTGTTCCCTTCCCTTAATTTAGAGTCGTAGAATTTGGAACTAAGATATTCCTTCCTTATAGGAAAATATTATATTCTTTTTATGTTGAATGAATTTTTCATTTTGGATTACATATTCTCTTCTTTCTTCTCTGCTGAGTGCACTCAAATTTAGAGCAATTATGCAACTTTTGAAACCAAAAGGAAAGTTGCATGCATGGTGTGGATCGATACTGATCAGCTTAGCCATAGATAGAATTATGCACCCCATTTGAACATATCCTCTTGCTCCTTCCAAAAGCCCCGTTTGTAAGTGCGGTGTCATGCACTAAAAAAGCATAAAATCAAAGCTCTTAACACGGTTAACCACACTAACATATATAGAACCACCCACTTCGGTGAGGATGCTGTCAAGTACTCCTTGCCATACACGTGGCTGACATCTACCAACTTGTTGGTGCTTAGGAGGTTTCACCAGACATGATCAAGATGATCCTAACCATCGAATCAATCCCATCCATTCCTTTTGAACTTGTTGTGCATGCACTACTGCTACACATGACTTTAAAAGACCCATTTGGCGTTATTTACTGAAAGTAACTTGGAAGAGCGGAGAATGGATCCTACTGAAGGATGTTCCAAGCCACCAGACGATTGCCACGTGGGAGATATCTAAAAAATCTTTCAATCCCACCCATTAATTAAGCTTATTAAACCAGATGATAGAATACTTCACATAGGAAACTTTTGAAGACTACCCAGCAGCAGTATTGATGATGATCAGGTGTTTTGATTTTAAAAGTAGGAGAAGAATCTTAGTCCTCATACACAGTCTCTCAAATTCAAAACGAAATAGAAAAATGGAAAAAGGAAAAAAAAATAAGAAAAGGAAAGAGATAAAGAAAAAGGAGGATAACAGTAAGAAGAAGAATCATCTTTTATAATGGCGATTTGAATTCGTACAAAGACCTGCTTGCTAGTTATATGCCAATTAAAGGTTTCAAAAACCAGGGTCTAATCACATGACCCCTCTACTGTCAGACTCCTGATTCCTTCTTCCGTTTCAGAAAGCCTCAGCCACCTCTCTCGTATTTTTAGCTTTTTCTAACTTTGCTCTTTGCAAGAAGTTACCATTGCTCTTTAGCCCCCCCTGCTAGCTTTTTCTTTTCTCTCCGAACCCTACTTTATTCCCTCTTGAACTCAACCCTAAAAAGAAGACGATCCTCCTTGTGCTCACAAACAACAGCCTCTCCCTTTATCTCTCTCTCTCTCTCTCTCTCTCTCTCTCTCTCTCTCCAACCCACTTGAAAACTCAGAACCTAGAAAGCAAGAGTCCGAACACCCGCCCTCTTTTGCTGTTTGTGTTCCTGCATATGCTATTCCTATTGTAGCATGAACGTTAACAACAACCCAAGGCTTGTTGAGTAGAGAGAGTTTCCTTGCTGTGCGAGAAAAGACAGATTAGTAACTATGGCATCTCCATCAGAACTCAGCCTGGATTGCAAGCCCCACAGCTATTCTATGCTATTGAAATCTTTTGGAGAACAGAATGACCAGACCCAAAAGCTTGAAGAGTTTCTCTCTCTCCTTGAAGAAGAAAGGCTAAAGATAGATGTTTTCAAACGCGAGCTACCCCTTTGCATGCAACTTCTAACCAATGGTATATATATATATAACATCGCCTGGATTTATTTTCTTGAAAGCTTTTGATGCTTTTTTCATAACTACTGATCTGAAACTATGGATTCAAGATTATATATATACGTGCACACAGAAGATTAATTGGATAGATATTCATGTCATCATATGGAAGCATTTTAATTCAAGTCTTTTTTTTTTTTATCCATTTTATTTTATATAAATTTGAGTTAGCTTTCTATGTTTGTTACTTTATTTCTTGAGTTCGTCCCTTTGAACATATTTTTGACATATTTAATTTGTTAAAAGAATGTAACACCTCATAGTTTAGAAGATTGTAATTCATCAATGACTATATCTAATTTCCATCTTTCAACTCAGCTGTGGAGACGTCGAGGCAGCAACTACAAGCCTATAGAGCAAATCAAGTGCCCACACCAGTTCTTGAAGAATTCATTCCTCTCAAAACACCAACATCTGAAGCCCTAGAGAAGACAACAAACATTTCTGATAAGGCAAACTGGATGACAACAGCACAACTTTGGAGCCAAGACAGCAATGAATCCAAACCACAGACCACATTGACATCCCCAAAACAAACTGATATAGGATTCAATGTTAGTTCCAAGCTGGCCTTAGATACCAAACAAAGAAATGGAGGAGCTTTCCTTCCATTCTCAAAAGAAAGAAACTTGTGTCCAAGCCCAACCCTAGCTCTTTCTTCTACTGATAAACACATGGAATTCGATCATAAAAAATGCTCAGAAGCTGAGAATGGATTTTCTTGTCCAAAAAGAGAAAGTTCTGGTAATAAGATTGGCAATGGTGGGGTTGTGATTGAGCAAGCAAAAGGAGCTGTTAATAATTCTTCATCTGATGGCCAAGCAACAAACACTGCAACTGCGTCTACTACATCTACCACCCAGACTCATAGAAAAGCAAGGAGATGTTGGTCGCCTGACTTACACCGCAGATTTGTCAATGCTCTACATATGCTTGGTGGTTCTCAAGGTAATCAAAATCTTAACTGTGATAGTCAAGTTTATCATCATGGTGTTACCGATCTTTATCATTGCATAATTATATATATCATTGGTGGGTGACATGTTATTGTCTCTGGTATTTTCCTGATTTCTTTTCTTGTACTGATGCATGAAAACAGTGGCCACCCCAAAACAAATCAGGGAACTCATGAAGGTTGACGGTTTGACCAATGATGAAGTTAAAAGCCATCTGCAGGTATTTATTTGTACTCGTCTCTCTCTCTCTGGTAGTCTTTCCTCTTATGATTTGTGAGGCTCTGGCAGCATGCATGAAAGAGGCTTTGTACAATTTCTTTTGACCTGACATAACATAGTCTGCACTCAATGCATACTTTGAATATATTAATGTTAATAGTACACTGGAGATGACAATGATATAATTCTATTTGTCCTTTTTTACTTCGTGACACAGAAATATAGGCTTCATACAAGGCGACCCAGTCCAAGCCCACAAGCAGCAGGAGCCCCACCACCACAACTTGTGGTCCTGGGTGGCATATGGGTCCCCCCTGAGTACGCCACGGCAGCGGCAGCAGCTCATAGTGGGGGGCCCACCCTCTATGGCGCCCACCAAGCTTCCCATGCACCGCCACCTCACTTCTGTGCTGCACCACCTGTGTCCCAAGACTTCTACACTGCAGCTGCGACACCTCCACCACCACTTCACCACCACACCCTCTACCACCAACTCCACTTGTACAAGCCCACTTCACAGGCCCATAGCTCCCCGGAGTCGGATGTCAGGGGCACTAGGGACAGGTCTGAGAGCATTGAAGATGGCAAGTCAGAAAGCAGCAGCTGGAAGGGCGAGAGTGGTGAAAATGATGGTGGAGAGAGAAGAGGGCTGGCGGCTCTGAGAGAAGATTGTGAAGAGAGCAATGGGAGTGAGATCACTCTCAAGTTTTAGACCTCTCCGGTGTGTAGGGTTAGAGTTAGGGTTAGGGTTAGGGTTTTAGCTTTATTTGCACATGACGTCGATCTAACTTGCTATATGCTACTTAGTAGCATGTAGCATGCTATGTTTCATTCTATTCCATATTTGTCAAATATCTTGAGAGCTAATGTAAAAAAGGGCATGACGAGAAAAGAGAGTGTTTGTTGCTTTTCCTTCTATATTATCATAACAATAATATATATGATCCTATTAATCAGAAAGGAAAAGCTTTGGAGATTGGATTGTTTTAGCTTTTCATTTCCTAGTGATTAGCTGATAATTGAGAGTTGTGAATGAACAGTGATCACAACATCTCATGTGGCATGCAGGATCTATCAAAATCAAGTATGAAATCTTTTATAAAGCGACAGGAATTCCTTATAAAATGGTATGAAATCTTGGGAAAATAAAAAGTGATAGGAGGGAGTGTCTTTACTCTTTACCAACAGGTTAAAAAGGGAGAGGAGGGAGTGTCTTGACTCTTAATTTACCATACAGAGATATATAGAAGCGTCTTTACCATCCGAACAAAGTAACTCTGAGTTGTTTAATTTTACTTGTGATATATATTATCCTGGACGTTTCTAATAATATCATGGGTGAACAGAACACTGGTTTCTTTCAGAACACCAGACAGGTCAGATTGTCGAAAATGGCAGAGCTAGACTCGAACTTCTTTCAGAAACTTCTTGTTCTTATTTTGGCATTTCTAAACTTTCTTCATCTTCAATGTCACAACATGTATTAAGCTCCTTTTCTTTTCATTTTTTTTGAAAAATGACAAGTTTCCAAGGAAGTTGTAGAAGAATAATATAATTTAAAAAAGTTTTGAAAAAATAACATACTTTAAAAGAAAATTATTATTTTTAATTGTGTTTTTATTATAATTGTGATTCAAAATCATGATTGTAATAAAAATCATGATTTAAAATCACAGGTTTGATAATTTAATTAGAAATTCATTGTTGGTGCCTATGGTTACCATTTGATGCCTTGTCTTTTCCCAACAAATCTTATACCAAGCTGGGCTTGTTCGATAAAAGACCATTTTATTAATTTCCCTGCATGTGTTTATTCAAGTAATCACATGTTGAACTAATTTAAATTAAAATAATCGGTTAGCTCTGATGATATGAATTAATAATATTACTTTGATAATATCATAATAATGGTGATTATCAAGTTGGGTTTGGAAGGAAGTTGTGTTTTAATGTACTCAAATTAAGCTCATCTAATTTCAATAAGATATAAATTTCGCTCCGAGTCGCTCGTGTTCATGATAAATGGACTCGCTCGTTCATGATAAATTGATATATAAAATGTAAACTTAACTCGTTTAAATTTCTAAAAATTATAACATGTTTACACTCTCTAGAATTTGATACATATAATTAATTAGTTCATTAATGAACCAACAAAAGAATAAGTTTAAATTCTCTTTTTATTTATAACATTGCGCAGAGTAATCCTTGCAATAAAAGAAATGGATACATAATAAATGGAAAAACTTATTAGTTTCTTGTTAATATATATATATATATATATATATATATATATATATATATATATATGTGTGTGTGTGTGTGCGTGCGCGCGAGAAACCAAACCAAAGTTTAAGATTTAAACAAAAAGAAAAATATAATTTTGTTGAAAAAATTTACAACCCTTTAAATAAATTTGAAACCAACCTTGCAAAGAAAATTTAAGTCCATTTGAAAAATAAAAATAAACTCTAAAATTAAATAGAAAAATAAAATAATTGAGAAAAACATCATCTTGTAAGCCTAATTTGAAGGTCTTCTGGATATCGACTAGTTATAGCGAATAGACCTAACATAGGACTAGGCTTGTAGAATCTCTTGAAAATTTTAAAATTGATCTAACAATCAAATTAATAAATAATTATGCTAGATTTGTTTTTCACACATATCGTTTGTATAACCAGGCCTCTTCTTGTGCTTATACATGTCCATATGGTGTGTGTGTGTGTGTGTGTGTGTGTGTGGCTCTTGACAAGATCCAAATACAATAGATCCATAACTGATTGATCAAAACCTCATGTATTAGTCTCTATAAGTTGAAGATAACTCATCCTCGAGTTCTAGTCATTCACTAGACAAATTGATAAATATTGCACATTAAAAGCATTAATGGTCTTCAAATGTCTTAGAAGATGAAGTCAATATTCATTATCATTGATCTTTTACAGCATTTTACAGGATTAATATTCACCTCTCAAAGCTTGCTATACTCCGCTTAAGAAATCTATCATAAATAAGCACTACCCATAGCAAGTCATCAACCTTAAAAGTGAGCCTTTTATGATTATTATCTACGTGGGCCTTGTATTTGGTATTACTGTCAAAAATTGTTTGCTTAACCGCATTTTATCATACCTTCAGCTTAAACACCCATATGTACAATATGAGAAATATGTGTTAACCCAAGCACACCTAATTAATGAATTCTGTCCATAAACAATTTCAAAAAGACTCAATTGAGTAGTGAAGTTTCTTTACCTGTTATAAGCAAACTCCACTTGTGATATGGCTAAATCATATTACTTTGGCTTGTTTCCTGTTAAGCTCCTTAATAAATTATATAAGTTAGAATTCACCATTTATGTTTGTCTATTTGTTTAAATATGGTGAGCATTGCTAAAATTAAACTAATTTCCTAACTTACCCCCCCATTCCCACAAATTCTTTTAGAAGTTTCTCATTAACTTGGAATCCTAGTTAGAGTTAATGGACCTAGAAATCTCATGTAAACAAACCACCTCCTTGAAATAGATATAGACAATCTAGAAAGCATTCATGGTTTTCCTACAAAGAATAAAGTGGACCATCTTAAAGAACTTGTCTATCACCTCAAGGATTGAATTCATATCCCATTGGTTACAAAGCATATTAACATCCAACTAAGAAGTGTACTAACATCCAACTAAGAAGCATTAGGTACAAGCAAGGGAGTGTACAATTCATCATTGGTTAAATAATCTTTGGATCACTGATAGGTACACCTCTTCTCGAATCTTGATACTTCGCCCAACAATTTAGGTCAATAGTAGTTAAATAAAATCAATGCTAATATTTTATCACATCCAAAGTGAACCTCACAATGCATCTTATAAATGTTGTGTTAACGTAAAGAATAGTTAATAATATACAATTACACACCATGAAATAAAAAAATCATCCACAAGTACAGAGTCACCTTACTTACCTTTGTTAGCCAAAAGGTTTGTAATTACCTATGGATTATTTATTTTGAGAATAACAATATATTATTTTATTTAATATGTATGTCAAAGTATTATTGTTATAGGAATTATTCTACATCAAATTGAAGTTATGGACTTCTTGTAGTTAAAATTAACTTAAAGATTCTCAAGCTCATACCTTTATGTAAGTAAGTCTTTATAGAATTTAATTTGGCATCACAAAAATGATTTTCATCCTGAAATATTTTATTGCTAAGTTTTCATCCAAAAATATGTTAAGTGCACAAAATATCACATAGTGAAATATACCTTATGAAAATTATTTCATCATATATTTTGGTATTTTCACTTAAATGAAGAGCATAAACTTTATTGTGTGTTTTTGCACTACAAAATATTTTAATTTCCACTTGTAAGCTAAAACTCTTTTCATATGGGTTTTTATACCTTTTATTTATTATTATCTAAGGTGGAAAATTTTTAATTTTGAGAGAAGAGTGCTTAATACTTAAGTTGTCTAGTAACAACTCGTTTTCTCTTAAAAAAATGTGTTATAGTTGTTTCTTCTAGAGAGAAAGAAAACTTGGAAGAGAAAAAAATTACTTATCTTTTTTCCTCTAATTAGTAACCGTTAGTTTGTATTTTTTACTATAAATTCATTCATTGATAAAAGATAAAAACTCTCTTACACTCTTGCACCTTACAAGCTTAAAATTGAATTCATGTAAGAACTTTCTCAACAATTTAACTCTTCAATCTTACATCTTGATGATTTGATATTTCTCATTATAAAATGCTTTGACTATTTTCTTGTATTCTTTTGAAAAAAATTGGATTTTATTACATCAAAATTACTCTTTCACCTTTGTGAATAAGATTACATTTCTATAAAAACTTGAGTTTAATCTTTATAATCTTCTTTTAGGTAAGGTGTGATTATTCTCTTGTGAGAGATAAACCATTTGTAAAAGTGTAAGTGGAACATGAAACCATTTGATTAATTAAGAGGTTGTAAGCTAAAGAGAGATTTTAGTCTTTTCCTTGAAAAAGATTATGTGTGAGTTTTTCAATCTTGATCCTTGAAAAATATTTGGTATAAGATTTTTTAATATTGAACCCATAAAAAGATTAGGTGATAGGTTTGATCCTTAGCTCGTAAAAGGATTGAGTATAATCTTGAACCCTGAAAAAAATTGGGATATGTTTTATCCTTAGCTTGTAAGAGGATTAGGTTTAATATTGAGCTTGAAAAAAATTATATAATTAGTTTGGTCTCACCTGCTGAAAAAACCATGTGTGATAATGAATACTTAATTGGGTTTGGTCTCTCTCTCTCTCTTCCTTTATCTCTTTAATTGTGCTCATTGATATTACTTGTTGGGTTTCGACATACTTAAAGAAATTAAAATTAATTTTTAAAGTGTTATAATTTTCAGTAAAGCCCTGATTCATCCCTCCCTTCTCTTATAGGCTTTTTACATCTTTCAACCTTCATTAGCCAAGTCAATATAAATCTATCTCAAACATGGATCTCTTAAGTACAACTCTGGAAAACTATTAAATCCCAACACTTGAGTATGCATAGTGCTAAAGAGAACAACTCGTCTACTTAGTTCATTAGCTATTTTATTAAGGCTACCAAATTGGTGCCTTAAGAAAAAGATGAACTCTTGGAAAAAAGATACCCAATTGGTATGTCAGTAACTCAATTTATATTGCCTATTGATGTACATTCACATCTCGTTATCAATAATGAGTATAAACTCTTTCTAGACTAGGTAGCGTCCTTAATGTTTTAATGTTTAAATAATAGCATAAAACTCCAAATCATAATTAGAGTGATTCTTCATAGAGCTCGAGAATTTTTCATTAAAAAAACATCATAATACGTTCATATTGAGTAAGGAATCATTTATTACCTAAACTATAGACATGAAAATTAACCTCAAATAACTTATCAAAATCAATGAGGTTAATATAAAAGCTTCAATCATTTTCCACTTGAATAACTAGAAGTTACTATGCAATGAAGACACTAAAGTTGTGGATGAACTATTTATAAAAAGACTTCAGACCATGTAAACTCTTAACATGATGAATTTTTTTATAGTGGACCCTTGCTTGATTCAACTTTAATAACTACCCCCTCTTATATAGGCACTAAAGTGATACACTTCCTTTTTTATACTGAGGGTGTATATGTTGCATTGTCCATTATACACTATATTGTTATTATATTATCAAGGCTTGCCTAATAATATATGACATGCATCCATAGATACTACATCAAAACAAACATTATCATAATATATTTCTACCTAAGAAAAATGTAATATAAAATTATTTGTCCTTGATTACCTCATTGTATAACTTTAACTATATAAATTTATAGGGTTTAAGGTGGTTATCTATTTTGAGATATAATTTTTTTACCATCTCTGTCAATACTATATTCTCACAACTGTCATTATCAATCATCAAGTTGCATACCTTATTTTTAATTATTCATGTTAAATAAAAGATGTTAGTGTATAACCAATCTTCACTTGAATCATTTTAGATGTTAGTTAACTTTTTTAGATGACTAAGATAACATTATCATCTTTATACAGAAACTCATAATTTGAATCATTAAAAACAAAATATTGCATGAATTGTATCAAGCTTTTTTATTAATAGATTATTGCCTAAGTGACTCTTTAGTTCATGACACTCAATGGAATGATGTTCTCTCTACACCTATAAAACTAAACTTTAGAACCATAACCAAACCCTAACTTGTGGTCTAGTAGTGAGTAGGTTTAAGTTGAGTGGTTGTCCTCTAATCATTGACATGCACTCACTTAATCTTCTTATCACATAGCATACTTTATTGGCTGCCCTAAATTGTTGTTTTTTCATATTTAGATCTATTTAATATGCTTCTAAAACCATCTATAATAAATATAAACAAATCATTTCTTTTATGGATTATCATAATCCACTCAAACAACGAGTCACTAGCTTATAGAAATCATTAGTGCACTCATAATAAATATTGTTCCTTGTCTCAATGCATGGATTCTTTTATACAGGGTGTATGTGTAGTTAAAATGAAGGAAATGTTCCTTCATCTTCTTCTTAATCTTTTTCTAGTCACTAATCCTTGGTTTACCACTTATTTTGGGACTTTCTTGTACTAAATAATTCTCTCTACTTCATGTAACAAATCAATAAATTCTTCTACTTATAGGGCACTTATAAACTCTGGTAATATGAACCCAAACCCTTAGTCTTTATGACATATTCATCATGATCAAATATATATATTTTCTTCTTTGCTCACACCTCTAAAATGGATTCTCAAGAATGGCTATGGATCTATAATCACTCTCTGTACAATTTTCAAGTCTCTTTTTTCTATTTGATGGGTTAGTTTTACAACCTATCTCTATAAGTCTAATTTGAAGGCCTTCCTAACCTCATCTAGTTATACCAAGCAATTCAACGATCAGATCAAAATTTATGTTTATTTTTGTTAGACATGTTTTTAGGTTTGAACCTATTTATCTGGTCCAAAAACATAGCTAATTAGACTTTGCATATGGTCTAAATATAATAAATTCATATTTGATTGATCAAAACCTCCTATATTAGTAAACTATCTTTGGACCAAGGAGATCTCTTACCTTGCTAAATTTTTTGAAACTTTGCTTATGCCATGGATATTTTGTCACAAGAAAATATTTTTACCTTAATTCACTTTACTCTAAAAAATAGTAATGTAATGAAAAATTATTTCATAGGTTTAGCTAATTAATTCCATGCTTATTTTTCTAAAAAAAAAGATTTCTCCCTCAAAACAAAATGATTTGTTTCCTTCTTATTCATGACACAACTTAAAATGATACTATTAAGATCTTTTATGTTTTTAGTTTACTTTAAAAAAAATTGTTTTATAGTTAGCTGTACTCTAATTTATTTTATTTTATTTAAAAAATCCTAATGAAAAATTAGGAAAGTGTGTTTATAAATTACAAATTATCCATAATTGAAAATTTATAGCTTTGTTTGGCGGACAATTTGAGGAAATGAATATGAGATATTGAATGATTTTTTTTTAATGTGTAGAATTTGGACAATTTGTGGTTTTTTTTTAAGAACCGAGAAAAAATAAAATATATGTTTTGAAAAAAATAATTTTTATTTCAATTAATAAAAACATTTTCTATAGTAACTGCAAGAATGAATAAATTTTTCCTAGTTTTGATTCAGTGAAAAATTTACTAATAGTTCTAAAATGTTTTTGGGACCACAAATGTTGATCACATATTTGAGACTGGTTTTAAGTCACCTAGTTTTTTTCATGATAAGTTTGTTATTACAGCAAATTTTGCAAATCATTTGCAAAAGTATTTTGCGATCAAATTAGTCATGTTCTAGACCCAATTTTCGATCCCAAATTCAATATTTTCTTGTAATGTATGCTTCAATCCCTTACTAATTTTCTTGTGCAACACTTAGAATGTGTTAGTATTGATTTATGATATTATGTTTTAGTTATTATATTATGTTGTGCTATGATAGGTTATAAGTTGAAAGTAGTGCTTAGGAATTAGCTAACATGGTTTAAGAAAATTACACTCTTGCTTTAGAAAATAGCGGGCTCCATTATAAATTATTTTGCTTTGGGTTTAAAGCAAAGGGAATTGGTATAGAATTGCAATAGGATCATCAAATCAGGATAGATGTACTCAAATTTAAGTTAACCAAAATAAGAAACACACATAGAAACTTAGACAAAGCTTATATTTTTATTTTAATCAATAATATTACATTGAATCGACTATCTTTCTAGTGTGTTTATTTATAGAAAATCAAATAAAATACAATTTATAACAAAACTAGAAAGCTAAAATAATTAATTTTAATAAATTTATTATCTAGATTCACATAATTCAGCTTGTTGTCAAATAGTTGTCCGAAGATGAAAGTCCAAAAGGTCTGGATTCAAAAAAAGGAATTCATATTCTAAAATCTATGTAGCATTAAAATGGCATAGATAGCCATCACAAAAAGATGCAAGGTTGTCATCATGCAACACAAACCCAATCTAATCCTTAGATTGTGATGCAACGATGTTTTAGAAACTTGATTACTTGCAAAAACACTAACAAGAAAAAGTAGGAGCGTCAAAAGTGCCTTAGTAAATATGCATTAAAATAAAGTTTATGCAAAATAAAAGAAAATCAATGCCCAAGTATAGATTTTCTTCAAATTGTTTTTAGAAAACCTTTCAAAATGAATACAATCATGAAAAAAGCAACCTTAATGAATTTTTTTTTCTTTTAATGATTCATGTTAACATCATGTTTATAATTTTCATCATTTAATGTTATATTTCACCTAATCTTAGCATATAAATGACAGATGTGCAACTTAACAAAACATTTAGTAGGTGCAAAAGTGTGAATATCATATGGAAGAGTAGGTAAGTGAGGAGAATAACCATGAATAATGTTTTTTAAAAAAAGCTTTGACCAATTCAATGATTAACAAAGATATTACAAATGAATTCTATAATAGGTAAAAATAAATCCAAGTTACCATATTTCTTTCTAATAAGACATCTAAGCCAATCACAAAACTTTGATTAACTATCCCAATTTGTTTGTTAATTTGTGGATGAAAAGTAGAAGATAATTTCAACATATTTATAAAAAATTCTATAATATTTTAAAAAAACAATTAATAATTGAAACATCCCTATCATATACAAGAGAAAAAAGGAAAACCATACGATTTAACTTCTTTGAAAATCAATTTTGAAAAATAAAATATTATTAAAAATAAAATATATCATTTTAGAAAACCTATCAATCACAACCAAAATAAAGTCATACTGAACTATTCTAGGCAAATCAAGAACAAAATGCATACTAATAAAGTCATACTGAACTATTCTAGGCAAATCAAGAACAAAATGCATACTCATATCTTTCTAATGACTATGTAGAATAAGAAAAGAAGTATACAAACTGGAGTTTTGCTTCTTTGCCTTTGTTAACTGACAAGTATGACAATGAGAAATAATTCTAAACATGAAGATTATCTATATACATGGATTATTTATACACTAAGATATGTTTTTAAGAGATCACTTCTTAAAGAATAAAAAATTCAAAACTTAAAAGCTCTATTAAAATAATCATCGCAATAATAAAATTAGCATATTATTGAAAATTATCATTACTAACTTCTTGAGAAATAGATAATAATTTAAACAAATCAAGTAGTCATCTTTCATTCTCTCAAAAATCATAATTTCAACACTAATGACATAAAAAAAATATAAAGTACACAACTAAGAGCATAAATATCTTTTTTTTATACCAGAAAAATGTTTTGAGAATTTAAATGTCATGATGTTTAGTGATAAGAAAACAACATAAATTCCTATAAAAAATAAATAATACCACTACTACTGAAGAGACTAAACTACAACATCAAGTTCTTTATTATAAATTGAATATTATATTTAAACTCATTGCATTTTTCTTTAAATAATGTTATATGATGTTATTCTTAACCCAAAGCGCCATCATTAATCATAAGAAGTATCACAAGCAACCCCAAAAACTTTATTAAAATAAAAATGATGTGACACGCGCTCTTTAGCTATCCTTAACTTAATTTCCTCAAAAGCTTTCTTAGTTACATGTGTCCATTTAAACCCTTCCTTTTTTTAAGTAATTCGTTATAGGAATTATAACAATGTTGAATTTTAATAAATATCCTATAGAAAGTAGTTAATTCATGAAAAAATAGGCATCTCACTAATAGTCTTAGATATAAACCACTCCTTAATAACTCTAACTTTCTAAGGATAAGTTGAATTTTTTTATTAAAAAAAAACCTATAAAGCCTAAAAACACACTTGAGGTTGCATAAAATATATTTTTAAAAAAACTAGAAAACAACTTATCTTTCCTAAGAATAAAGAAAAATTGTAAAAATGAGATTCAAACACTCCTCCTTAGACTTATTGTAAATCAAAATAAACTACAAGAAACTTGCCAATAAAATTTTACAAAATATGAGTCATATTTGCATAAAATTTCTTGACATACTAGATAAATCAAAAGGCACAATTTACCATTCATACAATCCATCTTGAGTTTTAAATGTATTTTGCTACTCATCACCAGCCTTGTACAAATTTGATGATATTGATTATGTAAATCAATTTTCATAAATCAAGTTGAACTTGTTAAATAATACAGCATATTTTTACTCTAAGAATAGAAAATTCATACTTCATAGTGATCTTATTAATAATTTTATTTTCCACACATATTCTTCAGAAATTATCCCTTTCTTTTGTTAAAATTATAGGAACAACATATAGATTAAGGATATGTATAATTAGTAATTTTGTCAAAACATCTTTCATTTGCTTATTCATTTTTCTATGCTTCTATAGTTCATACTATAATGGGGAAGATTGGGTAAATAAGATCCAATAGATCAAATAACGTGTTGAATTTTCCTTATAAGAGCTTATGATGCGATCTTATTACACCAAATGATATATTATAAATTCTAGTTAGGTCAATCGCAAGATCAAGGGTAAAAAATCTCAAAAATGTATTCAATGGGCTTATTCAGAATATTTGGGTCAAGATGTTGTAAATAATAAAAACTATTTCAAAAGGTTTTTATCCCACGTTGGAAAAATAAGTCATTTATCTAGTGTTTATATAGTGAACTTTGATATGATATAGTAACCAACAAGGAAAGGATAATGGGCTCGCGCGCATTAGGTTGAGTCGAGCAAGAGGAAAACCTCTGATTCCCCCCTCTCCGTGCGCGAGACAACGCCTATACTTTCTGAATCTTTTGTCTATTGAAACCATAATTTTTTAAATACTTGGAATTAATTTTCTAACAGCCACAAAATCCTAACAACTTTTTTATTTTATAAATTTTTTAATAGCTACAACTCTTTAATTCCCAAACAACTCTTTTATTTTTTTTAACTTTTGTAACAACTCTTTAATTTTCTAATTTATTTTTTGCTAACTGTTACATGTTAGCAACCTATATATACCATGCACTCTTGCAGCAAAATGGTAAAAAAAAAAAACATAGTATTATTTTTCTGTGTTTGCAAGGCTTGCTGGTATTTGTTTTCGATCTTGGTTTGACTGTTTCTATAACCTTCATTTTAGAGGAAGAAATGTTTCTATAGCCTTTATTTTCTTCTTAGTCTTTGGGTTATTATTACTTATTTGGGTCAATTGTAAGTGGGCTTCATATAAGTCCACCTAAGAGGGGTCCATTAGGGTTTATTTAAGTCTATAGTTAGTATAAATAAAGGCATAACCAGACATGTAAGTTAGACAATTCAGATTAATAAAACTTCTTATTTGTCGCACTTGTTGTGTGTTGGTGGGATAATCTCCCTTCCTTGGTTCTTCAAAGAACTGAAAATGACTTATCAAAGAACAACTGGCTTCGCGGTGTCATCCTTATACTTTTCATTTGTGAATCAATATTCGTTAGGTAGGGGTTTTTCGTTTCCAATAGTGTTGGTGCCTTGGTACAAGTTATCTTTGTGTCACACTCCTATCAAACTTGATTTACTTGGCTTTTCTGGAATTGGTATCTTTACGTGTGGGTTGTGTGACCACGTGATCACGAGGTTCGCATCACAAATGGTGTTAAAACAACCATAGTATTATTTTTCTGTGTTTGCAAGGCTTGCTGGTATTTTTTTTTATCTTGGTTTGATTGTTTCTATAACCTTTATTTTAGAGGAACTTGTTGAATCCTGAAGGATAGTCTTGTATTGAGGAAATATATTTAAGGATACTGTATGTACACACCTCATGTTATATTTTGTTTCTATTTTTCATTGTATTTTCTCACAACACAAGATAGATTTCAATTCAACATCAATAAGTGAAAATAAGACCTTAGTTAATTTAATTCATGCACTAGAGGGGCTTGATCCTTCTACTTCATTGGCTAATTAATTTCAACAGTTAAAGACTTCTTCTTCCTAGTGCATAGTTTTACTTTAACAAGCATAATTAATTATTCAACCGATGGATCAAGTTGAAACTTACTAGACATTTCTAGAGGTCTTTTTCTATATTGGGTTAAAAATTTAGAGCAATCGGATATCAAGAAGGTCTTGTGATAAGGTCCAAAAGTGAGAATTGTATTAGTTTCCTAATTGATTTAGGATTCTTTTTCCTATTTTATTTAGAAATCTTTTATTATTTTTTTAACATTGTTTATGATATTTTTACTTTTTATAAATATGGTTATTTAGCTTGTATTTATTTTTTCTTTAGGGATGCCTCTTTGATTTCAACAATTATTATTGTGTGTGAGGCTTTGCTCAATCTTTTTGGTTCTTCATTTACCTACTCTAACTTATTAAGGAATTAACCAAACTCCATGGCATCTTCTATACTTCTTGTTCTCGTCTCTTTATAGACGATGTGTGAGGGTTCGATTACTTATATATATATATATATATATATATATATATATATATATATATATATATATATATATATTCTACTAACTTGATTTTCAACATGTTAAACATTTAAGGACCGTTTTGGTTGTTTTGAGAAAAAAAATATTTTCTAATATGAAAATGTGTGATTTTTACATGGAAAATATTGTATTTCTTGGATATGTTATTAGTTTAAATGGTATTGAGATGGATGAGAAAAAGGTTAGGGCTATCCAATAACAGTCTATACCTAAGTCAATCACTAACGTAAGAAGTTTTCATGGTTTGACTAGTTTTTATAGAGATTTGTTAAGGATTTTAGTACTCTACTCACACCTTTAATTGAGATAGTTGGGTACCTAAGAGCATTGTGCCTGGCGTGATATTAAATTTCATAACTAATTTTGGAAGGTTTTTTGGGGGGAATTAGAAACAAAATTGTTATTTTCTACCACTTGTCATCCACAAGCAGATAGCCAAACTGAAATAGTTAATAGAACTTTACTATATTGTTAAGAACTATCATTCAAAATAATTTGAAAAATTAGGAAGATTTTATGTCATTTATCGAATTTGTTTATAATAGGAGTATGCATTTTACTACTAATTATTCTCTTTTAGAAATTGTCTATGGCTTTAATCCCTTGACTCCTTTGAATTTTTTTACTTTACCTATTAATGAAAAGGTTAGTTTTAATGTCAATAGAAAAGCAAATGTAGTAAAGACTCTCCATGAGAATGTGAAGCGACAAATACAAAAAAAAAATGAGCAATATGCATTCATAAAAGGTGAAAGAGGATTATTTTTAACCAAGTGATTGGATTTGTGTGCATATATGTGAAGAGAGAGATTTTCTCAATAAATAAGATCTAAGTTGATGTCGAAAAGAGATGGACCATTTCAGATCCTTGAAAACATTAATGATAATGCCTATAAAATAGATCTATTAGGTGAGTACGGTGATAGTGCTACTTTTAATATTTTTTATCTCTATTTGTTTGATGTAGGTGATGATTTGAGGTTTAGTCCTTTTGATGAGAGAGAGAACAATGCAATCCAAACTACACCAAAGGATTCATTAGAAGTTCTAGTTGGGTCAATTACAAGATCAAGGTTAAAGAAACTCAAAGATACATTCAATAAGCTTATTCAGAATATTTAAGTTAAAAAAGATTTGAAGAAGGCAAAATCAAAAAGTAAAGATCAGACCTTATTCAATTTAATTCATACATAAAAGGGGCCTGATCTATCTACTTCATGGGTTAATTAATTTCAGCAGTTAGAGATTTATTTTTCTTAATGCATAATTTCATTCAAACAAGCATGATTTGTTATCTTACTGTTGAATTGGGCTTAAATTTACCACACACTTCTAGAAGTCTTTTATATATTAGGTTAAACTTTCAGAGCAATCGAATATCAGAAAGGTCTTGTGATAAGGCCTAGAAGCTATTGTGCGGGAATTGTATTAGTTTCTTAGTTGATTTATGATTCTTTTTACTATTTTATTTATAACTCTTTTATTATTTTATCAACATTGTTTAGGATTTTTTACCTATTATAAATAGAGTTATTTAGCTCATATTTAGGTTTTTTTTATAGACCTTGATTTCAGCTTGTGTGAAAGTGATTTTGCTCATACTTTTTGGCTCTTCATTAAATTACTCTGATTTATTGAAGAATTAATCAAGTTTTATGACATCATCTATACTTCTTGTTCATATCTCTTTATAAGCATTGAGTGGGGGTTTGTTACTTATAATCTTGGTACCTTGGTACAGGTTATCATTGTATCAAGCTCAACTCCAAACCTAATCTTAGTTTTCTTGAGAAGAGTATATTTAACTATGGGTTTCTAGATCTTTATATCTATGGGGTTCGCACCAGCTTACTTATTTCTTTAAAACCATCATCATCTCTTGAAAATTATACATGATTTAAACTTAGTTCTCACATTTATTAATATCGCTATCATCAAATCATGCTCTAAAACTAAGTTTCTCTTTGGATAGTTAGTTGTTATAAGACCTTCAATACAATAATGTTGGCAAAGTCTAGAAAATTACTAACATGTGAACCACTAGCTACCCACTAGAGAAATCATTAAAAAAGATATTGCTTCGAGTTTTAGAAAGAAAAAAACAATTTTACCTGGCATTGTTATTTATATAGATAGATTAAGAGAAGGATTTAGATCGATGGAATTATATTGATTGGGTCATTCTTTGAGGAGAAAATGTCATATTTTACATTTATAACTCAATAGCTTTATGAAAAGCATCCTCCATTATCTCTAGAGAATTAAAAAAAAAAGTATTTTATTTATATTTATCTTAAAATTGACCCTACATGTTGATTGTCTAAAATATAACATTTATTTAATGAATTGACTCTTATCGTGACTAAGTTTCTCTTTGGATAGTTAACTGATATAAGACTTTTTTTACAAAAATGATGGAAATGTCTATAAAACTACTAAAATGTGAACCACTAGACTAACCACTAAAGAAGTCATTAAAAGATATTGCTTCAATTCTTAGAGGAAAAAAAATTACCTAACATTGTTATCTATATAGGAAGATTAAGAGTCAGATTTAAATCAATGGAATTCTATTGAGAGGGTCATTCTTTAAGAAGAAAATGTCATATCTTACATTTCTAACTCAACAACTTTATGACAAGCATCATTATCTCTGGAGAACTAAAAGAGTTATTTTCTTTTTATTTATCTTAAAATTAACCTTAAGTGTTGATTATTTAAAATATAACATTTATTTAATGGATAACCTATATCGTAATGTTGACCAGTTAGATAATTCTAGATCAATTATCTTATCTATTCTTCATTTCTTTTTTCTAATGAATAGAAATTATAATTATAAATTGAATCGATAATAGCTTCACAAATCAAAAGGAATGTAAGTAACCTTACATGACTTTTATGGATTAGAGAGAAAATATGAATAAAAAATCTAGAAAAAAAAACAATAAAGAAGTAAAGATAAAAGCTATAAATAAAAGCAAGGAAAAGTAAATGCAAAAAATAAAGAATAAGTTGCATATAGAAAGGTAAATTCTAGAAAGAGGTTATGTACATGGGGCTTGCCATTGTTTCTAGTAAATTAATGGCCTTTTATATTGTTATGGAGATTAAATCCCTCAAGAACTATAATTCCTAAACCTATATGAACTCTTTGCAATAGATAAATAGTTTATATAATGAATTCTAATACAATCTAAATTCTTAATTGTGTGTATCTCCTTCTTAGCATTCATATGAACCCTAAATAATTTGTACTTCTTGTTAATTTAGTCTTGTTCTGAATAAGACTTAGTCATCTTAATCACGCAAACCCTTATCTTTGTGATCAATTGTCTTTTCATGGTCAATCACATCTTTTATATCTTCTAATTGATCATAACTTCTAACTCTTTTGATTGATCGTTTTCTATCTTTTTTAATGGATTTGGGTTCTTTTTCAACTTGGTTTATTTCACTATTGACAATAAATTTTAGCCTTTATTTTCCTATTTAATAGTGAACAACTATAACTTTTATTTATATGGCACATGGGTTGTTAGTCGAATAGATGACACTTTATGTGTGATAATGCTCCAATATGGCTAGGTTTTATGATTATATTTGCATTACAAACATATGATATCTAGGATATGGTTGGAAACTCCCATACATCCTCATTTAAGCATTTTTTATTGACAGATATCATGGTACTTGTTTTCTAGGTATTTGTGTGAGAGATCAATTTTGTCTCAGCTCATTCTCATTTTGAATTTGATTAAGCTAATCAACCATGGCCTGTATGATCCCATTGACTACCACATTGTTATTTTGATAAGTCAGGTTCATTGAGTTTTCCATCTCCCAATGGATGGATCTTAAATCAACATTAGACAAATTCATTTATTAATAAAAGGATGATCCTTTTTAAGGAGCCATTAGTAGTTGACTAAGGCCCTTTTTATTTACCGGAAATTAATTTTATTTTGGAAAGTGATTTTTATAAAAAGTGAATTCCTGCAAAGTGAATTATTTTTCAATGTTCGGTAGTGTCATGAAAAATAAGTTGAAAAATACTTTTCAATGTTTAGCTAAGTAATGAAAAATGAACTGGAAAATAACTTCTTTTTTTCCAAGTTTATTAAAAGAATGAAGATCATATCTGACAAATAAAAAAATTGAAAGAGCATGGAATTGAAATAAAATAAATAACAATCAAAAGAATGGGAACCAAATCTGATAGATAAGAAATTTCAATTAAGAAAAGGATAAAAGAAAAACAAATAACAATCAAAAGAATGAGAATCAAAGTTGGTATAAAAATCAAATTAAATCAAATTCTAAGGGATAAAAATGAAAAACAAATCAAAACAAAATATATAGCAATCAAAAGATTGATAACCAAACTTAATATAATTAACAAATAACAAGATATTTTTTTAATGTTTCACAGTTTCTAGAAAGTGTTTTAAGCCCAAAATAAAACCAAAACACTTTCTTGAAAACTAAGTTAAATTTTTCTTTAACTGTAAAGTGTTTTTTATTGACCACCTTTTCTAAAGGTAAACAAACACTAAAAAATTTAGAAAGTGATTTCCTAGATACCACTTTCCATGAAACAAATAGGACCTAAATTTTGTTCATGGTGATTGTTACCACCTAACTACACCATCAATCCTTATAAAAAAAAGATATGCATGAGGTTGTGCTAAAGGTATAAAAACACCATTATGTCCTCCAGAAGTTGGTGAAGACAACAACATTAGGAATGTGACATGGGGCACTTTTTATATTATTTTTGGCATAATAATGTTTATTTTATTTCTTTCTTAATTGTTAAGATTTTCTAGGTTTCAATGAGTTTAAGAACAATCCAAAATGTAATTTGGTAAAATGAACATAACTTTTAATTCGATTGTTGGATTGATTTGAAATTTTGATAGAAAATTTTAAAGGTTTTATTTCCTATTAAATATTGAAATTTCGCGATGATCAGGAATCAGGAAGACCTTCAAATAAAATATAAAAATTATTATGCAGAATTGTGTTTATTTTCCTTGTTTTATTTGGATTTTTTTTCTATTTAGATTAGGACTTTTAGTTTAATTAGTATTTTACTATTTAGAAATCCTAATGCTATATGGATTTTATTAATTAGGTAAGTTTTAAATTAAAATCATTTTTCTATAAAGAATTTTAGGTCTAGAACTAGTATAAATAGGGATGTTTAGTTTATTTTTAGAAAGATTAAGACTATGTAGACTCTTATAAAATATCAAAGATTTTCTCTAATTCCTCTACAGTGTTAGGGCTGTAACTTTAAAGCTTGAGAACCCTAGTTGTTATCTATGATATACATCATGTTAGTTGGTATTAGAGCAGATTAACCTCTTTGATAGATGAAGATAGTAGCAACCCATTTTGCAATGCATAAGTGGAGGTGTTAACTTAGAAAATGGATCGATTTGATCAAATTGTGGAAGGAATGTCCCTAATCATGGCAGCATTGTCTACTAACATAGAATAAGTCTTTTAACTTGTAAGAGGTGCAACAAGATTGTGAAAAGAAGAGGAACTTGCCTAAAGACTTATGTCAAGGCAAGCCGAATCTTAAACCTATTCCTAAATTCGATGAGATTCATTTCTATGATGAAACTTTTTCAAATAAAAGATTTATTAACTGATTGACAGAGTTGGAAGCTTACTATTATTTCAACAAGATTTCTTATTATCAAAAGTAGAACTTGTTGCACACAAACTTTCTTATGGTGTTAGAGAATGGTAGTTTGAAGTTCTAGGATTTAAAACTCATATTGGTAAGCCTTTAATTCCATAATAGGAAGCTTCGGGACAATCATTAATTTTGGATTTTATAAAGAATAATTATGAGGAGATTTATATTTGGTAGATTATTATTATTTTCTTTGTGTTCAACTTTCTCAAATTGCATGGAAGGAAAATATAGAGGAGATGTTATCTCTTTAAAGTAAACAGTTTCAACATCACAATAGTGACAACAATAACATTACTATAAATATTACTCTACTTTGTCAATGTTTGATATACTAATGGTGAAGAAGAAATCAAGAAAGCACTTAAATTAGTATTTTATGGTGATTCTGAAAATCTTACAAACTAGGACATGGAGGACACAATGATTTATAACAAATCTTATGGAGATTTTGTAGAAAATTATCTTGGAATTCCTTTACATACAAAGGTCAAAATAATAGGAGTCACTGATGATGATAGAGGTCAAATTTGAAATAAAAGAATGTGTGCAGAAACTACAAATGGACTTCATATTAGTGGAAAGTATAATATTAAATATGAGTTTTGTTTTATCATGCACACATCATAAATTAGAATTTTAAGTTCACACGTCAAAGACATGATACTTTATAAATAAGCTAGTAACCACACTATATTCAAAGTATCTATTTCATTGTAGTGGTCAAGTTCAATTTCTGACAATTAACTCCAAGGCTAGTTTTTTAAAGATAGAGGGGAATGACATGAGGCACTTTCTATATTATTCTTGGCATAATAATATTTATTGTTTTTTTTTTCAATTGTTAAGATTTTTTAGGTTTTGAGAAGTTTGAGAAGAGTCCAAGATGTAGTTTAGCAAAATGAGTATAACTTTTGAATTGATTATTGGATTAAGCTTAGATTTTGATAAGAGATTCTGAAGGCCATATTTCGTATTGAACTTTAAAATTTCATAATGATCGGATATTAGAAAGACCTTTAAATAAAGGATGGAAGTTATTGTGTGAAATTGTCTTTATTTACCTTGTTATATTTGAGTTCTTTTTCCTGTTTAGATTAGGACTTTTAGTTTAATTAGTGTTTTTCTATTTAGAAACCCTAATTCTAGATGGATTCTATTAGTTAGGTAAGTTTTAAATAGGAATCCTTTTCCTATAAAAGATTTTAGGTCTAGAACTATTATAAACATGGATGTCTAGTTTATTTTTTGAAAGACTCAAATTATTCATACTTTTATAAAATATCATAGATTTTATGTAATTTCTCTATAGTGTTAGGGTTATAACTTTATGGCTTGAGAATCCTAGTTGTTATCCACGTTATAAGTCATGTTAGAATTGTGAAAAAGGTATGGGCTGTATAGGAGCACTTTAACTTTGTCCATGTGCAACTCTAAGCTGTTGATGAGAGTTAGATAACAAGGAACCATCACATGGTATGTCTAATTAAGGTTGTTTAATTGTTTCTTCTATTGGTGATCGCTTTTAGATTCTTCATAGCTATGTAATTAGTCTTTATCGCTTGTTTGCAATGATTGTTTATCACTTATAATGATAATGATTTTACCAGATTGGTATCGTGACTAATTTGTTATTGTATTTACAAATAAGTTATACCTTTTTCTGGCATTTGGTAGTGTATTTATTTAAGATAATTATAAGGTCTCACCAATCATGTCAATTTATTGATCTGTTAGATATTTTTTGATTAATTATATTATTTGTTTCTCATTTATCCATTCCAATAAGGAGAAAATAAAATTAGAAATTTAATCATAAACGGAGACAAATAACAACCTTGTAAATCAAATAGAATGTAGAAAACCCGTCTTAACTTTAACAAATTAGAAAGAAAGAAAATATGAATAAACTAATTAAAAAAAAACATAAGAAAGCAATACATATGTAAAGATAAAAGTTGTAAATAAAAACAAGAAAAGGAAAACAATAAATAAATGATAAATTGCAAAGAGAAAGGTAAATTACAGAGAGAGAAAATTATTTATATAGGACTGATCATTATTTTTAATAAATGGATGGTCTTTTATAGTGTTATAAAGATTAAGTCCCACATGAACAATAATTTCTAACCTTGTACGAATTGTTTACAACAGATAAGAAGTGTACATAATGAATTCTAATGCAATTTGAATTCTTAACTATGTGTGTCTCCTTTATGGTAGTCATATAAACCCTAACTAATCTCTACTACTCGCCAGTTTAATTTGTGGAGGAATTGTATTTTAAATAAGACTTGATTTTCTAGTCAATCAAGTGAACTTTTTAAACTCTGTGGTCAGGTTTTTTTCTAGTTAATCACGTCTCCTAACTCTCCTAATCGATCATGACTCCTAGTTCTCTTTTTCGATCGCTTTCTATCTTTACTAGTTGATTTGGACTCTTCCTAACCTGATCGACTTCATTGCTGGTGATCAATTTTAACTTTTTTTTCTTTGTTTTGCAGTGAAAAAATATTTTTTTATTTAGTTGATGCATGAGTGTTTATTTCTCATGTAAACATGTAGATAAGAAGGTGTTCTTCTTTCATTCTTGCATTATAATTTCCTAGTAGCAAGTAATAGTCAACTCATGATGATGCTAAAACTATATTGCTATCCTCCAAGTCCAGCTTTTTACCCACTTGTTTTATAAAAATGCTAAACATATATCGTGATGGTCAAATTTAGCATTGATTTAGCCTACTCGTAATTATTGATTTTCCATAAGGATACGCTAACACCTCATCATGACATGGTGTTTTTTTATTTTTTTATTTTTTTTATTTTTTTATTTTTCATAATCATTGTAATTAATCTGGAGACTTGCTAGATATGAATTCTTCATATATATAGCATAAGCTAACACCAACACGGCTTTCCAAATTTTTGTACTCTCATTCTCGTAAAAGATTGGTTGAGCTTTTAAGGAATTAGAGATGCTCATCCTTGTGTATTAGACTTTATCTTCAATTTATCCCTGTAAATCCAAATGCTGCCAATTTATCCTTTTATTTCATGTCATTCTTCTTTCTATTTTTTGTCAAGTATTATTATATAAATTGATAAAAATATGCTAAATATTAATTTAGATTAAAAAAGTCTAATGAAAGAAGAATGATTTTTTTATTCAAGAACGTAGTAAGTAATTAAATTTACCAGAACAAATTAAAGATTGATTCTAAAATATGAAAAGAAATTGAATTAGTTTTTCAAAACTCTTGAAAAGGTTTATTCACTCACTGCTCTTTTTTTTTTAGAAAAAACAAAAAAAAAGGTGGTGAAACACAACTCTGCCAAACTGGAGAGCCTTCCCATTTTATAAGACTTTCCACCTCATGTTGTCACCTCTATTCCTCAACAGTTGTCATTTCCCTCTACTTCTAGCCTCTTAGCTTTATTTATTTTTTACTTATAGACTGCCCTTGTTACCAGGAGTGCCGGTGGCCGACTCGGTGGTCACCCGCAGGCTCCTTCGATCAAGCTGGCGTTGCCATATATATTAAGCAAGGATCGACGAAAGTGTCACCGAAAGTGATTGCCTGGTTTCTTTCCAGCCTTGATCTTCGACAGACTCTAGAAACCGCACCATGTGTTATGGCTTTTGTTAAAGCAAACAAAATGCAGGGGGCAAGATATTCACCTTCCTAGACTTTGGTGTCGTCTTGGAAAATGTGGTGGTTAGTCTAAAGGAACTTGCTTTAGGGTTCATTCCTTTTTGTAGCAGAGGCTACAAAGAGTTCCAAGCATGTTTCATTTCTTAAAATTTAGGATACCATAGATTTCAGCATGAATCTACTCTGCCAAACGCCTGAAAAGGGCAACCAAAGACATCTTTTTCCCTCCATGGGAGCACAAAAGACCCTGCTTAATCAATCTTGTAGAACCTAGCAAGCAAGATCTCTCTGCAATAGGCACCTAGAGTGAGCATGTCTTCGAATATGAACCCAACTGTTGGTGGAAACTGCGAATGAATGAATTCTATGAAAGCCAAGGAACGGAAATAAACCTTTTGATTGCACTTCAGACGATTTGTAGACGTAAAACAAAGTTTGATGATAAATTGATAGCGTCCACATCATAAAACTAGATGGAAGGTGCATCTTAACATCTGCATATATACACATGAGCATAACAAAAGGCATAGGGCCATCATCACAAAGGTACAAGGAAACTAATCTCATAAGGCGAAGCTGTGTCAAATGTCAATACCATCCATTGCACGATGTTTATAGGACTGGTCACTTCTCTCTGTAAGGTCATGCCTTATACAATAGTTATGATTCCATCCCTTGTGGCAGTATCATCGCCCATTTCACTCTCTATCATTGCTGAGTCAACGAGAGACTGCACAAAAAAAAACCTGGTGAAAAAACAAAGTAAACAAACAAATACATTTATTACTTGATATTTTCTGCACCACCACCGTGATTCCTCTTTCATTATCTCACGAAATTGCCCCCCTCAATCTTCTTCGGGAACATGGATCTAAGCTTAGTACAACCCAAAACTTGAGTGTACACAGTAATGATAACGAGGTAAAATTTCCAAGAGCTTTCCATTTTCTATTTTCATTCTTTGCAAAATACTGCAAGAATCATCTTATATGATGTTGGGTACATTGCAGTCTTACGTGGTTACCTCTCTGTGTTATGTTCTATTATTTGAGTTTTCCAATTCACATGGACAGAACAGAAGCAATTCAGTTTTACAAAATGCAACCACAAATTCATCTATGAACTCCAGCCATGAAATCAATTGTATAGAGAACCATCCAGCTATTTTGCAAAAACAGATTTCATGTAATGAAGTAGATACATTGTAAATTTTATAAGCAATCTCCACGGAGTCATTGCAAGTAAACAGTTGCAAGGAGTATAAATTATCTCATGCTCTTAATCTCAATAATGCTGTCCGAAGTGACAATGGTTGTACTTTAAATGAATACACAATTTTCCATGAAAACAGTGTCTGTTACCACATAAAACAGTCAACATTGTCTATATTTGAATTAGATAAGTGACCCACATTATACGCATACCACCTATTTTTGTTTCAAGATATCAAGATGATGTAAATATTCTTTTAAAAAAAAAAATTGTTTCTGGTCATTTACTTGAATTGATTTAATAAACTTGGCTAATTAAATAATATGATTAGAGAAGATATCAACATCGAATAAAATAAAAAAAAAATTCAACAATGATTCAATACAAAAGATTAATGCTTGCCAATATTATAAAAATATATTTTACAATATTCTTAAAATATCTCAATGATCTTAACTGTTAACAAAGTAAATTAAATGAGAACTGAAAAATTACATGGAAAAAAAAAAATGAATTTCTGGTAAATAAATTTTAAAAAAAACAAAAATGAAATTGACCCGAGTCTGTCTAAACCAAAGACACCAAATCTATAACTTAATCGTGGAACCAAGATAACGCTGTAGAAAACAAGTTAAATAAAATTACTAAGTTCAATTCTCAAACCAACATAATATCGAAAGGTGAAATTGAAAAAAAAAATAAAAAAAAAAGGAATGAAAATAAAAGGCTCGAGTAAACTCTGTTAAACCTGTTGAATCCATGACCCAGGACATGATATCGGGATAACTCCATAAAAAATAGAGTTTAAAAAATAACAAATACTAATTTCTAACAAACCCAATATTGAGGGATGAAACTTAAAAAACCTAAAAAAGAATAAAGCCAACCCGATCTAATCTTAAAAACTCGTGACACAAATTATGAAACCAGATTATAGTATAAAAGACAAACCCAAAAAACAAATAATATTAAATTCTCAACCAACCAAAATAATTAGAGATAAAATTGAAAAAACAAATTAAATAAAAAAAAAGATCAAAAAGAAAAAAATATATAGATTTGAAAATAAAGATGATCAAATTTGACACAAATAAAATCAAATCAAATCATGAGAGATGAAATTAAAAAACAATTTCAATCAAGAAAATGTTAAGAAAAAATATAAATAACAATCCAAACAATAAAGATCAAACTTGATATAAAAATAAAAAGTCAATGATGAAATTGAAAAAAAAAATTAATTCAACAAAAGATTCAAGACTAAATGCATTGCAATCAAAAGAATGAGGACCTAATTTGATTCAATAAACAAATAACCAGACTTCTATGTTTTTTGCAATGTCCGATATGTTTTTCGAGGAGGAAAAGAAAAGAGGGAAGGAAGAAAAAACATGCCGCTAGCACTCAACCGCCGCTCATCTGGTGGAACTCACCCAACAACAATGATGGGGGCGTCGAGACGCATCGAACGCCGCCTTGGAAAGCTGCGTTGGAAATTTTCACAACACCGCACGCGCCACCTGAAAGGTATTGGCAGCACCGACTTGCTAGCGTGTGCCCAACACGCGCTAGCTGATTTTTTATTTTAATTATATTGTATATATATCAAAAGACCCAATCACCCTTAACCCTACATGAGAATTATGAAAAAAGTAAAATGAAATGACAAAAGTACCCCTAAATCCAAAACCAAGAGTTTAATTTTAAGGGGCATTTAAGTCATTGCACTATGGAAAAAAAATTGAAAAGTCCAAAATGCCCCTTAACTTATGTTAGATGTTTTTGTCTTTAAGGGTCATTTAGTAATTACATTATGCAACAAAAATGTAAAAAGATTGATTAACCTTGTTCAATTTTGTAATGACTAATGGGTCAAAAAAGACTTCCCTATCCCTACGACCAAGTTAATTAAGTTTGTTCTTCAAGGGCAAAATGGTAATTTTATTGTGCGAATCCAACAAAATATGAGTGTGTGCACAGTAAAAAACTAAGCTCTTTTAGCATTTTTTGTAATAAACAAGCAATAGCTAAGACAAACATAAGCAAAAATAGATAGATATTTTATTGCATTAATAATTTTGAAAGTGAAAACCAGATCACTTAAATTTACTGATTGTTAGTAGACCTAAAAAGCCTATATCAGACTAAAGGATATTGAGGATGGTGTATCAAACTACACATCTCAATGCTCGTAAAAGTAGTCAAAAAGGCATTTGGATTGGCAGGAATATATTGCTTGGTCTATAAATGCTACAACTAAAATGAGAATAAAGCATCTTATCAACCTTTTATAACACACCAACGCATGATATGCAAGCCCCTTCTTAAAGCTAGAAAATAATGTGTACAGGAATATATATGTATCTCATGAAATTTTCTCAAGAGATGCAGCGCACGTGCCCTTTACTAATGCACAGAAAATTTATCAAAATGAATACTAATGCACAGAAAATTTATCAAAATGAATCTGTCATATTAAATTAATATGATGTCAGAGTCGCAGGAATAGATAAGCTAATAAAATGAGAGACAACCTAAACATTACAAAGACATACAATAAGATTACTGTGGAACTGGTGCAGAACAATTTGCATGAATTTCCCATGTCAATCAAAAGCGCACACAGTACGTTTAATACCATGTTTGGTACCCAACTAAAAAGAATCTGAATAATCCTAAGTCCTAATTGCTTGGTTAGTTATGCATAAGAATATGGAAAGTAACCTTAAGTTCCTGTTCACAGCTTTTAAGTCTGTTGGTGTATTCTTTCACTTGCAGAAAACATTTTTGTAGCTGCAGGAGAAAATAATCATTAAAACAAAAGAAATGACCCAAAAGTGCTACTCAACCACCCATAGGGTAAATGTTGCAATTACCTTGGTCAACTGCATCCTACGTTGCGAGGAGAGCTTCTTTGCAGTCAGCAAAGTACCCTCTAATAACTGCATTGATCATCAAAAGTCAGGGAAAATAGCAGACAATGGAACACTGTCTAAGCTAAAAATGCTTGCCTTGAAATTAAAGAAATACCAGAGCTTTTTTCTGTAAATCTGAAACAAATTGCTGTTTATTTTCCAGCCTCTCCTCCATATGAGAAACCTGATAAGCCAAAACATAACTGCTTAAAGAAAACCTAATGCATGGGAGAGAAATTATTATGTACTCAAGGCATATTGCTTTCTCACTCACATAAAGTGGGTCCCGCAATGATAATTTCCCATGGGATCCATTTTATGTGTATCAGGAAGGGAGCGGAGCAATACACTGAGAGTACTACATAAGATATGATGGCCATAAAAAATAAGAAGCTACATAATCAACTTCCTCAATTTTGTTTACTCCCACTTACAAGGTGATACCATTGACTGATATATGCAGTACGGGAAGATAATGTGAGCATTTTGTCTTTAATTTCATGCTTTATATTTATTTCCAAATAAACAGCATGAATCACGTCAAATCCATCCATTAAAATCAGCTGCGCAATTGGATGTGTGGCTCATGCCTTTACAAACATAGGAAAATCAAATGAAAAAATCACAAATGTCTCTCATTTAAAACTCAAAGGAGAAAGCAAACCTTGTTTTTAAGTTCACCATGCGTCTTAGTGGATCTCTCAAATTTTTCCTTCACCTGATAATAAGACGAAATCAGTAATGACTGAAAAGTCAAAAAACTCAACCCTAAACAAGAGTGTAACTCGTTTTACAAATTAAATTGTTCCAGGCTAACCTCATCATGGTAATCATCACTTGAATATGATGAAATTTCCCTTTTATGCTGGTCATTATACATGGAACTGGAAAACATAATGGACATTTTTATTCAGATAATTCTAATCAATTAACATTGTGACAGTGGAATAAATATAGCACACTCTCTTTACAGAATCATGTCCCCAACAGGCAAAAGAATGCAGACCTTATCAACCAATTGATATGTAATACATGTTCAGCAGAAGTGAACTTTTGAAATGGTTCAGTTATTGATTTTGAACTAGAATTAAATTAAATGTAAGATGGAACTTTCACCAACCATGGGCATATTATGATCATAGAAAAACCAAATTTCAAGTATCCGTGTCCATGAGAGACATCATTACCACACCAACCTTTACAACTCCTAGTTGGCACATGAAGCACAAATTGAAATCTCCATCGAAACAGCCTCAATATTTGCCTTAAAATTCTACTAACTGCCATTGCTGACTGACATTCCTACATGTATCACTCTCACAAGAACTCACGCTATTATTGCACTTTCCACATTTCTTCTTCAATGACAAGGTTTTAGAAATTTGCAAAGTACTTTTATCAAAAACAAAATCACAAAAGTACCATTCCTTTGTGACTGTTCCATCCAACAAAACTTTGCTAAGTATTGTGATGGTCTAGCATGTAACAACCTCATTTAAACTCTCTGAAGGAAAAGAATATCCTGACTCAGTGACCAAGAGAAAATCCCTAAAGCAGAACCATAAAATTTGTTTTTAAAAATCTGCTTCTGGATTATCTGTGCGGTGTAGCAAGTTTTCCTCTTTCCTTCATTTGTGTGTATGTGGCAGGAGCGAAGATGGGTTGAATTAAGACAATAAACTTGACCTAGTTGAAGATTTACTTTTGCTCATGCTGCAATTTTTATTCCCTTTACAAGCACCACATCAGACACAACAAGAACCTTATAAGATGAATGGATATGTAAACAAGCACAAATATAGAGCTAACTTACTGACGTGGAGCATGGTACAACCATATTTATGAACCAAATAGACAAGACCAAGCATGAAGAGAAGTCCGTGAAGAAACCCGGAAGCATCTAATATGATGCTTCAAGTTGTTATTTTAATTATTTTTCTAGTTAATTTTGGATTTTAATTATTTGTTTTTAATTAGTATTTAGGAATTCTAATGCTAGATGGATTCTATTAATTAGGTAAGTTTTAGTTATGAATCATTTTCTATAAAGAGTTTTATTTTTATTTTTAATTAGAAATCCTTTCTCATAAAAGATTTTAAGACTAATATAAATAGAAACGTCTAGTTTATTTTGAGAAGAAGGTTATTATTAAGACTTTTAATAAAACAATAGAGAGTTTTTTCTAAATTTCTCTACATTTTAAGTCTGTAACCTTAGGACTTGAGAATCCTAGCTTTTAACCACACTATACACCATGTCTCTTTCCAAAGTTTTTCTTTTCATTTTGGTGGAATGTGGCATGTCTAGATATAGTGTAGGTAACCAATTTAAGAGTTAAGATGCATCAAAACCAAATTGTTGCATAAGTATGTCGTATGGAATATGTTCAGATACCAAAACACCAATGAATGACATGAAAGATAGGCAACATAAACAAAGACAATATACCCATTCAGTTTCCTTGAGTTCTGATCTGAGGCCTTGTCAACAATTGTAGGATTGCCATTGGTTCCACCCATCTCCCATTCTCGATCCCCATCAAGATCATGACCCCTTTCCTTATTCCTATCACTCTTCCATTCTTTTTCTTGCTCATTATTCTCCAATTCTCTCTCTCGGCTACGATCTCTACCATAGAAACCATCCCTTGCTCGATCATGAAGACGTGCATGCTCATATCCTCTTTCACAATCTTCATCATAGCCCCAAGAGCGATCCCGCTCTCTAGACCTGTCATTGTGCCATTGTCGGTGCCTGTCATGATCATAGTCCCTTTCACGACCTCTTTCCCTACCCCTCTCTACATGAGATCGGATATCTTCTCCAGTGAAATTTGATTTTCCACTTCTACTCGTTACTCCATTTACTCTTACAACTCGACCATCAATAGTCTATAAACAATCCTCACAGTGGCATAAGCTAAAAAAATCTAAGAAAATCCATTAAAAAAAAGGAAGAATTGCAGAGAGAGAGATTCTACCTTGCCATTCATGTCATTGATGGCATCAATTACAGATCTAGGATTTCTGAAAGTAACAAAGCCATAGCATTTTCCACTTGTCCCATGGTTATTAATAATCTGGAAAGCATTATCAACGAACTCAACTCTCTAAAGTTCTAAACCATCTATTTCACTTGTAATTTTTGTTGCAAAGGAGAAATTAACTTTTATTTTTATTTTTTTTGCTTTATTTATTGTAGAATTTGAAGTAAGAACGGATGAATTAATTACCTTAACAGCAACAATGGAGCCATAGAGATTGAAGACTCTGCGAAGAGTATCCTCAGAGGCATTGTAACTGAGTCCTCCTATATAAATTGACCTATCATCATCTATTGTCATTGTCTTCCTTCTCCCTGCAGCTGTAGCTGCACCTGCAGGTATGTACTATCAATCCATTACTTTAACCCACTCTTGTTTGCTAGTTTAAATTTTAGAATGCTATAGAATTTCTCGCAGAAAGTTTATAAGATAGAAAGCTTGCAATAAGTTCTCAACAGGAACAGCCAATCAAAGCTTTTTTTTTTTTTCAACGAAAAACCTGACTTGCCTCAAACTGGTTCAACGCCATACATGGTATTGCAGAATGAATTTGGTTTGATATTATGATACACTAACATCAAAAACCAATCTTTTTATCTAAACCCAACTTTGTTTTTAAAACAGAAGGCATGAGATTAGGGGCATAAAAGATCAAACAACATAACAAAGAACTACACGCTAAACCTGATATAGATTATGGTAATTGTTATAATATTTTGTCAAGTATCTTCATAGAACTCATTATCCTCTAATGAATCACGAACATAATTTAATTTATGAACAAAAACAAAAACTACTCGTGGTTGTATCATGATGGGAGAATATCATGCCCAACTACCAAACCACTCAACTGCTATCAAATTCATTAATACAGTAGCTGTAATTAAAACCTAAATTACAATCTAAAAACCCTTCTTGACTTTCATCATTTCAAGTGTCATGAAGTCAAGTTGCTAAAAGTCTATACCCATGGTCCTTCACCCTATCAAATGCTGGCCCAAAACAGAACAGTACTAGTCTCAACACTATTTCATTCATGCTCCTTTTAAATTATAGGATAGCCACATCTGCTGCGAGACAGATTATTGGATATCTAATCGCATCTACTTGGTTTCGCTTTCTTAAGTTGATCTCTATCATCAAATTGTAGGAATCAAATTCTGCAGGACCTCATGTCTTAATACACTGTGTATATGGAATTACTTCACAAGGAAATAAAGTCCAGTTATGCAATATTACATCTGTTCAAGGACAAGATCTACTCAAGAATCCTAAAGAAAGGAATCCTGAAGAGCACATAGCACAACTCGGTTCCTTTGACTGCTGGACTAAAAGGTACAACAAAATCTGTAAAACCATCGAAAGGGGGGGAAAAACCAAGTATAGACAGCCAAACTATGGAACATCAGATCTTAAAGAATGACCATGCATTATAGTGAGTACTAAACAACGTACATGATCCACTACAAACAAAAACCCATGAATATTTACTCCTCAGGATGTGGATTATAATTTAATCATTAAGAAGCACAATATTATTAATAACAAACCATTTATGCATTACTTGATATGGAGATTAGTGGGAATTAACACATTGCAGGTTTAGCTTAAAGAGGAATCATGTTTCCTAACAATTGTTTATGCTGAAACAATTCCTTAACCCTGTTATAATGGCTGGCTCACGTATATATCTTCCTTTAAAGCAACTGATCGTGTGCAATCAAAGAACCCAACATCTCAATAGAAGAAGAAGCAAATAGAGACAGATTATTTTCCAAATCATTGAAGAAACAACACTGCTATGCGCATCAAGAAAGCAAAAACGAACATGAACAAGAAAAGGAATCATACCTGACTGCAGGAAACAGAAGCCGTTCGTTGCCTCCCCTGAAAGCTAAAAAACAACAAGTCTTCTTAAAAATATAAATAATAACCTTAACCCACTTCCTCTATCTCTCCGTCTTCTATTTATTATCACTCTCTGCGCCTCGCTCTTTCTCACCTCTCCCACCAAATTTCTTTTTTATTTCTTTGTGTATACCCTTTTTATTCTTGTTTCTTTTCTATTTTCCCTTTCAAGGAAAGTCGGGTTTTTTTTTAATGAAAGGAAGGTGATATCTCATGTGTCAATAAAATAATAATAATAAACAAGGTAAGATACGCTACAGTTGATCCAAATACTGATATTAATAAAAAAATAAAAATAATAATAATTTTTATTATTATTATTTGGATTTCCTTTAAAAAAAATCATGTACTGCTATGTCATTTTTTAGGGTTAATTATAAAAAAAACAATGCCTATTTTTTAAAAAATAAAAAACACTTTACATCATATGTTAACTAAAATTTTTAAATTGAAGAAAATAACTAAATTATTCTTATATATAATATTTAAGAAAAGCAAATGATAATTGGCTTTGCTTGATTGTCGCTCATTTGCATCATAATCGAATAATTAATTGGCTTTGCTCTCGAGTTTGACATAGACATGGCAGAGCCTAGTTCTTCTCCCCCTCCAGCTTCAAAGACTTCACATCAAGCATCATTAGCTTCTACTTCAAATTCAATGTATTTTCTCTTCAATTAGAAAATAGGTGAAAAATTCAATGCATTCTCTCTCCAAATTCCACGGGTTGGATTTGGTTGTTTTATACTCTCTTTTTTTTTCTGAAGATTTGATTGTAAGTGGTGAAAGACTTTATTTGGCTGTATTTCGAATCTATGTTGGAATTGGCCAGTGCAAAGATGATCATTGATGCTAGGAGTTCATGAGATAGCATCCACGGAGGGAGATGGTGGATTAGTTGGGGCTGAAACCCTTTTACTTTTAAGTAAGGGCCTCATATGACAGCTTGGGTTAACCATATATGGGATGAATATTGTGTTGGAGTTGTGATTGATGATGAGTTACTGATTTGTGTTGCAAACCTGGTGGTGCCTTAGGTCTTAGTCAATGTTTGTTGTCTGGGCAAATTGGATTTTGCTAGTAGGGTGGTTAGTACAGTAGTTCAGGTTGGGATGGTAAAGAAGGATTGCAGCTTGGTGTGGTTGTTCTTCCCATTTGAGGCGACGATGGTGTTCTGGGCAGTAGAGGTGGTTATGGTTATGGTTATGGTAGTGTTTTGGATAGTGTGGAGAAAGGGTGTTGTAGGGTTTTAATGGTTGTTCATAAAACCCCGTGCAAGAAAATTTTGAGAGGAGAAATCATATCAATTCTCCGGGCAGTTTAAGATAAAATGGAGGATGGAAAGATGAGGATAGTGGCTAGGTTTTTTTTTTTAATTTGATGGCAAAATTATAATTTTTAATAAAATGGGTTTTTAGTCCCTGATTGAAATATAATGACAAGATATAATTAGTGTAGAAAAAATCAAGTTCTCATTTAACATTTTGGGTGATTGAAAATCTTGAACTTTCAAAATCTTTCTAGTTTCTATGAACTCTTAAGAAGGTTTTGTAACTTTCAAACCTAAATTTTAAATTTGAACTTTTTAATAAGAAAATCTTATATTTCTCTTACATGTTTTAAGAAATACAAGACAAAAGCTCAATGAAAAATTTTAAAGGTGAGAAAATAAAAGAAAATGGATAAAAAGGAATTGAAAGCCTAAAATGTTAATCCAAATCCAGGGGAGTTTGATATTTTTTATGTGTGAACTTTTTAAATTTTAGATAGAATGTATTAATTTTTATTTTTTTATTTCAGTGTATGAACTTTCAAGAAACAAATGAATAACTTGCATTGGCACAATGTCATATAACACCTCATCACAATATTTTCCAATAGAAAAAACAACTAAAACCTGTTTATTCACTTTCACCTCACCAGTATCATTCAACCACTGTAATTTATAAAGTATAAAATATTTGGTAGTGTGGAAGTTCAACTTTTCCACAAATTCAGTATTAGCTATATTAGTGTAACTACCATCATTTATAATTAAGTTACATATCTTATTCTGGACATAACATCTTGTGTGGAATATATTCTCCCTTTGATCTTCTAAATTATCCACATTAACATGTATATTCAGTGATATCCTCATCACAAGTGTCTCTTCCTCAACTAGATACTCAACACAAACATCATCAACATCCTTCAATGGTGGCATCTTTCTGTCTTCATCCTTCCCATCAGTGTCTATCTCATTATTGACTTTCATAACCATAACTTTTTTGTTTGGATACTATGAAGCAATATGACCAAAACCCATATAATAAAAGCATTTAATGTCACGGTTACGAGAGGTAGGAGTAACATTGTTTCTTTTACCAGCGACAAGATGTTTATCTTCTCTTTAAGGTATTTGTCCTTACCCTTTTCATTTGGTTATGATGGACCAACCCTGGTGTTATCCTTCCAATTAGGTTTCCAAAGTGTTAAGGGCCTAATGGTTGGCTTTGTCAAATGGTACCCTTCCATTTAAGTTGTCTCCCCACCTTCATAACCAAATGCACCATCTCATTTAACTCTACATAATGATTCAACTCCATAATATGAGTTATATCACGATTAAGGTCCTTCATGAATCTAGTTATAGTAGCCTATTTATCCTCCTTAACATTAGTCTGAATCATAGGAAGTTCCATCTCATTGAAGTACTCACAAACACTTTTTACACCTTGGCTCAAACTCTGAAACCTTTGATACAACTCTTTATAATAGTGTTTAGGCATAAATATCATCCTCATAATGGATTTCATCTCATCCCAGGTATTAACTTGTCTCTCATAATTCCTCTTGTGGTTTGTCACTAACTTATCCTACCACACAATGGTATAATCAGTAAAAGCAATTACAACAGGCTTGATTTTCTTGAGCTTTAGATAATTATGACACTAAAAAATACACTTCACATTCTTCTCTCACTCTAAATAAACTTCCAGGTCATTCTTCCCTTGGAAAGCCAGTATTTTCAACTTAATTGTACCCAAATCTTCACCAAACTCGACATTATGATCACGGCACCTGTAATTACCTATATGGTTGAAATTATCATCATATTTATCCCCTTCTTACTAACAATTCTGCTATTATCCAAACCCTTCCTGATGGCTCATGGACACATTATCAAAATCAACATCATTTATATCCGCATTATCAGCCACAAACTCATCTATATTGGTGTTAACTTGCCTAACAATCCTCCTAACATTAAATTCTCTTTACTTATACCAATTTTGAACCCCACCATGATCATTAGCATGTTACCTCTCCAACATATCATAAAATTCATTGGTCATCTAATCCATCATTTGATTTATAATTCGCAACTGAGTTACAATTTTATTTTCCTTTTTTGTAATGTCATGTTATTGCTTGACTCAAACATCTTCAAATTTGAAAAGTTGGTTAGTTAATAAGAAATATATATTTCTCACCCACTTCTTCACGTGTTTACACTCCTCTCGTGTTTCACTCAAGGATCCATAGCGATTTGCAATATACTTTACAACAAGATGAAGACACAATAGAATTAATTAACTATATTGGATACTAAAATTAATAAAGAAAAATTATCTCTAAATTATAGAAATTATTTGACCGAAACTAGAAACTAGTAGGAAAACCTGAAACTACCCAAAATTTGTTTGAACCAAACCGATTGAACCACTTTTAAACCAAACTGATTCAAATATTTTTTTAATCCTGATGCAATAACAAAACTTTTCTGGATAGTAAGTTTTTTTTTTATCAAAAACCCTAATTAATGCAAACCCTAGTACTAGACACAAAGAAAATAAACACCGAAAACAAAGATTCAAATTCTAGGAAGAACCAAAACAAAAAATAAGGAAAATAAAGGGATATAACCTGATTTCAAAGTCTAGCTCTAATATCAACTAATGCAAACCTCTTGATCACATGATCAAGGAACCCCTAACAAAGTTGAAATACAACCTGAAAAGCCGCATTAAGAACTCTTGTAGCCTAAGCTCATGCACAAGTTTAGGGCTTAAATAAGCCTAATTTAATCTCCTTATGTTGTCCAAAATTAACCCATTATAAGTTTAGACTAATTGGGATGAAAATAGCCAAGAAAGAACACTTTATCAACGAATCTACCAAAATAGTAACAACTTTGACCATAATATAGCTCTATGTGTCTAGTACCTCCCTGTAAAATTTTATCTTGATTTAATATACAACTTAAGAGATATATATGATCTCGCAAAACCGATCAATATGTATTTTAAGAAAAAATTTGGACCTAACTTGATTTGTATCATCACTGATGCAAATCTCTTGATCACGTGATTAAGCAACCCCTAACAAAGTTAAAATATAACCCGAAAATTCAAAAATCAGGTTTGATAGAAGATAACCTTGTACCTAAGAACCAAAGTTATTAGAACAAACTTAGACCCAAAAATAACCCTATACCTAAAAACCTGAAATATACGAATGACACCATAAAATCAATTAATCTTCGATAAGTCATATGTATAATCTTTGTCCTTGCAAATAAATGGTATTTTACCATAAACAATTAAAAGAAAGAAACTCGTGTTTATTATCACCAAGTTGCCGAAACTTTCAGCTCCAAAAATATTATATAGTCTCTTTTAAATAAACCTAATGGATCCATTTTGGGTTGTAAGCCAATGGATCCAAACTAGAGATCAACTAACATAACTTCAATAATGAAATAAACCCCTACAATATCTAATGGGCCAAAACAAATCCAAATTAAAAATAATTGTTCAACATCAAATAAATAAAATAGGACAATGAAAACAAAGTCTTCATGCTAGAATTCTTCCATGTAGCTGAAATCTCCAAGCTCTCTTGAGTAGTGTTTTGACCAAAACTTTTAGTGTATGACCTCAACTAGAAAACTTTGTTTTGATTGCTATAATTTCCTTCTTTATATTGCCTCCTCGTAGTATCCTTGATATGCTAGAAATACTTGTAAAATAATATATAAAAAAACCCAAGAGAAAGATCCCCTTAGATGCTGCCATATTAAGTCCATGTGGGACTTGGAATCCTTGCAAATTATTGACTCCAATTCTTTAATGAATCCAAACCACATTAAGAACCCTTGTAGCTCAAGCTCATGCCAAAATAAGCCTTATTTATTCTCTCTTTGCTTTTTAAAATTAACCATTATAGGTTTGGACTAATTATACCGAAAATAGCCAGAAAAAACACTTTGTTGACGAATCTGCAAAACAATAACAGCAACTTCGACCAGTTTAAATAATATTTTTCCAATCTCTTATTGATATGTAATTTTACCACAATATATTTTCTTGTTTATGTATCTCCTTATAAAATTTCAGCTCGATTTGATCTATAGTTTAAGAGATATGTATAATCTCGTAAAACTAGTTAGTAGGCATTTTAAGGCAAAGTTCAGACCTAACTTTATTTGTATCAAACTACTTCTTTTCATAAAGGAATAAATATAATATGTATCAGTCTCAATAGCTCTAATTAATTTCTAGTCTTAATAAAATATTAACAAGAAACATTTATGAACAATGCTTTGATGTGTAGTAGAAATCTCGTAACTATAACAACTTTATAATTTCTTTTGCAAATCATTTTTATCTCATGAACTTTATCTTTACTCTAGATTCATTAATTGAACATTAGATTAATTAATCAAATATAAATGAATATTAAAAATAAAAAATCCCTTATTAATAATAAATATGTTTTACATTAATAGAATCAGCGCTATATTTAACCAACCGATTAGCTACATGATATATTTACTAACACTATCTTTTTTTTTTAATTTAGTTATAAACAATTTCTATGACTTGAAATTTTTTGCTAGCAAATGCCTAATATTCTTTATTTGATAGCAATATTCCTTTGAGCTTGATGTATGATATTAAATGACTAAAACTACAAAAACCAATATTTAGAAATTTAATTGTGCTACTTATAAAAAAGTTTTCACTTTTTAGTTACTAAAACTTAAAATGTAAAATATCTTATTAATCAAGAAAAAAAGCATACTCAATATTAAATCTAATCATTAAGTTTGGATTTCACCAAAAGGATTTAAACCTTATAGTAGTTGGTCTATTCTTAATGTTATATATTATTTTTATATTGTTACTTTACATATTAATTGTCATATATCTTTTAAGATTTATCAAGTAGCTTTGGCTACAAGATTTTCTTCGGACCATTACGTCTTAATGTCTCCACTATCATATCTTTATAAAAATGAAAATGAAAGACGTTAAGGATTGATGGATACTTTTAGTCACGTATATGTTTAAGAATTATTCATGTTAAGCCATTTTGTATGTTTAAACATTGATCACATGGTAAAATTAAAATCGTAATTAAATTTAATCATCATTAAATTATTTTGGATAAGCACAATCATTATGTATAAATATTGATACTTAATATCCTAATGTCTTCGTTATTCGGTCCTTTCTTCAACAAAGAGAAACTACACTTATAAACTTAATCTCTAATAGAGACAAGCAATAACCTCGCAAATCTATCAATGTGTTCTTTGATCAATATTTTATATCTTATTTGTTCTTTCATCAACAAGGAGAAACTACACATATAAACTTAATCTTGAATGGATGCAAGTAATAGCCTCGCATAAAAAGAACAATCACCAAAACATAAAAGGTGACGAAGCTAGGATTCAAGCCAAGCAAATGAAGAAAAAAGGAAAAAGAAACTAGAAAAAAAAGAAAAGGAAAAAAAAACTAACTTGAGCCAACTTAAGTGAAGATGCTATATATACAAGCCAAATCATGATATCAGGATAAGTCAACAAAAGGCAAATTAAAAAAAAAAAGCTTATGTCCAATTCCAAACAAATCAAAAGTAAATGGATGAAATTGGAAAAAAAGAGTCAATTAAGAAAAAAGGCAAAAAAACAAAAACATCTTGTAAATCAGGTAAGCCAACCAAACTCTACGATTCGGATCATAAAAATGAGATAACCTAATAGAATGCAAACTGAAAAAGATTACGAAACTCAATTCCAAAACAATTCAATTTTAAAGGATGAAATGTAACAAATATTAAATTAAAAAAAACAATCCTAGAAAAAAATTGAGCTAGCCTAGGCTAACCGACCAAACTCATGGTCTAATTGATAGGATCGAAAAAAATGAGTAGAAAGGAAATTAAAGAAGATCAAGAAGTCCAATATCAAAAACCCTAACCTTGAATGATGGAATTAAAAAAGAAAATTAATTCTCAACAAATCTACCTTTGAAAGATAAAATTGAAAAAAAAATATCAATTTAAATTTTTTATCAAATTAAATCCAACTAAGAATGACAAATAAAAAAAACCGAGATAACCCAAGTGAAAAATTATATAGAAAACAAATAAATAAAAATAGCATAGCCCAATATCCAATTTAATGTTAAAGGATGAAATAAATAAAGAGTACCAACTACCAGTCACTTTAGCTTACTAGACACCACCAACTACCAACCACCAACCACCAACCACCTGGGCTTTCCATATCAAGCCACCAGATACCTTGACTAGAGAGAATGGATCAGATTGCTTGAACTACGAGATTAATCGATTATCCAACATATCATCCTTGTTCCTAAGCATCTTGGATTTTGAGACTTATCAATGGGCGTCGTCTATGAGGAACTGATAGAAAAGCCATCAATTTCTAAAGCTTGTTTTTGACATTTCTAGGCAATTCTATGGCACTCGACCAAGATACACTTGTGTCAAGACATAAGAGACAAATTTATTTGTTACCACGAACACTTCTACCCAACCGGACCTTTCATAACTCACCAGTCTGGTGCAACTCCTCACTCAGGTCGTGTTGACAACCCAAGGGAAAAATAAAACCTTACCACCCCAACAAGTCTTGACATCCTTAACAACACACAACATTTTAGCGTTATGACCACTAGTTGTACCAAGTGCCTGTAGACGATTACACTACCTAGGAGAGACTAGACAAGATGACATTCATAAGAGTCCCTCAAAGGGTCGCTCGTACCAATGTGATATCAATGTTCAAAGCCGATATTCCAAACGTATTCCTCTTAGCTACCGTAAGATAGAAACCTGTTACTATAATCGTAGTTCCAAGACAAACTCCCTGGGTTGCCAAAAGCCTAATAGACAAATGACTAAGAAACAGTCTATATATGGGCTTATTTAGAAGAATGACTATATAACCACCATCAATGGAGGAGTTCTCTCTTATTCCAACGAGTATTGAACATTTAACTTCCTAAGAATTACATTTCCATAAAAATAAGTCTGAACAACTATGATGGCCCGACCGAACCGAGGGAGTATGTACAAAATATGTGCGGTAGCTTAGAGTTGGTCATCCAAGATAGTGAATCAATGTGCAAAACCCTTCCCATAACCTTTTAGGGGTCTGCACATGCATGGTACAATAATTTAAAGCCAAGCTCCATTGAAAGGTTTAGTGACCTCTGCACCAAGCTAGTGGTACGCTTCATCACCAACATACTCGCCAAGCAAAGCTTCATTAAGCTATTTGGATTTATCTAAAAAGAGGGCGAGTCTTCACAGGCATATTTGAAGAGGTTTAATGAGGAGATGCTCAAAGTGGAAGAATTGCTTGAGTCATTAACCTTAGAGGCCTTGATAAGAGGGGTAAATAAACATGTTCTTTGGAGAAAACTTTATGCTTTACCAAAAAAAAGCTTGCTCAATATGAAGCAATCCATAAAAAATCACATATGGATGAAAGAGGTGTTAGTTTGTTATGACTTGGGCCTCTTTGTTTTTACAAGGACAAGCAATATGAAGGACCTTTCAAGTGAAATCATTCTCCTAGTAGAAATGAATGCTCGAGAAATAACCATGAGGGATCAACCCATGATCATTTGGTGTATCCTAAGGATTTATATCTCTCTTGAGTTAAAATAGGATCACTCATTCAAAGTTATCAGGGCAGTTAAAGCAAACATCTTGGTGCCACTTCCAAGATATATTCCTCCGAAGAACCTCCTTCATACTTATCACTCAAATCACCTCATGATGCATAATCCTCAATAAAAATGTAAGTTTATTTTCAAAATAAAAATAATGTATATCTAACATACATTTCTTAACTACAGATATTTAATGGGGGCTTCTAGACACTCTCATTCAAGGGGATTGACTTGGTCTCCTTACGACAATAGCCCCACAATCTCTAAGGGATGGGTATGAGGTCTCCATATTGCAATGACACATTCTCTAGGTGATACCTAATGGCCTCTCATAAATTCATTAGGGGTTGATCTCAGATCCCCTATTCTCTAATGCAGTTTTAGATTGGCACATTCTTCAGGTGATTTCGAAGGGCCTCTCACCAATTCACCAATAGTTGATCTCGGATCTTCTATTCTCTAATATAGTCTCGGACTGACGCATTATCCAAGTGATCCCTAAGTTCCTCTCACCTATTCGTTAGGGATGATCTTAGATCTCCCACTATTAGAAAACAATCACTCTTTAATGAGGGCCTCTCATGTCTTATGTCATCCAAGGGAGGTCATATACCTCTCACACTCCTTTGACCACTCTTTAGTGAAGGGCTTTCATGCCCCATGCTATCATGGGAATGTCATATACTTTCCATGTTTCAGTATGACCATTCTCTAAGGGATGAACTTGGTCTTGTTAGTGTAATAAAACCACCTTCCAAGTCCTTCGTTTCATTGATAAATTCACATCCCAACAATGGTTTAAAGTGTTTATTTTACTTACAAAGTATTAGCATTTATATATCATTAATATTTACAATGGTGTAATAGATGCTTATTTGTTATGTTTTCATAACTATTAAGTTTTCACGAAAACATGTTTAGTATAATAATACATACAATAATATGAAGGTTTATTAGAGAAGTTAAAGATAAAATCTACTTAAATTAATTTTATCAAATTAGTGAATACTTTAGCCACCTAAACTAACTCATAACTATCTAAATTTGTTATTTAACTAAGTAGCTAATAAATGAGATTTATATTAAATCTAGCTAATAGGTGTGGACCCCGTGACTAGTTAAATTAGATAATTAAGTATAGGTTCCATCTTAAAGATTTAAGTTTTATGGTAGACGGTTCATTCTCAACTGCGAGCATTAATATTAGTTAACTACAATAATTAATTATGATATAAGGAATAAGAATTATCATCTTTAATTCTTGAATTAGGTACAAGAGCTTATGCGTTAATAACTAAATATGTAAAATAGATGAAAGAAATATACGAGTTCATCAATTTTCAGATTTAAATTCAATTTCATTTGATGACATATATTTAAATAAAAGAATTAAACTTCATAAATTATTATCTATATTATGAAGAGTTGAAATACAAAAGGGAAACGCATGACTGGAGATCACACTGATATTCACTATCATATGAACTTGCAACACAAGGCATAGAACTAACGCATGCCCCCTGAGAACTGTCATCAAGTCTTGAAGATGATCATGCCAAGGTAAGGCCGGAGGAGAAGGCAATGCCGGCCATATTCAGACCCTTCATCTTGCAATCAGGCAGAGGGAGCCAAGCCCAAAGACTCCTCCCCATGTCATAAGATAGCCAAATTATGTCCCATAAGCCATCATAGTTAGACAGCAAAACAGCCCTAATGATCCCATCTCGTCTTTCTAAGCATCCTCTCATAGCTCGATATGGTTTCCGAATCTGCTCCTTTATCTTGCAGGGAACCTTTGAGATATACTCCCAGTTATGCCAGCTTCCATTCAAGCGCAAGCCCCCCATAATTCTATGTCATTTAGCATCCTCACTCCTGTATTCCCGTCATCGTCACCACCGCCGCTGGATTTTATGACCAGCATGCTCCCGTCACCGTACACCTGTAACAGGTTCAGTCCATCTCTCGGTCTCCGATTGAATCTCGGCCGTAGAACAATTGGTGCATAATTATTATGAGCATCACTCTCCAATCCAACGGCTGTCACCATGCTTTCATAGGGTCCGTCGATCACATTGAGAAATACGTGGTCATCCTCTTTCTGACAGACACGTGGCATTCCGGCAAGACCTTCCCTTGCTTCAGTGGACTGCCAGGTGTCAGTTTGCGAGGAGTACACAAACAAAACCAGGGAGTTGCGCACCAAATCCACGAAAAGAAACTGAAAGTGATCGGACCCGGTGATAACCAATTTCATTCCGGATCTTCGCCAAGAAGACGTGCCACGTGGACCAAGTGGGCTTGGAGGGATTGTTTTCACAGCTTTAGTAACCAAATTAAGGGCAATAACTTCCCCGCGAGTGTTGGAAACAAAAAGAAAGACGTTGCAACTAGCCGTCAGAAAATAGATATTACTAGTTATATGCCCCGCGCGCGATGCTGCGGGTCAATTATTTTTTGTATTTCAAAAAAAGCTAAGATCTAAAAATATTAGGTTTTTTTTGCAAAGTTATACCTAAAAATCTTAGGTTTGGTTGCAACGCCTTTGATCCAAGAGTAATATTTATAATATTAATAATAACATTAAACTTGGGTTAACCCTTAGCATAAAAGTGTCTGACTGCAATACCAAACCCAATAGCATTGGACATGGGTCTGATCAAGGTCGTGTCATAAAAGTGTGATAATTAAATAGATTAGTTAAAAAGAAAAAAACAAAGAAAAAAACCAACAGGAAGAAAAAAACTAATGAAAAAAAGAAAAAAAATATGAATTAATTGGGTTAACCCGTCATACCTTGAATTCGCATCGTGAAAGTTTGATGATTAAAAATGAAAAAACAAATTAATGGGTTAACCCAGAATTAACTGAGCTAACTCATTAAACCAGGTTAACCTATCAAACCCGGAATCCGTGTCATAAAAGTTTGATAACTAAATAGAAAAAAATTTAACATCAACAATTTAAATTAAACGAAAAAAATTAATTTAAAATAAAAAAAAGCAAAAAAAAAAAATCAGGTTAACTCGTCAAACCAAGTTAACCCGTTAAACCTCGGATCCGTGTCATGAATGTCGGCAACTAAATAAAAAAAAGTGAACATTAACAAACTGAACTAAACGAAAAAAATTAATTAAAAAGAAAAAATCAAAAAACAAATCCGGGTTAACTCGTCAAACCATGTTAACCTGTTAAACGCAGGATTTGTGTCATGAAAATCTGATAACTAAGTAAAAAAAATTTGACATTAACAAACTAAATTAAACAAAAAAATTTATGAAAATAAAAATAAATAAAAAAATTGACGGGTCAACCCAGAATTAACTGGGTTTATAAAACATTAATAAACTAAATTAAAGAAAAAAAATTTGCTAAAAAAACAAAAAAAAAAAGCAAAAAATAATTTTCCAAAAGGCATAAAAAAACAGCAAAAAAAAACAACTTTAAAAAAAAAAAAAAAAAAAAAAACCGTAAAGCATCAGGGACAAAGATCAGTGTTTTACTGTGGACTGCACTGTGCAGTCCACAGTAAAAAAAACACTGATCTCTTTTAGCTATTTATAATAATCACCTGGACAGATTATGGGTTTCAATAAACTGTCAATCTGAAAGGTGAACCAGCGATTAGACTGGTCGTTGAAGCCATGAAGCAAGGCGTCACGGTTCCACCTCTTCTTGTAGACGAAGAGCCATGCGGTGGACCTTGCCTGAGAGTTATACGCACGTACAAAATACTTATCGGAGATTACATCGGCAACGAATCTGTTGAGTGACTTTAGACAAATGATTTCGGGCAAGGCTAGATGGAGGAGTATGTTCTGGATGATCTCTGAAGGAAGGAGGCAAAATCCAATGGTATTTGTTGAAGAACTGTCATGATTAGTTTCCATCATGAGCCAGAGGCTATTTGCTACCAGCTCCTGAAACTCTAGCGGTGATTTCTATAATTCCAGTGTTGATGGATTGCTCTTGTATAGAGACGGTGTAGCTGGTCTCTTGCGAGGGCTCGACCTACAAGCTACTTGGAAGTTAGTGATGCTTTCGTTATTAGTTAATAAGATTGTAGCGTGTGAGTATACGAATGATATAAGAGATATGCAAGCATAGATGACAGAGCATCGCATGCGGATCGATAGCCATATATATGGACGGTGAGTCAAGTGGGACACATTGTATATAATATATCTGTCTTGTGGAGAGGCGCAATATATAAAATAAATCAAGGTAAGATCATACTGTTATATATATAATATATATACACACTTGTATATAGTATATTTATCCGTGTTTCGCTATATGTCGGACCATTTTGTTCTAAACTTTAAAAAAATGTTGAGCGTGAAGATTTTTTTTTTTATGGTATCATTAAATACAATCAAGCAATTTAATCTTGAAATCTAAATCTAATAACCAGGCTTTTTGCCTAACTCGAGTTTCAAATTAAACCGTGTGGAAGCTAATCCAAAGTGAATTATTCAATTTGATGGATCTAAAAACAAATTGGATGACCGGTAAAAACATGACATAACTTTTAAAAAACTTTAAAATGATAATTTTTTTTATATTGAGATGATGCCAGATTGGATCGACTTCGATCACCCTGCGACCTGGGTTATGAACTTCAATAAATTTAATAACTTTGTTATATTTGTAAATTATTTTTATTTGAAATCGTGATAATCTTATAGAAAGTAGAAAAAAATAAACCATAAATTTTATTTCTCAATCAATCCAATATTGAATAAAAGTGAAAGAAAAAAAAACGTTTAGAAAAAATTAAAGGACCATAAATTAAAAAAAATCAGATTTGATGGGTAAACCCACTAAACCGATGAATTAGGTAACCCAGGTCAACACGTCAAACCCGCAAACCAGGTAAAGACTCCATTGGGATTAATAACTTATTTTTTTTCCTAAACTATTATTTATTTAACTATATATATGATAACAAAAATAAACGAAAGCAAAATCAAGTGTCAAAGTAATAATTAGATTTTTTTTAAGACTATGATAACCTTATAAAAAATAAAACAAAACAAATTATAAAACTCAATTTTCAATCAGTCTAATATCAAATGATGAAATTGAAAAAAAAATTTATAAAAAAAGAACAAAAAAGTTAAATTCATCATACACGTCAATGGATCCATGGACTTTCTAAACTTTAATAACATATTTTTTTTTTTGCAAAACTATTTTTTTAAGTATATGATAAAAAAAATAGACGATCACATAATCGAGTTCAATTAGAAAAAAAAAAGAAGAAAAACTACCTTTTTAAACCCGCAAACAGGAGCAACCAGAGTTATCTCGTCAAACTCGTAAAACGAATTATTGACTTCACAAAGTTTAATAACTTAGTTTTTTTTTAAATTAATTTTTATTTAACTAATTTTTTTAAAAAAATAGACCATACTGCAATGCTGAGATATTTTTCTGATACCAATCTGATATTAGGATATTTTTTTATATTGTAATAATTATATAAAGACAAATTAAAATAAATTATCTATTTTTAATTCTCATAAAAAAACTAAAAAAATTAATAATTAAGAAAAATTCAAAAAAAGAAAAAACCACACTGTTGATTACTTTGTAATCTACAGTGCTAATGGGTATGGGTGTGGGTATATATATATATATATGCAACATGTCTGATGCATATTAATTAAACACAGTGATGAGTCATGTGACGCTGACCTTGCCTTACTCGTATTGGATTGGACCTTTATGAGTTTTTGGGCTAAAGCTTTTTCTGTATGGATTTTCTCTGGAGGCCGTTTCGAGTTCCACACTCATTTTAGTGGACTCAGCTTCTGGAAAAGTCATAAAAATTAGTAAAATCAAGGTTCCTGTAACTTATGGCAGTATTATACTATATACTATATTAAAAAAAAAAAAAAAACTCCCTTTCATCGTATCAATCAACATATTGTAATTTTTTTACCAATCGTTTCACTGTTTGGTCATTGTAGCAATGACAAGTCTGTAACATTATGCAACTTTTTTTTTTATATATATAAACATTTTCATACACTTGGTTTTTTTAATCACTTTACAATGAATCTATTTTGTTGGGGCACCGCCACGGGTCATAAATTTATCTTTTAAAAAAAATCAAGTTATGCAAATTATTTTCTAAAACAAATTCAAAATATAAATAAAAAAACTCATGCAAATATGTAATCAAATAAACCGATAATTATTTATGTAAATAAAAAAAAATCATTAACAATAACAAAAAAAAACTAGAAAAATTGAGAGATGAATGTAGGTCAAATATTTGATATCGCAATGTGAGTTATTTATTGGTTGTGTTTAATGAATTTAGTTATAAAAATCAATCTGTAACAGAAATCAACACACATAAAATTTATTGAATAAAATAAATCAAAAAACAAAATTATGTAAGGCTGCATATATTAAAAATATTGCAAAAAATAATTTTTTTTATTTTAAAAATAAATTTAATCTATATAAAATATTAAAAAATTATAGATGAATCACACTAACCTTAAAAAAAAATTAAAAACACACAATATAATAATAAAATAATCATTATTTCAAAAAGGCTAAATAAGCCTAAAAAATTACAGAGAAGAGGTATTAACAAAAATATAAATAAAAAAAGTATTTTTTAAAATACATATAAAAAGCAGTAATTTACAAAAAAAATAATATAAAAAAAAATAATAAGGTCAAGCGCTGAGAGCTTGATAAGCCAAGCCTCATGCCTGGCCCACAAAAAAAATGCCCTGATGGAAATAAAGGGTGAGCAAGTGGTGTTTTCTCTAATGTCTAGGAGAACAATCAACAAAGAGGAAGAGGAGAAAAATAGTTTCGAGGAGCCACAAGGTGTGTTGGCAGAATTTTTAAATTTGATGTTGAATGAGTTACCTCAAGATTTACCTTTCATAAAGGAGATACAACATCAAATTGACCTGGTGTTCTATTCTAGCCTACCAAACAAAGTAGCTTATAGATTAGCCCTAAAGAAGTTGAAGCGTTGCAGACACATGTGGTGGAGTTGCTAAAAAAAACGTATATCCAGAAAAGTATGAGTCCTTGTGTTATGTCAACCCTTTTAGTCCCAAAAAAGAATGAGTCATGGCGTATGTGTGTAGATAGTCGGGCCATCAACCAGAACACAGTAAAATATAGGTACCTCATACCATGTTTAGATGACATGTTAGACCAATTAGCAAGGTCTAAGATATTCTCCAAGATTAATCTCAAGAGTGAGTATCATCAGATCATAATTACTCTAGGGGATGAATGGAAGACAACCTTTAAAACTCAGCATGGGTTATATGAGTGGATGATCATACCATTTGTACTGTCTAATGCTCCCAGCATATTCATGTGGTTCATGCATCAGGTATTGAGGTCATTTATAAACAGATTTGTCCTAGTCTATTTTACTGACATTATAATTTATAGTTCTACTCTAGAATCTCATTTGGGGCACCTACGAGCTGTTTTAATACTTTGAGGAAGGATAAACTATAGTCAACCAAAAGAAGTGTAAGTTCTTCACCGATTCTTGGGCTTTATTATGTTTGTTGATGGTGTTCAAGCTTATCAAAGTAAGATTTCTGCAATTGTTGAGTGGCCAACATCGAAAAACAACCACAATGTTCATAGTTTTTATGGTCTTGCATCTTTTTATAAAAAAAATCATTAGGAATTTCAGTTCCCTTATCGCACCCATTATAGAGTGCCTAAATGGGTGTGCTTTTCAGTTGCCAGACAAGGCTAAAACCAATTTTCAATTAGTGAAGTAGATGATGATAAAAGCTCTAGTGTTGGCATTACCATACTTTGAGAAGTTATTTGAAATAAATTGTGATGCTTCCAGGGTTGGCATTGGAGGAATTCTTAGCTAAGATGGGTGTCCAATCGCCTTTTTTAGTGAGAAACTATACAGCTCAAAGAATAACCATTCCACATATGATCTGGAGTTTTACGCAGTTGTGCATTCTCTAAAGCATTAGAGGCACTACCTCGTGCAGAAGGAACTTATTTTAATTACAAGTTATAAAGCTCTAAAGTATATAAATGGGAAGCATATATTGAGTCGTCGACATGTAAAATGGGTGTAGTTTTCTTAGGAGTTCACCTTGTCATTAAGACATCAATCGGGTAACCTAAACAAGGTTATCAAGGCTCTCAGTTGGCGGGTAACCTTGCTCGGTACTATACATACCCATGTGTTGGGGTTTGATACTTTCTGTGAGTTGTATTTAGGTGATCCCTCGTTCAGTTAAATTTATGTTGAGTTATCGAAATGAGGTAAATAAGATAACTTTATGCTTTTAAATAGTTATCTTTTTTGTGGTTTGTAGCTTTATTTTCCAGTTTGTTCTTTGCAAGAGCATATCATTCATGAATTACATTATGAGAGGCATTTTGGACTAGATAAGACACTGGCTCTAATGTCCGTAGACTTTCACTAACCTAAGTTGCCATGTCAGGTTTCCAGCTTTTATCAATAGGAGTGTTATTTGTTAGAGGTCCAAGGAGGCCTTATCAAATGATGGGTTATACACCTCCTTACCCTGCACATAATGGGCATGGATTCTATTTTTATTGTTATTGACAGGTTCTTGAAAATAACCCATTTTATAGCCTGTCAAAAGACCATGGATACATCTTGGGTAGCCCAACTTTACTTTAATGCATGGCATTTCCAAGTCCATCACTTTGGATTGAGATGTCAAGGTCATGAGTAATTTCTAAAAGAGTTCATGGGAAGGATGAGAACTCAACTAAACTTTAACAGTGATTATCATCCTCAAGTAGATGGGCAAACATAGGTGGCAAATTGCAACCTTGATAATTTCACTCGCGAAACCTAGTTGGACATAAACCAAAATAGTAGGATATGACATTTTCACGAGACAAAACTTGCTTATAACAGGTCTCGGAATCAGACCACCCCCTTTGAGATTGTCTATAGGCATAATCCTTCTAGAGTATTGGAGTTAATTTATGTTCTTTGCATCAGATGATTGAGCATCTAAGCTATATATATGACTTTCATAAGTAGGTCAAACATACGATTAGTGACAACAATGTTAAGTATAAAGCCCTGGTTGATGCTCATCATAGAAGAGTGGTGTTTGAGGTTGGTGATTTGGTATGGGCAGTCCTTACACTTAACAAGTTTCCAGTGGGTGAGTATAACATGTTGAAAGAAAAGAAGATAGGTCATTGTAAGGTGTTAAAGAAGATAAATGACAATGCTTACATAATTTGTCTTCCTCATCATATGCAGACTTTTGATATCTTTAATGCCTAGCATTTGACTTCTTATTTAGAGAAGGAACATAACTCGAAGACGAGTTCTTTCCAACCTGAGGAGAATGATGCAATCAGGCCTACAATAACGGGTGATTCTAAACAATCAGGTATGGATTTGCCACAATTAGATAAGAATCTATCCCAGAAAAAATATGTAGATGGCCTAGCATGTGCATTTATGGACCAATAGGATAAGTCTAGGCCTAAAAGGAAGTCTAGTCATGCTATACCAGAATAACAGCTCAAAATGGCCATAAATTTTTATCCGACTATTGGATTCTGCTCAAATTTTTATTATGTCACTACGCGAACCGTCGAATCTTTAGATATCAAAAATCTTGTTAAGGCCCTAATTTTGACAGTTTTTGTGATTTCCTTGTTATTTTTTTATTTCCTATTTATTTCGGATTTTATGCTTCTTTCCTTTGTAATTTCATATTATTATTTTTTCTAGTTGAGATAGAGTTTCTTGCCTATTAAAGGCTTTGCAAACCTCTTAAGGAGACAAACTTCAATATTATTATTTCAAGGAGAATAAACTTGTGAACATGAGGTTCACATCTGCAACCTTGTTCGATCATAAAAAATTATGTGTTCTTCAATTATTGTTGTCTTTTGCTTCTACCTGCATATGTGTACTAGGGATGATATTGTTCTCTCTGTACACAATCAGTCCCCTTATCCAGACTCTAAAGACCAGTTAGGTTTCTAGTGATTAAAATACTAGATGGCGACTCCAAACATTTTTAATTAATAAAGGACAAGAATTTCTTGTTATTTCCACCTACATCAAAATCCTGTCACCGCGACACCACACACATGTGACAATGTTGATGTCAAAAATATAAAAAAGTCTAAAAAAAATTATTTTGATGCATTTTCAAGTAAAAAACTATTTTGAATATCACTCTACACCATAATTTTGAACACTTAGGAACAATGTTTTTCTATCATAATAGTGGATACGTGATTGTCTTGGCTAGTTACTAAATAATCTATTTCGACTCTCAATGTGAATAATTTCCTAAATATAATAGGTTTATTTTATGTTGTAGTCTATTTTAATGACCTTGAAGCTTAATTGCAAACTTTTAATCATTATGAGTTTTATTAGTTAATTATAATTGTTCCCCTACCTCTAAAGTGCTTTGATTGTTTCTTTAATTATAATATCTTTTATTAGTCATTGTTTTTATTTTTTTTTGTTATTATTTATCAATAACCTTTTTATAACTTCTATGAACCATGCATAACACAAAATGCTAGATATATTTGTACATCATGGGAGTTCATCATATGTCAAAAAAAAAATTATAGCTCTAATATATAACTTATTTTTATAATTATTTCGGTTGGTTTTGTGGATTGTGGAATTTTAACCATGTTTATTTGATGGAATTATGGTGCAAAGGTGAAAGGAAATGTTGATGAAAATTAGTTAGGTCTTTAATTATAATGTTTTTTTTTTAGTCATTGTTTTTTATTCTTTTTGCTATTATTTATGTGGAACCTTTCTATAACTTCTATAAACCATGCATATACAAAATTTCAGATATATATGTACATTATAGAAGTTCATCATACATAAAAAAAAAAAAAAATTACGCTATGATATATAACTTTTTTTGTAACATCATTAGTTTGTTGTGTCTTGTGGGATTTTAACATGTTTATTTTATGAAATTACAGTGAAAAAAAGGAAGGATATGTTGGGGTTGATAATGAGGAGGTTGCTGGATTTTTTTTTTAGTAAAGAATGGTTGATTGTGGCTGAAAATCGTCGTTAAAAATTGAAATTTATGGCATTTTTGTAAATACTAAAACATTGTGCAACGACTCTTTTATTATAAAAAGAAAGCAGCAGCTCTTATTGGTATTTTTCTTTTTTAAAAAAAACTTCAAAGATTTTTTAGTTATTATTTAAAATATAATATCAGTCTTAAATGAATATAATTTTTTTTATTAATTTTTTTTTGTCAACTCATGAGAATATAAAGTGTTATCCATCTTCAAAATTCGAAACATAAATTGTAATTAAAAAAAATAACTGCAAAATAAAATAAAAACCAAACTACATGATTATGAGGATTGTTAGAGTAATTTTCTAATCCGACCAAAGAAAACAAAACGTTGATCGGAAAGAGCTTGTTATGAATAGTGGACGAGTGGCCCATATACATTTGGATTTACATGAGAATTGGGAGAATGGACTGGCCATGGAGCAACACACCTACTGCATTGATGGCAAAGAAGTCTCAAAACTTATCTAAAAGAGAGAACTTCAGATATTTCTAATCGGAAATAACGAGCAAACAAGGAGCAATGGCTGCTCCTCTCACTCTGCACCACCATATTAAACCTCCCTTATCTTCAGAAAATCCCCTCCTCACGAGAAACCCCACCTCCGCCTCTACTATTGGTATGATCGCAAGCAGCATTGATGACCCAAATCAACCACATCCATGTATTGTTTCGATAGAAAAATGCTCCAACATGTCCCAGCTCAAGCAAATCCATGCTCAAATGCTCAGGACAGGCCTCTTCTTCGACCCCTTCACCGCCAGCAAAATTGTGGCCTTTTGCGCTCTTCAAGACTCAGGAAGTCTACAGTATGCTCGTCTTGTCTTCTCTCAAATCCCAAATCCCACTTCCTACACTTGCAACTCTATAATTCGAGGCTGCACCGATAAGAACTTGCATCAAGAGGCACTTCTTTTCTATCAAGAAATGATGGTTCAAGGCTTAATACCGGATAGATACACCTTTCCCTCATTGTTCAAGTCTTGCAGGAATTCATCCGAGGGAAAACAGATACATTGTCACTCTACGAAGCTTGGTTTCGCTTCAGATACATATGCCCAAAACACGTTGATGAATATGTATTCGAATTGCGGTTGTTTGGTGTCAGCTAGAAAGGTGTTTGATAAAATGGAGGATAAGACTGTTGTTTCTTGGGCAACCATGATCGGGGTCCATGCACAGTGGGATCAACCCAATGAAGCTGTGAGGCTTTTCGATAGAATGATAAAGAGTGAAAATGTGAAGCCTAATGAGGTTACCTTGGTTAATGTCTTAACTGCATGCGCAAGGGCGAGAGATTTGGCAATGGTGAAAAGGATTCATGAGTACATTGATGAGCATGGTTTTGGGCGCCACGTTGTTCTCAACACGGTTCTTATGGACGTTTACTGCAAGTGTGGATGTGTACAACTAGCAAGAGATTTATTTGACAAGGCCCAGGAAAAAAACTTATTTTCTTGGAATATCATGATAAACGGGCATGTTGAAGATAGTAATTATGAGGAGGCTTTGCTGCTGTTTCGTGAGATGCAAACCAAGGGTATAAAAGGTGATAAGGTGACCATGGCGAGCCTGCTGCTCGCTTGCACTCATCTGGGTGCTCTAGAGCTGGGAAAGTGGTTACATGCCTACATTAAGAAGCAGAGGATTGACGTTGATGTTGCTTTAGGAACAGCTCTTGTGGACATGTATGCCAAGTGTGGAAGCATAGAAACTGCGATACAAGTGTTTCATGAGATGCCTGAGAAAGATGTAATGACTTGGACAGCTTTGATTCTAGGTCTTGCAATGTGCGGGCAAGCGGAGAACGCTTTACAATATTTTGATGAGATGCATATCAAGGGAGTCAAGCCGGATGCAATCACATTTGTCGGGGTTTTGGCTGCGTGCAGCCATGCTGGGTTTGTTGATGAAGGCATTTCACATTTTAACTCTATGTCTGATACCTATGGCATTCAGCCTACCATCGAACACTATGGTGGCTTAGTTGATATACTAGGCCGAGCTGGTCGCATAGCTGAAGCAGAGGAATTGATAAAGAGCATGCCAATGGCACCTGATCAATTTGTTTTGGGCGGTCTTCTTGGTGCCTGCAGAATCCATGGAAACCTCGAGGCTGCAGAAAGAGCAGCTAAACAACTCTTGGAGATTGACCCATATCATTCGGGAACGTATGTACTTCTGTCAAATATTTATAAATCTTCGAAGAAATGGGAGGAAGCGAAGAGAACCAGGGAATTGATGGCAGAAAGAGGCATGAAAAAGCCTCCAGGTTGCAGCCAAATCGAGGTTCATGGAGTAGTCCATGAATTCGTGAAGGGGGATTCATCACACCGCCAATCATCGGAGATTAACGAAATGTTGGGGAACATGATTAGCAAACTAAAGAACGCTGGTTATGTTCCTGACAAATCAGAGGTGTTATTTGACATGGCTGAAGAGGAAAAGGAGACCGAGCTTAGCCTCCATAGTGAGAAGTTGGCAATTGCCTTTGGCCTCTTAAGTACAAGCGTCGGGGCTCCAATTCGAGTTGTGAAAAACCTGCGTATATGCAGTGATTGCCACAGTGCAACTAAGCTTATCTCCAAACTATACAATAGGGAAATAATAGTGAGGGACAGGAACCGGTTTCACCATTTTAAGGACGGAACCTGTTCGTGCAGGGGTTTCTGGTGATGTTCATGGTAAGCATCAAGCATTCTATAGGGTTCTAATAATTTTCACTATGGAGCACTATGTCGACACAAATGAATAACTATTTCATTACTAGATCCAATCTCCTTGAAGATTTCAAAGTGCAGTTCAGGCCCCAAAAACACAAAAAGATGCTTTGAGGGCTAAAATGCAGAGAACCCGATTATAGCACTTGTCTTAAGCTCCAAATAAAATCGCACATGCATGGTTACAAAAGATGCATATGCTGCAGCAGAAGGCAAGTTGTACTTATTTAGAGTAGATGGAAGAACTAATCCTCATGCACTCTTCCATACAAAGACTGGGCACATTTCTGGATTGAAATTATTCACAGACAAAGATAAGAAATGTTCGGAACTAGTTTAACTGATGCCGGGATTTTCATTACCCATGGTAAGCAACAAAGTACAACAGGTCAATGGATTCCACACATATCAATGGGTGTTCTGAATTTATCAGATATGAGAAATCAAACTACAAAAGCTTGTATGCCTAACCAAGGTTAAAGAAACACAAAATAAACTTCAACCTGTACAGGTTTGCATCACACCTAAAACTCCATCATAAAACAGACCACAATGCCCCATGTCAACTGGCAGTCTTTGTAATGCATGCCAACGACAAAGCAATTCAATCAGATTAAATAATTGGAGGAAATCATTGGAAATACACAAAATGAAGAGAAAATTTAAACATAGAAAAAAGAGCCACTGATCAGGCTCTCGTGTATTTCTTATTGTCTGAACTACCGGACATTTTGTTGATCGAACTAACAGATGCTCAAACCTAAAGTAATGTGACAAAGAAACTCTTTTTTCTGGAGTCAAAAAACGAGAGGAGTAAGTTCATCATCAATTATGATATGCCAAATATCAGCAGCTCATAAGAGTCCAGACCAGCAGTTGATTCCTAAATTGCTCTACACTCAACCTGGCTACATTTCACATGTATCTGGTGATTTGTTCAATAGAAGGCATGTGAAAGGTCCCAAGTCTAAATGTGATCCAAGGAAAAGATTAATGTCACCCTAAGAGTGAAAAATAAATAAATAAATGTCTAATGTTATCATTCTTGAGCCATAACCCAATTCTAAGTGGAGCTGAAGCGCAGTAAATTTATACTAAGGACTTAAAGCTCAACCTTGGGATTAAAAAGCACCTCTTCATGAAATGAATGATGCCAAAACACCAAAAAATGATCAATAAAGTAACCAATCAATTCCAACGTAGATAAGACAGAGATTAGAGATCACATGTAACTTAAAAGGGCAATATCTTTTGAATATCTCATACAACTAACAGAATTGCTACTAATAAAAATAAAACCTCCATAAATCCTAATAATTTTATTCAAATCATCGTCAATGCTAAATAGACTAAAAACATATGAAAAAAAGAGCAAGCACACAGAAGCAAGTTTACCAGTTTTAGTCCCTCTCTAATTCTCTTCATCACCATCGGTCTTTTTGATCAGTTGACTCTCTTCATCACCATCATTTTCATCACCTGTCTGGTTAGAAACAGTCTCACGCTGCAATGGAGCACTGCCAGCTCCAGTAACTGACTGCTGATAAAGAACACCTCCAGCAAGCGTGAATACAAGACAAAATAAACCAACCGGGCTAGCATGTTTATCCCAAATAAACACATTGATGACAACAGTAAGAAACTTATTGACAACCCCGGTGACAGTAAACGCGGTGGCCGATATTGCCTTCCTTGCAGCAAATCCGAAGAAACTAATAAGAAAACCAAAAATGCACGACAAAGACACAGCAAAAAATGCATCGAATTCAAACCAATTCCCAGCTTTTGATCCCCAGGAAGCAAACACCTCACTATACTCCCCCGTAAGAATCCAGAAGAGCGGCGCCATCATCAATGACAACAAATTATTGTAGAACACAAGACCCCAGGTGTTGAGTCCAATATTGGAGACAATGTGTTTGATATAAACCATCTCAGAAGTAATAGTGACTAAATATGCAAGTGCCCAAGAGTAAGCAGTCAAAGTAAAAGCAGAATCAGTGGCCACATAGCCAACAGCACCACCCAAAATAACAAACAAGGAAACAAAGGTAAGCTTGGATGGGATGGGTTGTTTTCTAAACAGAGTGTCAGCTATAGCCACCAAAAGGGGTGTTAAGGATCTGAACACAATAAAAGTGTCGACATTGGCATGACGCAAAAGATTGGTATTCGTAAAGATAGCCAGATAGAAAACAAGAGCAGCAGGTAAGAACTTCTTGGCAGTTTCATAAGAGAAGGAATCATGATATAAAAGCCCCAATTTGCCTAAAACCCAAACACCCAACGCAGAGGTTAGGTACTGCAATGCAGTTAAAAGGCCAGGGTAGTTAAATTTGGTAATTGCAAACTTGTTAATTACAGCAAGCAAACTTGAACAAAGTGCATAACCCACCACAAGACTACTCGTCGCCAATTGCTTAGTGGAATCCACTCGAATCGAAGACATTCTGATCCTCCTCCTCCTCCTCCCCCTTTCTGTCTGACAAATTATTTTCGACAAACACAGATCGAAGCGATATGATGTTAGGAAAATTACAGAGAAAAAGTCTTCATAATGGAAACTGATGTTATAACTAATTGATTCCAAGTTTCTGATTATACAAAGAAAAGAAAAGAGATTAGGAATCACCGACAAAAACAGCAAGGCGGATGATGGGGAGGGAGAGAGAGAGAGAACGCGGGATTTGCAAATTTAATAAGGGATGATTATGAAACAAGTAATTTGGTACAATGGATGGGTGTGTAATTTGACAGTCAGCTGAGCAGACAAACACCGTGCGATCCTGTTTCCTTCACGTTCCTATATATTTCTCTGTGCGCGTGTGCGCGCCGCCCGAGGAAAAACAAAAACCGGTATTACAAATCCACCCCCAAACTATATAGGTTTTCATAAATAAGTCACCAACCTCTTAATGTTTTACAATTTCTAACTTGACCTTTCTTACTCTTACAAGTTAGTCCCTCTTTGTCGTTTAACATTCTCTGATATTTGAAAGTAATATTTTACTGAGAGTCCATTGATATTTTTTTTTAATTTTCATCGGAATTTAATTAATAGATTTTTTACTATTAATTAGTTGATATTATACTTTAGGGTAACCTTTTTGTTCAATAATAATATCATATAGTATGTAAAGTATTATTAGAAGAAAAGGAGGGGTTTAAGATGATAATATAAATTGTTAGATTTGTACTTTTAAAAAATCAAATCTAAAAATGAGATTTAAAAAATAGTTAAATCACTCGGTTTGATTTAAGGCTTGGATTTATGGTTTTGATCAGGTTAATTTTTAAAAAAAATCAAAAGGATTTCGTTTTAGTAAAAAAAATCAACGAATTGCAACTGAGTTATTGTCTGAGTCTTGCCGGGTCAATCGAATCACCGGGTTACATCGAGTTTTTTCATTCCCTGTTTTTTTAACTCGATCGGATTTCAAACCTGGATCAGTTAGGTTTTAAGTTGATTCGCCGGACCAGATTTTAAAATTATGAGTTAAACATGCAGTTCATTGTAAGTTTTTAAAACTTAAGGAATGGCAAACATAACAATAATGTGGAAAGAGGATTCTTTCATTACCTACTATACTAAGAAATTTGGGAAAGTTTATGAACAATGAATTTACTTTTTTTCTATTTAATTCAACGTTCTTTTTGTTTTTCCATTTTTTTTTCTTTTAATTTCATCTCATATTCTTTTAATAATTTTCTAGTTTACCCTTAAATTAATCAATTCAATCAGATTATATTAGGTGAACAATAATATAATTTAATTTTAAATTCAAGATAGATAAGGGATCAAGTTGAGAGATTTTTCAATGTCAATTTCATTTTTTGTTTTTATAAATTTCATCCTCATATTTTTTTTTTCCTAACCGATCAAGTTACTTTTAGATTAGTGGAGTTAACTAGATCATGTCGAGACAACCCTCACATGATTTAATTTTAAACCCAAGTTAGAAAAGATGTCGAGTTGAAAGGGTTTTTTTTATCAATTTTATTTTTTTTCATTTTTATCATCAGATTTTTTTTTACTGATTAGTTGGGTTGGCATTACACCAGTCAAGTTGACTTGGTTATGTCGAGCCAACTCTCACTTTATTTAATTTTTAACCCAGGTTAGACAAAGAGTTGAATCAAGAGGTTTTAAAGTTATTCCGTCAAATCAAGTTTAATAACAATATCAAATAATTTTTTACAATTTAAATTTTTTTTGTTAAGTTAAAATAAAAATTTATGTAATGGGGCATGTAAATTAGTATCATACTAATTCACAAAATGTGAAACCTTGTAGCTTAATCGAAAAAATAACTTCAAAAATAGTACATTCGTTGGTTATCATGTTGGGGAACAACACAGCAACATTCCCCAGCAATGCAATTCAATAGTTTACTCTATCATGAACAATATATATATATATATATATATATATATATATATAATTTATTAAATTTAGTCAAATTCATAACTTAAATGACAGATAAAGTGGATTTAATTTTTTTTTATATAAAAAAATCAATGTAGATTTTGACCGAGTTATATATGCGTCCATCAAGTCAACTATGTGATATTTAATCCAATTAATTCCAAATATAGGCCATGCCAGCGAGTGGCCACACCTGGACTAGATTTAATAGCATTGCCGAAACATTTATTTTCCGTGGCAAAACGTTGGCAACTAACTAGTTCCAACTATTTGAGAAAAGAATTTATTGACAGCGACTGAAAATGAACAAGAGAACTCCTATTTCCAACCAAGTGGAATTAATTGCAGAATTCTTTTGCACCATTCTGCTGTCTATTACAGCAGGAAACCTGTTTAGATACAAGAATTCGTCTTTTTAAAGCTTTTCTATCATGGCTTTTGTATGCCTACAATGATATTTGTCCACAACTTCGCAAAACTAACACACTCTGATGGGGGAGGATGACCAACAGAGAGTGAATGGCAGCTATGGTTATAACTCTATTCCAGCGAGAATTCTTCAAGCCATATTAGCACTTCATTCCTCTACAATGCAACCAATATCAAAAGAGAGACCGTGTCAGTGGTTTGGGTGAAAGCGGAAAACATGTCACTTGCTCATATTATAATAGTCTGCAACATTAGCATAAGAAACTCGCATCCACCATTGCCAAGGAAGATGCAGTTAGATCTAACGCGGTTGATCAAATTAAGCAACAATACGAGAGCTGGGCACATTGCAGAACATATATAGCAGAAAAATGAAAGAATACGAAGTGTAAAAGAGATAAGCAAGTTTATTTAGCTGGAGAGCAAAAAGGAAGTGTAATAATAAAGAAAAGGAAAGGAAAAGGCAAGAAAGTAGCAGGCAAAAGTAATTCTGTAGCAAGATTTCGTAATTCCAACTACTTCAAGGATATAAGACATTGTTTGTCCGCCATCCATGGTGATAGGCCATAAAGTTAAGACTGAAAGAAAACCTTAGTTTCAAGTTTATGTCTCCACACTTGCACTAAAATATTGCTAACAGAACATCGTAATGTGAGACTTGATAACTGCCTTAAATGTTGAAAACTGCACTTTAACTATCTGGTTGATTTTGACCACTAACATGAAGGCAACTACGCAAGTCCCGATGAGGGAAGGGGGGCTGGGAAGGGGGTGACTTCCACTCATAGATTTGAAGTTGACAAGAAATCAGGAAACAAAGAGTGGTATTCTCAGAAAAGAAACACCGATAAATTCCAAGTGGAGGTTCTGTCAAATGTAGATTTACTGGTTACACACAGCTTTTGAGAGATAACATCTAGAGTATAAAACAGTTCCAGGGTGCAGCTACTAGAATTCTTGTTGTCGCTGGTCCTATTATTATTATTGTTGTTGCTGTTGTTGTTATTTCATATTCATCTGCTTCAAGTAAATATGTCAGGGTATACAACCCCTGCCATTAATGTTATTCCATTTTTTCTATTCACTCAGAAGAAGCATTAGGTAGTTATTAACTTTGTGATGTCTGACCTCAGATTCCAAGAAAAAAAGTAGGATTGAGGGGAACTAAAGAAATAGTTGAAACAAACTCAGAACAATTGTGAACTATGCCGTACCATTATGAATTCCCATGTTCGGCCTGGATCATTATAGCGAGCGAGCAAACAACCCATCTTTGGCTTAAGACCATCTTTAAGAAGACATGATCGCAGTGCTTTCTCTTTCTGACAAACAATAGCCTCAGTTGGTTTCCCACTGAATTTATCTACTGCAGCAATGCCTCCTTCCACCTTTCTTATGCTAATTGTCTCTTGATTAGGATTTGGTAAGCTGTTCAAAAAGACAAATTTAGTATTGATCACTATTGAATATAATATTATCCTCAAATGTATCCCCTTCAATCTGAAAACATGTAATAAAAATCACCGATAATTAATGCTTGCCATCATCTGAATCCATTTCTAAAAGTTTTAGTTTTGAATTTTAAAGCCCAGAAGAGCTGATGAGACTCGCCTGCTTAAATCTTTCTCCAGAGGAAGAACTATTTGGATGGATACTTTGGACAATCCGGCGTCATTTGCTTGAGTGAACACGGGAGTAGTCATTGGTATTTTCTCCATCGTGGAATTCTTTCCAAAAATATACCTACAATGATATCCATATTAGAATAGTCATGAAAAAAGGATATATTATGTAATTGAATTGGATCATGATAGATACCCACCCAGTAACATCGTTAAATCCATTTGACCCAGACAACTTATCTCCATTCGCTTCTACCACTATGAATGGGCTGTACTTCCGTACCTGCAGAATTATTTTGATGATAACCAGTGCTAACTTAACAGGGTATGCAAATTGCTGAAAAATAAAAGTAACAGAATTCAGTGCCAGAATTGCCAATTTAACATTTTCCTGCTTAAATATTCCGATTTTCCTATTGTATTACCACATCAATCTTTCATTTAGTTGCTCCTCACAGGCCAAGTAATCTTGATGCACATCTTACTGCCTTGACATTAAATTATGACTTGCTGAGGATGTATCTGGCTGTCCTCTTGAGATGATGTTGTAACTATTCTTTTTGGAACTTAATAGCATCCCATTGCATTTTCTTTTCATCGGGTATCCATAATTCCCTCAAAATTTTACTTGATGCAAATTATTACTAAAAGCATAATCCATAATCAAAGAAATGGTTTCTCACAAAAAAGGCAGACTGACCTCATAGTTTGCAGTCCTTTTCAGTATCTGATATCTGGGTGTTTCTAAGTCAGGAGTCTTGTAAATTCTCAACTGTAAAAGTAAGACCTCAATAAGAATTGGAACCTAAGTATGACTCTAATGGAAATTTAAAGAAGTAAAGAACATGTACCTGCTTAACTACATTCCGCAAACCTTCAAGAGAAAAATAGTTATTATTCTCTATGGAATCCCAGAAGTCCTGCAAATTAAATAGGAAAAAAATCACTGGTATTTTTGTGGGTGTCTCATAATTTATCATTTTTACACTAGCAAGAGAGGTGGACTTTACCAGATGGCTGCTAAACTTTCCTGTCTGTGGATTGATGCCCATGATAGAGGTTCCTGTGAACACTAATTCTGGTTTCCATGGCAAAAGCATGAACTTCATCACCATAGTCCACCTTGTAGTTATCTCATAAGTTCCTGTCTATAGCAACTGGATCAATTAACCAAGCAAAATCCAGAGCCTGGCCAGAGTCAGACGAACCTTTGCAATATTCAGAATTGTCAATAAGATGAAGTTGTCTTTCCATCTTATTATTAAAATTATTATTGTTTTCTACTGATTTCAAAATACGCTAAATGCTTGTTAGTATTCTAATTAAGAGCTTGAAACAGAAACCAAACCTCATAAAAATTGTAGAAAGTAAGAAATGTAGCAACTAAAACCCAGCAGCTAAATCAGTCATCATTAGAGACTTCTAGTTATTTGAAGAAAAGCAAAATTGTTTTACCTATACTACGAATTTTTGATGGAGTCATCAGTTGGCCAGACATTACTTTGTTTTCACAGCCATAAGCATCAAACAAATGTCTTATTATTAGATTGGCATATCACTATGATACAATTAGTAGCATGTAATGCAATATATAGGGCGGCATAATGGAAACATGCAAAGATGGTCATTTTTTAGTTCTTCCATTGCGTATCTTTTCCATCCCTAAATCCATCCCATACAGTACAGAAGTTTTCTACGTCAAGAGAGGAAGATTCAGCTTTAAGGTGATCAAAGTCTCTTATGACAAGTTAAATTTAAACAGTAAGGATTATTGGTATCAAGAAGACTAAGGATTGCAAAGCAGTCTTCTTGGCTACAAATATTTGGAGCCCTTGTTTTATAGTCAGGATCTCTTTGAGTAGCCTGGTGTATACAAAAGCCTGTGAAGTTTGAGAATTTATAATGATTGAAAGATGAGAAAATCCGTTTGGGATCAAATTGAACACTACAAATATTGGCAATTGCAAGCTCACTTTCTTATGGTGGAACTGTTGGCAGCATCCCTATTGTGTATTATTTAACAAACAAGGCAGAGGCTAAAATTTGAATAATTCTTCTAACAAATGCTGAAGTTTCTACTGTCACAAAAAATGGCAATTGGAACCAGCTTCACTCTAGAACTGATATGATGGTAGAAGTGCAAAGTGCAATGTGTTGGTGGAGGTATGCTTCTAAGTACTGACACTGAAGACAGTGGTGTGAGCTAGCAGTCTTCTCCTAATGTGTGGTTTTTCTACAAAAAAGTGCTTGGTAGTTGATCAGACTTAAAAGCACTAAAGTAGAACGGCTGAAGCAAGTTTTGGGGTCCTTTGAGCATTCCAAAGTGCAGTTTTCATTGTATGGCTTTGCACAAAAAAAAAAAAAAACGAACAACAAAAATTCCAGTAAGCAATTATTATTATTAGAGCTACAAACCTGTTTGACCCAATGCAAGAAGAACTGAGGCCTGAAGAGATTCTTCAAAAGAGCAATGTTAAAAAGATACCCACTTATACTATCATGCTTAGTGATGGGGTCCCTGAATTTCACACTCTCATCATACGCCGTCCGGTCAATTCCCTGATCATCGAAGAGATGTGGAAGATCATCATACAAGAAGTCCACCAGCTGTTTCACGTCCACGCCTCTTGATTGTGACTGTGGCTGGTTCTGGTCAACCAGGCTTAGCCTGAGGGCCCATTTCAAGTTTTTCCGAGTTCTGATGGCTGAATTTCTTGATTGGAAACCGTAGCTCTGTCGCCCACAGGTTTGACTGGCCGCCGGTAGAGGGCGGAGGATTTGGAGGGAAAGTTGAGTGGTGGCCATTTGTTGCTCTCCTTGTGAGCTTCTTGGATATACGTGGCGTGGTTTGAGTCTTGATTTGATACACTTGTGACTTATTATATTCTATATCCATGCTTCGTCATGGATAATAATTTTTAAAAATAAAAAATGGGATATAAAAGCTATTTTAATATGTTTTTCTATATAAAATTTTTTAAATATAAATTAAAAAGTTTATGCAAGCATCTAATTAAATATATCAATAATTATTTATATATAAAAAAATAAAAATAAAAGTTGGTAATAATACTAAACAAAACTGGAAAAATTAAAAGATAAATGTAAATTAAGATATTTGAACATGTAAAATAAAATATTTACTTGTTTATGTCAACTGAATTTATTTATTAAAATTAATAAAAAAAATAATATAAATAGAAAAAATATGAAACTAACTAAATAAAATAAAATATTATGCAAGGTTGAACATATTAGAAATATTATTTTAAAATAAATATTTTTTTATAAAATAAAGCTCATTAATATAAAATTAAAAAAATCTTCAAAAATTCAATACAAATAAAACAATTTCTTTTAAAAAACCCTTTATTCAAAAAAAGTTTGCATAACTCGTTACCTAGATCATGAGACTAGGATAACAATAAAAAAAGAAATTAAAGATAACCACGAACCAATATTTTTTTATTTATTAAAAACTTGTTACCCCTATTATTAGATTAGAAGCACCATAAATGAAAAAACCACAAAGCCTAATTTTCAACAAATCAAACGCTGAAAGATGAAACTAAAAAAAAAATCAATCATAAAAAATTATAATTAAAAGAATGAGGGTGAAAATTAAAATAAAAAATAAATTAGAGGACACAAAGAAATTTATATTGCAGGGTTAAATTGAAAATAAAAAGAACTTTAACAAAAAAAAAAGGAATAAAAAGAATGAGGGCTAAATTGAAAAAAAAAAAAACAACATAAGCTTTGATTGAAAAATAAAATTGAAAAATAAAAAAAAAATTAATAAAAAAAACCATGAAAAAAAATCAAAAATCAAAAGAATAATGACCAAATTTTTTAAAAAAATAATATATGATAAATTGTAATTTAAGTATTAAATTGAAAACATAAAAAAAAATATAAAAATGCCAAGGACAAAACTAAGCAATTAAAAATATAAAAAATGAAATTGAAAAGTGTAAAGAAAAGAGGATAGACATGTATTTTCTCTAGAAGAGATAGAAAAAAAGAAAAAAAAAATGACCACTAGCAACAAACCATCCATCATCCGTCGCCGCGTGCGACATCATTAAGAAGGGCTGGTTTGACAATCTTATGGTGTTGCAAGTGCTACTTAAAGAACGTGGACGCCACCCACACATTAGCACGTCATGAGCACACGCCAACAATCTTTTCGAATAAAAAAAATCATTCCAAGGTAAAAATATTAGAAAGCCCTCCATGAGCCCGAGAATTACAAAAACAATGTGTGAAATGGCACAAATGTCCCTAGATGTGTGCCTTTTTTCTTTTTCTTTTTTTTATCTTTCCTAAGGGTAAACACATATTTTTAATGTATTCTAAGAAATGGAAAATCAAAACAATTCTTGGTCAACAATTCTGTTTTTTTTTTTTTTAACCTTAGGGATAAATAAGCAATTTTACTGCTTTAAAGTTTTTTAAAAGACCAAATAATAGATGTTGTTAAACTTGGAGGTATATTTGTTATTTTAATGTGCAAAAAATATGAAAAAAACTAACATAACTCTGGACCATTGTTTAGTGATCAATAATAGATCTTTAATAAAAAGACTAAACTACCCATACAATCAAGGTACCATTTTTTCATTAGGCTAGTATTTCCAAGCTATATTTGCTTCTTTCTAAGTCTGTTTTGTAGACTTTAAAAGGGAATTGGGTTTAAAGGGACTTATACACTTGACATATATACAAACATGAAATAATGAGTGCTAGATATTAGGTATGAAATAGTGATAGTACAAAGAGAAACCTAATATAAAGTTATAGCCAATTGTGTAACGATCCGGCAAAGACCCTAAGGGAGCAAGATCAAGTTGAGGCCGGGGAAGAAATGAAGGAGGCGTATGGGAGAAGACTTACCCGCAAAGAAAGAAATAAAGTGAGCAAGTGTATGGTCAAGATGGGACAAGAAACACTTACGTGGATGGTCGAGATGATGAACTCCTGCCGATGACCGGGGCAAGGGAGTAAATTCAAAGGCAAAACGACACGGTTTGAGAGAAGAGAAGGAGTCCAAATACGACACGGTTTGAGAGAAGGAAAAAGAGTCCAAATACAACACCGATAAATAAAACAATTTGCATCAATTCTATCTATTATCTTGTTATTTCAATTAACCGAAGAGTCACAATAAAAGGGAGAGGGAGAAGCGAACAGAGAGGCAGAAATTGCTTTGAAGCAAATCTCATTCACCCGGAGGCCCGGGCTACCTCGAAGCCGCCCGTAAATCTAGATTAGGGTTTATCAAAATTGCATTGTTCTTTCAATTCAAGTTCCTTAAGATATTTCGTTTCAGTTGTTATTTCAGTTTCCTCAATTTCCTCTTTGTTAAACTTGTAAGGCTCAGGTCCAAGAAAAGCTTTAATAAAAGTAAAAGAAAATTTCCAGACATTCTCCCTTACTTACCAAGATCATTACAAGTGGTATCAGAGCCACGATTCTCGAATGGCTGAAGGAACAAGAGTTTCACAATTGATAGAAACAAGATCGGGAATGAAACAACAACAAGAGGCGCAACAACAAAACCAACCGAGAATTAGCGGCAAATATTGGAAGACATAGTCCAAGAATTAAGAAACATGTCTACCAGGATGGATCGGATGGCTAAGGCCCAAGGGAAAAGGCCTATGGGCTCCCCTCCTAATTCTCCCACCGGGACGGACAATGGATTTACCGGGCATGAAGTAGTACCACGGAAGGATTTCAGCGGAGTTCACTCAAGTCAATCGAGCCGAGTTCCCCTTCACTCAATGGAGATGATCCTATTGGTTAGGTATACAAAGCCAATCAATTCTTTAACTTTCACAATACTCCGTCCCAACACAGTTGTTTATAGCCGGTTTTCACATGGAAGGAAAGGCCATAACATGGTATCAAGAACTAGAAGAAACTGGAATTCTCACCGGTTGGGAGGCCTTCATTAAAGCCCTCCAAATTCGTTTTGGAACCTCATCTTACGATGACCCCATGGAGGCCCTCATAAGTATCAAACAGACCTCAACAAGAGAGCTCTACAAAACCCAATTCGAGATGCTTTCGAACCGGGTCGGGGGACATCGACTCTCACGAGCTCACCGCTTCTTAGGTGGATTAAAGGAGGAGATAAGAATGGGAGTACGAATGCTAAACCCTCATAATCTAGTGGTTGCCTATGGACTAGCAAGAATGCAGGAGGAAAATCTGACAATCATGAGGAAATCATGGAGACCTAGTGCCATGGGGTTTCAAGGCCGAAACCCAACACCAACTCGGCCAGTGAAAAAACAAACCAATTCCAGTACAAAGACTCACCCCCGCACGAGATGAAGGAAAAAAGAGACAAGGGGCTTTGCTTCAAATGTGACGATAAGTGGGGACCTGGCCATAAGTGTGGAGGACCCAAGATATTCTTAATAGAGGAATTAGAGGAAGAGATGGAGGATAAAAATTTTGTTCCTAAAGACCTGATTGATCTAGGAGACTCTCAGGAAGAAGGCAGGGAGGGAATCGGCATATCCCTTCATGCCATCATCGGAAATCCCAATCCTAAAACTATGAGGGTGTCAGTTAAGCTAAGTGGCCATAATTTCGTGGCCTTAATTGACACAGGAAGTACTCATAATTTCATACACCCTAGGGTAGCAAGGAGAGTAGGGATGAAAGTGTTAAAACACAAGCCTATTGGGGTGAACATTGCAGATGGATCCAAGCTGTGGAGTGAGGGAAGCTGCTCAGATCTCAAACGGTGATTCAAGGAAATTAGTTTGTCACTCGGGCTTATGTCATACACAGTGGGAGGATGCGATATGGTGTTAGGAATCCATTGGCTCAAAAGTTTAGGACCCATTCTTTGGGATTTTTCAGCCTTAAAAATGGAATTCCAAAAGGAGGGGAAGAAGGTCTCGATTTGTGGAATGGGAGTGGAGAGATCAGAAGTAGACTGCAGCCCAACCTTTTTACAAGAACTGAGAAGAGTCGAAGAAGGACTGATTCTGCAAATTTGGGAGCTGGGAGCAGTCCAGAATAAAATTCCAGAACAGATTGAGAATCTGTTGCTTGAATTCATGGAAGTCTTTCAAGAGCCGAAAGGAATTCCACCTAGCAGATCACATGATCACTCTATAGTGTTGAAAGAAGGTACCTCCCCAATAAGTGTACGTCCTTACGGATACCCTTACTACCAAAAATCGAGATAGAAAAACTCATTAAGGAGTTGTTGGTAATGGGTACCATAAGACCCGGCCAAAGCCCTTTTTCATCGCCATCCTACTAGTTAGAAAGGCCGATGGGTCATGGAGAATGTGTGTGGACTATCGTGCCCTCAACAAGGAAACTGTGAAAGACAAGTTTCCCATACCAGTTATGGAAGAACTATTAGACGAACTACATGGTTCTCAAGTTTTTTCCAAGCTAGACCTCCGATCGGGCTTCCACCGATCGAATGAAGGAAGAAGATGTCCCTAAAACAGACCTTTAGGACTCATGAAGGGCACTATGAATTTACGGTGATGCCTTTCGGCCTCACAAATGCCCCTTCCACTTTTCAAGGGTTGATGAATGATATTTTTTCGACCCTATCTCATAAAATTCGTCTTTGGTTTTCTTCGACGACATCCTAGTCTACAGCCATAATGTGGAAGAGCATGAGAGACACCTAAGGATGGTATTTGAGACTCTAGTCTGACATAAGCTATTTGTCAAACATTCCAAATGTAAATTTGCAAGCAGTGAAGTTGAGTATTTGGGGCATATCGTATCAGGCCAGGGGATGCATGCTGATCCCAGCAAGGTAGAGTCAATGATCAAGTGGCCAAAACCAAACACACTCAAATCACTAAGGGGTTTTTTAGGGTTAACAGGCTACTACCGCAGATTCATCAAAGGTTATGGGGAGATTGCGGTCCATTGACTAGACTCTAAAAAAAAGGGGCTTTTAAATGGGATTCGGAGGCGACCAAGCCTTTGAGCAATTAAAAAATGTCGTATCAACCCCCCCCGTCCTAGCACTACCAGATTTCAACCAAAGTTTTGTAATAGAATGTGATGCCTCGGGTATAGGACTCGGAGGGTTTGTGCTAATGCAAGAGGGCCGACCCATCTCCTATTTCAAAGAAGAGTCTAAAGGGGAGGGAATTATCATTATCCACTTATGAGAAGGAATTCTTGGCACTAGTTACTGGCTGTTCGAAGTGGAGGCCTTACTTATTGGGCCAAGCCTTTAAAGTTAAGACAGACCAACGAGCCTCAAGTATTTATTGGAGCGGCGGGTTGGGACACCCATACTGACGAGAAATGGTTGTCCAAATTAATTGGATATGACTTTGTGGTCGAATTTCGAGCGGGAAGGGAAAACCTAGTAGCGATGCACTCTCTAGACGGGAGGATACTACAGAAAAAGGTACACTATGGGCTATCTCTACCCCGATTGTTAACTGGGCTGACCGATTGAAGGATAGTTATAAAACTGATCCGGAAATTCAAAATATCATGCAACAACTAGACCAAAAGACTATAGGTTCCTTGAAATATCATCTTAGGGGAGGGATACTATACTACAAACACGAGTCTACATAAGCCAATCCAAATTTATAAAAAATGATATACTGAATTATATTCATGACAGTCCAACCTCAAGGCACACAGGGTTTGAGAGAACACAAAAAAGGGCAAGGAGAGATTTCTTTTGGGTAGGGATGAAATCAGACATACAAAATTATATAAAACAACTGTGAAGTACGTCGAGAGCAAAAAGAGAAAACACAAAACCCTCCGGGCTCCTACGGCCCTTGCCTATACCCACTGACCATGGTCATCCATATCTATGGATTTTATAGAAGGGCTCCTAAATCTAATCAATACTAAGTAATTATGGTAGTTGTGGATAGGCTTACCAAATATGCCCATTTTATTCCCGTATCCCACCCCTACAGCGCGACAAAAATCGCCAACCTGTTTTCACAAAATGTGGTGAAGCCGCATGGGCTCCCAAACAACATAGTATCCGACCGGGATCCTACCTTCACTAGCAAGTTTTGGGGGAATTATTCCAAATTCAAGGGTCAAGCTACCGATGTCCACAACCTACCACCCCCAAACCGACGGGCGGGCCGAGGCCACCAACAAAACATTGGAAGGGTATTTGAGATGCTATGTAGGTGATAACCCGAAAGGTTGGTCCAATTGGCTAACCATGGATGAATACTCTTACAATACCAGCTACCACTCATCCCTCAAATCTACCCCGTTTGAAGCGACCTACGGCTACCCTCCCCCAAGTCTCACAGATTACATCCCTGGTTCAACCAAAAATCAAGCGACGAAGAATATTTACAACACGGAACGGAGCGGTTGCGTAAATCAAACATAACTTATCTCAAGCTCGGGAGAGACAAAAGAAACAAGCGAGATAAAGGCGAGAAAAGAAATCCGAGTTCACGAAGGGGAATGGGTTTACCTCCCGCTCCGGCCATACCGACTGATCCGGCATGCCAAGAAATAAAAATGTGAAGTTAGCTTATAAATATTTCGGGCCGTTCCAAATCTTAAAAAAGGTGGGATAAGTGGCTTACCAGCTAGATCTTCCTAAGGAAACCCGAATCCATAGCACCTTCCACGTCTCACTGTTGAAGAAATGGGTTGGAAAGGGAATCGTTCCTGAACCGAAGCTACCCAGTCTTGAAACCAAGGCGAAATCTCGGCGAGAACCAGCGAGAGATAATTGACCAAGGGAGCCAAGTCTCAAGGGGGAAGAAGAAGGAAGAGGTCTTTGTTAAGATGGGTAGGACGACCCAAAGAAGACGCCGTTTGGGTCGATGAAGAGTGGTTAAAAGGTTCCTACCCTTACCTTGAGGGCAAGGTTTTTTAAGGGGGGAGAGAGTTAGTAACAGTCCGTGGCACCCTAAGGGAGCAAGATCAAGTTGAGGCCGGGGAAGAAATGAAGGAGGCGTATGGGAGAAGACTTACTGCAAAGAAAGAAATAAAGTGAGCAAGTGTATGGTCAAGATGGGACAAGAAACACTTACGTGGATGGCTCGAGATGATGAACTCCTGCGGTGACAATGGCAAGGGGAGTAAATTCAAAGGCAAAACAAGCACGGTTGAGAGAAGAGAAGGAGTCCAAATACGGCACGGTTTGAGAGAAGGAAAAAGAGTCCAAATACAACACCGATAAATAAAGCAACGGTCAATTCTATCTATTATCTTGTTATTTCAATTAACCGAAGAGTCACAATAAAAGGGAGAGGGAAAGCAAGAGAGAGGCGGAAATTGCTTTGAAGCAAATCTCATTCACCCGGAGGCCCGGCTACCTCGAATGCCTAGAAATCTAGATTAGGGTTTATCAAAATTGCATTGTTCTTTCAATTCAAGTTCCTTAAGATATTTCGTTTCAGTTGTTATTTCAGTTTCCTCAATTTCCTCTTTTTAAACCTGTAAGGCTCAGGTCCAAGAAAAGCTTTAATAAAAGTAAAAGAAAATTTCCAGACATTCTCCCTTACTTACCAAGATCATTACAAATTGCTTGTACTACATTCTGATTTTTTTTTCCTCTGAAAATAACATATTTAATGGGTTATGCTGTTGGAAACAACATTACCATATAAATTACATTGTATCATAGCACAATTCAATATGTTGTGTTGTTGGGAATAACATATTCTATTGAAATATAATTTGTTTTTGTTTTTCAATTCAATTTAAAATTTTAAATAATATTTATCCTATACAAATCAAAACAATTGATTTTAATGATGTCATTTTATTCTGAATAATAGTCCATTTAAATTTTAATAGAACTCCTTAATTATTAGGTTGGTTAATAATTATTAATTAAGATAATTAGTTGTAGTCAAATTAAATTTCAATAAAATTACTTAACTTAGTATGTTAATTAATAATTATTATAATTATCAATGAAAATGATTAGTTGAAGTTAATTTAAATTTAATAGGATTACTTTCAATTTAAATTCTAATCGAATTCCTTAACGTAGTAGGTTAATTAACAATTATAATAATTATCAATGAAAATAATTAGTTGTAGTCAAATTAAAATTCAGTAGGATTCGTTGTAGTCCATTTACATTTTAATAGGATTCTTTAAGTTAATTAATAATTATGAATAAAGTTTCGGGAATAAAACAAAATTAGTAAATTAACTGAAAAATTAAAAATAAACCAATTAAAAATAAAAAATTAACATTTGTACAAGAATAAAATTATGGAGAAATGTATTTTTTTAATCAAAATTGTTTTGTTTACTAATATAACTTTTTAGTTTCGACAACAAAATGTTTTTGTTATTCACGTTTATTGAATAAAAGGCAAAATCAAACTTAAAAAATATTTAAAAAACTATAACACTTGAAATAAAAAGGAATAAACATATATATTTAATAATAAACCTAATTTTCTTATTAACATATTTTTTTATTTTGAGAAAAACATGTTTTTTTATGAGAAATTGTTTTTTAAGAGAAAAACTTATTAAGACTGGGAAAGAAAAATTCAATCAAAAAATTATGAATTAATTATTTTTACGCATCTATATAAAAAAATATGAAACCATTAAACTTGAAAACAAATATATAAAAATTTACAATAAAAAAAATTTAAGAAAATAAATATTTTATTCTTATTCAATATTAATGAGCAAATTGTTTAAAAAATTCTATACATATGGTTGTTACATGATTATCCATAAAGCAACAGATAATATCATCATAAAAAAGCCCTAATCTTCTTAAAAACAACAACATAACATTTTATTAGCATTATATTTTTTAAATAAATGTAAAAAGCAGCAACAATTAAAATAAAGGTTTGCCAAAATTTTCAATTATTTGAAATAAGGAGGAAAAATATATTTATAAAATCTAAACTCTATTTTTTTGTCAATAAATTTATTTATTACTTCACTAAAAGTATATTTTTTAATTGGAAACATTGTTTTTTCAAAATAAAATATTATCATGATCTCAAAAGCAAGTTTTAATAAAAAAATATTAAAATAATAACTTAATATTTTATATGAGATTGAAAGCAAAAAATAATAATTAAAGATAAAACCATGTAAAAAATCTATTAAAAATAAAAGAAACATGAATTTTATCGTCATTGAATATTGAAGAACAATTTTTTATTTTTTATGTATTGCATACTAGGTATGTTATAAAGAAAGCTAAATGGCATGTGGATTTCACTATAGCTCTAAACACAGATTACTATGGATTGCGACAATGAAATTACATAGGTATGTTGTGTAATTAAGCGGACTATAAAGGGCTTTTTTGTATTTTCACATTGTATTTTTTTTAATCAAAAAGCTACTGGCGCATCTTCCACATGCTGTAGCAAGTGGTCGACGCTGCGTCATTAAGATGGTGCATGAGACGCTTTTCGGTGGTCAAATTTGGTCATCTGCCGTCTCACTAGATGCACAACCATCATTTTTCCACATGGTGTGGTGCGTGTATACATGTCATGGTTGGATTGCAGCCGGTGATCGATTGTGTTACGTTTTTTTCTTTCTTTTCTCTCTCTTGACAACTAAAGTGCATAATTATCCTCTCATTGTTTATTGTTTGCTTGGGTCTAGCATGACTTCTAGACCCAAGCCGTTTAGGTTGGAATGGTTGCCATACCCAAGAATCTTGGGTGTGGCATGGCTGTCAGACCTTACCCTTTTACCCTTTAGTGACTTAAATTTAAGCCTTTGGTTTAAGAGTATTTGAGTCTTTTCATCTAGCTCAGCGGTCATTAGAAAATTATTTGGAGGTGTACGCGTCTTTTCCAATTTCTAACATAGTTAAAATACTCTTTTATCCCTAGAGTCAACAAAAATTAGAACTATTAACCAAGGCTTTCTTGGCTTTTCACAATATTCATAATAGTAAAAATACTTCTTTGCCCCTAAGATCAAAAAAGGATAGGCTACCGAAAAAGAGTATTTTAGGTTTTTTCAATTTTCATGTACAATATAATACCATTTTTAGCCTAAAAAAATAGCTTGCGGCTGACTTTTTGCCAGACCCAAGCCATTTGGGTCTGACAACCACGCCAAACCCATGTTATTTGAGGTTGGCAAACATGTCAGGCCCAAGGTACTTGGGTCTGATAACCATTCTAGGCCCAAGAGCCTTGGGTCTAACACCTTGGGTTTGGCACCCATGCCAAGCTCAAGCGCCTTAGGCCCAAGCTTCTTGGGTTTAGCAACCACTATGTTTCATGCTAGACCCAAGGCTCTTGGTTCGGCAAGATTGCCAGATCCAAGTTGCGTGGGTGCAACATGGCTGTCAGACCTAAGGTTCTTGGGGTGCTTAAGACATTCTCTAAACTCTTAATATTTTTTTACATTTTAAAAAAATTAATATTGACCCACTGCGGAGTACACACTAATATACTAGTAATAACCGAAAAGGAAATTGTTAATATTCCTATAAAAAAACCATAACATTATTTAAGAACTATGCCAAAATTGAACACTAATTTAAATATTATGTTGGGTATTTTATTTATAGTGTATTTTAATAAAAATAGAAGAAAAAAAAAAGCATAGAAAAGGTCACGCACCTAGGCCTAAAAACATTGGGCATGTGCGTTTGCCTATAAAAGAAAGGTATATCTCGTGTGGGCCTACAAGGTTAGGCTTGTGCATTTGGCCTCCTTTATTATTATTATTTTTTATGTTTGAGGGAAGACAACACATCTTGAATTCTTTTATTTTATTTTTTTTAAAAAGAAAAACAATGCTTTATCTGCTAGTTCAGTTTTCGGCCATTGAAGAGTTGGTAAGAAATTCAAGCTAGGTTTTTTATATCCAAAAAAAGAATTTTACAATCTATTTTCACTTAAAACATCTTATAAATACCATATGAAGTTTAATAAATCAATTTCTAACCCTAAAACACCTAAATCAATTTCTAACCTTAAAACACCACTAACTTTGTCAAAAACACAACATTAAAATGAAAAAAAATCTCCATTAACCCCAATCTATGTTTTTCAATGAAATGAAAGTTTAAAAATATCCCAATGACACTTTTCTCATCAAAAGAAACCAATCAGCACCAAAACATGTTTTTTTTGTTGCTACAATGTTTCCAACCGATAACTCTCTCATTTTCTTTATTTTCTAGCGACTTCTTCTTTCTTTTTAACTTTTAGGGACTGAAACATAAAATAAGTTTAAAAATTCTGGGATCAAAGTGTGATTTACTACGCCTCATGAGCAACAAAGAAAAAAAAGGTCGTCTTTTTGTTTTTAAGTTTCAATTCTTTTAAACATTAAATCTAAATCCTTCTCTGCAAAATCAAGTATCAATTCAAAATCGAAGCATTTCTTAACACTACAAACACGATGTATAACATGGTATAAAAGGAATGACCATGAATTAAATCATGTGACAATAATATAGAATGATAAAATTAAAAAAAAATAAGTGATCAAAATGAATTAATTGTCAAAGCACAAAAAAAGGGACCAATCATGTGCACGATAGTTATCCACAATCTACCTTTGTATGCATAAACAATGAAATAAATAATAAAACCCTTTCTTATTAGAACTTAAATTTTAATTTTTGAGAGGGGACAACTACCTCACAATCAAACCAGATATAGATTCCATGATATCTAGAACCAAAATAGTTCAATTAAACATTATAGGTTGCACGAAAAAACTATAGATAAACCAAGATATTTGTATTAAACAATAACTCATAATTAAAGACTAAAAAACAGATAAGTTGTGTGTTACGAAAAACATTAAATAAAACAATAACTAAAACTTGTAAAGAAAAACAAAAAAAAAATATATAATGAAAGAGATAAATAATTATAAACAATAAACTTAAATATTTATATTGCTAGAAAAAAATTAGAGTTAAAGACAAAAGAATAATTTGCAAAGTATTGAGTTTATGAAAACTTTTTATTAAAGAGATATTGAATTTTGTGTGATATGAGACAAATAAAAATAAATAAATATATCTTTTCTTAAATATTAATATATAATTTAAAACTAATTTATAATTCAAAAACTATTTGTTCAACAAGGAATCTATTTAAACTAACAAAAAACTCTAAAATCAATTCTTAAAAAAAATCCTTAATTAGAACTATTTACAAATAATCCAATTGAAAGAAGTAAACAAAATTCTATTCTAATTAGGGCATAAAACCCTTTTCCAATATAGGTCGCAAATAAATCAGTCATGCATATGTTGGTGTTTCAAAGAATATTGTAGAAAATCATAAGTTCATAATGAAAATCATGAAATGCATTGATTATGTGTGAATGGTTGACTTCTTAATATCCACTTGATATTTTGACCAATTACGTTCAAGGTTTTTATATATAAGACACTTTTTTCCATAGTTATAAAATATGAATTGGTTCAGTGAGTTAATCTAGACTTAGAGTTTAAAAAAAGAGTCATATTGGAGTTAATCCAGTTAAAATCATGTTTGATTTTTTTTTAAATGACATTATTTTGAATTTTTTTAAAATAAAACGATATTGTTTTATTGATCCAGGTCAACCAAAACAACTTGTGACTTGAGCCTTTAGTTAGGTTATGGCCCACCGGATTTGATAACTTTGATCTTTTCTAAACGTCAATCATGACATATGTGTTATAGAGATTGGCTATTTTAGGTGTGTCTAATAGTACTTCCATATTTTTCTTTTTTATCGAGGTAGTCATTTTGTTTCTTTTCTACTTTATCTAACATGTTAAAGCCATTATAAAAAATTACTATCAAAGTTTTTGCTTTTAGGCATATGTATAATTGAATAACTTTGAGCTTACTGACACATGTATCAATAGCAACCCTGGTTTTAAAAAAACTCTAAAATAGCTTAGAGATGCACTTAAAACATATCTTAATGAACCAACTACATAATAATGATGATTAGCCTACTAGCTTTAAAAATTATAGCTAGTTAAGCTCCTTCATATCTCGAGGCTGGATATCTTGATTAAAGTGAAAGAGGAGCTAAAAAAGTAATGAGATGTTGGTTTTTAGAAGTGGTCAAATACCCTCAATGGGTATCCAACATAGTGGTAGTATCTAAGAAATGTAATAAAATATTAATATGTATGGATTTTAGAGACATGGATAGAGCTAGCTAAAAACATGATTTTCCTCTCATTTACATTGACATGCTTGTAGACAATTCCGTAAAGAGCTCTACTTACTCCGTCATGGATGGTTTCTCAAGTTATAATTAGATCAAGATGGTTGAAGAAGACAAGAAAAAGACTATCGTTGTTACTTCATGAGGGACATTCTGTTATAAAATAATGCATTCTATTTTGAAAAATGTTAGAGCCATGTATCAACAAATGATGGTTAATAATTGCATAATTTAAATATGCATTTTAAGCTCACATCAAAATCACTTGAGTTTTTAAAATTATAAAAAGTTCAAAAGTCTCACAACCATTACAGATAGGGTTTGTTTCAAAATAAACCAATAAGATAAAATCAATGTTTGAAAAGTATCATTTAATTGTCACTAACATAAGCACATTTAAAAAGATACAACGATGGACAGTTTGAAAAGAAGTCTAAAGTTCATCCCATGACAATCAATAAGGCAGAGGACAATTTTATTTCAAACTCTTTTAGGCAATTATTTTTTAAGCATGGAAGAATTTCCTCAAATCTATAAGGTCAAAAGCTTTTAAATAAGTCACTAAAGGCATCATAAAAACCATGTAAGAACCTACATACTCGCTCAAGTAGGTTAAAAGCCAAACAATCAAAAGGATTTCAGGAACATAAAAAAAGGGTCTTATATTTCAAAAACAGGTAAATGCATGTATAAACATCAAAAAGATATTTTTTTAGGGATTTTTCCTCTAAAGCAACTAGAAAAGTTCAACAAATATGAACCATCAGAATTCCATTATAGAGATAACTAAAAGTGCATGGACAAAGAAAATCAAAAGACATATCATCTTAAAAGAAAGGAGGTAAAAACATCTCATGAAAAATCCAGGATGCCATCATTTATGAAAAATTCTAAATATTTTTCACACAATAGGCAAGTTACTCGATCACGAACCATGGGTAGGTCACCCGAACAGAGACCATGAACCACAGGTAGGTCACTTGAAAACAGAACATTTGTGAAAAATCCTAGATCTTTTTCATAAAGGGTTGACGCTCAAATACCCAACATCATTTTCTTTTCTTTACAAACTTACCTTCTAATGTTCTTTAAAAGACTTTATACTATAAGTATTTTAAAAAGAAGGGCGACTGTCATAACTCAATTTGGATCCCCCGAAATTGTTTTATAAAACATACATATTTTTAATCCAAAAAAATCAGAAATTTAAAATCCAAAAATATTTTCGGGACATAAGGAGATAAGTATTTGAGCTTGCAACATACCAAAATTACAAAAGAATAACTAAATGAGATATTTTGACAAGATATGATTAAGAAAGACTTAATATAAAAAAAATTGAGGTTGAAATCCAAACTTGACCAAAATTGGAAGAATTAATTAAAGGACTTAATTAAAATTTTAACATGTTTATTTGACTTATTTAAGGACTTAATTGAAGAAAAATTAAGCTTGAAAGCTAATTGGGTAAAAATTAGAAGAATTAATTAAGTTTAAATACTTAATTAAACTTCTAATGACTTTTATGGATTCAATCAAGAACTTAATTAAAGAAAAGTTAAGTTTGAAAGTCAACTAGGCAAAAATTAGAAAAATTAATTAAGCTTAAGGACTTAATTAAACTTCTAATGAGTTTTGTGGATTCAACCAAGCATTTAATTGAAGAAAAATAAAGTTTGGAGGCTAAATTTAGGTTAATTCATAAATATTAGAAGATTAAGGACACAATTAAAACTTTAAAATGATAAATTGGTGCAATCATGGGGTCAATTGAAAGAAATTTGAAGATTGAAGGCTGATTAAGGGTTAAATTAAAGAATTTCAAAACCAAGAACCAAAATGCAAAAGACATATGAGTATGGGGACTAAAATTAATCATATCAAGGGTAAATTTGAAATAAACCAAAATTTTAATGGTTAATAGGGGTCAAATTATATAATTTGAAAACCAATGACAAATTTGTAAAAGGTGCTCAAATTAAGAAATTTAAATCAAGATTTCCAGGGGTGCAATTATAAAAATTAAAAAGTTTCAGGGTCGATTGAAGATCATATGTTGAAATTAGAAAGACAGGGACTATATTGAAATTTTCAAAAATTCCAATTAAAAACCCTAATTTCTAGGTTTTAAACAAACAACATGCCATTCACTTTTAGTGAAAAGACTAAATGACATGTCATCCCATCCCTGTTTATCATCTTTTTCAATGGACAAAAGCTGATTGAGATGTTACTTTCAGGTGAATGAATGTGGCATCTTTGACCATCTTAGGGGCTCCAATCACCACCACTCACTAAGAAATATATCATTTACAAGGATCAGCAACTTTTATCAAACTCTTACATCCCATTTGTTTCAATGATATTGACAACATCTTGTCCCTAGTCAGCCTCCCCTGCATTGATATATGCAGACTAATTGAAGATCAATCTTTCTATAAATGAATGTAGAATTCTAGACCTCCAAATCAGATAAGGTTTGTACCTAATGGTATATGTACATCCCCTTTATATGATTCATGTTTGCCTATGACATGTTTATATCTTATTTGTCACAATGATCTCATTAAAGTAACCCTTTTAGTGAGCTATGACTGAAGAAAAAAATTTTCATGTTTGAGTAAACTTCGTGGTTGCCTTCTATTTATAGGTTTGAGCTCATAAAAGGACAAAATAAATAGAAATTCACCTTTCCAGGGAGGTCAGAGAAGAGGATGAGGAAGAATGCTTCATACACCACCATGGTTTTACAACTTCTAGTTTTGGTTTGCTTATAAAATGAAATGTGCTTTTGAGTAGAGAGGGTTGATTAAAGATGAAAACTACATAGAGAAAAGAGAGTAAACATAAAGAGATTGGTAAGAATACCCAATAATTGATTTAAAAAAAAAGCTATAAGGATTGTGTGTTAAGAAGGAAGGAAGAAAATCAAGATCAATCTTAGATTGAAAATAAGCTAAAAATCAAGAGGAGAGAAGCAAATAACCCAGAGAAGGAATCAACATTTTCCCTACAAGGTATACCTTAAACTTTGATGGGGGTGTAGCTCAATGAGCACAATCCCCCTTCATTTAGCTTTTTAGATTGTTTATTATATACCTGCTATTTTTATTGTTAATTTAAAATGCAATAGAGGTTTATGTTTAAATATCTCTTTATGCCATGATTTAACATGTATATGTATATTCGTGTTTTGTTAATGCATAAGTTGATGTGTTATGATTGTTAATATAATGATAAAAGTTAGTTAAGAAGATGATTTAGCAAGTTTTATGTTTAGATTGATCATTTGATTTTGTTTGGTTTTATGTATGTCCATTAAGAGGTTTAATTCTAGGACTGCAATTTGTTATTATGTAATGTTTGTGGGCTACAATAAGCCAAGTTTATGTAATTATTGTTAGAAGTATATAATAGATTGGTGCAATAAATTGTTACAGTTTAAAATGTGTTTATTAGAAAGCATGAGCAGAGATATTGTTACATTGATTTTGTTGTTTATTGTTAATGTTTTTATGTTTTTGGGGTTGCCATAAGCATGCTGAAGTCAGGTTTACCATGTTTATACCTTATTTCTATGTTTTTATCTATTTGTTTGGGTTTTGGTTTGTTTTTGCCTATTTCTAGCTTTTTTTTTCTTGGTGTTATTGAACCTAGATTTAGGTGTTCTTATGTTTTAGCATTTTAGCCTCTCTGATTAGCTTTGGTCGAAGTTATTATCCATATTTGATCATTTTGTTTCATCTTTTTTTTCTTTTATAACTTTTTTTGGATCATTCAATCCTTAGAACCCTTGAATGTCTGGGTCAGGATTCTTCACTGTGGGGTTATTGAGTTTATTGTTGTTGTTTGATGGATGATTATGCATTAGATCTTGATGTTGCGTCTTTCTATTCTTTTTGTTTAACAAAATCTGGTCTATTATTTCATTCACGTTGCTGGGTTCATCAAAGGTGTTCTTCGTGTTTTTAGTTGTTTCAAATGAAATTTCTGTTTGATTTTTGTTTCTAAGTTTTTGTTCTTGGACCTGTTCTTGGGTCTGGGTCATGCTAGGAAGCCGAAACCACGTGGTTTGGTTGAACCCATTCCAGACCTAAGGTAGTGTTTGGCTTGTCATTTTTTTTACAAAGGGAAAAATACATTTTTTTATGTTTCTTAGGGTGTGTTTGGCAAACACGCTGCCAAACATGCCCTAACAAATTCTTGATAGTTTTCTTTACTAAGTTTTTCTTGTTTTGCCAAAAAAAGGCTTTAGTTTTTTAATTTAATTTATGTTTTTTTAAGGACCATTTTGCATTTTTTTAGTCTCTCACATATTTTTACCCTCTTATATTTAATATTTGGGATTGTGACCTACAAGTGAGAAACTTTTTTAGTATTAAATAAATTAGTTTTTTTTATAAAAAAAACATACAAAAAGAAACAACAAAAATATTTCTTTAAAGAATACATTTAAATATTTTTAAATTGCATATGGTCAAGTATCTCAAATAAAAATCATATTTTGCATAAAAATATATAATAATAAAAATAAAAATACATGGCATGATTTAACGTCTTTTTTTATACCAAAATTCAAGAAAAACAAATTGTTTATATCTTTGCTTGCATTTTTTGATTTGATAACAAGTTTATTAAATCCACAAGAACTTGGTCTATATTTCAAAAACACCAAAAAAAAAATTGTTTATTTTAATATCAAGAATTATAAATTCATACGTAATATGTATTCACGGTATTAAAAGAAACAAATACAAAAATATGTTTAGATTCTAGAATTGCTAGGCTAGATCCACAAGTCATGATTCACTTTACTAGGGTGAACTGACTTTTAACCATTAGATAGACCAACGATTAGAAAATACAAAAGTGATTTAGTAATCAGACAAATAAACAATGCAATTTTTCTAAGACAGGGTGTACTAGGGGTGATACAGTCCTTTTTATACACAACTAGTCCCCTTATCCAGATTTTGAAGACCAATTAGGGTTCCTAGTGACCAAAATACTAGGTGGTGACTTCAAACCTTTTTTAATTGATAAAGAACATGCATTCCTTGGTCTTTTTGCCCATACCTGAGGATCCTGATTTTAAAGAACGATCGCTGTGACACTACACATGTGCAACAAATTCCAAGCAAATAATGTTGTCCTATACATAAGAAAACCTTGTACTATAATTCGTGTAATAACCTTAGAAAGCTAAGAGTTATCATCATGTGCTTTCTTTTTAGCAAACTTTTCATACTTTTTTTTTTTAATTTTGTAAGATTTAAAAACAAGAGTGTAAATAACTTGCAAGTATTTGTGTTCTTGTCTAAGTTCATATTTCCAAATATCATTTCCTTATTGTAATTCTTCTAAGGATAATGGTTAGAACTATCAGAAATCTCCCTTATTTGTAAATATTAAACCGATGAATGTAATTTCATAGTTTTAATATTATATGCACTCTTTCAAGTTTCTATTTTATGATTTAGTTAGAGTTTGCAACCTTATTTTAACTATTTTAGTTTTTGTTAATTTTGTGTTTAAGAAATACCAACATACTCATTAATTCTAGTTAGATTAAAAAAATAGAAATTGTTAGGCTAAAACAATAAAAACTACAAGTTTAGTGACTTAACAACCTATTTTCTAATCAATCTTAGCATATTGTATAGTTTAGTCGTGTTCAAGTTAAAGTGTGCAAGCTAGCTAGATTTTAGTAACTCTAATGTAGTTAATAGTGAGTCAAACCACAATAAATAAATAAAAGTAATTGCATATAGTACAAGGAGAAAATAGTTTTGAACATAAAAGCACTAAAATCCTAGTAATTAGTATACCCTGAAGCCTCGTACTCTATTATCTTCCTAATCTTTTTTCAAAAAATAAAAGAACCCACAACAATTGCACGTGAACATAATTATGGTTATTTAACTTATGAAATTCAAATTATATGCATCTTTCTTCCACAAAACATTAAAATCCTAGTAATTAGTATACCTTGGAGCCTCGTACTCAATTATCTTTTGAATCTTTTTTCAAAGTTCTCCTAATATAGATAAAAACAAAAGAACCCAGAAAAATTGCACGTGAACATAATTATGGCTATTTTACTTATAAAATTCAAATTATATGCATCTTTCTACCACAAAAAGGATCATTTATGGTACAAACAAAATCCATGCACTCCATACTATTGAAATAAATCCCAAAAGAAACTATTTTATTTTGGCTCCATTCAGAAAAAGAAAATGAAGGACGTTGATTCTAATAAAGTTCTTTTAAAGCCTTTTCCATTAAGGTTGCTCAAATAAGTCATTGTAATATTTTCTTTTTTATAAATATAAAATTTCACTTAGCTAATCGATTTACAAAGGAGAAATGACAAGTTACTAAAAAGTTTTGATGAAAATATTTTAAGGGGGAGGGTCAAGATTAGGAAGAGAATTGAAAGGTGAAGTTGTAGTAATTTGGATAATAAGATGGGTTAGGTTGTGTTAGCTATATTCTCTATTTTTTGTTTAGAGAGTCCTCATATCAATATTAGAAGGTTTAAATGCTAATAATAAGATTCATATTTAGGAGCAACCATGACTGGTTGGCTAGAATTTGTCACCACTAGTTATAATCATCATACGATGTTGTTTGATCCATATATTTGGCTTTGTATGAGATACTAATATACCAATATGATTGTCTCTAGTTGGTGGTAATGACCCTATTGAAATTGATGAGAATATAATGCACTATATAGGGGCACTTTGGGTGTGTTCAAATGCAGTTTTGCATTATAGTGGTGAGTTAGACGATGAAAACCTATATCTAAAAATGACTTTCATTGGTTGATCCACCAGAATCTAGGAAGAGGATGGAAATTGGTATATCTTGTACTGACTATTTGTTTGGTATAGGATGGGTGAGTTTACTCTTATTTTTTTTAGAGACATATTTTAATGGCTTTTAGAATAAATTTGGAATCTTTGTCCTATTGAGCATGTCAATATATTATATAGCTAATTAAGTCTTAATTAGATTGAACTTATGACGAGGTGATAACTACCTCTAATTAAACGAAATGGGGACTTTAGACCTCTAACCTTTAGTAAAGACAATCTGTTCTAAGATCACCTCTGTGTAAAGAAAAAATAGTTGTCTTAAAAGAGAAGGAGTTTGTAGGAATCTTAGAAGTAGGGAAAAAAAATGAACTTGTAAATAAAGCAGTAAATAAAGCAATAAAAGAAAAAAAAAACCTTATGGGAGAAAAACAATAGCAGGAATTTGAATATATGGGGCTGACCATAATTTACATCACTATTTTGTCTTATTTATATTGTTATAGAGTTTGAATTCTACTTACATAGATAATTATAATCCTATATACATATTGATATAAGATAGAAAGGCTTATTCAATCTTAATACAAGCTAAAATCATCTTTTATTGATATACTATTGAATCCTAGTTTAATCTCTTACTTTTGATTAGTTATTCTGTTGAAAACTCTTGCTCTAAATAAGACTATATCTTTCTGATTATGCATGCATTTAAATTTGTTGATCGATCGTGACTTTTGTTGCTTGGTCAACCGGTTGACTACTCCTTCAACACTCCTAGTCAATCAAAGACTCTTCTAGCTCGGTTGATTCTTTTTATTCACGATTTCAAGTCTCTTCCTCTATTTGATATAAATAATCATTGTACTTTAGATGTATGTTTAGTTTAGAGGTAAACATATGACATAGACAACACACATTTGTTTTTTTGAAAAAAAGGAATGGACGAATCTTCATCCATTGAGGTAGATGATGTGTCATCTCTACAATAATTTCTAGCTAACTCCGATGATCGAAAAATCAAGGTCAATGTTTGTGGACTTTAAAAATTCACATTTCAACATGTTTTCACTTAAAAACACAAAAAAAAAACTCATCTTAATAATATTCATAACCTCATTTTAACCTTAAAATACACTTTAATTAGTATAAAAATTCAAAATTAAATCAAATCAAAACAAACTTCTTAGATTCTGTTTTACTTTTTTTAGCATGATCTAAAACACAAATCACTTTCAGTGAACTTTTTTCTTTAAGACAATCTATTTATTTCAAGCTCAACCTTTTTTTAACTGAAATGCGACAAATCAAAAGCATTCTTTGTCTTCTTTCTTTTTGACTACTCTTTGTTTTCTCTATAAACTTCTAGGGACTTAATTAGAGTAAAATAAAGTTTTATGATTGAAATATAAACTTTTAAACATCTAGGGACTAAAACATATAATGATGTGCCTCTTTAATAATAATAATAATAATAATAATAATAATAATAATAATAATAATATGCAAGTGTTTGTAAGTATGTGAAGTTTACGGCAAAATATTTAAGTTTCTGTTTGTTTTTGTGTTTCAAAAGCATTTTTAAAAAATTTAAATTTTTTTTATTTTAAATTAATATATTTTTGGTGTTTTTAAATCATTTTGATGTGCTGATATCAAAAATAATTTTTTAAAATTAAAAAAAAATATTATTTAAATATATTTTTAAATAAAAAACAACCAAAATTAAATTTCTAAATATGCTCTAAGCAGTTTTACTTTTACTTTTACTTTTTTTTACTTTTAATTTTAATAAAAGGAAAAGACGTAAAGAAAAGAATATTTTTTTTGTCGCCAGATTACCAGGTCTTCGTTTGGGTTCTGAAAACACCAAATAAGATAAGAAACTTTGTTTGAATAAATATAATTTCGTATATTTTATTTCGTCATTCCGATAGTTTCCATCGGCAGGTAGAGGATCTTGTTATTTTGTTTGGAAATTGTGAATTCTGTGTTAGGGTTTGAGTCAATGAAAGGGGTTGAAATGCAGCAGCAGCAGCTAGAATTAGGGAGGAGCGGTGAGGGTCACAGTGATTCTGATCCTCTGCTACAGAATCAGGCTGATGCAAGTTCCACTCAAGAAATCACCGTCAACAATGATGATATTGAAAACGTTTCTGTTCCTTGTTGCCGTATTTGTCTCGAAACCGACTGCGAACCAGGCACGTTTCTTTCTTGTAAATTATTAATTATGAATTCATGACTTTTAAGAAAAGAAAAAAGGAAAAGGAATTCATGAATCATGTTTGTTTTTTATTTTATAGGTGATGAATTGATATCTCCATGCATGTGCAAAGGAACCCAGCAGTTTGTTCATCGTTCATGCCTTGATCATTGGCGCTCAGTTAAGGTCAAGTAATTCTGGTGCTATAACTGCTACTCCTTTAATTTCTTTTTGGGGTTTTGGATTTAGTAGCTGATATTTACTCGATGATGAATGACTTACTCGATGATGAATGACAATCTAAACAGGAAGGATTTGCTTTCTCTCATTGTACAACTTGTAAAGCTCAATTTCATCTTCGAGTTGCTTTGTCGGAGGACAACTCCTGGCGCAAAATGAAATTCAGACTTTTTGTTACAAGGGATATTGTCTTTGTATTCTTTGCTGTACAAATTGTGAGTGATCTTACTTCCCTCTTTACTTCCTTGTCATTCCTATTTATCTTCTGTATACTACTTTTATGCAATGGCAAGCCTATCTTCTTCATTCCTTTTGCTATTTTATGTTCGAAGCCCATGCATTTCCTAACCGGTAAATAATCCCAGTAGCCTCTTTTCGTCCATTTCATTAAGAAGAAAAGCGGCTGACCTTATTTTATTACAATTCCTGGATGTTTATTTCCCTTGAGATAAACGGTGCGCACCGATTTTCAAGGGCCATTTCTTTCTGGTTGGCTCAAGCTTAACAATTTGATGTCCCATGTAAATAGACTTTGGACATTGCTGTACAGAAGCACTGATTACGTGTTTTTGGACTAACAAGTAACTTGAATTCTGTAATTGAACTATTTTATTTGCTACTCTTTATTTATTCCAACCCAGGAGTTGTAGAAAAGAAGAGCAAATAATGGAGTACCTCATAAACTTATTGATGCAGGACAAGTTTAGGGGAAATTTGTAGTTGTATATTTATCAGGTTAGGTTGTAGAATCTGAATTCTTGTGACTTTAATAATTGAAAAAAAAAATCTGAAAGCAAGAAATTGAGGAAAAACAAAATAATCTTCTAGCCTCACGCTCAAAGGTTTAGGACTTGCTCCTAGATTGAGAGGCTCACTCTCTCCAAGAATTTAGCAAAAAGCTGCGCTTATTTATAGGTTTGGGTTATTCCTATTCCTAATCAGACTTGGATTCTTAAATAAGAAAAGAAAAATTTGCCTATTTGACTGGTAAAGAGAAACCTTGCAAGCTTCAAATTGTAGATTTTAAAATTTTGATTAGTTTGTAGCTTTTCCTACATTTTGCTCTAGTTTTTCTTGTTCTTGCACTGACCCACATAGTTGTTGATGTACCTTTGATGCTTGTAGGTTAGAGTCTTCTACTTGTTGTCTTTGCTTTTTTTGGATTTGGAACAAGTTGTAGGGGACAATTTGTAGGTTTTTTGGACTTGCTGTTTACTCAAATCAGGATGCATAATACTGTCTTTGTATCATTGCCTGTTGTTTTGATGGCTTCAGTGGCTGCCTCTCCTTTGCAGTGCAGAAATTTCCACATGAGTTGCTGGATCATCAGTTAGCCATGCAATCTCACACAGTAACTCATCCTGCTTGTACCTGGTTAAGATTCTTCTATAGAATCTCATGTGAGAACATAGTGGAGTAACCAGGACCTGATGCCATTGATGTAGGGCAAGTCTAGGGGAATATTTGTAGTTGGTTGCTTATTAGGTTAGGTTGTAGAATATAAAGTTTTAAGGCTTTAAGAATTGAAAATGAAGAGATGGAAAATAATAATTAAAAAAAAAAACATAAATAAACTTTGTGCCTCCCACTAAAGGGTTTAGGATTCCCTCCTGAATTGAAATCCTCATACACTTACATAATTTAGCAAAAAGCTTCACTTTATTCAACATAAATCTGTCATGCTAAAATCAAAACGCTTCAATTATATTTATATGCTTGATTTATTGCTGTTCCTAATTAGACTTGGATTCTTAAATAAGAAACACAAGTATTCCTATTTGACTAGTTAAGAGAAACCAAACTTTACAGTTTGGTAGAAAAATTTTCTAGGAAAGAAGAAAATGCATTTTCTAATTGAAAACTGTTTTCTTAAAAATGTGTTTTTTCTAATTCTCCAATTCTCTATAAAACTGGAAAGCATCAACATAAGTGTTATCCAAATCCTCCACTATAGAAACTAAGGGCCTTCTTTAGTTCACCTATTTTTTTTATGGCCATTCCTTTTATTATTTTCAATTTAACCAAACAAGGCAAAGCAAACACTACCTAAATCTTCTAATTAAAGGTACACTGTATTCCTAAATAGCTAGCAAATATCCTCCTTGCAGGAAATTTCTTGAAATTACAAATCTGCCTTTCTCAATTTACTATGCTGCATCATCTAATTCACCAAATGAAACCTATATGTATGATTTTTATGTGAGAAAATCTTTCTTTCAGGTCATTGCTGCAATGGGTGGTTTTGCATACCTTATGGACAAAGATGGGACCTTTAGGAATTCGTTTAGTGATGGATGGGATCGTATACTGTCCAAGCATCCTATACCATTTTATTATTGCATGGGTAATGCTCGTGGTTTCACTGTTTTTTCTTTTTCTTTTTCCTTTTGTTTTGCTATTTAACTTGTAATTAACTCCAACTACTTCAGGGGATGAAGTGTCATTCTGCTGACTTATTTCTAGGATCAAATTTTTAATCTGAATCTCCAGTGCTGACATGTATTGAGTAGAAATTTGATCAATTTAAGCAGCATCTTTCAATTTCAATAATTTTAAAGCATTTATATTTTATTTGATATCCAAGGTTATAAAAATGAAATATACATAGATTGCTGGGAGGACAGATTTTATGAGTAGAAATATACTCTTTAGTTAAGAATTCTGATTGCTCCTGCTGCTGAAGTTTGATTTTGGTTTTTCAAGTTTAGTGCTCTGAGTTTCATTTGCTGCATTGATATCCAGGGTATTGGCTACTTCTAACCATTTTTGTCTGTGCTTTGTGTACATGAATTGTAACAGGAGTACTGGCCTTCTTTGTGCTTCTTGGGTTTTTTGGCCTCATATTACATTGTTCCTCCCTCAATAGTAATGATCCAAGGATGGCTGGCTGCCAGAACTGCTGTTATGGATGGGGAATTCTAGACTGTTTCCCTGCTTCCATGGAGGCATGCTTTGCACTGGTTGTGGTTTTTGTCATCCTCTTTGCCATTCTGGGAATCGCTTATGGCTTCCTTGCTGCCACAATGGCCATTCAAAAAATTTGGCAGAGGCATTACCACATCCTCATTAAGAGGGAGCTTACAAAGGTAAGCTCTGAATCCTTGCTGTTTGCTTCTGCTTCATTCCTGCCTGAATTGGTTGTCAGAATCAAGTGTGGTAAGATCTTAAAAGGGCTTGACTGTCTTCTTCAACTGCTCTAAAATTTTGTAGGAGTACATAGTGGAGGATCTACATGGCTCTTATTCTCCAGCAAAATTGGACTCTGAACATGAAGAACGTCTGAAAATGGTTAAGCTTTTATAATGACAAGGAGAGGAAATTTATAAAACATATGGAATGAATCTAATCAAACAGGAGTTACAAGCTACATTGTGTGTCTGGAAAAGAAAAAAAAAAAAAAAAGCTACCCTATAATATGTATTTGTTCCCTAAAACTTGAACAAAGCTAAGAAAGAGCATATAGTTGCAGCTCACTCCAAACGCTGAGAGTTGTGCAAAGCTGACTGGAGGTCACCCACCATTATATGCTTGTACATACATTTGTGCTTGTTCAGCCTTTGTCGAACAATTGAATGACATGATTTCCTCTTTTCTTTGTGTTATATAAATATGCATGGATTCCTTAAGGGATTAAACCCCTTTTCTTACTGAAATGACAGTTCTGTATATGTGGGTTCTGTGTGCTCGAACAAATGGCTGTGGTGGGGGGTTGTCATCTTGAAGAAGTTGTTACTTAATTCAGTGAACTGGCATGATCTGGATTCGCTATGGTTATCCGTCCGTAATTAGAAAGAGATTTATTAAGAGTCATAGTATCGCAAGTTGGGATTCGCCGTAAACAACTACCCCAACGTTTAAGAATTTTTACCCAAGTCAGGACTGAACTCTGAAGGATTTTTGACAGAGTTGAAGAGGACAAATTATGGGACAAAAGCAGAACAGAGCTGCCGGGCGGGCCGGAACTTTGAAATCGGCAAATCTGACGTGGTTGACGGAACCCATTTTTAATTGGTTACCAGCACTGTCTGTTCCTACGACTAGAATTTATACACAGCACAACAGCCATGTTTGTGACTACATGGAAATGCAAGGGTGTGTCCATGACTCTATGGCGAAGTAGTGGTGAATTAGACAATGAAGACCTATCATGGTACACGTCTGCCATTGGTTGATATAAAACCGTTCGAATTTTATTTATATAAGTAATTCCAATCTTGCACATGTGTTACATATATTGATATCAGTCAAAGATGTTTATTTGTTTATTAAATCATAATACAAGCTAGATTCATTTTTTTATTGATACAAGTAAATCCTAGGATAATCTTCAATTTATGATTAGGTATTTTATTGAAGACTCATACTCTAAACAAGACTATACTATATGATGTGATCACGTGGTCACGCAACTCACAATCAAGATTGAGATCTGATCTCGGAAAGCTGAAAAAGGTCTGATTGGAGTGTGACAAAATAAAAACCTGCCCAAAAGCACCAACACTATTGGAATTAAGGAGAATGACGCTATGAAACCAGGTAATTTTTGATAAGTCAAATTCAGTTCGTTCAAGAATTGAAAAATGCAAGAATCACTTTCACATGTTAAAATAGAAAAATTCAGAAGTAATATTCATCAATGGCTGCCGAAATTTTGGTTACATGTGTTTAAATAGTTCTTGAAAAATTAACCCTAATGGATCTACCCTTGTGGGCTGAACTGACCCACGTACAAAACTAACCAAAAAACCCTCAACTGAAAAATCCATAACCTGATCCAAACAAGTCTTGAATCCTAATTCAAAACAAAGTTTTAATTAAGCTCAAACATGAAAGAAAATAATAAAAATAAATAATTTTTCATTAAATAACACCAGCTCTTCTTTTCTTATATAGCTAGGATGAATAAGGAATCCTTATAAGATAAGGATTCTAGAACATTAATGAATCATTGCTACCCTTGGAAATTATGTTTCAGCTCATTAAAGATTCTTGTGGAACTAGGAAATTTCCAAAACAAGTAGCCACATCCTTTTAGAAAAAGGATCCTTGCTAAATAGGAAGTCCACATGTCAAAAGGAAGTAAATAACAAAATTCGTACAACCTATTCTAACCTATATTGCAAGTCTTTTTTGAAATCTGATTCATCTGAAAATTTACCCCAACATAGACAAATACCTTTGGAATCTTCTGGTAAAGTTTCAGTTCAATCCAACGGTTGGATTTGAAGTTATACTCAATAGCGTAAAACTAGACGGTAGAAAATTTTACGCCAAAATCCGAATCTGACCTTGCTTGGGTCATATCACAAGGCAGAACCGTATCATTCCCTCCCTCTTCAAGAAGATTCGCCCTTGAATCTTGAATAGGATTAGTAGCGACTTTATTAGCCTCTTGTTTAAGCCTTCAGAATTCCCTTATTGCTAACACCTTTCTCCAACAACATTGTATGGAAGTAGTGACTGACAAGAATTTTAGATAAGCACGTCGTACTAACCACTTGCGTATATACTTTTGAATGATAACAACAACGGCTCTCCTTCATCTTTTATTTTTTTGGCACTGTACCTCCTTTTCCTGAAGTTTGAAGATCATAAAATAATCTTTTATACTTATCAACTTCTTGTTTTAAACCTCCCAAATCATGACTTAGTTTTTTCGCATCCTTGAGCTAGAATCCTTCTTCGTTCCCTTTTCCTTGCTGAATACATGACACAAATAAGAAAAATAGAAGAAGACACAGACACAATAAGAATAAAGTTTACGACAGGAAGAACAATGATTGAGACTCGAAATTACAAATCTGACTTTTATTTGGACCATAACTGATCGAAAACAAACAAATGTGAAAGTGATGAAAATGATTGAAATAACAACCAAATATCCCAAATATGATGATAATATACTGGCAAGAACAAAATCAATAGAAACAAAACAAGTTTTGAAAGATACGCAAAACAGACTCGTTATGGCAAGACAAAACCCGATTCTGGAACCTAAAAAAATGCTATCCTAATGACCTCAAATTTAATAAATAGTATTCGGATACCAAGAAAACAATAAATCTCAGTTTATAGGTCGTTCTATTATGTCTAGGTACCCAAACCCCTTGTATGATTAGTTTGCGGTAGAATTGAACCTCCAATTAAAACCTCAAGAAACCTATATCCAAACAAGACCAAATTAAATATATGGTGCAATCTCACCCCTAATACACAGAATATGAATTTTCAATTGATTCTAAGGTGGTTTGCTTATGGTTCACTAGGAATAGTGTTTTTGCGGCAGAATTGAACCTCAAATTAAAACCGCAACCAAACGATATCAAGATAAGCCTAAATTTTATATATGTTGCGATCTCACCCCCAATAGACAGAATATGAAGTTGCAATTGATTCTGAGGTGATTTGCTTATAGTTCACTAAGAGTTGTGTTTATACGGCAGAATTGAACCTCAAATTAAAACCTGAAGCAAAAGATATCAGAATAAGTCCAAATTTGATATATGATGCGATCTCACCCCCAATAGATAGAATATGAAGTTTCAATTGATTCTGAGGTGTTTGTTTATGGTTCACTAAGAGTTGTGTTTTTGCGGTAAAATTGAATCATCCTTCAAATTTATATATATATATATGCCACTAATATGATTAGAGATAGTAATAGGATGAAATATAACCCCATTTTTTTTTCTTAGATGACACGGACACAAAGAACAAGAAGATGAACGATGCAAACACTGAAAAACTTAAAGGGACACTAAAAAAACAAAAATAATATAAGGATATGACCTTGTTTCGGAGCCTAGCTCTGATATCAACTGATACGAACCTCGTGATCATGTAGTCACGCAACTCACAATCAAGATTGAGATCTGATCTCGGAAAGCTGAAAAATATCTGATTGGAGTGTGACACAATGAAAACCTACCCCAAGACACCAACACTATTGGAATGAAGTAGAATGACACCATGAAGTCAATTAATCTTTGATAAGTCAGATTTAGTTCGTTCAAGAATTGAAGAATGCAATAATCACTCTTACACGTTAAAACATAAAAATTCAGAAGTAATATTCATCAATAGCTGTCGAAATTTTGGTTATATGAGTTTAAATAGTTCTTGAAAAATTAACCCTAATGGATCTACTCTTGTGGGTTGGATTGACCTACATACAAAACTGACCCAAAACCCCTCAACTGAAAAGCCTATAACATAATCCAAACAAGCTTTGAATTCTAACTCAAAACAAAGTTTTAATTAAGTCCAAACATGAAAGAAAATAATAAAAATAACTAATCTATCATTAAATAGCACCAACCCTTCTTTCATTATGTAGCTAGGATAATAAGGAATCCTTATAAAATAAGGATTTTGGAACATTAATGAATCGTTGCTACCCTTGAAAATTATGTTTCAGCTCATTAAAAATTCTGGAACTAGGAAATTTTCAAAACAAGCTGCCACATCCTTTTAGAAAAAGGATCCTTGCCAAATAGGAAGTCCACAAGTCAAAAAGAAGTAAATAACAAAATTCGTATAACATGTTCTGACCTATATTGCAAGTACTTTCCGAACCCTGATGCACCTGAAAATTTACCCCAACATATACAAATACCTTTGAAATCTTCTGGTAAAGTTTAAGCTCGATCCAACGGTTGGATTTAGAGTTATGCTCAGTATCGTAAAACTGAATAGTAAAAAATTTATGCCAAAATCCAAATCTGATATTATTTGGGTTGTATCACAAGACTTAACCATATCACTATATTATGGTTATACACACATTGGTCAAATCATTTGTTTTGGATGATCGTGACTTTTGGTCATCTACTCCTTCAAGTCGATCAAGAACTCTTTTAGCTTGGTTGATTTTTTTGATACATGATTGATTTTAACTCCTTTTCTTTTATTTTGTGGTGAATGATCATTATTTTTTTTTTACTTGAACATTTATTTCAATTGTGTTCAAATAACGTGGTTTTATTATAAAATTTAATTAAATTTAACAAACTATTTTGTGAAATTACTCATATAAAAGTGTTAATTATGAAATTTGGTAGGATAGATATATCACTGTAATCTTCCTCTTGCAATAAAATGATTGATGTTGAAGAGTGCATTCTATTACAACATAACATATCAATTTAAATTACCGCATGTTGTTCGAAGTTTCATGATTGTCTGAAAACTTACAATTACAATATAATCTGAAACTATTCGCAATGATTTTACAGAAAATGTAAATATATTTGTAACAAAATAAGAATAATAATGACATGGATCTAAATGATAGGATAAATTTTGCTATGCAGTGGATTAAAAAAAGACAAGAAATTTAAAGCACCCTCGATTCTTCGAAACATCCGGTTGAAACAAAGTCAATGAAGGTACTGATGCTCGTACCTTGTACATAGACATAGCCTTTGATTCGGCTTTTGACAAGGCGACTAACTATCTTTTGTTTTCTATCATTTCTCATGCTTAGTTTTCAGTCAAGAACAAGATCCATCTTTGGATCCACTGCAACTGCATGGGGTGCTGCTAAAATTTCCAGGAAAAAAAAAAACACGTGGAGAAGACACCTGTCGGTGCAAAAGTATATATTAGTTGCTAGTCTGTTGCCTTCCATCAGCGACAAACATAAGATGATCACCGTCTCTAATCAACTCAATGGCATCAATCTCAGCCCTATCCTTCCTCATTACTTTGGCAGGTGAGATCCTAAATTTCTTAGAACCCATCTCAAGCAATGCCCGAAAGCTATTTGGAAGTAGGACAAGCTTTCCTGCAACTTCCCCCTTTTCGGGGCAACTAATTGTCACTCTAGCATGACTAGTTCCATGATTATTATGACTGTTTTGGGACAGCAAGTCCTTCTCCCCCTTGTGGGCAGCTGACATCGTCCCAAAGAGGGAGTTGTGAAAATTATTAATTCTTCGCCTCGGACGGGTTTGGCTCAATGATCCATCTGTAGCTGGGAATGAACCTTCTTGGGACACTTGCCGAATTGCGGGCTCACTTGTAAATCTCTCAAGGAATCGAGTTCCATGTGCCTGCTTCTCAGGAATGGCAACCAAGGTTTGCTTTTTGGCCTCTTTACGAGTTTGGAAAATCAATTTTATTTCTTCGTGCCCTTGTTGGTCAGCTAGATCCCTTGGAGTCCAACCATGGCCATCTGGTTTGTCAATATCAGCACCTTGATCCAAGAGGAATATGACTAATTCGGTGTTGTCTTCACTAACTGCTACGTGCAGTGCTGTGGTCCCATTGTCCCTGGGAATTGTCACATCTCCTCCATATTGAACAATTTCCTCGAGCAAGTTCAAGTTGTTTCGCTCTGCAGCAGTGCAAGCAAAATGGCCCACTTCTCCATGATGTATGCTGGCACCATTTTCTATCAGAAGTTTGGTCAGTGATTCATGACCACCCAGCATTGCCTCCCACAATGGTACATTTCCTTCTGAGTCTGCATGCACCTCCAAATAATTACATCACTTGACATTATTTGAATCAATCATTCTTCGATCACAAATCTTTCAGAGTGATTAACGTTTAATGAGGAATTCAAATTATGTAATAACAGATACCCTAATATAAACTTCTTTATTTGTCGATCGTTTAATGCTCTGATGAGAAGATCCTTATCAGAAAGATAATGTTTTAGGAGTTATGTCAAAGTATTAAGCAAATTATTCGCCACATTCAAAAGGCAAGCTTCTGACATCAACTGAACAACTCCAACGACAGTTGACTAAAGAGGCCACGCTTAGAAAATTGCCCAGTTGTGTCTTAATTACATGGTAGTCGTCGACCCATGTCAAACGAGGTGACCTCATTTTGCAAGAAATTAATTTGAACAATATAACAAGAGAAGTCAACAAGTATACATGCACCACTAATTTATATCTTTTTTTTCCCCTTGAAAGAAGAATGAACAAGTCTGGATAATTGACTTGTTAACCTTCAATATATTTATCTACAACTAGCAGGCCGTCAGGTTTTTGCATTATTAATTTAAACTAAAGGAGAATGAGACGTCAACTAGCCAAATTCGGGCTTTGAGCTAAAAATGATTTATAAACAGTCGTGACAGGCGACTGGCAAGCATGCCTCCATTTATAACCGAAACCTACTATATGATCAATTTCAACCTCATATACAACTTGCTGGGCGTGTGCCGTGTGCATGTGACTATGCGTCTACATGTGTAGTTGCAAATTAACTAAACAACTATAAACAGGCATGGTGTCATAAACTACAGAGGATACAACTTCAATGTTTGCAGTTATAGATCAATAAAAATAGTCTACGAGTATAATGGTATGGCAAAGGACTCCAACTAAAATTTCTCCAATCATGATGGTTATGGCAATAGAATAGAAGATACCTCGGCAGTTAGGATCTACTCCATAATCCAGTAGAAGTAGCACACAGTTTTCACTTCCTTTGGACGCTGCTATATGCTAATGTACATAGATTAGAAGGAATAGCATCATTTGTGTTGTAGAGAGAAGCAAAGTTAAACTTTACATACCAGTGCTGACCTCCCATTGTGGTCTGCTTCGTTTGGATCCAGTCCCCGTTTCAACAACTGATGCAACAACAAATCATCTCCCCTTAGGGCTGCAATGCACAGACTGAGAGGTAGTTCCATTCTACCATGAGCTAGCATAGTGGTTGTTTCCAGAAATACTCCCTCCATAACTGGGTCCTTCTGTTCTTTCAAATACTGCACCACAAAGAATAGAGAGCAAACTAATTATGCTTGATGTAAAATATTATTACAGATTTTATACTCAACATCCGGAAAAGATTTTTGATTTTCTTGAAATCCTGTGTTGCAATTATGATAAAATTTTAAAATTTATAATTCAGGGAAAGTTTCTGATGCTAATACAAATTAATGCTACGGAGAGCTCCATGTGTAAGAAGATAGATCTATGTTGTGCAGATGTACAAACTGTCAGCAAGTTAAATGAGTTTACGCGGACCTGAAGGAAATTATTCATGATTATGGTCCCGTCTCCAACATTTGCCTGAACAATATTCAAGAATGAAGTACGGTTCATTCGTAGTAGTTGGCTCAATCTCTTGGTTCGCACTGTGAAGAGCTGTGGCCTGTAACAAAGTACTCCAATTTCACCGCAAATATCACCGGTTTTTGCCCCCCCAACAACCTGAATCCATCCAGCATAATTTCAGCAATCATTTAATTGTATACCTAGAAAATTCTTGTCATGAGCATTTCGTTTTAAGTTACGCGTCATTCTATGTGTGTTTCAGGGATAAAACTTGCCTGTTCCCCTTCAGTTTTCATAGCAAGTACTTCCTGCAATAAAAATTAACTGAATTATTGAATCATATGTAGCAAATTTGACTGCATGAAAATGCTATTCGGTAAATATGCTGATAAAATCAACAGACTGAGCCTCTTTATAACTCCACAATCACAAACATAAAATATGGAACAATCCAGTCCAAGCAAAAGAGTTGATTTTTACCACAGCACCAGTAACAAGTATATAAAAGTCTGTTGGTGCTTCATTCTGCAAGATCACGTCTTCATTGGGAGGAAAATACTCTGCTTCCATCTCAGAGACCTTTAAAATTCAAAGATAGAAACAAAAATCCTACATAAATATACAGATAAAGAAGAAAAGAAAGCAAATGGAGAAACAATCAAGAGTAAGAGGTTATGGATGCTTTAGTGACTTACCAACTGGAAAAGCAAGTCATTTGAAACCCCCTGAAACAAGTAGACCTTTTCCACAAGAGAGTAGAATAGATAATGTGAAATGCTTGACCGAATGGCTTTTGGAAGGAAATCAAGAGTCTCTTGCTGCTGCAGTCCCTCTGAATCTGTCTTGAACTTCAAGCACAAATGTGCAAGCATCTGATCTTGTAGGCGAACAGGCAGCTTGTTCCTCTGAGCAAAACTTGAAGCAGATTGTACGGTATCTCTCTGGGAGTTTGAATTTACAAGGTCGGTCGTGATTATAAATAATAAAAAGTCAGAATTTTTATATGTAAATCCATTACACTATTGAACTAAATCAACAAGTAATAATTACTCACAAATCTTCTAGTTCGACTAGTCCCATGCACAACCAAGTTCGTCATGTTTCCAATCAAATATGCTGTCAATCCAAGGTTGAAGAGCATGTAGAAGATGTCAAATATCATCTCCCTTGTGTTCACAGGATGCAAATCACCATAGCCCACAGTTGTTAGAGTAGTGATAGACCAGTAAATGGAAGTCACGTATCTTCTCCATATACCCTGCTCTAGGAAATTGTCTCCTAGGGCTGCTCCAATCCATGTGTTATGTGGATCATGATAGCGTGCAGCAATAAGATAATAGAAGCATCCAGCAGAGTGTACCGCAAAAAGAGTGACCTACAGGGAGAATAGAAATCCTGATAAATCATAGCATTTTCTAGAAAGAATACATTTTCATTCATATCAATCTTAATCTTATCTTGGAACACTTACACATAAAAGTTTAGCACATCGAACCCCAAAATAGTTATAGTTCCTATCTTTCTCCAATCTATTGAAAGAAACATTTAAGGGAGTCATCAAAACAAACCGGACGTTTCATAGAGGAGCTAAATAAAAATATTGAGCCAAATATATGATTTTTTTTCCTTTTTTATTTAGAAGGCTATTTAGCTGAGGAAAAACTATTTACCTAGAAAATAGGGCACTAACTCTTCGGAGACGCCAAAGGCGAAGCATGTTGAAGAAGCCATAGGACTGTAATGGTTTGGGGGAGATCTTCCGTGCTAGTTCTGTTGGGATTGTGGATATGATATCCAAAGCCAACCAAGAAGATGCATACTTCCAAGCAATCTTCTTGTGATCATCAATGAGTAGGTAGGTGGCTTTGTCAAGGTAAGCCACAAAGAAGGTTAGAACAATATCCACAGCAAAGAATCCATTGACAACGTTATCACAGATGGAGAGTGGGCTCTGTGGTTGTTTGAGAAAGCCAAATTCGAAAGGTGATACCCAAGCTGTATAGATGACCAGAAGAACGAGAAATGTCTCCCAAATTCTGCAAGATCAACCATTTTAAAGCTTAGGCTGATTGTTTAGCAATCAAATGAGTTGTTTTCTTTTTTTCTTTCTGCTGTTTGTAATGCTTTCTCAACATATATACTACTACCCCATACAACAACAACAACAACCGAGCCTCATCCCAAACTAGTTGGGGTGAGCTATATGGATCCATTTGCGCCATTTTGCACGATCAATTGGCAAATCCGCTTCAATATCAAGAGATTTAAAAAAACTAAAAGGTCAAGTAACAAACCAAAACCTGGCAGCAAATTGTTGACTGTCTGTAGAGCTGAATACATTTAAAATGATAAGAAGTTTCTGATTTTCCTCTAACAATGGTGAATGTATTTAAATTAGCTTTCAAAATCCTCCTTCCATTTCCAGACATGAAAAGGTAGAAAATTCAAAGAACTTGAAAATTGGGTAAAGCAAAAGGTGGTTGCGAATGCTGTTCACTATACAAGTCAAACACTAAGATTTTCAAGGCCAGAACACCTTTAATTTAGTCTGACAATTCAACAGAAGAATTCTAATCTAATGCTATTTAATAGGATCTGCCACTTTTGGAATACAATTCCAAACCCAGATCACCATTATCACAAAATCAACGGCTAAAATGGAAGGGTGATCTTCTGTTTCCATACAGAACCAAGGGCAAGGAGGATACTTGGCCGCCAGGAACCTAAGCAAGAAACAGGCCCAAAAGCCTGGACTCGAGATTCTAAACAACAAGTTGTGGTAATTGGTAAAACAACAACATACATGAAAAGAAAATTAATTTACCGAAAAAAGTAGGAGTAAGAAAGGGAAACAAAAAAAAGAAGGCAAGAAAAGTCCCAAGAGGCCTGGGAGGAAGCGGGGAAGAAATCATTATAAAAAAGAGTGACAAACAAAAGCAAAAGAAACTTTAATTAAACCACTCCTCCCTAGCAGAAGTAGCCATTCACAAAATGTCACCAGACCAATCACCGGCGTTGTTTTCCACATCTCCTTGTATAAAAACAAATAAACTAGCGAGTTGGAGTAAAAACCAACCAAACATCATTGAAGTATATACACGGCTAACAAGAAGGAAGAAGGAAAAAACCAATCAAAGTCTTGGGACAAAGAAAGAAAACAAGATTTCAGGAGACATGATCACCTGTAACGACGGTCATAAGGCGATATAATGAACCTATTGAGCTTAACTCTTCGGTTACTCCTTGCACCGAGTGAAGGCAAAATCCCTGTCGAGAGACTGTAATGGCTACCGTCTCTTGACAGCTGCTCTAACTCCTCTTGCCCACATACTGAAACCCTGAAGACACCTCTGTTACGCAGCAGAGTGTCCATTCTTTGCTGCTACGATGCTGCACTCGTGAGAGAGAGAAAGAAAGAAGGAGAGAGAGAGAGAGAGAGAGAGAGAGAGAGAGAGATCTTTCTGTTTTCTTGGTTTATGAAATTATTACGACATGTTGCGCTTTCCTCCTCCGTGAACCTTCTTTATTTATAACGCCCTTCGCCACCGTTAGTAATTTCTTCCCATTATCTTTTTTTATGACGGATGCATTTGCATAGCAAGCTTATTAGTCAACTTTGTATTTTAAATCATTTGGATTTTTTTTTATTACCAAAGGTGAAATACTTCTTGTATTTTAACGTCAAAAGTAGCACTAAGAAACTCTCTCTCTCTCTCTCTCTGTATATATATATAGTATGGAATAGTATGTTTTTTTATACATTTATATTTAGGAAGGGCAAGATTTAAGAATAATTTCATCTCCACTTCACTAATCTACAGAATTCTAATAAAAAAACTCACTCTACACGAAACATCTTATTAGTATATGTCGACCACCCCTTGAAAAGCCAGCCATGGCGACGAAGAAAACCGTCTAATACTTCATCATTCTTCCGTTTTCGACAGTAGCCTCATTCCATTAACGCCATTTAGAGCATTGCTGGATAATTAGCCCGCGGATCTAATACTCTAATTTTCTGTTGCAGACTCATCATATATACTTCCCCACTTCACATGGAAGATTGGGAAATGACAGCACTAAGCGCAACCAAGGTTAATCACAAGCTAGCCGTTGGGTTTCAAATCAAGAGCAAAAGCAACGAAAGAGCACGGCTGGCATTTCTTTGAACTACTCAAAAAAATTTGCCTTGCAAAGTTAAACTTTCTGGGTTGAATATTGTACAGAGACTGCAGTAAGAACAAAAGAAGGTCTAAGAAAACATTAAGTATTAATAAAGAAATCATGTTTTTACTCTATTACTTAAGTAAGCATGGCCTCAATATAGTCCCACTGAGGACAAAATTAAACACGGTACTAGACAATACTGTGAAACATACAGGATTTTAAGAAGATAGAAATTGAAGGTAACAATATTAGAGCTACACTTGTTCTCAGTTGAAAGACAGCATTACAGTTGTTATAGATCAATGATGGGAGCATCCCTTTAGGAACTCACGATGAAACGATGTATATAAAAGTATTAAAAACCCACAATAAAATGCCTTGTACACAAAAGGTTCATTGATTTTCCAACTAAGAAGCTGGTTCTACTTATGTTAGGCATTTTCATGGTGGAGGATGATTTTTGAATGAGAAAGTTCTACTCCACGAACAATTTTAAACTCGAGTACGAGTTCCAAATCACCATCACGCCCATTTCTGCCATAATTAACTTCATCAGTACTGGAAGAAAGGAGAGTTTAAAACAATGAATAATTTGTCAAAGCCCAAACCGATTGAGCAAAAAGGCTTTCAAATAAAACATACATACTCAAAACCAGAGCGACCACAGGCCTTAGAAATACCTCTGCGAGCTAAAGTTTTTCTAGTGGCCAGAACGTTATGCATGACTTTTACGTAGGAAATGGCGCACGTTCGGAGGAACTTGAAGATACCTAATCTAGTTCCATGAAGTCAACTCTCGATCTCTAACCCCACTTGGTCAAAGAATATATGCAATCTGGAGTTGCAAAGCCATATGATAAGTACTACGAACAGTGTATTTCCCCGATTTAGAATAATGTCAAATAAGTTGATCTGAAGCATGTCTAAAGTTAATACTTAGCTTTCCGTAAGCTATAAATCAAAGATTTATTTAGAATGACCAGCTAACCTTGTTTTGCCAGCATCACAAGATAAAAACAATGGAAGTCTCTAAACTCCATACTCCAGTCCGCTATGCTTGACATAATCTAAACCAGTTATCCAAAGCAACTTCCGTTCATTCCTTTTTGTTCCCAGCAAATAGCTAGCAATGACAGCTTCCAATTTCATGGAATAGAGGTTTTCAAACTAAAAACAACTCATTATGTATGTCTAAATGGATTGAGCCATCTCCTTGATCAAAATCTTATTTCCATCGATCGTGTCTTCTCTTTCCATCCTTTTAACTTCTTGCAAACTTTATCCCGAATTGAAGGAGAACACAAGCTTTTTTAACTAGCCAATAATAGCAGGAAGACCTAGTTACTTATTCTGACGCTTCACTACCTTAGCATCATCCTTCCTTGGATACAAGGAATTTTTGGTATGGGCATGGAAATATTTTTCCTCCTTTTCTTCTTCTCTCCCTTGCCGGGTTGGTTAGGTTATATGCCGGGTCTGGTTGGGCCATTTTCATATTTCTTTCCTTTTCTTATTTTATACTCCCCCTTATTGGGTTAGGCAGGCTTAAATAGGCATATAATTTTAGAGTTGTGAAGAATTAGGAACTAGAATGGACATGGAGGGAAAAAAGATCTAAACATGGATGCCAACGAGCTCTAATGGTATCCTTTCTTGATGTTGTTGTAATTATCTCAACGAGCTCTTTTTGATGATATGGAACGTGCACGTACGGTGGAGTCAGAGTGGCACTTCAGTGGCTCGTTCTTTCTTTTTTTTCTTTCCTTTCCTTTTCTTTTCTTCCTCATCTCCTCGATTCCCGCATCTAAATTTCTTTCTCCCTTCTTGAGTGCACCAACCTTCTCTTTGCCTCTCTTTCCTTTTTTTTGGGTTCAGTTGGGCCAAGAAATAGGCTTGGTTGGGCTTTTATACAGGCTCGATTATGCTTTTTTAGGTTTACTAAAGTTATTTTTTTGGTTTTCCCTTTCTCTTCCTCTCATTCTCCTTCTTTATTTTAGGTCCAATTAGGCTTCCATCATTACTTGAACCATCAATATTTGAAAATGTTTGCATTTCAAAGACTCTTTTTATTTCCAAATTAAGAATGTAGATATGAAAAATATTTTTAATAAAGACTTATGGAGATTTTGAACGGAGGTCATTTTTATGGAGAATTGTGAGGACAAAATCCTATGATTAATATAGTTTCGGGGAGCTTATTGAATGAAGATATGTAGAATTTGTATTGAGAATTTATAGATTTTGTTTGAAGGTATGTAGATAAGTATTACCATGGTGAAGATCATATGGACAATTAGAGAGATAATGTTGTTTTTTTCATTGAAAAGTATTCAAAAGATTTTCTTATGTAAATGGAGTTACAATTCCTAAAAATTATCTGATCTTGGGCAACACACCGTGGGGTGTGATGACCTCTTTCCTTTTTTACTCAAGTTGTGTTTACTTCCTTGTAAACTATTAGAGTTAATCCTTGGTGATTAATCTTTCTATTTTATTTTTTAAGATATAACAATTCTCAGTATCATGCTTGTTATTGTGATGAATGAGACAAAATTCATTAAGATTTCATGTGTTCATATTGGTTTTCATAAGAAAATATATTCCACAAATTCCTTTCCCTTGATAAAAGTCAATACCTCATTACAAGTGGTGGTTACGAGCTCCAGAAATATTAGTTAATTATAAATGGATCCTTTTAGGTTTCTTTTTTATGCTCTATGGTTGTAAGAGACTGATGACACTAAAAATATTTTTCTCTCTATTATTTGAACCGTGAGGGTCATTGTATGGTCATGCTCGTTTTTTTACTCGAATGTAATTTTTCATTACTTGTTTCACTTTAAAAAGAGTTTGGTTAGGAAGATTATATAATCATTCTCATAGAGAATTGTTGTAAATCTCACTAATAAGGGTTTTAATGGAAATGAGATTATCTTTAGATATTTCTTATAGAAGAATTGAAAAAAAAAGATTATTACCAATTATAGAAACTTTGCACTTATTTTTAGGATTCTAAATCATGATTATGGTCCATATGAAATCCTTACAATTAAAATATCTTTTAATCCAAAGTCTCCCCATAAGGCATAATGATAAAATTTTATTTTCTAAGTTTTTTGAGCCTTAAATGACCAACTCAATCGACTGCTTGTCCATAATTTGATATCCATTCTTTGCTTAAGAAGCCATCTTTTATGGCAATAACAATCCTATGAGATGAAACCACTTGGAAAACCAATTTAGACATTTGATAACAAGACACAAATAAGCTGCAAAATAATACAAAAACCTTTTATTTCCCATGACAGTCCATCTTCCCCTTCCTCCAACCTTTTCCCCTTCTTACTCCAACCCTCTTTCCCAAATCTAATCATCCCTTACCATCAAATTTTAACCTTTTCCCTTTTCACCATATCCCTCTCTCATTTTACTTTGAGAGGTTTCCCCACAACTAGAAAACTTTTAACCTAAAAAGAGTGAAAAACAATTAGCAAAAAGCGCCAAAATGATGCTCATTTAGAGAAACCTTTGGGGTTGTCTTTTTCCCTTACGTGGAAGAGTAATTGAAAGAAAAAATGGTGAAAATCACACCAAAACATCAAAAGCCTGAATTGTGAGTAAAAGGGAAAGATTTGTTTTTTAGGTCACCAAACTAGTTCATTCAACCAAAGAATTCCAGAGGGTATAAATGAGCAAAAGAAGAAGAAAATGGAGAAGAAAGCATAGAAAAAAAGACACTAACCAAGGAGAAAGAAGTAACCTTATTCTAGAGAGAAAAAACCACAATAATCCTCTTCTGTACTAGCCATTCACCATAGGAGCCACCGGAAGCCTCCACAACACCTCAAACCATTCTTAAGGTAAGTCATTATTCTTTTCCTTTTTTTCTTTGTTTGAGGTTTATGTCAAAAATAGTGTAAAATAGTGCTTTTTATTTTAAAATTTATGAACACAAGTTAAAAATGGTGTTTTATGCTTAGTTAGCTTTAATCTAGATATTATATGATTTTTTTAAAAGATATAAAAAGAAAAAAATATGATAGCTAGATATGTGAAAAATGAATGCATAGAATTTTAAGGAGGCTATATTTTCAACAAGTGATTATTAGATCCTAATCAATTTAATCTATGTGCAAGAGGGGGCTAATCTATTAACAACATGGGCCTAATTATTTTTCGATGGTGAGCTAATTAATTTAAGAATTAGAGACAATTTTGGGCTTATTTTTCCTAACACACGGTTTACTCTAACAAACATAATTTGTTCTTTAACCATTGGATCGGGTTGAAATTTTATCAAACGTTTCTAGAGGTCTTCTTCTATACTGGTTTAAAATTTTAGGATAATCGGACTTTGGAAATGCCTTCTGATAAGGTTAGAAGCTACTATGAGGGAATCATATTAGTTTTCTAATTAATTTGGGATTCTTTTTTCTATTTTATTTGGAACTCTTTTATTATTTTTTTCAGTCTTTTTTAGGAATTTTTACCTATTATAAATAGTGATATTTAAGTTTTTTTGGGGGGGTACACTTTGATTTCAAAAATTATTATTGTGTGTGTGAGGTTTTGCTCATACTTTTTGTTTTTTCATTAAACTACTCTAACTTATGCAAAAGAAAGTGAGATTAATAATGCTTATTTTCTGACATGAATATGAATTTACTTATGTATAAGAGGGTATATTTTTAACACTAATAACCTTGCTCATTGTTTTCCTAGTGTTTGTGTTTTTTTATTATAGGATTTTAAGGACATCTTTTCTAATGAGATTCCTAATAGGTTGCCACCTATTTGGGGAATTAAGCACCAAATTAATCTTGTACCTAGAGCATTTATACTTAATTGGTCAGCCTATAGAAGTGATCCTGATGAGATAAAGAAACTCCAAAGGCAAGTGGGAGAATTAATGATAAAAGGGTGCATAAAAGAAAGCATGAATTCATGTGCAATTCCAATATTATTAGTACCAAAAAAGGATAAGACTTCGAGGACTTGTATTGATTAGCGTGCTATCAATAATATTAAGGTAAAGTATAAATACTCAATTTCTATAATTGATGATATGTTAGATGAATTGCATGGGTCTTGTATATTTTCTAATATTAATTTGAAAAGCAGATATCATCAAATAAAAATGAAAGAAAGAGATGAATGGAAAACTATCTTTAAAACCAAATATGGTTTGTATGAGTGGTTAGTTATGCTTTTTGGACTTACTAATGCACCTAGTACTTTCATGACATTAATAGACCATGTTTTGTGTAATTTTATAGGTAAATTTGTTGTGGTTTCTTTTGATAATATTTTGATATATAAAAAGAATTTAGAAGAACATGCTGAACATTCAAGGAATGTATTGGTTGTTTCGCAAAATAAAATGTTTATATGTTAATCTGAAAAGGTGTGATTTTTGCATAGAAAAATATTGTATTTCTTGGATATGTTGTTAGTGCAAAAAAGTATTGAGATGGATGAGGAAAATGTTAGGGCTATCCACGAACAGCATACACCTAAGTCAATTACTGAGATAAGAAGCTTTTACAATTTGGCTAGTTTTTATAGGAGATTTGTTAAGGATTTTAGTATTCTAGACGCACCTTTAACTGGGATAGTTGAAATCTTTAGGTTTTAAATGGACCAAAGAATAAGAGCATGCTTTTAATTTATTAAAGGAAAAATTAATTTTGGCTCTTATAATTACCTTATTTTACTAAAGCTTTTGAGATTGAATGTGATACTTTAGGGATATTAGAACTGTTTTAATGCAAAAAAAAGATTAATAACTAATTTTAGCAAAAAGCTTAATGGTGAAACATTAAATCATTCTACCTATGGTATTGAGCTTTACATTTTGATGAGAACTTTGAATACTTGACAACATTACTTGTGGCCTAAAAAATTCATAATACATACCAATCATGAGTCATTAAAATATCCTAATTATCCTATTTATGATTAAAAAATAAAAAAGCTTTACACTATGGTAAGAACTTCGAAGACTTTGTTATAATACTTTGGCCTAAAGAAATTGTTATCCATACCAATCATGAGTTATTCAAAACATTTATTAAATTGTTACATTGTTACATTTTCAATTAAAACTCTCATCAATTCCTTTTCTTATAAAACAAATGAATTTATTAAAATTCACCTCATCAATTCCCATTGTGACATAATATGCTAGGTAAATGTTTGTTTCTTCATATAATATATTCTATCCATTGGGTTTTATGTGATGCAAAAGAGGAATCTTATGGAATTTGATGATTTTATATAGGAAAGATAAATCATAGAGTTTTACTATTAACTTAAACTAACTAAAGAATTTGATTGGGAAAAAAATAAAAACTTTCATTTATTCCAACACCAAGTTTAACATAGATGGGATGGTGAGAGTTTTGTTTTCTAGTTTTTTAAGATGGGATGGTGGCCGAGAGGTCAAATAAACACAGATAAGGGTAATTTAGGTATTTACAAAAATTCAGTGCGTGGCTATTAATTGATAGTGTGCTGATAGCATCATAGTTTTGAAACCCGACCCGGTCATCAACCCGGTCAAGTGATCGGGTCACAGGTCAGATGGGTTGACCCGGGTCAATCCAAAAAAAAAACACCTATAAAAAAACACATAACTAGTTACAATGCAACACTTACATAAACCAAATTTAAATTATAAACCAACAACATAAATTTAATTCAATATCCAAAACACAAACCAAATATAATTCTAAAATATTTAAAACGAAACACCCAACCACATAAATTCTAAATCAACAATACATTCACTTTTGTTGAATGAACACATTAAGTTCTTCCGTGTCCATAGGAGCAAAATTTGGATCAAATGTTGATGGAATTGAGCCAATCTCATCAACACCTAATAAATCATCAGCATGCTCCTTTGAAACTTCATCGTCACAATCATCTTCAATATCATTAACATTTATGACATCTACATTTCAAACACAATTAATAAATAAATATTATGTGTTAAACAAAATTTTATTTTAAATAATATTTATTACTAAATAATCAATCATTAATTACCATCATCTAAAGTATCTTGTATGGTCATAGTTGATAGAGCTTGGTGAAAACTCTCTTGCTTCTTCACCGTCAAGATTGACAGTCATCTTCTACTACCCAATTTTCAATGTCACAAATTGTCTCAACATTAATTGGATCATAATTTCATCCTTTCCAATAATTCCTATATATTAAAAGTGAAGGTAAACACAATATAAGTATTAATAATGCTATTAAACAAGATAAAATAATATTTAAAGAATTAGAGAAAACAAAAATACTTTTGTTTCAATCTTAGATTGCAGTGGATGTAAACAAGGTCATTAAGCCTTTGGTGCTCCAATCTATTTCTCTTCTTGGAATGAATATGTTCAAACATACTCCAATTTCTCTCACATCCCGAAGAACTACAAGTTTGACTTAACACTCGTATAGCCAACTATTGTAGATTTGAAGCGCTGGTTTCATATGTCATCCACCATTCATCTATACAAAAAAAATAATAAGTAAAAGTGTAAGACTATGTCAAATAATATTTTTAAATATAAAAATTATATACCTGGAGACATAAGGGTGCGATTATTTATTGCGGACACTCGACCAAAGTCATATTCAAAGATTCCTAAACAACTTAAATTAGCCATTAATGTGCAACCAGTCTTCTTCCAAATCTCTTGATAAGTCTCAACATAAATCTTGACTTCATCAACCGCTTTTGCCAAGTAATAACCACGAATAGCATGCAAGTTTGGTCCTTTATAACCAGGACCCATGGTTGTTACAGCATCTATAGCATGCTGATAATACACAGAATTAACAGCATTAAATGTCACACATGCATCAATCATCCACTTCGTTAAAGCAAGATCACACCGTTCAACTGCTTTCTTCCTTTGCCAACAATTCTGAAGAGACTTTTGAGCACCAGGAGTTGTTCTCTGCATGAAATATATCCCTAATGTTGCAGATTTCTTCTGTTTCCCATAACTTGTAGTCGATTGTTTTACAATACTGGTGCTTTGAATCTTTTTCTTTTTGCAATCTTCGGTGGTAACATATGTTTTTTAGTATTGACATCCTCATCATCATCATCACCATCATCATCATCTTCTAAGTGCCTAATCATCATCTTTTCATGCTCTCTTTGTTGTGCATTAAATGGATTGAAATCTGCTTGCATTTCTCTAACTTTTTTTTTGTTTCAGCATTTCCTTTAAAATTCAAAACCATTTAATATCGAACATCAGGAGGACATTTGCGACGTTGTTCAACTTCTCCTTTAGCTTCAACTAGATGTTGCTTAAATCGATTAATACCACCACCCGCAAATACTTTAGCACAATATAAACAAACTAATTTAGTTTTTTTACATCCAACACTAAGTTCAGGGAGCTTCTCTACAATGACCTCATGCTAAATGCTCTTCCTTCTACTACCACTTGACATGGAAATTGAAGGTTGAGATGATTAGGCCGTTGAAGGATCACTACTTGGAGTACTACCATCATGTGAAGACATTTTAACCTGATATAATTTATATGAGGGAATATAATTTCAAGCCAACTCACTTTGCAATCCATTCATTGGATTAACAATGACAGCCTCATTGTTAATCACACATAACAGAAAAAGACTACTCAGTTGATGCTTTAGGAAATTAACAATGACAGCCCCATGGTTTTCATTCAATGCAAAAAAATTAACAATGCAATAGACACAATACAGATTCAACACAATACACTCGGAAAAAAAATTCACTATTGTAATTCACTACTGTAAATCTGATTAGGCAAAAAAAAATTAACAAACTAGCAGCCTTTTTCACACAGCGTTTCCAAACTAGCAAAGATAATCTTTACATATATTTCCAAATTGTTAGCTAAACCTTACAATCTTTAGACACCTCCACACAGCGTTTTTTCACTGCCGAATCATGGTAACACAGTAATAGCATCAAAAGAATCAACGAACAATGAATCGGGCTAGAGAGTTCAGTAACAGCATTCTAGAGTTCATCATGCAAACAACATAGTTCTTATTTTTTTAGCAGAAGTTGAAATCGGGCTAGAGAAATTGAGTTGACTGGCAGAAAAAAAGACAGAAATCAAGCTAGAGAAACATACCTGAGGTGACTGGGCTACGAATGAATCAACGAACAATGAATCAATGGCAGCGATTGAAATTGATGTCAGGGATTGGGCTCGATGGCAGCAGAGTTGAGAGTTCGAAATTGAAATTGATGCCAGAAATGAGAAAACGACCAAGAATAAAGAAAACAGAGAGTGAAAGAAGGAGATTCAAACCTTTTTCGCAGAGAAACAACAGCGATCAATGGTCAGACATCCTCTGCTCCTTTGCTCCTTAGTTGGGTTTCAAATAGTAACATTAATTAGGTTACTGATTTTGTTTCGTTCTTCTTCACTCTTCAGTCTTCAGCGTTTTGGCATTTTAGAAGGCCAAAAACGACGTCGTTTAATGACAGTCAAAATAAATAAATAAAAATTGATCGGGTCTCACCTGGGTTTGACCGGGTGGACCGGGTCCCAGGTCGACTTGTCGGGTTGACCGAGTTTCTCCGGGCCAATTCCCGAGCGGGTTTTTGCCTCCACCCGGACTGGTCCCAGGCCCGAGTCGACCCACTAGGCCGGTCCGGGTTTTAAAACACTGGATAGCATCACCTTTTATACATTTTTACAAGTATGCAAGCAGATCCTCCTTTTACAACCAAATAATAATAATAATAATAATGTACTTAATCTCCTAAGGTTAATGCTACTCCTAGCTAAATAAACTCACCTTGAAGGTGATTATAGGACTAAATTTGGTAGTGTAAGGTGTATTTAAAAGTTTATTAAATTTTAATTAATTTAGTCAAGCCGAGTGGGTCTAATAAAAAATAAAACTCTTTTAATAATAATATATTTTATTTATAAAACTCAAATTTAAAATTTTATTTAAAAATAACAAGAATGGCTTGAGCCAACATCAATTATTATCGTTGATAGATGAATGGCTTGATTTTACATCAAAGGAAAAGCATGTACAGCAGGGTTGATTATGGCCTTTTCCATCTCTTTCTGTCTCCCTTTTTTTTTAAAGCAACTCTAGTTTGAGCGTGTTTGGCAGTGTGGTTGCGGGTGCTTTTCAAATAATTTTTCGTGCCAAAATACATGTTAATGATGTTTTTTATTTTTTAGAAATCATTTTTGATATCAGCACATCAAAACAATCCAAAACATACAAACCATATTAAATTTTAATAAAAAAAAATTTCAAATTTTTTGAAAACACAGCCGCAGCCGCGTTCTCAAACGTTCCCTTAATCTGCCGCAAATTACCCTTCCATCCTTCCTTTTACCTAGTCACAGGATAATCAGACTGCCCAGTGGATCTAGGGCTAGGTAGGCTTGTGCCCACTGCATGAGGTCCTTCCTGTGTATTAAATGTGAGTGAAGACATGATGCCAATAATTGTGATTTATATCGACCTCAATCACGGGTTTAAAGTATCCATTAAAAAAAATATAAGGACGCCATGTTTACACGCAAGTGCCCGCCTTGGATTCCACGAGAGTTTATGAACCCTCACGATATTGCAAGATATAAGGTTTATTTTGGAAAGCGATTTAAATTATATTTTTTTTAATTTTAAATATTTTTTATTTAAAATAAATTTTTTATAATTTTAGATTATTTTAATATATTAATATTAAAAATAATTTTTTAAAAATAAAAAAAAATTATTTTAATGAACTTTTAAATAAAAAACACTTTAAATTACCACCGCTAGCACAATCCTAAACCATTTATAGTCGTATTTGAAAGTGTATTTTCTAAAATATATTATTTTTTATTTTTTAAAATTATTTTTAATATCAGTACATTAAACTGATCTAAAATAATAAAAAAATTAATTTCAAATAAAAAAATTTAATTTTAATTAAACACCATTTGAATCTGTGTTACAAATATAACCTAAATATATGTTTATTTTTATGATTGAGATTGAGTTTTGTGGATAGAACTTACCAGTAAAACTAAAAAAAAAAATACAAGAAAACCTAGATTTTAAAATTGAGTTTTTTTGCATAAATATTTCCCATGGCTGCATGCGGGGTTGTGGTCGGCAAGGCGTATTCAATGCATGTAAGATCATGCCAATTTGTATATTTTTTTTATTTGTTTTGAGAATAATTGGCATGGCTTTTTACTGAAATGTGTGTATGATTTTTATTTTTTATTTTTTTGGCGAGTGTAACGCCAACAATGCGCAAACAAAAGTTCAATTTTGTTTCTCTTGTGCTTTCCACTTTTTACATTTCAAAGCAATCATTTCATGTGCTCTTACCCCCTCGATGCCAATAAAACAAAAGCTTTGTCTTTGAGGAATCAGCTACCTCACGCGGAATATTTTAGTCAATATGATTGTGCTGGTGGCGCCACTTGTAACAAGTCAAGGAAGCAGCCAAGAGAGTTCCGCACAGAACTTCGTAAAATAGGATGGTCCAAGGTAACTCTGACCACCGCCGGGGAGGAAAGGAGTTCCAGGGAATATCTTCTGCGTATCATTGTCGGAATGAAAGTTCATGTTATTTCCTGGAAACAGGACCCATCTGAAACCTGGGAAATCGGTTTGAAGCTTTGTTTTTTCCTTTCATTATTTTCTTTCTGTCTTTGTTACGAAGGAACACCGATGTATGTTAGTAGAAGAGTTGGCAACGATGAGTTTTAAGATGTTTGTAATCTACTTTCCTTCACAGAGGAATAGATATGACCTATGATTTAGTTTCTTCATTTTGCTGAATATGCTAGTGCCTAACATCTGGCTACAGGTCTTTTTTTTATTGAACCCTCGAGCCTTCGAAAACAACAAAAATTAATGAAACAGAATTATGTCCAATAGGGTATTACCATATAAAACATATTCTACACTTCTAAAATGTTTACTATTCCTTAAATAAACCTAAAAAAAAATCTAAACAAGATAGAAAACTAAGATTCCTGATCAGAAAAAAAAAACATTAATAGTTCTTAAAAACTAGAAAATCTAACAATAAAAAGAAAAATGCTAGTGAATATACTATATAGTTAATCAGTCTGTTATATGTAGCACTGATTTTACTCATGTAAACTATATTTATTATTAATAAAGGCTTTCTTTATCTATAATAATTATTTATATTTAATTAATGAATCTAGAGTAAAGATAAAATTTATGCGACAAAAATGTTTTGCAAAAAATATAAAGTTGTTATAATTATGATATTTATATTACATCAAAGCATTGTTCATAAATGTTCGTTGTCAATATTTTATTAAGACTGGACTAGAATTTATGAGATCGATACATATTATGTTCTTTTCTTTATGAAAAAAAGCAACTGTTCTCATAAGCTGAGGTATAAGGAATACTTAGAACTAATATGTAAGTGCTTATTAGATGACATGTACACTGAATTGACCCGTGTGAAAATTTCAAATGAAAATATCATTTATGTCTGTGGAAAAGCTCACGTGACAATTGTGCAAAATGATATTTAGACTTGAGATCACTAAGATATCTTATATAAGTAGTGGTATGCTTTAATTCTGACTATACATATAATAATCAAGGGTAATAAATGAGCAGATTTTGGATATAACATAAACTATATGAAGGTGTTTGAGTAATCAAGAGAGGGTTCATCACCCAAGATGAATTAGAGAAAATATTTTATCTATTATCGAATAGTATTGATTGTAAAATCTTGTCTAATGTGAAATAAGATTTGAAAAGAGTTTTAAATCTTAATCAAAGAATCAATAAATATAGTGTTGGGAACAAAAATGATTTAACAAAGTAGACATACTCAATGTAATAATGTCTAAATTAGAATGTTTTTATGAAGGGATAATAATTATATTGAGAAACTGGTCATTGAAAGGTTAAGTCAAACCAGTTATAAGTTTTTTAATATCTGGGGATCATGATAGATTGCTAAACATTGTACTTGATCTTCAAATATATATCAATTAATTGTTGAACTGATAATAAATTAAATTGTTTAATTTATTTTTTTATTTAGGATTATGATTTATATCTGATTCAACTTATTAGGAAACCTCATGGATCACACACAAAAAAAATTATTGGTCAGCAATTAAAATGAAATGATTAATCAAGTGTGACTTGATTGTAAATAAGTTTTAAAAAATGAGGACTCCAATGTAATTACTAAAAGGTATTACAATTCTAGATAGAGAAAAAAATAAAGTAGAAACTTGATTAAAAAAATTTATAAAATTATCCTGAAATAATATGTGATATAATTTAAAAAACAAATTGATATTTTGATATTTATAAAGTTTCAGATTTTCTTATAAATAAAATGTTATTCCTCTTATTTTTTTGTACAATATACACAAGAGAGAAAAATCTACATAAGCTAAAGAAACACCTTAAAAAAAAAATCAGCACTTAAAGGTATATCAATCTCTCTATCCTAAAAAAAGTTTAGGAGATTTCTCACTGGTGGTTCATGTGGATTACCAATAAAAGTCGGACGCTTGGATGCCTTGTGGTTTATAATAGGGGTGATCATTTTCAATTTGGTTCGGTTTTTATCCAAAAAAAAGTAACCAAACCGGTTTTAAAAAAAACCGAACGCTCGTTCAAACCAAATTCCGTTTCTGTTCGATTCGGTTTGGTTATTTTAGAACAAAAACTGGTTTTTTTCCGGTTTGGCTCGGTTTTTCGAGTTTTTTTCAGTTTGGGTTCGGTTCGGTTTTTTCGGTTCAGGTTTATAAAACCGAACCGAACAAGTTAGTTTTTTAAAAATTCTAATCGGTTTAATCGGTTTTTTTTCATGGTTTGTTTTTTTCAGTTATTTTTTTTCCAGTTTTCTCGGTTTAATTGGTTTTTTCGCTCACCCCTTAATTATAATAACCTAGCCTTGAAGTAATTATTCAAAGCCAAAAGAGCATTTGATTTTCATGTAATCTTCGTATAAACCTTAAACAATTCTAGATCTGTCTAATAAGATTCTTGAAACTCTTATAAATTTTATATTTATTATTTTCACTATGTATATATCTTTTGAGTAATTCAATAATAGTATCAAAATCATTATTGATTGCATGTTTTATTTATTATTGGTGTTAATTATAAATTAAAATTATGAACAAAATTATTTTCTAAGAAAATATTATTATTGTTTTTTAATCTTCGTTATTGTCCCGAGCAGATCTGATCATATTTTTTCAGTCTAGTCAGAATTAAAAAAAAAAAATTAAGTGGCTACGCCTCCATTAACGGCGGCCCCAGACTCTGGTGCGAGGCAATAGGGTTGATACCTAACAGGAGCAACACCTAGTGCTGCTGCTAGCATCCTTGCGCGAGGCAGCTGCCTCACATTAGGGATGATGCAAGGCAAGAGAGCAGCCCCATGCTTTTATGCGCGGCTTAGCGCAGTATCAGCCAAGGCTACCATTGCTAGGCACGCTGGGAGTGATGGGTATCGTGCCCATTGTTGGCAACTACAAGGAGAAGAAGAAGGGACATAGTTATGAATTTATGATTCTCCCTTAAGCTTTGTTTAGAGTTTTTTTACGGGTAGAATTATGATTCTATTCTTACAACTTATACTTCATAACGTCTAGGGTATATTTGAGGTGGAATTATGATCTTGCTCCTCTATATAAAATACTGATTTTATATTTTAAAATTAAAATTCTAAGTTAAATTAATAGTAGAAATAATTTTTCTAATAAGATTAGGATTGAATTAAAATGTTTAATTTAATTTTTTTTAGTTTTGTAATATCCTAATAGGATTAGAATTTAATTACATTTTTTAATTAAATAATTTATAGAAAAATGATTTTTTTTCTAAAATAAAGAGAGTTTTTAAGTTGAAAATTTTAATTTAATTAATTCTAAAATAGTTTAGGATATTAATAAGAATTTTAATATTATTAAGTTTTTTATTAAATTCTGGGGAAAAAATCAAATAAAAAAATGTATTAAATAAAATTTATTAAGTTTGAAAAAAATAGCAAATTGGAATGGTTTAATATTTCTAAATGTTAGAAATATTTTTTTAAAAATACACATAAAATCAATAATTAGAACTAAAGCATTCAATATATTTATTTATGTATATTAATATGCTATTATGCATGATGGATAATTACATAAATTTAAAGACTAATGTAATTGTGTTTTTGATGGTTGAATAATTGTAATATTAAATAGGCCATGTGTGTTCTTTCTTTTCTTTTTATTTTATTTTAGTGTTGTAAAATTATTTTCTCATCTAATTCCACTTGAATGCAACTCAAGGTTTTTTTATTAAATTATGTAAATGTTATGTAATTTAAAAATGTAAGAATTTAGATAAAAAAAAAAATTATTTTGTAATCCAATATGAAGAAAGTATGGCAGTGAAGGATACAATCATAGTGCTCGCAAATGACTTATAAAAATTTGTAGTGGCTACCTAGGTTTTGTCCATCTAATTTCCTTCAATGACTTGAGAGAATTAGTTTAGATATTTTCATATTCATCCAATTAGAAAGGCATGCTAGGAGTATATTAATATATAATTGTTATGTATTATATATCAATTATGCCATGAAATGATACCTAATTAAAAATTGATAATAAATCCCTTATTAATATATTAAGTACACATTAAGAACATGAATTGTTGTCTTCTAATTTTATATATATATCAAACCAGAGTTCTAATCATGGATAACTTGTTGAGATATTCAAAGTTATCATTAATCGAATATGTTTAATGTTATAAAATTAGATTCTACTTAACTAACTTAAATGATTTGGATGAGTTACTTGTGATCATATAAGATATATGATATGTTTAGATAAAGATTTATTACCTAACTAATTTAAGAGCCATATAAAAATGTGATTGATAAACTATGTTATCTATCTAATTTAATTTATTTTGATTTGTTGAGTCTTTTAAGGTCATATAAATTAAAAGAGATCCTAATTCACTAGGAGATCTATGTGAGATTTTCTAAATTAAAAAGAAGGGCTATTAATTTGTAAGAAAATAGTAGGGACCAAAATAAATTTACAAACCTTTTATATATATATATATATATGCATGAAACCAATAACTTATTATTTTTAAATGAATTGATTGATAAATCACCATGAGTGACAATATATCTGGATGTAGCATACTTGATGCTAACAAAATGACTAGACCAAACTTCTTGGACTAGTACCAAATGTGAGAATTGATCTCAAATTTTATTTTCTATTGTTTATATATAAACATCAAACTAAGCACACAAATCCTACAAAAAAAACAATAAAAAAAAGGTCCACACATGTGTAAAATTTTGAGATAGAGCCTGATATAACAAGTTATATAATTTACATGAAATAATTACATAAAAACATAAGAAGTTGAACCCTAAACTTACTAAAACAAACATGGCTAAGCATCACCAAGGTGATAACATAGAATTGCAATTTAGGCATAAAAATGACTATGAATAACCAACAACTTATATCTAAAGCCCAGTCATAGTGAGAAAAGAACAATGGTAGTCTTATGTATTCATTTTTCGAAACATAAAAAGAAAACCAATAACCCTTATTGTATTCAACACATCTTTCTAACCTCTCATATTTGTAAAACAAAACAAAAAATATACTTAAATGGACAAGATCATCACATGACCTCTAGGAAGGGACACAATCTAGGCAACATTTTCTTTTCCTTCCATGACAACACTGCCATCACTCTAGGTAGCATCAACGTAAGCAGCATAACTTTCATTCGACAGCTCACCACCAGCAGCAATAAAAACACCACCATTAACAAACTCTTTTCTTTTTGGATAAGTCGTTAAGACAGCAACATGAACTCCAACACCAACCACGTTCAATAATAGCCACGTCTCCTTCCTCACTACAACTTCTTCAACAACAAAGAACCTCCACCGTGAACTCCACCAACAAACCACCACGCCACGTCTGAGGCTCCACCAGCTAGCCAACATCCACATCCAGCCTAGGTAAGCCTCAACCTACTCTTTATCATCTTAGAATGCATGCTAAAGCATGCAGTCACATTACTGGCATTTTCTAGCCACTGTTGGGTCAGGTTAGTGGTGGCTAAATATAGGTTGGACCTTTGTCTCTACCCAGCATGTATGGTTGGATCGAGTCCAGCCCACATAAAAAAAAAAGCAAGTTGATTTGTTTGTTGTCCCAACAAACTAGATTGAGATAGGCTTAAGCTCAGCCCGTATACGCTTAGGTCTCGGGACCAATAGGGCCAGCCTAGCCCAAAACTTAAAAGCACGTTTGGCTTGCTCAAATTTTAATATGGAAATAAGACCTTGTTTGGATCTTTAGGGCATGTTTGCAAAACTTGCTTTTAAGATATTTTTAATGCCTCTAACCTTAGGCTAAGAGCATGTTTGACAAACACGCCCTAAATCTTTTTCCTTTAGTTTTATTTTGTCTTTATTTGTGTGTCTAGCCAAACAAATCCTTAAAAACTTCAAAAAAATCTAAAAGATTCCAGGGACTATTCAAAAAATATTTGTGAGTCCCTCGTATATTTTTCTAACAATTTTGTTTAATATTTGGTTATAGACTTACATTGTAAGATACGAACTTGGTATTAAAAATACTTAATTGTCCTCAAAACAATTTCAAAAAAATCCTAAAAATTAAAAAAGAAATCCTTTTAACAATTTTTGCTCATTAGCCTCCACTCATATGGTCAGTTTATCAACTTCTGATTAATGGCCTTCACTCATATGGCATGCTTATCAATTTCTTTTGTATTTCTTTGAGAGCTCTCATTTCTTTTAAATACAACACACTTATAAAAGTTTAAAAATGACTTTGTTTTAAATAAAAACAAGGTGGAGAACACCTACCTTCTCTTTCTAATGATCTAACTCCTCCTACTGAGGGTCTAGTTATTGGTTTCTCTCTTGATAAAAAATGAGAGATGCTAACATCAATTTATAATTTCCAAAAATTTTAAATTTACATTCATGTTACTCTTATTCAATTCACAATAAGACATCTTATATCACATTCCATTTTACTTCAATTTCCAGGATCTTTAATTAATTCATTTCTTATTTCTATTACCTTTCTATTTAAATATTTTGTTTTACAATTATACATAATACCCTTTTAATAGTTCTTTACATTAAGGTTTCCAATTAACTTTGGTTTATAACCTTCATATTGATATAATTACATAACAACATTAACTAGCTTTTTTTCTTTCTTTTAGTTAAAGTATTATTTGTTCCATTTTAAACCATTCACAACCTTGTAACTTAGTCCTATTTTTAATTTCTCCTTTAGGGCAATACTTTCCATATTGTCTACATAATGTTTTTATACTCTACTTGTCATAATATCTTTTCAAATCTTATTTGAACATAAGATGTTCAAACTGTTTAATTATATAATATTTTAACTAATTTTTCAACTTTCAAAATTCACAACTAATCATTGAGTTAGCATAAACTACCTTGAGATTTCTAAATTTTCTTGACACTTTAGTCAACATAATATCATAATAATTAGCCATGCACACATACATCCACACAATCTTATTTAGTACATATGCATAACATTTATTTTATGGCCATATATGGCCATAAAATTCCCAAACTTAAGGTCGATTTCCATAACAAGTCCTTATGTTCCATTATTCCTACTTTATGTTTCAATACTAAGATTATAAACTTCACACAAACACTTTCCAACACCTCACCCCAATTTCCAACTTCATCCTTACTCATTAAATTTAGCACATTTATAATAATCTATGCATGATTTTACATTGCAACATTTCATTTTTCCATATACCATTTATTCACCATTTTCCTATTTTACTTTCCTACTTCATATTAATTGATTCCCAAATAATACCCAACATAAATATCAATAATCTTACAATTTAAATAATTAACAAATCAACCACTTCGTAAACCTTTATAATACTTTCATAACTTTACCAAGACATTTAACAATTCACATTTTATGCATAATTTCATAAATATTACGCGCGCGAGCACACACATACATATATATCCAATTTAGTAATTACACCACACAATTTAAAATCTTTCTTTCACTTCCATATTATAAAACCATGTTTCTTAACAAGTCCAATAGCGTAACTCACGTATTCAACCCTAACATCAATCTCATAACCTATTACTCATATAATTTTTTCAACTAACACATAATTACATCAATTTCCATTCACTTATTTCATTTCCCTTACTTTACTCATAGCCGACCTTAAGCCTAGTAACCATTCCATAATTATTCTTCAATTTTTAATCTAATTCTACTTAATCTAACTCCTATTCCACATAATTTCATAAATTTCACAACTCAATACCTTTTCCATTAACTTCCATAACACACAACTTATGATCCCTTCATGGTCATATAACACCCATTATATTTTCAAATTAAATACTTATCTCAAATCATATATCTCATACATATACATTAAAATAAAATAAAATAAAAACAATTTCACACAACCTTAGCTTAATTCTTCCTTTCCCAAAATCCCCTCTCATTGTCGGTCCTAGATTTAGGGATATCAATGAATTTCCTTCAATTTGTCCTCATTATCTTACTCTATCTAGTAATTTAATCCTTGTTGATTGTAGCATTTATCATCAAAACACCTATTTCCTCAAATTACTAAAAACCACCAACATTGAAAAATTGTGTATTTCTTCTCCCCTGGGAACACAAATTAACAAGAAATTGGATTGTTAGAACACTTTACCCAATGGTTTGGAACAAAAATAAGAAATTCCTTGCAACTTTCTTCTCCTTTCCTCTTGAACTTTCTTGTTTTTCTATCTCTAAAAATATGATCTCTTGATTCCCCCACCTTCCAAGCATTTTTTTGTCTGAATTCCCTTACAATTCTTCATTTAATTTACTCCCTTAATCAGAATCATTATTTGTAAGAAATTAAATAATTTAAATTCTATACAAAAATGTAATTTTTGTTGTTGAAATTTCCTTTTCTTATCCATGCATTTCTTATTTTTCTTTTCATAAATATATCTTTTTTTTTTGTCAGCAACATGATTTTTTAAATAAAAACTTAACGCAATTCAAATAATTTAAATTAAGGATAAATCTTAGTCAAAACCTCCTTTCCTTATTCAGGTATGTTTTACAAAAACATGCGTTTTTTTTTATATATAAAAAGCATGATATTTTAAATAAAAACTATCATCTAAACAGTAAAATTAAATAAAAAAACTCACGTGGTGATAAATTTTACACAATTGTATGAAAAAATAAAAAAATAATTAATTTGATAAAATTATATAATTTTTTTTCATTATGAACAATTATTGCTTTTTTAAAAATAGCATATTAGATTTATAAAAAAATTTACATGAAGTAAATGGTAATATTACTATAAAACACTTTAATCTTATTGAAAAATATGATATAATCAGATGATCTTCTAAATAACATTGTAATAATTTTATTTTAAAATAATTATATTATAAGATATTAAAAAATAAATAAAAAGAGTGCTGCGTCAAAAGAATCAAGCTTAGAAGCGCATGAGCTTGAAAAGACAGCCCAAGAGTTCTTAGGCCTGGAATGCTATACCCACGTGTCTGGTCTTTCCACGGCAAAAAGACTTTCTCTCTTCTCCATTTTAGATGGTTTTCTATCTCCTGTCTTAACTTTCAATGTTCGAATAAATAAAGGTACATGGCCGAATCATAAATGCTGCAAAATACAAGGATTAAAGTGAAAAAAATGCAAAAGATGACAAAAATAATAGTATTTTGGAAGTATGTTCATAATAATGAACAATGCGTAGTGAAAAGCAACTTGCTTGGTGTTAATGATAACTGCTATGCAGGGGTAAGTGAAAAAGTTAAAAAATTGATTGAATTGAGAAAACTGAAAAATATAATTAAAAAAATTTAATTGTGAAAAAAAAAATGATTAAACCGATTAAAATTTTGAAAAAACTGATTGATTTGGTTTTATAAACCTGAAATCAAAAAAACCGAACCGAACTAAATCCAAACAGAAAAAAAGAAGGAAAAAAACCGAGCCAAACCGGAAAAAAACCGAGCCAAACTGGTTTGAACCGGTTTTTATCCAAAAAAACGAACCGAAACCGGTCGATTTGAACCGGTTTCAGTTTTTTTTAAAAATCATTTCGGTTTGGTTATTTTTTTTTATAAAAACCAAACCGAACTGAAAATGATCACCTACGTAGCCTACTATAATGAAAGACATTGAAACTTAACATAGCATCATTATATTAGCCTCATCACTAGCTGTTTGTTTTGTTTTAGTTTAAAATATTTTTAAAAAAATTAATTTTTTTTATTTTAATTTTTTTATATTCGGATCATTTTAATATGTTAATATTAAAAATAATTTTTTTAAAATAAAAAAAATTATTTTAATATATTTTTGACCGAAAAACATTTTGAAAAGCAACTATTACCATACTTCCAAACATTACCTAAATGAACGATAAAGCTACTCTTTATTTTTTTTTTAATTTTTTTTAACAATTATCCAAGTTATTTTTAAATAGACCAAGTTGATTAAGTTATTTCGAGTCAATTTCTACTCAGTTTAATTTTAAATCTAGGCTAAGTAAAGAGTTAGATTGAGAGATTTCAAAGTTGACTTGGCAAATCATATTTAATAATAATATCAAATAATTTTTTATGACCTGGATATTTTTTATTATGGTAAAAAAAATTTAATCCGACTCGCAAATATTGTAAAGTAATAATCTTCTAACTATCTATTTGATAATGTGGTTTAAGGTGCTTTTGCAAAAATATTTCTCATTGAAAATATATTAAAATAATATTTTTTTTTTATTTTTAATATTAATATATTAGAATTATAAAAAATATAAAAATACATCATTTTAATATATTTTTTTATTACAAAACAACTTAAAAGCATTTAAAAAATAGTTGATCGGCCAAAATAAATGCTTCTTTGAAAATGTGATAAAAGTTGTGTTTCAAAATATTTTTTACTTGAAAATATATCAAAATAATATTAACACATTTAAATAATAATAAAAAATATAAAAATTAATTTAAAACAATATATATATATATATATATTAATTTAAAATAATAAAATAACAGTTCAACTGGGACGCAAAAAAAAACCCTAAACCCGCCTAGAAGCCTTTACCAGACAACAACTAGGCAGTAGGCAACCTTAACCACTGTTTTCTTTTTTCCTTAAAAAAGTTAGGAGGCACAAGAAGACCTAGAACGTAGTAGCGAGGCCTCCTCTTGTATAACGACGTTGCCCTAAATATACACTCCCTAAAAAACGGTGTGCACCTAGCGAGAAGAATATCAATTTTATGGGGAGCCACCAGAAGGGAGAGCGTGGAGGCAGCAGCAATGGAAGCGGAGGAGGAGCTGTGGCGGTGGACAAGGGTGTCGATTTCGCACAATATTTCTGCACCTACGCGTTTCTTTATCACCAGAAAGAAATGCTCTCTGATAGAGTCCGTATGGACGCTTACTTCAACGCTATTTTCGAGAACAAACACCATTTCAAGGGAAAGGTACCTCCTTTATTTCTCTGTTTTTTTCTTTAAATTTTTTTTTCAAGCATATTTTGTATGCAAGTAACTTTAGCTAAATACATTGGAATTTGGCTTCTTAAATGTTTAGAAGAAGAACAATAACTAAAACTACGTTTTAGTCAAAATCACTGAGTTTATTGTAAGTTACTTTCTCTTCAGATCTTCTAAGATTAAGCGGACTTCAAGTCTAAATCAATAATGAAAAGTTGCCGCAATTTATTTATTCTTTTTCTCAAAGCATAATGTCAATTTAAATCTCTAAGTAATTTATTGTTTAAGTCAATATATAATCTTTCAACCCAACAAGTTCTTAAGTGACATGTGGTCTGGTGAACCTTTTTGCATAGACGGTGTTGGATGTGGGAACAGGGAGTGGCATTCTTGCAATGTGGTCAGCACAAGCAGGTGCTCGAAAGGTCTATGCAGTTGAGGCTACTACGATGTCAGGACATGCGCAGGCTCTAGTCAAAGCGAATAATCTTCAAGATGTAGTTGAAGTACTTGAGGGTTCCATGGAGGATGTCACCCTGCCAGAGCAAGGTTTGCAACTTGTTTTCTGATTTTAGTTCCTTTTTTGCTTTTACTGGTTTAAGTACAAGCTTTCTTTTGCCATTGATATACCTATATAGGTTAAGGTGTTTGTTTTGTTGATTTTGAACTTGGGTTTTGATGGATGTTGGCAGTTGATGTAATTATCTCAGAGTGGATGGGGTACTTCCTTCTTCGTGAATCCATGTTTGATTCAGTGATATGTGCTCGTGACCGCTGGTTGAAGCCCGGTGGAGTCATGTAAGCAATTCACGTTACTATGTTATATTGTATGGTTGCATTAGATTTTCATTTCATTTACTTTTCTCAGTCTAGTTGCTGCTAGTTTGGCTGCTCCTGTTATGCCTTTTCTGCTTGCAAATGCTAATGCTGTAATTGGTTTATGTGTTAACTATTTTCATTCTGAGCCCCATTTTAGTCTAAAAATTATGACCACACATCTAATTCTTGTAATTTTGCAGGTATCCAAGTCATGCTCGCATGTGGATGGCACCAATCAGGTCAGGATTGGGAGATCAAAAAAAGAGTGATTATGATGGATCGATGAATGATTGGCATGCTTTTATGGAAGACACTAAAGAATACTATGGTGTTGATATGAGTGTTTTAACAAAGCCTTTCTCAGAGGAGCAAATGAAATATTATCTCCAGGTTAGTTCTGGATTTTAGTCATGTATTATGTTAATATTTTTGAATTTATTGATTACAGCCTGCCTACTCTTTCTCTTTTCTTTTTTCTTAATGCCAGTGCTGTTTCATATATTTGTTATGGATAAACTCGTGCAATCATTAATTGCTAATTCAGTGACACTTCAATGAGGCTCTACTGATTATGTTACTGTTATTTCTTTGTACAAAAAATTTGGCTGCTCACAAGGATATATTCAGGTTGCACCGTGTTTCATATATAATCTGGATAACAATGTGTGTAATGGAATTTATAATTCAGCATGGAGCATGTGAGAATCATCTATTGAACACCGAATCATGAGTCACATATTACTATGAATGCTTAAATTATTATGTATTTGGGTATATTTCATCTGAGCTGTCAATTGTACAGGAAATAGAGAAAGCTATCTAGTTCTTTGGTCTCCATTTTGTATGAAAAATAGCCATTTTTCTTCACCATTCTCTGCAGTTTTAAATAACATACTAAGTAATTTCTGCAGACATCATTGTGGCAAAACCTTCATCCACATCAAGTCATTGGGACAGCTGCCATTATAAAGGAGATTGATTGTTTAACTGCCACGGTGAATGACATTCTCAAAGTCAAGTCAGACTTCCTATCGTCAATCACTTTAGAAAACACAAGGCTCTGCGGATTTGGTGGATGGTTTGATGTCCATTTTCGAGTAAGTGGATCATCACTATCCTTTTTTAGTCTTTCATTCCAGTTCTCTACAGTGTGTATTATATACACTTCTTTTCCCAATCTTCCATATAATGTTTTTGTTTATTTTTTTTGTTTTTTTGATATTGGATCACTAGGGAAGCAAGGTTAATACGGCACAGATGGAGATTGAGTTGACAACAGCTCCTAGTGTAGATAATAGCACGCATTGGGGTCAGCAGGTCTGTATCACCAAAAACATCATGATATTGTGCAATTTAGTAGAAACATATAGGGGCTGTTTATAAGGGAAAAATGTATTTCATTTTACATCTCCAATTTTATATTCCATTTCCAGTTTTCTTTGGAAAATCAGAAAACATGTTCTAATTAGTTGTTTTCTATCTACAACACAGGGACTATATTGAACACAGTTGAAACTTTAAGGACTAAACTGTAAATATGCCATCTTCAACCTCCATCAGCTTGCGCTAACTCTGTTCCTTACTGTTAAATTTTTGGGTCATTTTAGCCCCACTTGGTAACCTGAAATTGACCTCCATTTTAATCATGGCTTCATTAATTTCTCATACAATAAAATTAATAAAATGTGAATCATATTAACAATAAATTAGAACATGTGGGGAAAGTATTGTAGCAATGAACAATACTTTCCCCACTTTGGCCCTACAAAAAACATCCACTAACCTGACAATTGAAGGGTAATTCAGTCTTTTTATAAGGGGACATTAGCCAATGAAAAATTGATTAGTGACAAACTTGACTTTTGATTTTGACTTCTATTATGAATAGGCAAATGACTTAATTAGCCTTACATGTAAAAACATTAACCTACATCAAGGAGCCATATAGATATTTTCATTTTCTTAAGTACAATTAAATTACTAAATTGCCCTAGAAAGAAACAAAAGGAAAGCTTCTTTCCATGATGCTTTTTCATCTTTTCATCTTTAACTTTTTTTTGTTATAATCAAGTTAGTTTAGGGGTAAATTGGTCTTTTACAAATATAAAATATTAATAGAAAGAAAAATAGTTGGCTAAAGTATGGGAGTGACCTACCTCTTATATTTCATATGCAATTTAGTTTTCATTATTTTAATTGCTATTTATTTAATTTTTTATCTTTTTTTTAATTGATTGTATTTTCAATTTTATCCCAAATCTTTAGGTTTCATTTGATTTTTATATCAAATTTGGTTCTTATTTTTTTGATATTTTTAAATCCTTCAACCAATTAAATTTTATTTCAATTTCATTCTCTATCTTTTGATTTTAATTTTTTCTTTTTGAATTTGACCTTCGTTCTTTTTACCGATGTTTATTTTGTTTTGGATCTTTATTTTATTGCAAACAGCATCACTAGTTTTTATGTGTTTCTTAGTGGTTAATGTGGTGCATTAAAATTGTATGGAGAAGAAAAATGAATGCCAGAAGTTATGAGCTTCAAACTAATTCGAGGTTATTTATCATCATGGAACTTTTCTGAAGAGTGCATGAGACTTGGATGTCTGCCCTAATCATTTGATTCATTGTGATGTTCTTGTGTTAATCTTTTTGGTGTACTAGCAACAGATCACTTCTTTAGTTGCATTATCATTCTAATTTTTTGTCGGTGCTTATGGTCAGGTTTTCCTCCTGCATCCTCCTGTACATGTCAGTGAAGGGGATGCCATAAGTGTATCCTTCACCATGGATCGTTCTAAGGAAAATCACAGATTAATGGAGGTTGAGCTTGGCTGTGAGATCAAACAGTCCTCTGGCAAACAGCCTCCTCCTTCCAGAAACAAGTTCTACATAGAGTGAGGAAGGAAATAGCGGCTATCATGGAAGTCTTAATACCATGAAAATGGTATTTCTTATAGCTTCCAAATTGTCAAAACTAATTTTACCAAGACCCGAAAGGCACATATTGGTATAATTTTGTTTAAATATGGTTTTGCGTGCTCTTATTACCTCTTAGTTTTGATCCTTGTTTCAGAAAGGGTTGCAAGGAATTTAGCATATGCAAGAATTATCTTACATTCATGCAACTAGAACTCTTGACGGCGAGCTCTGTTCGGTGTTTTCATGCTCTCTTGTCGTTTTAGTTTACTTGGAAGTTGCTTAACATTCTATTTTATTCGGAGAACATCTCAAAATGATAGGATTTCTGGTTGTTGGCTGCTAACATTCTGCCATATGAAGCTGGGAGTTTAATTAGATGGTTCAGAATTGGTAATCGTCCTGAAGCTTCATTCGATAAATAAGCTATTAGCTTTTAGCACTGTGCTCATCTTTTGAAGACAAGTATTGATATCACAAGCCACAAAGCAAGCGACTGAGCTTGTTCACCATTTGTCTTTACCTTGTAAAATGTCCCAAAACATGCAAATTTATTAGCGATTACTTTTTGAAACGAGGAAGGGGTGTGTATTTTCAGCTACTGGTTTTCTGTGCAGGAGTCACATGGAGGAGGGGAGAAAGTACACGAGCCGGGAGAGATTAGGTCCGTCTGTCTTTGTTATGCCTACAAGGAAAGCATAACAATAATTAAAAATTAAAGTAAAATAATTAGAAAAAAAAACTAAGTCTAATTTGTAATAGTGTAATTACTAATTTGTTTTTGGAAAAAAAAAACAATCAACCAAGCTTTGAGGATTATATTATCTTCTTGCCATGTATAAATGTATTTAACTTATTGCACAGGGTTACATTTTTTATTTTCTTTTTTAATGCACAATATAATTATAAATTTAGCCGTAGAATAAATAATTCTAAAGTTTTTGATTCAGGGGTGTTTTTGTTCTTTTATTTTTTTTGGAATAAACAATTACTTTGACATCCTTGGAGACAAAAACAATACAACTTTGTCATAAGGAGTTTTTGGTCATTTTACATTAGTTTTGTTGTAGATTTGGAGGTTACTTGGGGTATTATTGTAATAGTCATATATTAAATATTATTTAAAAAAACTTGTTGTAGTGTGCTTTGCACGCGCTAGCTTGTGGACGACCCCTGCATCGTTCAAGCAATGCATGTGGGGTTGTCTAGCCACCAACCATTGCCTTTTAGGGCGGTGTTTGGTAGATCATGGTGTCCTCGAACATGAGGTGCGCGCGTGTACCTAACGCGCCGCTAATTTAGCGCTAAAGGTTGTTTCCTTTTTCTCCTTCTACTCTCTCTTATTCTTGAATTTTTGCGCCAGCTTATGCAAAATTTCATAACAACCCTTGCAATTGTTTTTTGCTTCACATTATTAATAAGCTATAAATTATATTATAAATGTTTTCCAATTTGACCTCCATACTATTTTTTAATCTATAAATAATCTTTTTAAATTATAAATGTTTTTTGATTTCACACATCTCTCATTTTTAAATATATGAATAATATATCAAATTAAAAATGTTTTTCAATTTCACCACCTGTGATTTGTTTAATATTTCAAATTTGATCATTATTCTTTTCATTGCTACTTATTTTGTTTGATATCATTTTTAAAATGTTTTTTTTTAATTTCATCCATTTTGGGTTTTTTTCAATCAAATTTCATCCTCATTGTTTTTGTTAATATATTTTTTTGCTTTTGCAAGTTTTTTCATTAATAATTTTTTCATCGATTTTATCCTTCTAAATTATGTTGGTTGAGAATTGAGTTTCTTGATAAGCATGGGTCCAAGATTTCACGAAATATGAGTTTTAGAAGTTACCATTGTTTTTTAATTTCACCCCCTGCCATTTTTTAATCCTTGAATGATCCATGGAATTATATTTTTTTTTTAATTTTACCACTATCATTTTTTTTATCTTTCAAATTTGATTCTCATTCTTTTAATTTCTATTTTTTTTGTGTTCATTTCTAATTTTTTTTTTTCAAAATTCATTCTCCTTTGGTTTTTTTCCCTTTAAAATCTTATCCCTATTTGTTTTTTTGTTTTTGCAAGCTTTTTTTAATAAAATTTTTTCACCAATTTCATCACTCAAAATTAAATTAGTTGGTAATTGAGCTTCTTGATATAATGCAGGTCCAAGATTTCACAAGTTGTGATTTTTAGAGATTAAACAAGGTTTATAAGGTTTGTCTGGGTTTGTTTGTTTGTTTTTAAGATGATATTTTCTTATTTATATCCTTCTTTGTTTTGAGTCTTGTTTTGTTGTTTTTTTTGTTTGCTTTTTGTTAAGTTGCCCCCTTATGATTTTTTTTAATTTAACCCCCTGCTAATTTTTTATCTATGAATAGTTTATCAAATTGTAAATATTTTTCAATTTCACCCGTATGATGTTTTAATCTTTCAAATCTGGTTCTCATTCTATTAATTGCTATTTATTTTATCTATGATCTTTTTTTTTCAAATTTCATCCTCTCTATGTTTTTTCCTGTTAAATTTTATCCCCATTATTTTTTATGCTGTGTTTTTTTTCTTTTGCAAGTTTTTCTTATTGATATTTTTTCACCGATTTCACTCTTTAAAATTAAATTTGCTGAGAATTGAGCTTCTTGATTGAGTTTGAGTCCAAAATTTCATGGGTTGTGAGTTTTAGAGATTAAACTAGGTTTAGAAGGTTCATCCAGGTTTGTATGCTTTTTTTTTTTTATATAAGTTGGTGTTTTCTAATTTTTTGCCTTTTGTTTTCTAATTTTTTGTGATTTTATTCAATGGGGTTAGCCCTCAACAATTTTTTTTTCAATCTCACTCACCATTTCTTAATCTATAAATAACCTATCAAATTACAAATATTTCTCAATTTTACCCATATGATTTTTTAATCTTTCAAATATGGTTCTCGTTCTGTTAATTGCTATTTATTTTGTTTGTAATCATTTTATTATTTTTTTAAATTTCATCCTCTTAGCTCTTTTTTTTGTTAAATTTTATCCTTATTTTTTTGTTATTTTTTTTCTTTAGCAAGTTTATTTATTAATTTTTTTTCACAATTTTATAATTCAAAATTAAATTTGTTGATAATTGAGCTTTTGGATTGAACTCGGGTCCAAGATTTCACGGGTTGTGAGTTTTAGAGATTAAATTAGATTTAGAAGGTTTGTTTAGGTTTACTTGGTTTTTTTTTTCTTTTTTTGAGCTGATTTTTTCTATTTTCTATCCATTTTGGGGGGTTTTCTTCTTATATTTTGCGATCTTATTCTATTGGGTTAGCCCTTTACAATTATTTTTTAATTTCACCCCTTCTATTTTTTAATTTATAAATAATCTATTAAATTACAAATGTTTTTCAATTTCACCCTCTATATTTCTTAATCTTTCAAATTTGGTATTCATTCTTTCAATTTCTATTTATTTTGTTTGGGATCAATTTTTTTTTTTTCAAATCTCATCCTCGGGTTTTTTTTTCCTCAAGTTTTATCCTCATTCTTTTTGTTGTTGTTTTTTTGGCATTTTCAAGTTTTTCTTATTAATATTTTCTCAACGATATCATCTTTCAAAATTATATTGGTTGAGAGTTAAGCTTCTTTATTGAACCCGAATTTATGATTTAATGAGTTGTATATTTTAAAGATTAGACTAGATTTATGAGGTTTTTTTAGATTTGCTTGGTTTTTTCTATTTTTTAAGCTGATTTTTGTGGGAGTTTTGCTTCGTTTTTTTTTGGTGTTGTTTACCTTGTATTATATTAATATTGAATTATTTGATAATCTAGATAGGCTCAAAGTCTGATTTTTTTTACACTAATATTGTTTTATGCCGAGAGTTTTTTTTGCTCGGCCGGGGCAATGCACAAGCAACAAATCTAGTATTTAACTATTAAAATTAATTATATATATATATATTTAATACTAATTGTGAATTAAAAAAGCAATTTAAAGCGAGAAAGAAAATCTAAATATGATCTTAAAAAAAAAACAAATGGTCAAGTCTAAAAGCTAAGTACTTTAGGATCTTTGAAAGAATTTTACGGAATCGATAATAGTATGTTCGTGTTTGGTATAATAGAGTTTATATTAGAATATAATATGTTTTTTTTTATTGAGATAACAAGATAAATAAAATGAGACAAAATCTCTAAATTTATCCCTATATATATAACAATTACTCATTTCGAACCTTGTGTTCTTTATTTGCTCAATTAACCATTATATTCTTTAAATTTATTCAATTATCTTTGTTTTCTAGATTGTTTTTCAATTTATTTAAATAATCCTCTTAGAAAATATATTAAAAATAGGTAGATAGTATTAGATGTAATTTAAACATGTCAAAAATTAAATAAATCTGAAAGAACAACACCTAATGCTAATACAAGATTTAACTAAACATATTAAAAAAAGAATAAAAGTAAATAACTAAAGTATATTATTTTCAACATAGTGACCAGTAAAAAGCGTTAACAAAAGGGTGTTGGGACTTCTATTTTTATGAATTGTAAATTCTGTTAAATAATGGCCATTAAGTTATTTAAAACTATGTTTGTTTCCATCTACAAGCCTTTACTTTCCTACCATGTCTCGTTTGGAAACCAAAAAACAGAGTTGGAGACGGCAACCTCAGCAATCTCCAGCCAGTTATTCTGCAGGTTCAATCCACTGGTTTACTCAAAGCGGCCATGGCCGCCTGCGATTTCCTATCAAATGTCATCACGAAAACGTTATTCATTTGGGTTACATACACACCATTCTATGGGCCAGAACCCAGCCAAACCATGCTTGATAAGATTTGGGAACGCCAACAGTTATTCATTTGGGTTACATACACCACCAGCCCCTTCTTTTGTTCTCCACGGCTCTTGAAGAAGTCGCATGAGAATTCAAGACAACGCCAACAGTTAGTCCACTTTACTGCTATCGCCATCACATGGAAGGCTGAGTGGTTTACTGCGAGACTAGACCATCTATCTCTTCTTTATGCTGCTTAGAATCCAGTGCTGATTATCCTTGCCCTGTAAATTTGTTATGTGTCTGGCCTTGTTATATATATATATATATATATTGTTTCTTTCCAATTTTCAGAAAAATGAATTCTATAAGTCAAAGAAAAAGTTAAACCTTTTCCTTTTCTTACCCTTAAAAAAAAAAACACTTTCTTTTCTTTACAAAATATATATAATGTATTTTTACTCCACAAAACACTTTCTTGTGGTTGATGCAAATCCCTCTCTCTCTCTCAAATCTCTTTACCAGGACCATAATCATCATAATTTCTATTTTTTTTCTTTGTTATTTGCAACCAAGGACGTAGCCAGGAATTAACAATAAAATCTTAATCTAAATATATTATTTAAAATATTAAAAAAAATTTAAAAGTATATAAAATTAAAGTGAAAGTAAAAATAAATTCATTATTGAAATTACACATTTCAATGTTTTGTGAAATAAAATTAATATATAATCGAATCTGAATCGATATCTTCAGCAAGCTCTCGTTCAATGTAAATCATCATAAAATATGCTAAGAACTTCGCTTTCATTTTATTGTGAAACATATTTTTAACATGCTTCATAGATAAAAATTCTCACTCTTTGGTGACAGTGAAAATATACAAAGTCAAAATAAAACGATTCATCCTGTTAATCAAATGATTGTGTTGCGACTTATTTATTTCGATTAGTCCTTGACATAATTTGAAAATGGTAAACATGTTCTGAAAGCTCTCATGATAAATCACATCAATATGATAATGCTCTAGCTAAGATCTTAAATAATGCATCTTTTATTTATTGAAATCTTCAGAATAAAAATTATCAACAAGCTTGCAAATAGCATCAATTTTAAATGATTTAAAATTGTCATTAGGTTCTAAAGCAAAGCTAAGTACAATAAGTTTAATTGTCCTATCATTGAATCTATAATTCAATTCTTCAAACTGAAAATTTATTGCTGAGTTAAATATATTATAATGATAGTGTTAGTAAACTGTCATCAATCCTTGTTGCTGACATGAACGACTTATAGCCTTTTATATGAAGCATTTATACGAGGTGCGTCAATCTCTTATTGTGTGTAAACAAATTGCACATATGCAAGGAGAATATCAAATCCCACATCTTTTAAAGTTTGAAGCAATGCTTTAATAGTTGAGATAAAATTGAGTTAAATTTGTGTGATGGATAGTACCATACAATAAATGGAAAAAAGGAAAGGTGTTTTGTTTTTGTTAAATTTTGTGAGTTGAATATGTAGAGAAACAAAAAGTAATCTAGTATGAGGAGGGATATGATTTTCAACTTTGGCTCTCTTAATTAAAAAAGATAGAGATTTTAATTAAAAAAAAAGAGTAGCTAATTTTATGGACAAAACATGTTTTTCTTGAGTTAATTTAATTAAGTATAACTTGGAATGATTTAATATTAGTGCAAAAAAAAAAATGATAAAATCTTGACCTGGGCTATAGCCCACCCAAGTCTTCAATATACCTCCGCCCTTGTATGCAACAATCTCCATTGAAGCATATTGAATCCTCTTATTTCAGGTAACCCTTTTTTCTCAAATGTCTCTCTATTATTTGCCTTATGTTTTCCTCTTCTTTGTTTGGATTTGCAGTTATGATTATGACATAAATCTTGTGATCTTGTTAATTTGTTGTGTTTTTCATGTTTTATTTGGTTTTTGGGAAAAAAACACAGCAATCCCATGCTTTGTCTTATTTAGGATTATATGATTGGTTATGAGAATTGGTTTAAGTTTTTCAAACCATTTTCAATTCCAGTTGATCTCCCACTTCCCCTACATTATGTCTCAATGATCTCCCTCTCTAGAATGTTCGTGTTCTTGCCTTTTCCACAATCTGTGTCTCTCACCAAGTACTCTCTCTGCTCTTGTGTCTTACCTTGCTTTGGCTTAACAATTATGGTGTCATTCGTGGAAAGAAGATGTTAGGGAGTTTGAAAAAATGTTTGTTTTTGGTGGATTTTGGCTTTTTTTTGCCTTTTCTACTTTACTTTCTCTTATCAACTTTCCTTGAGACTCTTTGCTTTACCCAACAATAAAGCTCTTCTTTTCCATGTTTATTTATATTTATCACTGAGAATTAAAAAAAAGGGGTCTCCTCCTTTTCTTTCAATCTTTTCTGAGGCATCTTCTCTTTTTGACACTGCGCTGCTTCTCATTTTTGTTCGCAAAATGAAGGCTCTTAACTATGTAAGCTCACTCTTTCTCTCACACGCATAGTCTGGTGGGTTTTGGGATGATTGCTGTGATCATTTTCCTTTTCTTTTTTGTTTAAATTATTGAGCTTTAGTGGTTGTGAACTTGACTTGTTGCATTTTTGCTCTCTCTCTCTCTCTCTCTCCAAATATATCCTTTTATACGTTTATGTTTGTTTAAATGGGAAAATATGAGTTTTTAATGTCTTTTCTTTCAATTCATGTTCTGTTTTTCTTTAAATTTTCTTTCAAATATGCTTTTAATTCCACTCTATCTCTTCCTCTTCCTCTTATTCTTCTTCAACCACTTCTCTTCCAGTAGAACCTGACCCACCTGATGATCTCTCCTTACACCATATTCTCTCCATCCTCTCCCATCCTAAATGGCAAAAACACCTTTCTTTCCAGAAGTTAATCCCAAATCTGTCCCCTTCCCATGTTTCCTCCCTCCTTAACAACCACCCTGATCTTAACCCCAATATTGCCCTCCAATTCTTCAACTCCTTACCCCTTATAAAACCCGGCTTTAAACACACTGTCAAATCCCATTATTTTTTTAAAAAAAATTTTATTCCCAATAATTTATTTGGTGTTGGTGAGAAAATCCGCATTTTCATAATTAAAGCTTACATTTCTGTTGATGATATTCATTTTCTGTTAGGTTTTTTTAGGCAAATGAATAGAGATGACAACATTATTAAGTTTAAGTTGAGTGTTAGAAGCTATAATGAGTTGTTAATGATGCTGGCGAGGTTTTTGATGATTGATTAAATGAAGAGGGTTTATACTGAAATGTTGAATGATATGATCTTGCCCAATATTTATTCATTGAATAACATGCGTATTCCAAGATGGGTAATATAGTTGAGGCTAATTTGTATGTGAGTAAGATTTTCCAGGCGGGTTTGAGCCTAGATAATTTTACTTATACTTCGTTGATACTGGGGTATTGTAGGTTAAAAATACTAAATTTGAAACCCTTACTAATAGTTGCTTACAACTGCTTCGACTTTAACTGAATCCTGATAAAAAAAAAAGATGTTTGAAATGGTTTGATAGTCATAAAGGGATTGAATGAAGTTTACAAGAATATTATATTTTTAGACCATGAAACATAAGGATTGAGAGTTTATAAAATAATCTACTTTAAGGTCTCGTTTGTTTAGGGATCGGATATCATTACCATAACTATGATACATTGTCAACTCCTCTTATTTCTAACCTTTTAATTTATAATGTGTTAGTTTGAGCATAATTTCTTGTGTTGATTGTGTAAGTATTTGATATGTTTTTTTAATGTTTATTTCTCTAAACTTTTAGGTTTTGTTATCAGAAAACTTCACTTTCTTGTTATGGATAATAAGATTATTCATGCAACATGTATGAGAGCAACTGTAACTGTTATAGCTGCAGGGATAACTATTATTGAACAAGAAAGAAATAGAATTTATATACCAAGAGAACCACATATAAATGCAATTGCTCAACGAGAATTCTATATTGATAGCATTTTGAATTGAGGTGATAGACAATACGTTGAACAAATTCGTATGAAACCAATTGTATTATATAAGTTGTGTGATGTTCTCACAAGTCGTGACCTATTACAATCAACTTAAAATGTGTCTATTAGAGAGCAAGTAATTGTGTTCTTACAAATTATAGGCTGAAACCAAAGATTTTGTTTTATTAGTGGTATATACTATAGGTCTATTGAAACTATCCATCGTTACTTCAGAAATGTATTAAAAACAGTTCTTAAGTTAAACAAACATCTTATTATAGATTTAGGGGATACAGTTCCCACATAGATAATGAATAATAGCAGATTCTATCCTTATTTTAAGGTATGAGAACAATATCAATATTTTTATACATTAATTAATTACATCTAGAAGAAAAGGTTATAAATTATTTTTCATGTTTATATAGGATTGTGTAGGAGCAATTGATGGTACCCATGTTTCTGTTGAAATTCAAGGAAAGTTTCGAGGTCGAAAAGAAGGAACAACACAAAATGTTTTAACAGCTATAACTTTTGATTTGAAGTTTATTTATGTTTTAGCTGGCTGGGAAGGAAGTTCACACGATTCACAGGTTTTAGGTAATGCACTATCAAGAACTAATGGTCTAAAAATTCCAAAAGATATATAATAAAGTATTTATTATACACAATAAACATATAAAATGTCTAATTAGATAAAGATAATAATAGGTTTTTTTATTTATTTGTAGGGAAATATTATTTTGGTGATGCTGGTTACGGTATTCGAAAATGAATCTTTTCTTCTTTTCATGGAGTTCGATATTACTTGAATGAGTTTACAGAACATTCACCAGAAAATAAAAAGGAGCTATTTAATCTTCGACACCTTCATTGAGAACCGCTATTGAGTGAGGGTTTGATATTTTGAAGAGTCGTTAGATCAATTGATGAAAAATCTTTATGGTCTTATGAAACACAAGTAGATGTTGTGCTTGCATGTTGTATTATTCATAATCACATAATTAGAGTTGATCCTTATGACTTATGGAAGAAATATGTTCAAAAAGTGAACCAATTAGACAAACAATTAAATTAAGTCAACGAGAGGAGAGGGAAGAGAATAGGGAGTGGATAACAAAAAAAGAAATGAATGCATCAACCATGTGGAATTATTATAACACTCAAACAAACTAGTAATTGAGTGTTAATTATATGTGTTTGTTTTTATTATGTCTTTCTTGAGTTTGTATTATCTTTGTTATTTGGATTGCTTGTTAACTTTATTATAATTTCTTATGTATTTTATATATTTTATTTTAAATTAATTGTAGTTTTGTATAAAATTAATTAAATCTAAATATTGTATGATTTTATTTTGTATAAATTTGTAATTGTTTTTGTAGAAATGAGTACCACACAGAATGAAAAATGCAAGGGTAAGCACTTCACATGGTTTAAGCCTATGTCTCACATGCTACTTGAGATATTAGTCGAGGAGGCACTTAAAGGAAACAAGCCTTCTTCCACCTTCAAAAGCAGGATCTTTTGTTAAGGTGGATACATAAATTAGTCAAAAGTTCAACGTGCAATGCGAGCCTAAGTATGTGGACAATCATCTCAAAACTGTGAAAAAAAATAGGGAATAATAACCAAACTTAAAAATAAAAGTGGTTTTGATTGGGATAATTGTTTGAAAATGATTATGGTTTCGAAAAATGTATATGATGAAGTAAAGGTATGATAAATAGTATACTCTTTGTAATTTGTACATTTACTTTTGTTTCCAAAATTTTATTCAAGGAACTAAAAAATTGCATATTCTAAACTTTATGAACATGCACATCCCAATTATGACAAGTATCTCAACAAAAAACTTGATATGTATGAGGCAATGACAATTGTTGTTGGAAAAGAAATGGCAACCGAAAATTATGTCAAATCATATGCTAATATCAACCTGGAAAAGAACACTAAAGTGCAATCGATTTCAATTGAAAATGAAGGGGAATATGGAGAAACTTCAAAAGAAAAAGAGACATTTTCCTCTAGTGTACAAAAGAAACAACATAGGAAAAGAAATCGCATGTATGAAGATGATGGTGTTGAAAAGTTATCTAAAAAGATTGGAGATGTAGCGTTTGCAATTCAAAGCTTAAGAAAAAATCAACTTGATTTTAATGAGCTATATATAGAAGTGATGGAAATTGAAGGTTTTGATAAGATCATTTTTGGAGATGCATTTGATCACTTGGTCCAAAACCACAATAAAAGACTGATCTTCTTTAATTATAATTAATATTAATATATGATATAATAAAAAAATCACCATTACACTTTTTAGTGATTAAATATTTATATTAAATATTATATATATATATATATATATATATATATATATATTAGATAAACTTAAAAAAAATTAAAACATTAAAAACTTATTTTCCAGTTTATAATATATCCAAATACTAAAAAATATTTTTCAACTTACTCTAGTAACTCTCTTTTTCTATAAAATTCAGAAATTTGGTTTCAATTCAACGAAAAGCTTTCCAAGCTGAGTAAAAAGCAATGAAAGTTGGTTTTAAACTTGATGCTGACAATTGTTGTTTGATGCTTTGGGCCCAATCATAAATATCATGTCCGAATTTTAAGCTAAGCCATCATCATCCTGCGTAGTCCCTAGAAGACAGTATCCTAAATAGCATAAGTATACTTAGGTAATGTTTGTTTTCTGAAATTTATATTTTAAGAAATTATTTTTTAAATTTTTCTGTGTTTGTTTATTATTATAAAAGTTGATCAACGAAAAATACTTTCCAGTCAACGAAAAACACTTTCCGGTCAAAGAAAAATTTGGTTTAGTTTCCAGAAAAGTATTTTTCCTTTTGGCTGTGTTTGTTTTCCGGAAAATAGTTTCCGGGAAATCACTTTCCAAACTTTCCCGTGTTTGTTTGTCATTAGAAAAGTTGGTCAACGGAAAACGCTTTCCAGTCAAAGGAAAATTTGGCTTGATTTTCAGGAAAGTGTTTTCCTGAAAAATTTGGGCGGAAAACACTTTCTGAAAGTTGTGAAAAATTTAGAAATGTTATTATTTGCTGATTATATCAAATTTGATCCTCAAACTTTTGATTGCTATATATAATTTGTTTTGTATATTTATTTTTCAATTCCATCTCTTAAAATTTAATTTTTATATTAATTTTGGTCCTTATTTTTATAATTGCTATTTGCTTTTTCCTTATCATTTTTTTATTGAAATGTTTTATCTATCAAATTTGGTCCTCATTCTTTTGATTGTTACTTATTTTATTTGAAATAATTTATGAAATGTTAATTATTATTATTTTAATTTATTCACCTTTCATTTTTTTTAATTTTTTATTTTGATCTCTATTATTTTGATTATTATTTATTTTATTTGAGATAATTTATGAAATTATATTTTTTTTCAATTTCATTCTCATCCAACTTTTTAATTTGTAAGATTTGTTCCTCATTATTTTAATAAACTTGAGAAAAATAAAACATTAATAAGTTATTTTCAAGCTTATTTTTCATGACATAATCAAACACTGGAAAGTGTTTTCCAACTTATTTTCCATTACACTACCAAACATCGGAAAATACTTTCCCGGAATTCACTTTTCCCAAAATTCACTTTTCAAAAAAAAACTATTTTCTAACAAACAAACAGGAAACAGGCCACGGTTTCCATAATATGAAAAGAAAAATAAAAATAAAAATCATGCCATAAATTGAACATAAAAATACAAAAACTTGGAAGTTGCATCTGTACATGTTTAGTTTATATCTAGCTTCCATGTTTTCGCTCCGCTGTGGAGCCGGAGTATTTTTTTAATATAAAAAATAATGTATAGATACTATAAACACATTTTGAAAAAGAAAAATAAATCTCAGACTCAGGCCATATACCTAATTACATCAATTAAATTGATTTTATTTTATTTAAACTATAAAAAATAAGTAACAGTAATAAATGGATCAATCCTTTTTTAAACAATGATCACTGTAACTAGCAGAAAAAATATTTTTTAAAAAATAAAATAAAAAATGTAGCTTAATTCACAGCTCACAAGTACAAAAAGATGAAATTAGATAAAAAAAAACCTAAATAAATCAGTCCTGATTCACCTGAGTTAGCATGACAAGCCTATAATCCCGGTAATCGGGTTGAGCCAATCCGGGAATCCCCCCAAACCCGATGCCCAAATCACGAGATCGAAAAACCCAATAGAAAGAAAATAAAGAAAATAAAGAAAATTATAAAGCCCATTTTTTAAAAAAGAAAACTTTCAATCTATGTTAATTTTTTAAACTCGTAACCCGATTCATTAAACCCAAAACATGTTATCTGGAAAAACCATGAAGCACAATTCTCAATCAATCAAATATTGAATGAAATTAGAATTTTTCTTTCCAATTATACAAAAAGCATTCAAAGCGAAAAATAGCAATTAAAAGAATGAGAATCAAAATTGAAATAAAAAATAAATTTTATATCTGATTGAAGGGTGAAATTAAAAAGAAAAATAACTTTAACAAAAGAAAAAAATAAAAAGAATGAGGAAAAAATTGGTAAAAATAATATACCATAAACTTGGATTAAAAGATAAAATTGAAAAAAATAAAATTTTTATAAAAGGGTCAAGAAAAAAAAATAGAAATCAAAACAATGAGGATCAAATTGAAAAAAATAATATAATAAATTTGGATTGAAGGATGATATTGAAAACCAATGAAACTTTTCAAAAGGGTCAAGAAAAAAATAAATAGAAATCAAAAGAATAATAATTGAAGTTTAAATACAAACAATAAAGAGGGCCAACCAATTAATTTGATAATAACTAATAGAATTTATGATAGAAACTTAATGTTTCTGATAGCTACTTTAAAGATTTTTAATATGAAAAGTAAAATTATTATTATATTATTCCAATAAACAATGTGGAGATGAATAATATTTTTCTATGGTGTTTTTAGCTTTGGTTAAAGTGGTGGTTTAGTTTAATGGCATGTGTCAATACCTATTTTATTGTCGATCTATTTGGAGCATAGCATAAAATACTTAGCATGCACATGGGCACTCCTCTCCCTCTAGAAGAGTGCAAAACATCACACATGTAGCCTAGCCTAGCCTAGCCTAGCCCAGCCTAGCCCAGCAGGCTCTTGTATCATTTCGAAGCTGTTATCCTTCCAACATTATTCCCCAACAAACAAAATACAAACGAGGAACGGTAGGGTGACGTGGCAATGTCACTAAAATTACCGGCATAGTGCTGAGGTGTCATTCTCATTCCTTGCTCGGTGAGTGAATGCTTGCTTTCCTGCATTTCTTTTACATTCTTTTTTATGAAACATTGCCCACTATAAATATTATAAATGTTTCTCTTTTTTCGAGATTTCTCCATTAGTTTCTTTCTGATTGGCAGCCTACAATTTGAGCTGACAATTTAAGTGGCTCCACCTGCCACTGTCTCATTTGCACCTCTTCTTCGTTTTAATAGAAAGTTTAAATTAATATTGTAGATTCTGTTTTATTTATTTTTAATTAAAATGAAAATTTTAGTTTTTACTGTAGTTTTGAGGTTGTATTGTTTGTATATATATAATTCAACAAATCTAATTTAAATTTAAAATAAATTAATTATAAATTATACAATATAAACACAATGTTAAACAAATATAATTTTAAAATTTAAAATATTCATAAATAGTCAAGATTAAATAGAACTTTAACTTAAAGTAATTCAACTTAAACAAAATAATAATTTGATTTAATGACTTTTCAAACCTGGAACGGGACATGTGAAATGAAACCGGAACATTCTAGCCAAAATTTATTTGAAAAATCTGGAACGGACCGAGATTTAAATTGAGATAAAATTATTCTTTTTTTTTAATTGGTATGAAATATTTCGGCTATTTTAAATGAAATGGAACGGAATTAACAATCTTGGTTTAAATTGAACTTTAATCTATTTTTTTTAAAATTTAATTTTTTTATTTTAAATTATTTATTTTAAATATTTTTAGATAATTTTAATACGTTGATCTTAGAAAATTTTAAAATAAAAAAATATTATTTTAATATATTTCTAAATAAAAATTAATTTAAAAAACAATGAATATATAATAATTTTAATATCATACTCTTAGGCGCCGAATAAATTTAGAGATTTTGCAATGTTTAGACTGGGACCCACCGAAATTGTCTCTCAGGGACTTCAACTTTCATGTAAATTGATTAGATATATGATTGATGACTCACGCTAGCCAAAGTGTTTTTATTTTTAAATACTTTTTTTTAATCTTTTTTATTTTTACAAACAAAACATCAAATATTTTTAAAAATATGAGAAAACATGAATTTAATATTTTTTTATATAAATATAAAAACATATATTGTATTTGATGATTAACTAAACAAATGCTATTAATTTTGTGTGTGTGTGTATATATATAATCATGCTTCTTCGTAAAAACAAATCCTTCCTTTTCATGATTTATTGGACTTTCTTTATTCTAACACTTTATAGTCTTTTTTCTTGTTTTTTATTTTCTATGTTTAGGTTTTATAAAACTGTATATTTGATGCCTAATATTTTATTAGTTTTATGTTGAAATGTTTCAAATTCAATTCAATTTATTAAGTTAGTAATTTTTTTTTTATTTCAATACTTCTCATCTCTTGACATGTGACAAATTGAGTTTCAATATATTTGATATTGAACTTTTGTTTTTTCTATTTTTCAGATTTATTTGTTATAGAATATATAATATAAATTATATCTTATGATCTCATCTAATAACTTAAGCTATTAGGTTGAGATGATTATTTAACATGGTATCAGAGCCTTGATGACCAAGTAGTCATGAGTTCAAATCTCACCATTTTTATTTATAAGTATGTTCAAGTTTCAAGTTTCAAGTTCAAAAAGTTTTCACTTGAGAAAATATATTAAAAAATATACTTAAGTTATTAGAATAAAAATAATGATTATAAAAGAGGTGATGCTGAAGGATAAACCGATACCAAAAAAAATATTATTTAACATTACCAGTTTTTTATTACCAAAAAAAAATAAAAACTTGATAAAAGAATCTCTAAAACATCCATAGAAGGAGGAGAATTAAATTGAATCTGGAGAAACCTCTAAAAAATCCGGTGGGCCATTGTAAAAAAAGAGATTAAAATGCTCCATCAACACTTCACCGGAAAGGAACAGCCAAGAGTCCCTGAAAGGGAAACACATTCTTAAAGAAAGAGTCCCTTTGACGCAACAAAATTGCTCTCTCCATTGTCCTTTTCTTGACCCTCTCTCTCATTAATAATATTATTATTATTGCTGTTGCTGCTGTTATCCGACAGGCCTGGTCGGTCACTGGTCCTCTTGTCGGAGAAGCAGCTCCATGTCAAGATTTGATTTGGTGCTTGAAGGCGATGGCGTGGATACCTCCTCTTCTTGCCAATTGAAGGCGTTCATTCGTTAATAATGCAAGAGAGTCGTCCTCCTAGCTAGCTCCCCTTTCTACGAAACATGTTGCCGAAAGAGCGAGTTTTTGTTATTTATTTATTTATTATTATTTGCTCCGAAAGCTATCTCATGTGATTTCTTACAGCTTGGATGTGGATTTTATGATGCCAGAGATCAATAATGAATGAATCATTATAAAATCAGAAATAATACCTTACACTAGCCCTAATCTCTAACACTATTTACATGTAAGATCGTCGTCGTCGTCGTTGTCCGAAGGACTAAGCATATCTTAATTGGGATAATATTAATTTATGCTACTGCATGCTCCACAAAACTAATGATGTCTTACCAAATGTTAGAGGAAAAAATTAATTTTTTGTTTTTCCCTGAATGCATTAAGATTTTTTTTTTGAATTCAAGGAAACTTCTTTCTCGAAAACGTATTTTATAGATTCAGGTAAGCGAGTAAAACCCCAGCTATCCCAGGTTCTTACAAGAGATGCAAGTCCTGACTCAAACTCGAGACCTGCTGTATAGATCTCAAACCCTTTGCTATCACGCCACGCTCTTTAAAGACCCACTTAACAAAGAAGCTAACATGAAAACACTCCTTACCGTCAAATAAAATAAAATCATCATCCAAATAGCCAAATATATACCATACCAGCTGAGTGATCTCCGAGCAATTATATGGCAGGAGGTAAGAATAATCTGAGATCTGGGCCAGAGAGGAGGAGCTAGAGAGGGAGATGTGGCATGTTCATGACCCATGGAAATTGGCAATCATGCAAGAGACAGCAATTGCATTAATTTGGGATGGAACAGCTTCGACACTTGCCCATCAATTAAGGGTGTGAGGAAGCCAGCTCAATATTCATTGTAAGCGCACAAAACTAGGAGGCATGTGGGAAGAATGTAGTTAGTCGTATGTTATTCATGGATGTTTATATAAATATATTTAATTTATTAATAAAAATTTATTTATTTTTTGATATTCATTAAGTATTTTATTAATAAATCTTATATTTTATTAATGAATTTAGACTAAAGATAAAGTTATTAAGACGAAATGTTTCGCCAAAGAAATATTATAATTATAAGATTACTATTGTATCAAAGCATTGTTCTTAAAATATTTATGGTCAATGCTCTATTAAAATTATATATTAATTAAAGTTGTTGAGACTAGTACATATTATGTTATTTTCTTTATGAAAGGAAACAATTGTTATCCTAGATATATTAAGGTAGTATTTGAAATTGTGGTAGTAGTTGTTTTTCAAAGTATTTTTCGTTTAGAAATGCATTAAAATAATGCTTATTTCATTTTTTAAAAAAAATTATTTTTTACATGAACATATCAAAACGTTTTATATAAACTCATAAAAAATTAATATACAGCAAAAAAAATCAAGAATTTTAAAAGCGCTTTTTGAATGCAAAAACAAACACACCCCTGCTAGCTCTAATTTAGAAGAGAGGGATTGTTAGAGAAATTTGAAAAATCTTATAAATTGATAAAATATGAATTTACCCCTTGAATAGTAACCATATATTAATTCTGAATAATTTTAGAAATTAACTCAATCAAGTCCTTGATTTTCTAGGTCTAAAAATATAATTCATATATTAATTATATTCTAGTCCTTACTTTCTAAAATATATTATAATCAAGTCACACTTAATTAAATCATTCTAGTTTAATTTCTGACTAATAGTTCTTAATGTGTGTGACTCATTAAGTTCCTAACATGTTGACCCAAATATAAATTATAATTCTAATTAAATAGAATTAAACAAATTAAAGAATTTAATTTATTATCAATTCAACAAATAATTAATTTATATTTGAAGATCAGGTGCATCGTTTAGCAACGTGCCATGATCCCCCAAATATTATAAAAGTCATTAGTGGTTTGGCTTAACTTTTCAGTGACTAGTTTCTCAATATAATTAATATCCTTTCATCAGTGATGTTCTGATTTAACATTAAAGCATGTAATATATCTGTCATGTTAAATCATGTTTTTTCTTTACATAATAGTCATTGATCATTTGAATGCGTTTGAAACCTTTTTTCAAACCTCATTCTACCTTGATCAAGTATTTCTTAGTCAATACTATTTAAGAACAGATGAAACATTTTATTTAATTCATACAGGGTGATGAATCCTCTCATGATCACTCAAGTATCTTTATATAGTTCATGCTATATCCAATGTCTACCCTTTCGTTACCTCTATTAAGATAATATGTAACATGATCAAATCATAACATTTTTTTATATAAGATAACTTAGTGATCTCAAGTTTAAGGATCACTTACACAACCATCATGTGAGTCTTTCCATAGACATAAATGATTTCTCTATATGAAATTCTCATGCAGATCAGTTTAATGTAAATGTTTTATGACAGACATCTACATATTAGTTCTAGGTATCCCTTATACTTCAGCTTATGAGAATAAGTGCTTCATTTCATAAATGAAAGAACATAATATGTATTAGTCTCTACGACTCTAATAAATATCCAGTATTTAAGAGAGCATCGACCATTAAGATTTTAGAAACAATGCTTTAATGCAATATGAATTTCATAATTATAACAACTTTATAATTTTATTTGCAAAATATTTTTATCCCATGAACTTTATTTTTACTTTAAATTCATAAATCAAATATTAGATTCACTAATATGATATTATATGAATATTAAAGATAGATTAAGCCTTCATTAATAATAAATATATATTTACATGAATATAATAATACCACATGTAACCAACCGAATGACAACAAGGCATATTAAACTAACAAATTATATATAATATGCTTCTCTCTCAAGATACAACAATCCATTAGAATTTTTGGATGTTGCAAAAATTTTCCAAACCTTTTAATCATCGTTTTTGCTCACTTGAGTTAATAAAAAAGAAAGGTTCTAAATTATGTGTAGAGATATATGAGTGATTAAGTAAAACAAGAAAGTATTTTTAAGAATTTCTTTTGGTGAGAAAATTATGCACTATTCATCTTAAATACACACACACACACAATAAAGGTATTAGCTACCAAATTATTTTAAAAAAATTAATTTAATCATAACGGCTAAGTTAATAAAATCTATTAATTATTAAAAACAATTATCATTAATTATAATTTTATATCAAGATTATAACATTCCCTTATATGATTTAAAGTTATCCATAGGTATAATGGATAAAATAAAAGCGAGCAATTAATGTTATGTAATAGGTGTTAGGTACATTCGAGGTTTGAAACTATATTTACTGTTAATAAGTCTTAACTTGAAGAACCATAGTAACTAAGATGTTTTGAACTAGGTTATTTGGACAAAGTCTAAACTTATTATACACAGTGATTTTAAGGTATTGTGCTTTTTGTTGTCATGTACACACATCTTGTCTTTTAAGGGTCTTTAAAGAGTTGTCCAAGTTCTTACAATGGTGACCCCACCACCACACTAACTTAGGTGAATCATCCAAGGATATTTTGTGACCAATATCTCGTAAAATCGTTTGTATTTGGATTTATTTAGAGACAATTCTTCATAATTATCACAATAAAAAGCTTATTATCATAAAAAAAAGGGACCTAGGACCACCCCGTATCATATATATATAGTTTTGCTCTCTCCAATCACCCAACATTTTTGTTTTTACCTGTTGAACTTCATTCATAGGGTTGACATACATTCAAATAAAAATTTTCACTATTGGTGATTAATTTAAAGGTTTCAATTCCATTTTTCTTGATGATTGAATAACTCATTGGTGCACTAAACATTTAGTGAGCAAATCCGTATTGTTGTTTTTAAACTTGAAAAAATTCAAAGAATAACACCATGAGACATCAAGTGTCTAATAGATTTATGTCTAACGGTCATATGTCTTGTTTTTTCACCAAAACTTTTACTATATGCCTTAGCTATAGTAGCTGGTTATCACAATGTATTGATATAGGTTGTATTGGTTTATATACAAATGTTATATCAATTAATTATTTTTTTTTGAAGTCACCCAACTTCTAATCTAGTAGCATCTACGGCAACAATTCTACTTCCATGGTTAAACAAGTAGTTATATCCCAATTGGGTAACCATTAAAATGACTAATTGCAATGACAATATCCCATTCGGCTTCGGTTAAAAAGATTATACGAAATAAAATAAACTTAAGAATTCTATATGGGTTTATATCAAAACCAACAAACCATAAACAAACAAAGACAATATCCCAATTAGGTCTTCACTAAACACAACAAAATTGCACATTGACATTGTTTTTATTTATTTATTTATTTTTCTTCTCAAAATTGGCCCACATGAGACTTACAATGCCTTTATCAATCTTGAAATTGGACCATTAAAATCTTAGCTTGACAAATCAAAACAAATTACATGGGCACTTAACAATGCAATTCAACATCAAGATTATTAGATTTTTAAAAATAAAAAAAATATTCAAGCTCAAATCCCTAATAAAAAACAAATCTAATAAGTAGTATAAATTCATTCATAAATTAGAAAGTTAATTAAACCTTTGAATTATATGCTACTTGAAGCAATGAACTATTGAAAATTGCAAGGGAGAAAGATAGACAATGAGTTAATTCACTTCAATTGAGTAAGCCAGAAATTCATTTGTTGTTGCCAACGAAGAGAATTTTAACCAGAATTTTTTTTAGGTTTGCTAGATAATGAATCTATGATGTCCACAATAATAAACAAGCAAACAAATCAATATTTTTTAAGAAAAGTAAGGAAAGTAACCTCGTTTTCTCTCTAAAATTGCTAGGAAATTAAAAATGAAAAGAATTAGGTAAACAAATGCAACCAAGATTTTTGTTTTCTTTTTCAATAGTAAATCAACAACTAAAAGAAATAATAACAATAATTAGAACTAAAAGTAAATATAAAAAAATAAGGTTTTAGAAGAAGCCTCCGATTGTAACACATAGTAGCGATATTCTTAGAGAGAAAAAATATAAAACACTATGTTAATCTTTAACCATATAATTTCTCAATTAAAAATCCACATTCAAGGAAATAATATAAAACCCCTCAATATTATTTTTTTAATTTTGATTTTTTTAATAAAAACCTCATCAATATAAATAACGATAAAAAAAAACTCTAGAAAAGGATAGATTAGCCAACTATAGATAGAGATAGGAAAAACAAAGATACTCCAAAAAACAGTTATCAAAGAAACTCCCCTTTTAAGTGTTATTTGTTTGTTATCACCTTTATTAAGAAAACAAATACACGAACTATCATGAAATAATGCGTTTGATTCTCATTCTACTAATATCCAAAAGATACTTTGTTTTTATAGATAGAAACACTATAAAACTAAGTGTACCTATCATAAAAGGAGGTCATAAGTACAAAATTAACTTAGTTGTAAAGAATGATGCAGCATGGTTGTAGTTGTTTTTTAAAGTGTTTTTAATTTAAAAATATATTAAAATAATATATTTTTTTTAAAAAAAATTATTTTTGATATCAGTGCATCAAAATGATTTGAAAATATAAAAAGATATTAATTTAAAACAAATAAAAAAATAATTTTTTTTAAAAAATATTTTTAAAACACAAAAATAAATATAACCACATGGTATTCAAGGGGAAGGAGGCGAAGGGTTGGGTATCAACATTGAAGCCACGAAGCACATTAGTCCTGGTAGATGAAGGCATGGAAAATGTGCATTTGAAGGATTCAAGTAAGGTCTTCGTTGAAATGACTTTAGGAAAAAAAAAAAAAAACTCCCCTTTTACTTTTTGATGTACTTTTATGTGCCCTCATTCAAGCATTGATTTATCCTGGTCCATATACTTGACAATGACAATGACAATGTTAATGTTGTCTTTGATTGCAATATAGTTACTTACTTTATCTTGATGATACGTGGAAAAGGGTTATCTTGATGATGAAAGTACTCAATGTTTTTGAAAGTAAAAATACACATTGATCTTGTTAGCACTTGGTTAAGCTTCTTGAAATATGACATTATGGGCTTCGACATGTTAATATTTACAAAACCAAGAAGTTATATGATTGTTTCATGAATAAACTAAGCATATTAAAATTGATTGTCATTTTACTCGTCATCATCTCAAGCACTATATCATTACTTTGCTTTTTGTTTATTTTTTTTCACAGATTGCAGATTTTTTTACGAAGTCATATTCTATTTTTCATTTTTGTTTTTCAATTGACAAATTCTTAATAATTGTAACTGCTGCATTGTGAGTTTAAGGAAAAATATTAAAAAATATAAGTTATTTTGTTTTATTTATTATGGATCTAATAGTATTCTTATTTTCTTTTCAGTTTAGTCTATATATAATCTCTTTGTATTTAGGTTAAACTTATTCCTTCAATGCAAAATCAATGAAACTCTAACCTTCTCCTCTCTTATTTTTGTATTTCTTTTATTTATTTGGATTGTTTAACACTTGAAATATTACATTATAGACCAATATTGATACTACTTAAAAACTTATTTCTCTTATATCCTAGATTCTTTGTTGTGCAAATTGATATGATTGAACACAATACTAATATTGAATTTTGCAATGTATCATTTTTTGAGCATCTGTTTACTATGAAGATCAACGATAAAAGGATCACGTATAAATCGCATGAAATGTATATTAGTGATGATAATGATACTGATGATCTTGACATTTCATAATGATATAAAGAGTAATAAATTCTAGGTTGCAAGCGGGTGTTCAAGAAGAAATTACGTAATATATTAAAAGGGCTCAGTGCCCCCTGTTACTATTTACATAGACACAAAGCACTGTGGATTGGAGCAGTGTAATGACAGTCTAGCCCTTGACACAAAGAGTTGCAAGGGCAGTGAGGGAGGGGTGGGGTTGTCTTTTCGCTTGGGTGCATTTGGCATTGAAAGGATGGTTGGAGAGAAAATGGCCAGCACAAGTTTTGGTGGGGCTGCAAGCCATGGGGAGTGGCCACTTGGCGATGGTACTACCCACGCAAGGACACCTGGCGCTTGGGCTGCCCGACCCTTGCGCGGGACAAACTCCAGCACCACCTGGCGCTTGGGTGGCTCCAATGCGCTGGGCAGACCCCGAAACCACATGGCGCTTGGGTCTTGGCAAAAGGCTCGATTGGCTATGGTAGCCCACCACCACGTGGCGCTTGGGAAAACCCGAGCGCCACCTGGCTCTTGGGCGGCTCCAATGCTTGGGATAGACCCAAGCGCTACCTGGCGCTTGGGTCTTGGCAAAAAGCCCGATTGGCTATGACAGCCCAATCGCCACGTGGCGCTTCCTATTATTATTATTACTTATAATAAAAATAGTATTATTTATACCACAACTGATAATATTTATAACAAAAATAATACTATTTTTTACAGTAATTCTTTTAATTATAATAAAAATTAAAATATTTATATCACAAATAATACTATTTTTTATAGTAATACTTTTAATTATAGTAAAAATTAAAAGATAATTGAGCCCATTGCCGTGACCCATGCACCACGTGGCGCTTGGGCACACCAGAGCGCCACCTAGCGCTTGGGCGGCTCCAATGCGAGGGGCAAATCCAAGCGCCACCTGGCGCTTGGGTCTTGGCAAAAGACCCAATTGATATGGCAGCCCCACCGCCGCGTGGCGCTCGGGTCCGGATGTGTTCGCGCCAACCCCTAGTTTGGTACGAACGCATCTGCGCCCAACCACATGTGTGTTTATATAATAATGTGTGTTATAAATATTATTTTTTTCTTATAATTCAAAGTGTTCATATCAAAAATATTATTATTTGTGTTCTAAATATTATTACTTTTATTATAACTCGAAGTATTGATATAAAAAATATTATTATTTGTGTTGTGATCATCCTTGAAATTCTTAATATAATTATTTATGTTATAAATATAATTATTTTTATTATAATTAATATTATTAATAAAATAATTAATAAATTTGAAAAATATTATTATTAATATTTTAAAAAATATTATTTGTGTTATAATTATTTTTATTTTTTTTATGATTAAAAGTATTAATATTAAAAATTGTATTATTATTTTTATTTTTATTATGATTAAGAGTATTAATATTAAAAATAATATTATTTGTGTTATAATTATTTTTATTTTTATTATGATTAAGAGTATAAATATGAAAAATAATATTATTTTTGTTATAATTAATTTTATTTTTATTATAATTAAAAGTCTGGACGCATCCACGTCCACCCCAAGTGGGGCTGAACACAGCCACACCCAAACCCAAGTTGGGTGCGACGCGTCCGCACCCAACCACATGTGTTAATATAATAATGTGTGTTATAAATATTATTTTTTCTCTTATAATTCAAAGTGTTCAGATAAAAAATAGTATTATTTGTGTTATAAATATTATTATTTTTATTATAACTCAAAGTATTGATATAAAAAATATTATTATGTGTTGTAATCATCCTTGAAATTCTTAATATAATTATTTATGTTATAAAAAAAATATTATTGTTTATATTATAAATTTTTTCAGTAGTTTTTATAAAAATAAAAAGTAAGCCCGTCGCGTAGTAGAGACATCCAACTAGTTTAAACTAAATGTAAAGCTAGATAAAAAAAAAAACCAACAAAAAAACTAGAATGAAAGCTGATTTCCGTAGCAATAAATATACTTTATTATTCACTACAATATTGAAGTTACATATATGACTTTGGCGCAGAATATATAAACATGATTGCTCTTGAATCAGGGATATTTTACTATTTTTACACTGTATATTAATTATTATTGATTTGTTTGAGATATTTTTATTTATTCAACATTTTAATAAAAAGTAAAATAACCAAAATACTCCTAAAAATAAAAAAATATTAATAGTTCCAGTTACCTAGGGTGTTTAGGTATTTAGGTATTTTTTTAAAAACATAGTAGAATTACACATGATATTACTTATTAACAATAGTAGTAATAATGATTTTAATCCTCTTTTTTTGAATTGATATTTTTTTTCTAAATCTTTTTGTATGTCTGATTTTTTTTTCAATTTCATTCTTTAATATTTAATTTATTGAAATTAAATTTCATAATTTTTTTAAATTAGATGCTTCGGGTCTAATGATTTCGGTCAATAATTTAAAAAGTGAACATAATTTTTTTTTAAAAAAAGCTTAATAATTCTCTTTATTTTTTATCGGATTATTTCAGTAACATAATATGGGCCACATGTTTAGCAGGATATCACGTGTTAGCTTAGTCCTAATTAACGTAGCTTAGTCCTAATTAACATGGTTACACATTTATCATGCCAAAAAAATTATTCAGATAGTAAAGTACAAATACCAAAGCTAGTTTGTAATTAAATAAAAGCTAGTATCTCTATTACATCTATTAGAATTTCGTTTGCTATTGCATCAATTTATAAGCTTGTAATTCACTCAATAGATGTTGATGAAAGAGATCTATATAGATCTTATCAAATCTAATTAATGCTTATTTCAATAGAAACATAATATATGCAAACTTATCAAATCTCTTAATTTAATTGTCTGATAGATTTAATAAGGTAATGGTGTCTAATGGCTATGTTATTAACAATGCAAATTAATGCTTATATAGAAAGTTCGAGCATGGTGTTTGTGTAATTACTTACTTAGGATGTGTTTATTTCCTGAAAAGTGGTTTCCGAGAAACCACTTTCCAAACTTTTCTGTGTTTGTTTGCCTTTAGAAAAATTGGTCAACGGAAAACATTTTCCGGTCAATGAAAAATACTTTCCAAGAAAAAAAAATTTGGCTTGGTTTCCAAGAAAGTGTTTTCCTTTTATTTTGGGCGGAAAACACAAAAATTTAGAAATGTCATAGTATTTGTTGGTTATATCAAATTTTGTCCTTAAACTTTTGATTGCTATAAATATTTTGTTTTGAATATTTATTTTTCAATTTCATCCCTTAGAATTTAATTTTTATATTAACTTTGGTCCTCATTTTTATAATTGTTATTTGCTTTTCCCTTATCATTTTTTAATTGAAATTTTTTATCTATCAAATTTGGTCCTCATTCTTTTGATTGTTACTTATTTTATTTGAAATAATTTATGAAATGTTAATTATTATTGTTTTAATTTCTTCATCTTTCAATTTTTTATTTTTTAGATTTGATCTCTATTATTTTGATTATTATTTATTTTATTTGAGATAATTTATGAAATTATATGTTTTTTCAATTTCATTCTCATTCAACTTTTTAATTTGTAAGATTTGTTTCTCATTATTTTAATACTTGAGAAAAATAAAGCATTAATAAGTTATTTTCCAGCTCATTTTTCATGACATAACCAAACACTGGAAAGTGTTTTCCAACTTATTTTCCATTACACTAAAATAATTCACTTTTCCGGAATTCATTTTCCAAAAAAAAACTACTTTCCAGCAAACAAACGGGGCCTTAGATGTTGATAACTTATTAAAAAAATTTGCATATCAAGGTCTATCATAGGGTTAAATATTATAGCCTGTCTTAATTAATTTTTTACCCTCTTATTTTAAAAATATTAAAAAAAATTAAAAAATACTATTTTTTTAAATGTATTTTTTATGCAATTTAATTAATTTGCATTTATTTCATGATTTTTTACCCTTTTGCTTATCTTTTTCATATTGATGATTTTATTTTTTAAAGAAATCAAAGAGATAGAAACAACAAAAAATAAAAAACATTAGTGAGTAGAATGATAAGCGATTAAGGAAAAAGATACCAAAATAAACATGATAGTCTTGGCCCCTCTTCAAAAAACTAAAAGATAATTGGATAAGAATAAAATAAATAATAGGAGAAGGGAAAAGAAGATAAAATTGAATATACATACATATATATATATATATATATATATATATATATATATATATATATATATATATATATATATATATAGAGAGAGAGAGAGAGAGAGGGGGGGTTGTCGAACAATACAAGGGAGGAGAGAAAAACTAAAGAGAGGAAAATTCAAAAGAGAGAGTGAGAAAAGAAGAAGGAGAGAGAACTAGATAAAATAAAATTAAATAAAAAAAGGTCTTCATCTAACCTACTCTGGCTAGCTATGGTCGATTTCCTTTTCCCATTATTTTTTTGGTACATCAACTCATAGCAAGCTTTTCATTGTTGTTCATCTTCCTCAACATCGACATCAACAACCAACGACACTAAAAACTCTTCTCTTTTTCCAATCAGCCACAACAGTTAATCAATTTTTGCAAAGACACCTATCACCATCAGCCACAATAGACCAACTATAACCACTATTATCACCATCTTTAATCTCCATCAAAAATTTTTGAAGTGAGAGAGAGGAAAAAGAGAGAAAAACAAACCTTTCCTTGACCCGATCTCTTTCCTTAAGTAGCGGTGAAGCTTACTGCTAATTTAGGAGAAAGAGGAAGGTAAGGCACATGTGATCTAGCCCTTCACGCGCCTCCCCCATTTTTAAAGTGTCAATTCATGTGCTACTAGCCACACCATGTGTCATCACATGACTTTTATATGACACTACTACCGAGTGTTGTTTCAAGTCGCAAGTGCACAAATCATAACAAGTAATAAAGTGAATAAGTAAAAGGATTGATCCATGAGGATTGAAAAATTATCAATAAGTATCAACATTTATTAAATCAAGATCTAATTGACATATCGAAAAACAAACAACTAAATAAGTAGGTTGAAATTAAGATGAAACAATTCTAGGATTTCTAATTTACTCTAATCCTATGCAAAATTTCTAAATGAAATAATCCTTTAAACTCCTTATTATTGATAATCAGGTTTTACTACTTTATTCTTAAAGTTTTCTCAAGCAATGACAAATTATCTCGAGTCAATTTTTACATCTCTATAAAAATTCTAATACGTCAAAACTCATTAAGAATGAAGAAACCCCTAAAGATTACACAAGTCTACAGATATCTTTATCCTATGGATTTCTTATGGTATCTCAAATATAGGATGAAATAATTATCACTTTTTAGTCTTAAATTGAATCCCGGACGTGTAAACAATGATCAATCATTCACACAAATTAAGTTCCAAATGAAATACTCAACAACTACTAATTAATGCAATGAAAAAACTATTTGCATAATCATTATTGAGCTACACAAAAAATCTCAAAATAAAAAAGAATTCTTCCATAATCAAACTAAAAGAAATCATATGAGATATGTTTAACATCACTTAAGAGTTTAGTAAATTGAAGGAATTGACTTCTTGAAGATTGTCATCTCTTCCTCAAATTGTTGTCTTTTTTTTTCCTATCAAGAGGTGCCTACTCCTCTATAGTCACCTAATAGCTATTATAAAGATTTTTTATACCTTGGACATATCCTTAAAAGGCAAGAAACTTATTTATTTTTCTTCTATCTGTCAAGTATGTTTTTCAACTTTTAGCCTTAAGTTGCAGGCCAACTTTTGAGTAGAAAACATGTGAGTTACAAATTATATATTTAAGGGAAATGTTTTCCTATCAAGTTGGCTTTCTAATGCATCTAGACTTATATTTTTCTGACTTCTAAAACTCCAGATATAGGTAAAAAACCGAAGCTATATTTATATTGCTGAAATTCTTGGACTGATTTAGACTTTGTATATCAGCTTATGTTTTGGGCTTCAAAATGACAGGAGTTACTTCTGAGTCCTCATAAGAATTGTAGGCCTAAGTTTTAGCTTTCTAGAAAAAGTGAAGATCTAAAACCAAGTTATATAGCTACAGTTATGACTCAAAAACTAAATAGTATTTTGGTTTGATTAGAGGTGTAGCCCATTATCTATCTCTTCATATCATCCTAATTTCAACTAAATTTTGTTGTTAAACACCTAAAAAATGTCATGAATTCCCAATAATTAAATAAATACAAAAGATACCTAAAGTTCTAGATAAATGAGCTAAGAACAAACGAAACACTATAAATCAAAACAATTTGAACTAAGAAAATATGTGAAATAAATTCCTTTATTAAATTAAATACCCCTAAACTTGAATGCTTACTTATACTTAATCAAAAAAAAAAAAACACAAACCTATAAAAACAGAGAACAATAATCATATCTAGGTTTAACTTATCACACCTCAAAAGTCTATTATGCAAACATCCCACTTCAACTTAGTATATAAACAATGACAAATAAAGAACAAAGTTATGCATATGCTAAGAATATCCATACACAATTTTGAACTTAATCATATTTATCATACAAACAACACAATTGAATCATCAACTCATCTTACAATCACCTATTCTCACTATTACAAACAAGGTAGCAAACTAAAAAATTGTTTATTTATTTCTATTTTTTTTCAATCCTTTTGATCTTTAAGTTACTACTCGTCTTTTGACACAAATACAAATATTTGTGATGAATGCACCCGGTTACTTAACAAGTCACATACTTTTGCATATTCATATTTCAAGTTGTCGTTTAATGTAAAAGTAAACATTTGTTATGAATACCCATAATTACTAAGCAACTCAAAATATTGGAATAGATAGAACTTTGTATAGATTTATTCATTCAATTGTCTAATCATTATCACTCTATTTACTTAAACCTTGTTTAGGACTAGATCAAAAGGGATAATTATAAGAAAAACATCACACTCATCTTTTATGCATAGTCATAAAACTCATATAAATTTGCAAGGAAATGTGTACTTCAATAGTTTCCAAGAAAACCAGTATTTTTAATCTTGCTTTATAAGATATTGCCTATTCTAAATTAAAAAAGCAATGCTTAGTATAATGAAGAGCCCAAAATTGTAAAGTTGATCCTAAATACGTGTCACGCTAGTGCAAATACAAGTTCACTCTTTGTATCTCTCACAAAAAAAAAATATATTCAAACAAACATAGACAACACTAACATTCAATCTAACCAAATATCCACTACTCCAAACTTAAATTTTGCATTGTCCTCAATGTGAAAGGAAAGAGAAATGGAGTGTGAATACTTTTTTTTTTTAGCAAGGCTAGTCACCATGAAAGTTCGATTGCATTGAATATAAACTTGTATCTTGTTTGATTTTTTTCAAACCTACACAACACAATTAAAAGAAAAAGGGGTTAAGCTAATTTATTTATTTTTTACTTTTGGATTATTTGGGTTGCCTCTCATTTAGTGTTAGTTATAGTCAGTAGCTTTATTATTTCTTTCATCTAAATTAGATCAAGAATGATGTCATTTCTCTTACCGATAAGTTCCTCACTCACAAAGTGCTTCAGATATTGACCATTGAAGGAAAATGTCCTTTTCTCATCATGAGTGACTTTCATTGCTCTATGTGGAAAAACTTTAATAACCATAAATGGACTTGAACATCATGACTTAAGCTTTCCTAGAAACAAGTGAAGCTGTGAATTGAAAAACAACACTTGTTAACCAAGTAAAAACTCATTTCTTGAGATGTACTTGTCATGCCAAGCTTTGGCCCTTTCCTTGTATATTTGTTTATTCTTATAAGCTTTATTGTAAAACTCATTCAATTCAGCGAGTTGTAAGTAACATTTTTCTCCTCCAACTTAAAGATCCATGTTTAATCGCTTCATCACCCAATAAGCATTACGCTCAAGTTCTACAGGTACACGACATGCTTTCCAAAAGACTAACTAATATGGGGTCATTCCTAAAGTTGTTTCAAATGCTATGTGGTAAGCCCATAATGCATCATCCAACTTCTTAGCCTAATTATTTCTGGAATTGGTAACTGTTTTCTCTAGAATCTACTTTACCTTCCTATTTAATAATTCTTTTTCACCATTCATTTGAGGATGATAGGCCAATGCTTTTCGATGTTTAATTCATATTTTGATAAAAAAAAAACCCTCAAATTATTTATTGTAAAAATAAGTTCCTTCATCATTAAAGACAACTCTTAGAGTTTCAAATCTAGTAAAATTATTCTTTTGAAGAAAAAGTTAGCACTACTTTCTCATCATTAGTAGGAGTTGTGATTGCTTTAATCCACTTTGATACATAATCCATTATTAAGAGAATTTTTTTGTTATTGTAAATGAAGGAAAAGGTCTCATGAAGTTAATACCTCAAACATCATACAAATCCACCTTTAAAATATTTTGCAAAGGCATTTCATTATACCCAGAGATGTTTCCATTATATTAACATCTTTTACATACGACAATAAAAGTATTTTCATCCTTGAACAAGGTTAGCCAATAAAACCCTGATTGAAGAACTTTAACAGTGCTTCGTTTACCTTCAAATGCCATCTACATTCAAGTGTATGACAATACTATAAAATATCTAACATCTCCTCTTTTAGATCAAGTCGCCTAATGATTTGATATGCACAATGCTTGTAGAGTATTGGTTCCTCTTAATAATAATGATTTACTTCTATGATAAATTTCTTATTTTATTGGTATGAGAAATCTAGAGGAATGATCTTTCCTACAAGGAAATTGACTTAATCTGCATACTAAGGAGGAGACTTGTTAGAAAACAAATAGCTCAAAGTTCATTATATAGAAAACCATTGTTTATAACCATTCGTTGGGAGTCAAATTTCTCTACTAGCTCTAGTCATTAGAGGTGATCCACTATAAGTTTTTCACTTTCCTTTTTATCTTTAATTTTCATATCAAACTCTTGTAGTAGAAGAACCTAACGAATGAGTATTGGTTTGGCTTCCTTCTTAACAATAAGATGTTTGATTACAAAATGATCAGTATAGACTATTGCTTTATTCCTAATGAGATTTGGCTGAAACTTGTCAAAGGCAAAGACTATTGTCGGTAGGTCCATCTTGGTTATGGTATAGTTGAGTTAAGCATTATTTAAGGTTGACTAGTATAATACAATGTGTGAAACTTGTCAAAGGTAAAGACTATTGCCCTAATATTATACTAATTATATAGTCACTTGCATTGCACATCAGTTCAAACGGTGATTTCTAATCTAGAGCTATAATAATTGAATCCAACACAAGCTTATCTTTAAGTAAGAAAAAGAACTTCTCACACTCTTCATAAAAAAAAGGTTTTCCTTTATTAGCAAGATGTAGAGAGGCTTGGAAATTTTAATGAAGTCTTTGATGAATCTTCAATAAAACCCTGTATGCCCAAGGCAACTTCTGATTCCTTTTATTATTGTTAGTGGTGGAAGCTTCTTTATCACCTCAATCTTAGCTTTATCTACTTCAATACCCTTGGATGAAATCTAATATCCTAATACAATTCCTTTTTTTTTTTTTACCATGAAGTCACATTTCTCTTAATTCAATACCATGTTAGTTTCTTCATATATTTAGAAAACTAATGCGAACTTCTTAAAACAATCATTAAAAGAAACATTAAACATAAAAAAATCATCCATAAAATTTTTAATAATCTTCTCCACCATATCCAAGAAGATTGCCACATATATCTCTGAAAAGTGGTCGGTTCATTACAATGTCCAAAGGACATTCTTCAAAATGCAAAAGTACTATAAACAAAAGTGAAGATGGTTTTGTCTTGGTCCTTCAATGCTATGGTTATTTGATTATACCTTGAATATCCATATAGAAAACAATAGTATTCATGTATGACCAACATATCTAACATTTGATCAATGAATGACAAGCAAAAGTATTTCTTTATAGTGGATTTGTTTAACTTTTGGTAATCCATTCAAATTCTCCACCCAATCACGGTTCTTATAGGTACCAACTTATTATTTACATCTGTTATCACTGTCATTCCTCCTTTCTTTGGTATAACTTAAAAAGAACTGACCTATGAGCTATTAGAAATTGGGTAAATCACTCTAGCATCTAACCATTTTAATACCTTTTTTCAAACCACTTATTCTATTTTCGGGTTGAATCTTCTTTGGTGTTCCACCATTGACTTGCTATTTTCTTCCACTAAAAATCGGTACATACAAATAAAAGGGCTAATATATTTAATGTCTGTCGACATCAACCTAATAACTACCTTATATTTTATGAGAACTCTCAACAACTTTTCTTCTTCTACATAAGAGAGCTTAGATTGAATAATCATTGGATAAGTAGATAAGCAAGACAAGCATATCAAAGGTGTTCTAGTAATTGATTCAACTCTAATACAAATGGTATTTTAATAGATGAGAGAAGCTTTGATGGGCGCTGTCCCATTTCTTCAAAGTATTTCCTGTTGTTAAGGCTGAATAGCTTCATCCATAATGCATATTCCAACACTTCATCATCCTCTATCATCGTTTAATTATAATTAACTAAACAAGCTTCCAATGACTCTTTTTGTTTATTAAACCTTTTGATGACCACAAAATCAATTGCTTGGATGCTAAAACAACTCTTATTAGTATAGGGATTCTTAATGGCATTGAAAATATTAAAGATCACCTCTTTCTCATTCACCCTCAACCACATTTCTTTTTTTAAAAAACATTAATTAAGGGTTGTCCAGTGGCTAAGAATAGTCTACCAAGAACGATAAGGATCCTATTATCCTCTTCCATGTTAAGAATGGTGAAGTCAGATGGAAAAATAAATTTTCTCACCTTGAGAAGAATATCTTCGATTATTCCTTGTGGGTGCTTTTTTTAGCGATTATCTAATTTCAATGTAATCATAGTAAGTCTTGCTTCACATAATCCTAGGTTTTTGAAAATAGATAAAAGGCATATGATTAATATTTGCACTTAAATCACACAAAGCTCTTTCAAACTCAACATTTCCAATTGAACAAGATATAGTGAAACTCCTTTGGATCCTTAAGCTTTGAAGGCAATTTATTTTATAGAATTGCAATAAATTTTTCAGTAAGAGCTACGGTTTCATATGCCTTCAATTTTCTCTTATTTGACAAGATTTCCTTCAAGATTTTCACATAACTTGACATTTGTTCAAAAGCATCTAAAAAAAAAATGTTAATATTCAAGTTTTTAGGTATATCTAATTTTTTTTTTTTTTTTTTATCTAATTTATTCTTTTATATTCGTTGACAGAATGAAACTCTTGGTGGGTTTTCAGAAATCTCTAAGTGAAGAGGTGAAGTATGAAGTTGTTACCCTTATTTTTCTTGTTGACTTAATTTGTTAGCTATATTTGAGGTGAGTAACTCTTTCCTACTCCTAAGTGTTATCGCCTTCCATTGCTCCTTTGGATTCACTTTGGTGGTTTTAGAAAGATTACCCCATTGTCTCCCCGTGAGCATGTTGGCCAGCTAACCGACTTGAACCTTTAAATTCTGTATTGAAGCTGCTTGATTGTGAAAATTAGTCTTAGTCTCTATTATGAATCGGTTGGAAATGATTGCTAGGTGTGCCATTGCTTCTTCTAATGATTATTCTTTTGGTGGCTTACTCGATGACGACATAAATGGAGGCTTCATTACATTCTAATTATTCCATGCAAAATTAGAGTGATTTCTCATCTAAGCTTGTAGATAGCACTATATGGATTATTTTGTCGATTGTGCTTCAACCTTTAGAATCTTTTGTTAAACTTTCAGCCCAATCCAATAGTTAGATTGAAAGTTATGTTTGTTATCATAAAACATTGCATTAGAAAAAATAAGCCCAAAACCTCCTTTAATATCCTTAAATGACAAGAAAACCTTTCCAAATAAGCTAGCTACTGACCTTTAGTTTCCTTCTTGGACATGGACTCCTTGTTAACTTTATTTCCATATTAGATAAGAATTGATGTGTTGTCAAACTAATATAATATGAACTCTTTTGCTGCTAAAAATATTTTCACATATAATAAGGACTCCTAAACTGATATGGAATCAATAAAGCACATGAAAATGTTTAATTAATCAAGGTTACCATATATTCCATTTGGACAACCCACCATTGCAAAATAATTAGGGTTATAAATGGACCAAACCCCTTTTGCATATAAATTAAATTGATTAAGGTCTTATTATTTCTTGTTATAGTCTTCTTGAAATTTGTTTTGGCCTAAATACTCTAAGTAAGCTCGTTAAATGCATCATTAAGCTTCTTTATCCTTGATCGTGTAATTGATCCAATTGACACTTCTAATGGATCTTTTGGTGTTGTTGGCTATGTTATGTGCCGATCCATATCAAACATTATTGTATATTTATATATGTACATGGAAAAGGGGTTTTAAACTTTAATATGATATCATCTATTTGTTTAATAATATAAAGTCTATTTATGATTAGTGTTTTTTAACTAGAATATTTTCCACTAGCCACTACATGATTGTTAGAGATCATTCCTCATCATTAGGTTAAGAGACTTGTATCTTCTTCTTGGCAACAATCTATACAATTATTTGTTCTCCGACAAGTGTACATCAATCCAAAAAAGAAGAAGCCATATTCTTATCCTAGAAGGTTTCTTATAGAATAACTTATGCACCGAGTTATCTAGCCATGAGCCATGGAGTCAACCTTCAAGGAAAATAATCAACACAATTGTGTGGACGAGTTCGTTGTTTACCTTGTCTAGTTTTACAGTGGTTATTTTATTTTCATATTCAGTATGTTTTAGTTCACTAAATAAAATATGAAATCATAGGATATAATTTGTAGTATTTTGTTTTCAGAAAATCGAGAGTCATTAAGTATTTCTCTTGAATATGCATAAAAATATAAAACATCTTATATATATATATATTTTTTAATTTTTTTTCTTTATTTTATGCAGGCTGATTTTTCAATTTCAACAGATAAAAAATCTAAAATAGATGAGTGATTTGGATATGTATATTTGAGTCAAGTAATTCTAAGAAATAAGAAAATATGACAAGAAAAAAAAATCAAAGAACACACATGGACTATTACATTACTAATTTGACTCTTAGATATCATCACTACACATTTTAGTTTCTATTTTATTACACTATTATAATATGATGCATTCATTCAACAATATAGTAGCGACCCATAATACATAATATTGGTATGGTTCGGTAAGGAATGTTAATGTATATTATTAAATCAAATTGACAAATAATGGTAGGATCAATAAAAATTAAACCACCTTGTAAGCAGGGGCGGAACAAGAAAATAAAATTAAGGGGGGTGGAATTAAAAGAATTATTTTAAAAGAGCTAAAATTTCAGTTATTTTACTACTAAAACTATAAATATTTTTAAGGGGGGCTGGAAAAAACATTTCCTTGCAGGGGTCGGGGCCCCTGCCAGCCCCCTGCCTCCGCCACTGCCTGTAAGCCAAAAAGACTACGAATAATATAAGATCATGATGTTCTGTTGTTCCCGTTTATGATTGAGGGTATGCTTGAAAAAGTGATATTGATTGTGGTTCAAAGTGATTTTCGCTTAGAAATATTTCAAAATAATATATTTTTTATTTTTTTAAAATTATTTTTGATATCAACACATGAAAACGATCTAAAAATATAAAAAAAAATTAATTTTAAGCAAATAAAATTAATCTTTAAAAGAATACGGTTTGAACCACGTTTCCAGATAAGCTTTAAAACCAAGTAAAGGTTAAATAAATAAATAAATAAATAAAGGGATAAATGGAGTAGCATTTGCCGTTTTGTTTTTACAAAGACAAGATGCATAGGTCCTTCTCCTTAAAAATGTTGATTTTGTCGTCTCATGTGGTGGGGAGAGACAATATGCTTTATGCGTGGAGGCATTTGTGAAGACAAACCAAAATGAAATGAAAAGAGGCTTCAATACTAATAACAAAAGTAAACACTAAGATTAGGACATGGATTTTACAATTTATCAGGAAAAGAAGTGTACTTTGAAGTGCAGTACGAAAGGCTATTCTGGCTCTTCTGAAGCTAGCACACTGTTCCAACTCAGATGTGTCTATATATATATATATATATATATATATAATTATACCAAATCACTCCCACGTTAACGATCATTGTAATGAAAAACAATTTACATGTAAGAAAATAATGTCAAATCAACTTTTTTTTTCTTTTTTAACAGTTTCATTAAATTTAACTTGGTGCTTGAATTTAAAACCTTCCGCTTTTATATATATAAACTTAAATTTTAAATTAAATTATATAAAAATTGTTCTAAAGTGGCTCGGTTGACATATGAGCTAAAAAAAACTCGGTCGACTAATAAAAACATTGTTTAACTTTAAAAATATTTTCAATATGATATTATTTAAAAAAAAAACCATTGATACGACATTATATTGGATTAACCTAAGTCAATCTAAGTCAACCCATCAAACTCACAACTTGAGTTATGAAATCTTTTGAGTTTAATAACTTTGTTTTTTTAAAAAAAACTATTTTATTTAATTATATGATAAAAAATAGATTCTTTAAAAATGAGCACCAACTCAAAATATGAAAGTTTTTCTGAGGCCATGATAACCTTATAAAAGTAAATCGAAATAAATTATGGAGTCTAATTCTCAATAATTATATTTTTTCTGGAATCATTTTTTTACTTAATAATATGATAAAAAAATATAAATGCTTAAGAAACCAAGCACCAACCCAACTCCGGTATGTTCTTCTAATATCACTATAATTCCATAGAAAGTAAATCGAAACAAATTATGAAACTCAATTCATAATAATTATTTTTTTAAAATTATTTTTTATTTAATAATATGGTCCACTACTAACTTAATACCATGATGTTTTTTCGAGACTACAATAACTTCATATAAACAAAACTAAAAAAAATAATTTAATTTGCTATAAATCCAATGTAAAGATATGAAAATGAACAAAAAGAAAAAAAAAAGAAAAAAAAGAAAGAAAGAGAGAGTGAGTGACTGTTCCAATAAAGATACGAGGAGGGTAACATTGATTTGCCCCCCTCAAGTAGTTCTTGTTAATGAACAACATGGGCATCGGTAACACGGCATTCCAGATAAACATCATGACAAGCTACGAAGAACAAACAGTCTGCCATTAATGTGCTAATTAGGGGTGTCTTGGAAGAAGAGAGACAAATGAATTGAATATTGGGTCCGTAAGGTTAAGTATGGATATGATCACATGGTTCAGGGCATGCTTTGATTCCTTTAACAAAAGCAGAAAAAAATCACACCTCAAAATAGAAGAGAGGGCTGGGAAAGACACCCCCCCCTAATCACATGCTTCCGGGGGACCATCTACCCCCTTGATTAGAGTTAACCCCAAGTGCATGAGAAGATCCCAAAAAACAATACAAAAAGGAAGGTTGCTGCCTCAAATCCTACTTCTCACTAAAAGACAACTACAAACTCCAGAGGAGTTCATCTGCATGCTGGATCACAGTCACCTTTGTTTTAAAAGAACATTTCATGCCATGAGTGCTGCAACTGTCCTTTGCTTTAGATCTTGTAGTAACACTATATATATATATATTCTGGCCAATAATACTAACATATAAAGCCACCATTCTAGATGCCCGGCCCCTGTTCTTTTTTCGAAAAGGAAAAAAATCCCGTCCAAGTTTAATAAAGGAGCACCAGCACCACCTCCCTACCTTGGAAACGGAAGGAAACTTCCCCATGGCATTAATTCTAGGAAAACTCGTTAGATCTATTCAATAAAGAATGTTTGGACACCAAGGGATCATAATTCTCTTCTGGGATAGCTAGTATATATACTAGTTAATTTTAAATGCTGCTCTGAAAAAAGATTTTTGGTTGCTGCATTAAATTATCATCACGCTATTTGCTATGGGGATTGAGGACAAACTAAATCCAGCAAATCAATCTGTTCACACTAATTACAAATGGTATTTCATATCTGTTGGAGTGTGTGTGTGTGTGTGTGTGTTAACACTTTGGACAGCATTCATATAATTAGGTGCAAATTAATTACTTAATTTTATGCAAATTGAATGATGTGCAAAGGCTCTCTCTCTCTCTCTCTATATATATATATATATATATGGCACCTTCCAGGCCAGCAGGAAAGTTACGGGTCGGTATGTGTCGGTAATAGAATTTGAGTGATCAATGCGCTATCAGAACATGAAGTGGAAGTAACCCAGAAGCCCAGCAGGTTAGATGGGGTTTCGCAAATCTGAACTGGTGACCATTAAGCAAATAGTACTTGAATATATATTCGTCATAAAATCAAGAACTAGCTAGCTACTCACGAAATATCAAGTCTATAAACTAATTATTTTCACAAGAGTGCATGCATTGGTGAGTGGGTTGTTGTGAAAATTCCCAATAAAATGGTCGGGTGTCCATGATTTGATTGGCTTGGATACCTAATTCCAATGCAAATTAATAGATAAAGACAACCTATGTCATCTTGAATCCCTCGAGCAACAAAATGCTAATCTAAGATTTCTAGAGTTCATTATGTTAATCAAAGAAAAACCAATCTTCTCTTCTTCTTGTTTTTCTTATTTATCCACATCTTACCGATTCCTGCTTCCAAGACAGCTTTAGATTCTTGATCATTTAATCTGGGTTCCCTTGGGACGAATTTACCAGTACTTTATGATTAGACACATTGCTCATGACATGCTAGAATTGTGTGTGTGTGAGAGAGAGGGAGAGAGAGATGCCTTGGCCAGTAATAAACGATAGATAAGCTTATATAAAACCACAAGGTTACAAAACTGTAGAGATTTTGGAGATATACATTACATGCACGAGAGAGAGAGAAGAGAAGAGAGAAGAAAAATAAAAAGAAACAGGGGAAAGGGAGCTACCTACCTAGCTAGTTGTTAGCCCTATACTTGATAAGTCCTAGGCTGCTGAAACTCGAAGACCCTGGCAAACACTTGGATAGATCCATGGGTAAAATGTATTTGGCAAGAACACCATGGACAAGGTGGGGTTAGTGTATTAACTTCGAAGGGATCAGGGGTGGGTAGGTGGAATGCAATTGCTCGCTTAATCCATCGAGTATTTCCGGTAGGCTCTATGATTTTCAGGGCAAGAATATTGCCGGCATCCCGGCCACTCGACTTATTAAAGCTCTTAATTGCACACTCACACGAAAGGATAGGCATTGGAGATTGGCACTGATTTATGAGCCTTGGTTCGAGTATTTGATGATTGTTCATGGATTTGACAGATGTTGGAAGATGATGGGTGCGCCATACTGGGGGTAAAGTAGCATGAGGACTGTTGGTGCATGCTGATAGCTAGGGGCCAGTCTGAAAGAGAATCGTTGCAGTAATATAGCAAGCGTTAATTTGGCTTGCAAGATGGCTAGATTTTGACCGATGCAGGTGCGGACTCCGAGCCCGAACGGAATGAACGCCACGTGATGCTTAGCAGCGCGGGCCACACCACCGGAGAAGCGAGCAGGATTGAATTCATTTGCGTCATTGCCCCATATGGATTGATCATGATGAAGGGCCAGGATCGGTATCAAGATCTCGGTCCCACTTGGGACTTTGTAGCCCCCCAGCTCCACATCAGCCTTGGACCGTCTGATTGTGGCGATTGTTGGTGGGTACAACCGTAAGGATTCATTTAAAATCATGGTCAGCTGCACACCATAACAAGATTCAGCATGTAAGTGAAATGACGAAAATGCCACAACTTCTTGTTGGTTCTCCAGCTCCGAGTACAGATCAGTGTATCTATATTGTATATAATAGGATAAAGAAGGGCAGGAAAAAACAAGAACCAAAAACAAAGCAGAAAGAAAAGCAGTAAAGCGAAAGAGAGGGAGAGTTGTTTTTTCGGTATTCTTTTTTCTCACGGGAAACAAGCAATGAGCACAGCAGAGAGAGACAAAACAAGAATTTTGTCACAAGTCTTGGAAGGGGGCTTTACCGTCTTAAGCTTTGCAACATCATCCTTGGTGGGTGTGTCACGTGATCCACACACCCTCAAGACCTCCTCACGTGCTTGAGCCTGCCACTGTGGATGCATTGCTAGTAGGACCGTTGTCCACGTCAGCAAGTTTGATGTGGTGTGTTGGCCCGCAAAAAAAAAGCTCTTGCACTCTTCGACAATGTCGTGTACGGTTACATCGGTACATGAATTTGAGGCCTGAATCATCAGTCCTAACAAATCCTTAGGACAGCTATCTTGATGCGTTTTGTTAACGCTCGATTTCTCTCTTCTCCTTTCAATGAGCTTCATCAGTGATTTCTTGATTTCTTTGTCCAATCTCCACGAATTAATGTTCCTTCTTGTCGGAAAGAACCTGAAAAATCGAAAAGCATTTTCTCTAGCCCGTATAGATGGAATGGAATTGAAATTCTTCGCACATCGACATGTACTTCGATTAATTACCTGTAACCAGGGATTAGAACTCGTCGGAATGCCACGGCAGCGAGGACCATTTGCTGTGCTTGCAATTGAAAAATGGCCTTTCCATCTTCGTAGCTGCTGCCAAATGCTGTTCGCGTAATGACATCTTCTGTTAGGGTTTGGAACCATTCGGAAACTTCAATTTCCACCTCGTCAGAATTTGTCATTGCCGACCATTGCTCCAGCATATCGCATACGCTCTTTGCCACCACAGGTACTAGCAACTGCAGAAATTAATATAAAAGAATTTAAGTACACTCTTATACTTTCTCTTTGTTTTCTTCCGGCCCCTGAGCCCATACATCCAAGTAATTTTATAACTTTTAAACTTACCTTGAGATTTTCCATGTGGAATGTGGGTGTTATGATTTTCCTATGGAGAGCCCATTTTTCTCCTTTGAGGCTTAGGAGTCCATCACCTTCAAGCTGCTTAACAAGAGGGTGAGCCTCGACCTTCTCATACAATTCTGACTTGGATGTAAAAATTTCTCGGATGAGATCTGGATCAGAGACGGTAAGTCGAACCGTGGGTCCGAACCACACAAGAAACGTTGCACCTGCAATAAACACCCGGTCATATCAATTCAAATCCTGTTACTCACGTAAGCAGGGAAATTAATTGTCAGGCGAGACAGGTTAATAATTCTGTACACAAAATAATCGAGGTGTAAAATGGAAGAAGTAAAGCGGAAAGAAGTGTTTGCAGCAAGCAGGGACTTGAATATATACATGGTCGAGTAGCAATTAAGTGGCAAATTCGCAAAAAGAAATAAGATGGAAACATGACCACCATTAATTCAGAGAGCATGGATAGTGTAGACCCTACATGAAAGAGAGCAGATACAAAAGAAAGGAGGCAAGAAGACAACTGCAACTATTCTGATTGCTAACACCAACAGCTTCATCATCAGTGAACAAGTTCCCAATAAAACAGAAAAGTCATAAGCAAAAGGAAATCACTTTTAATTAAAAAAATATAACCTGGTTTTAAACTCTAGAAAGAGGAAGTTGCAAGAAAAAGGAAAGAGAGAGAGAAAAGAAGGGAAAGAAAACAAGAAGTGCAACAGTCCAAAACTCAGAAGTTCAACATCCAGCATCCAGGCACAGAAAGATGCTGAAAAGTTGTTAAAAGAAGTACCTGAACTAAGGGGTAAAAAGCCTTTTAAAAGTCACAAAATTTGGAGGATGGATCACAGGCCAAGCTAAAGAAACACATCATAGCAGAAGCACCCAACATCAATAGCTTTAGTGATATTTTCAAGGCAAACTCTTGCGAATATGTGGTTTTGACAAAGATAAGGTTGAAAAGCCACGTTGTTTTACTACAGATTTAATTATGTTCTCAAACAACTGTACATTTGTATCACCAGGCACAATCACAAGAAGTCAAAAAACAAGAGGAAACATTTTAGTTCATCATCGATCAAGAACACAAAAGATCGAAGAGGACAAATTGCTAAAGAAAATTCAAAACCAGTCATTTTAAAATGTTGAAGCAATGACCGAAAAAGTAAAGGAACGGATATACTGTACCGTAGATTTTCTTCCAGTGATGGTAAAAGGAGAGAACTCTAGGGAGTATGTTGTGAGAGAAAGGCATAGGTTGAGAAGAGGCCTTTAACATCATTTCCACAATCTCCTTCACGTTGCCAATGAAGAAACGATAAGGGGGTCCTCTGATTCCTTGCTTGGAAAAATGGTGTTCAATTCTTCGGGGTCTACACCATAGCAAGACTACAATCTTTATCACAAAAACTAATGCCAAGAAGGAGATGGCAAGCAGCTTAATGAGCCAGTAATAATACAAGAACAGCTCCTTCATGTTAAAAGAAAGGGTGGGAGTGCTTGCTTTCCAGATAGAGCTTAGCGCACAGTCTCTTCTCTTCTCCGATTCCTAAGAGTCTGCAGCAGCCTTTTCTGTTTCTGCTTCTTATCTACCCTGCTCTCTCTCTCTCTCTCTCTCTCTCGCTTATGTTGGTTGGTTTTTTTACCTGTGAGCTAGTGTGTGCTGGCTTTTCAATACAAATTTTTTGAGTGAGAGAGACAGCCTAATAAGCAAGGCCAACGGCGTAGGGGCCGCCAATGGAATTCTAAGGGTCAACGAGTAACGAGGATATTGTTTTCTTTTGCGAAAATCTTAAGAGTTTCTTTTTAATTAGTAACATAGTCGAACAAGAACATTAGGCAAAGTAGCAAGGTTAAAAAGTCAATTAAGAAAATAACATAATTAATAAATTATTTATGTTATTAGAACAATGACACCAACTTTCATGAAACCAGAAATAGTGTGAATCAAATATGGAATTCTAATGAAATTTATATTGACTACAACTAATAATTCTCAATGATAATTATTATCATTATAAATTAACTTGTATAGTTAAGGAATTCTATTAAAATTTAATTTGACTACAATTCATTAATAATTATCATAACTATTAATTAACCTACCCATTAAGAAATTCTAATAAAAATTAAATTGACTAAAACTAATTATTTTTTATGATAATAATCAGAATTATTAATTAATCTATCCACTTAAGGAATCCTAAATTTAATTTTACTAAAACAAATCAATTTTATAGATAATTATCATAAATATCAATTAACCTACCCTTTAATGAGTCATATAAAAAATTAATTTGACTACATCTACAAAATTAACATAGTTATTAATTAACTTACCCAATCCTATCAAAAATTAATTTGACTACAACTAATAATTAACATAGTTATTAATTAACTTACCCATTTAACAAATCCTATTAAAATTTAATTTGAATAATACCAATCAATTTCATTGATAATTATTATAATTACTAATTAAGCTACCAATTTAAGGAATCCTATTGAAATTTAATTTGACTACAACTAATCAATTTGATTGATAATTATTATAATTATTATTTGACCTACCTATTAAGGAGTATTATTGAAATTTAATTTAACTACAATTAATCAATTTAATTGATAATTATCATAATTATTAATTAACCCATCCATTTTATGATTTTTTTTTTACCTTTTCTTTCTTGTTGATGTCTTCTCAAAAAAATAAAAAATTTAAAAATATTTTTTCAACACACTTGCGCCCATTTCATAACTTTCAATGTCTTTTGAAAAATTAAAATTCAAAAATATATTTTCGATGCATTTCAACCATTAATGTGTCCATTTCTAAATTCTTGATTGCTTTCCTTATCAAATCACTTACACAACCATCACGTGAACCATATATATATATATATGTGTGTGTGTGTGTGTGTGTGATTTCTCTATATAAAATTCTCATGGAGGTCACTTCAGTGTATATATCTTATGACAAGCACCTACATATTAGTTATAGGTATCTCATATGCCTCAGTTAATGAGAGTAATTGCTTCCTTTCATAAAGAAAATAACATAATATATATCAGAAACATTTTAGGAACAATGCTTTGATGCAATAAGAATAATATAATTATAACAACTTTATAATTCTCTTTTGCAAATCATTTTTATCTTATGGACTTTATCTTTACTCTGGATTCATTAATCTAATATTATATGAATATTAAAGATAAATTAAGCCTTTATTAATAATAAATATGTATTTACATTAATATAATAATGCCACGTGTAACCAACCAATTGGCTACAAGGCATATTAAACTAACATAGTAACCTACATAACTATTCATGTACCTCCTTAACCCCACTGACGTGTGTTGAAAATGCTCGCAGTGCAACACGATTACCCAGCTCATCTCAAGCATGTGCTGCCACTATTGTTTTTTGTTTCTAGTAGTTCTAATATTTTTCATATGTTTTAGAGCTTGCATTTTTTTTAATGAAGTGTGTTTTTTAGGTCCAATTGTTGTTCTAAAATCAATATATATTTATGCGAAAGTAAAATTTAATAGAAATATAATAACAATACCAATTGATAGATAAGGGAGCAGCGTAGCCTGTATAGTTAAAGGAATCCTATTGAAATTTAAATGGAGTACAATAAATAATTTTAAATGATTATTATCATAATTATTAATATAATTATTAATTAACCTACTTAGTTAAGAAATCCTATTGAAATTTAGTTTGACTACAACTAATCAATTTCAATGACAATTATCATAATTATCAATTAACCTATCCTATAAAGGAATTCTAATGAAATTTAAATAGACTACAACTAATAATTTTCAATGATAGCTATCATTATTATTAATTAACCTACCTAGTTAAGGAATTCTATTAAAATTTAATATTACTACAACTACAACTAATCAATTTCATTGATAAATATCATAATTATTTTTTAACCTACCCATTTTAAGGAATCCTATTGAAATTTAATTTGATTGCAACTAATCAAATTTATTGATAATTATTGTAATTATAAATTAACCTACCAATTAAGAAATCCTATTAAAATCTAATGACTACAACTAATCAATTTCAATGATAATTATCTTTATTATTATTTAACCTATCCATTTAATAGGAATCCTATTGAAATTGATTGAAATTTAATTAGACCAACTCTAATCAATTTTACTGATAATTATCATAATTATCAATTAACTTAAGGAGTCATGTTAAAATTTATTTTGACAACTACAAATAGCAATTTTCAATGGCAATTATCATAATTATTAATTTACTTACCCAGTTAAGATAACTTGATTAGTTGTAGTAGTCAAATCAAATTTCAATATGATTCTTTAATTGTGTAGGTTAATTAATAATTATGATAATTATCAACAAAATTGATTAGTTATAGTCTAAATTAAATTTTAATAGGATTCTTAATTGGGTCAGTAAATTAATAATTATGATAATTGTCATTGAAAATAATTAGTTGTAATTGTAGTCAAATAAAATATTAATAGGACTAAGTTAATTATTAATTATGATCATTATCAATAAAATTGATTAGTTGTAGTCTAATTAAATTGCAATAGGATTGGTTTAACTGGGTACGTTAATTAATAATAAAGATAATTATCAATGAAGCCAAATTAAATTTTAGTAGGATTTCTTAATTGGTAGATTAATTTATAATTACAACAATTATCATTTTGAAAATTAAGTTTCAATGGCACTCCTCAATGGGTAGGTTAAATAATAATTATGATAATTATCAATGAAATTTATAAGTTGTACGTAGTCAAATTAAATTTAAATAGGACTTCCTAATGTGTAGGTTAATTAATAATTACAATAATTATCAATAAATTTGATTAGTTGCAATCAAAATAAATTTTAATAGGATTCCTTAACTGGGTAGGTTAATAAATAATTATGATAATTATCAATGAAATTGATTAGTTGTAGTTGTAGTAAAATTAAATTTTAATACAATTCCTTAACTAGGTAGGTTAATTAATAATAATGGTAGCTATCATTGAAAAGTATTAGTTGTTGTTGATTTAAATTTCATTAGAATTCCTTAATAGGATAGGTTAATTCATAATTATGATAATTGTCATTGAAATTGATTAGTTTTAATCAAATTAAATTTCAATAGGATTTCTTAAATGGGTAGGTTAATCAATAATGATGATAATAATCATTTAAAATTATTTGTTGTACTCAATTTAAAGTCAGTATGATTTCTTTAACTCTACAAGCTTCACCGCTCCATTATCTATCAATTGGTATTAATGATGACAATCATCGCTGTCAATAGGAGGATATCTATGTCCTAGAAGGTTCAATGGTCTACAATTTCTTTCTCTAACAACTTTTCTTCCTTATTTATTATGATATTTTCTAATGGGAGAAGACTAGAAAAGTTGGCTGGAAAATGATGAAAGATGAAAGAGAGGTTATGATTGTTGTTATGGTGGCTAGAATGGTGGTGGTTAGCTAGAATCCGGTGATGTAGGTTGAGATGTGGCTAGGGTTCTTGGTTTTGTTTTTGGTTTGTTTATTGAAAGAGAAGATGTTAGGGTAATGGTTTTTTTCTTAAATCTCAGAGTTCTTCTCTCTTTCTCTTTCGCTTCCTCTCAATCACTTCGTATGGTGGCTAGGGTTTCTCCCCCCTTCTTTCTTTTTATGGTAGCCTCCTTTATTTATACTACTCTTCTTAAGGATATTCTTATTTTTTATTCTTAGATTATCCTAAAAATATCCTTATTGTATTTTTTGGTGCTCATTCTTGTTTTGTACTATAGCCACGTGTCCATTTTACTCCATATTTTGATTTTTTGGTTTTCTATTTTTTTTTGTATTTTTGGTTTATTTTTTTGAAAAATAACATTAATGTCAATTTGATAAGGAAAGTAATAAAAAAATATGAAATGGACACATTAATGGTTAAAATGCATCGAAAACATATTTTTGAATTTTAATTTTTTAAAAGACATTGAAAGTTATGAAAATGGGTGCAAATGTGTCAAAAAAATATTTTTGAATTTTTGAATTTTTTAAGAAAACATCAACAAGAGAGAAAATGTAAAAAAGCAAAAAATCATAAAATGGGCATATGAATGACCGAAATGCATCATAAACACATTTTTTTAATTTTTTTCTTTTTTTTCATTTTTGGAATTGGAAGTAAAAAAATAGGTGATGACAATTGCTCACTCTTTAAATGCTTACAATACAAAATTTTATGAAAAATATTTTTCATAGGCTTTGTGTAGTAAGCTTGTAAAAATAGTATTTACAAAAAACTTTAAAAGGTGGCAAAGTTTTAGTGCATAGGCCTTATAGTCAATCGGTTGGTTACATGCGACATTGACTTTGTTCATATAAAAACATATTTATTATTAATGCTTTCTTTATCTTTAATATTCATTTATATTTTATTATTGAATATAATATTTAATTAATTAGTTGGTTACATGTAACATTGACTTTGTTCATGTAAAAACATATTTATTATTAAGACTTTCTTTATCTTTAATATTTATTTATATTTTATTATTGAATATAATGTTTAATTAATGAATCTAGAGTAAACATAAAGTCCTCGAAACAAAAATGCTTTGCAAAAGAAATTATAAAATTATTATAATTATAAGATTTCTATTGTATTAAAGCATTGTTCATAAATGTTATTGTTCAATGCTCTATAAGATTGAACATTAATTAGAGCTGTTGAGACTAATATATATTATGTCATTTCTATATGAAAAGAAAGGAATGTTTTAATAAATTGAGGTATGAGGGATACTTAGAACTAGTATGTAGGTGCTTGTTATATGACATGTACACTAAATTGACCCACATGAGAATTCTATAAGGAGAGATCACATGTATTTATGGAAATGTTCACTTGATAGTTGTGTAAGTAATAATTTAGACTTGAGATAACTAAATTATCTTATTTAGAGAATGTAATTATTCGATCTTGACTACACGTTGTCCTAATCAAGAGTAACAAACAAACATATATTTAGTATAATATAAACTATACGAAGGTATTTAAGTGATCAAGAGAGGATTTATCACCTTATATGAATTAGGAAAAATGTTTCATCTATTCTCAAATAGCATTGATTGTGAAATCCTTGGGAAAGATGGGATGAGATTTGAAAAGAGATTCAAGTTTATTCAAAGAAATAATGACTATAGTGTGGAGAACAAACATGATTTGATAGATCAAACATATTTCATGCTATAATATTTAAATCAAAATATTCTTGATGAAGTGATAATAATTATACTAGGAAGCTACTCACTAAAAGATTAAGTTAAACCACTTATAACTTATCTAATGTTTAGGAGACACGTTGCTAAACGGTGTACTTGATTCTCAAATATAGATCAATCGATTGTTAAATTTATAATAAATTAAATTATTAAATTATATTTTATTTAGAATTATGATTTATATTTAGGTCAACTTATTATGAACCTAATAGGTTACACATTAAGAACAATTAGTCAAAAATTAAATTGATATAATTAATCAAATATGACTTGATTGTGAATAAGTTTTAGAAATTAAGAGTTAGAACGCAATTAATATAGAAGATTACTATTTTGGACCTTTTAAAATCAAGTAGAGACTTGATTAAATAAATTTCTAAAATTTCTTTGAAATAATATACGTAGTATTATTCAAGAGACAAAGTGATATTTAATTTTTTTCTAAAAATAAAATGTTATGCCCTATATTTTCGGTATAGCAAGAAAAATTATGTATGTTTTCAGAGCAAAGAGAGTTAACACTCAAAGGTCATAACAATTTGTTTCTCCTAAAAAAGGGTTGTAAGATATTTCTCATTGGTGGTTTATATGGATTACTATTAGAGGCTGGACACTTGAATAGTTTGTGGTTTGCGACATCTTAGAATTGAAAGAGTTGATCAAACCTCAAAAGAAAATTTGATCTTCAGGTACTTTTTTCAAAATCTCTAAATAATCCTAGATTGTCTAACAAGATTCTTGGAACCCCAAAAAATCTTAAATTTATCATTTCTGTTGTGTGTATGTAATCATGAAAACCTAACAGTGGTATTAGAGTCATTGTTAGATAATTAGGTTTTGATTGTGTGTTTTAGTTATTATTGGTGTTAATTACGAATTAATTTTATGTGTAAAACAATTTTTCTGAAAAAATATTTTTCTCGCATATTTTTTTTTAAAATCTACTACTGTTTTGGCTAAATCTGGCTGGAACATACAATTCGAGCTGAAAATATTTTTAAAGGAAAGGAAGAAGAAGGGGTTTGGGTGGCTGGGCATTTTCCAACAACATAATTAACTCTACTAGCGTACTTGGTTGTGTTGCACGCAAGCTAGCGGCAAATAGGCTGCTGCCTCGCTCCAACAATGCCAGTCATTGTTGGTGCCACTAGTAGCCCACTACGAGGTTGCTACCTCTCACTGGTGGCTGCGAAGAGTGAAGGGTAGCCTTTTGCACTGGTAGCGACAACGTTGGCAACAACAACAAGAAGAAGAAGATGAAGATGAGGGGTAGAATTACAATTCTGACCCTATAATGAACAAGTTATTACAATAGGATATATTTAAGCATAATTATGATTCCACCACTCCATATATAAAATATTAATTTTATATTTTAAAATTAAAATCTTGAATTAAATTAATTACATAATTAACTTTCCTAATTGGATTAAGATTGAATTAAAGTGCTTAATTCAAAAAAAATTATTGTTTAAAATATTCTAATTGGATGAGAATTTAATTAAATTTTTTAATTAAACTATGTTTAGAAAAATATTTTCTAAATAAAGAGAGTTTTCTTAAGCCAAAAAAATTATTTAAATTATCCTAAAGTAATTTAGGATATTAATAAGAATTTTAATGTGATTAATTTTCTTATTAAATCTTGAAAAACAATCTCAAGAAAGTTTTATATAATTTATCCTAAAATAGTTTTGGATGTTAATAAGAATTTAATATGATTAAATTCTTATTAAATCTTGAAAAGTGTTTTTTCTAGAAAATATGTATTAAATAAAATTTATAAAGTTTAGGAAATTATCAAATTAAGTTTGATTTAATATTTTTAAGTGCTAGAAATATTATATTAAAATTTCATATAAAGCCAATAATCAGAATTGAAGCATGCAATATATTTAATTATGCATATTAATGTGTTTTTATGTATGATAGATGATTATGGAAAATAAAAGACCAATATGGTTATGTTTTTGATGGTCAAATCTTTTTAATATTAAATAGGGCTTGCAAGTCCCGTCTTTTCTCTATTTTTCTTATGGGATTGTAAAATTATTTTCTTATATAATTTTCCTTGAATATAAATTGAGATTTCTTATAAAATTATATAAATATTATGTAATTTAGAAATATAGAAATTTAGATAAGAAAAATTATTTTATAATCTAAGACGAAGAAAGAACCATGGTGAAGGCTACAACCGTGGTACTCACAAAGGACTTATAAAGATTTGAAGAAGCTACCTAGATTTTGACCAGCTAATTCCCTTTGATTGCTCAAGGGAATTAAGTTAAATATGTCCATAATCATCCAATTAGAATGGCATGCTAGGGGTGTATGTTTATATATAATTATTATGTATAATATATTATTCATGCAATGAAATGAGACCTAATTAAAATAATAAATTTCTTGTTAATATATTAAGTACATGTTGAGAACATGATTTGTTGCTTTCTAATTTTATACGCATAAAACCAAAGTTTTATTCATGGATAACTTGTTGAGCCATTCAAGGTTATTATTAATCGAGTATGTTTAATGCTATAAAATTTGGTCCTACTTAATCAATCTTATATGATTTGGATGAGTCACTCATGATCATATAAGATTAGGGGTAATGGTTAGGCAAAACATATATGATATGTTTAGACAAAAAAGTTATTATGAGTCATATAGATATATGATTAACAAGCTATGTTATCTACCTAATTTAAATTATTTTAATTTGTTGAGCTACTCAAAGTTAGATAAATTAAATGAAATCCTAGCCCATTAAGAAATCTAAGAAAGATTTCCTCAATTAATAAGGAGGGCTATTAATTTGCAAGAAAATAGTGGGAGATCAAATTATGAATGAAGACCTTATCTTAATTTGATTATAAAATATATGTATGAAACTAATACTCACTATATTTAAGGAATAAGTTGATAGATCACCATAAGTAGTAATATATCATTTCATAACACACTTGATGCTAATTTATTAACTAAATAAATTTTTTTGGTCTAAATCCAAATGTTTGAATTGTTCTCAAACAAGAAAAAAGGTATATGTTCTTGAAAATTTGATTCCTTTTGTCCTTGATGAGGAAGCTGATGAAGAAGTTAAGACTGAATATCAATGTCAAATTGATGACGATGAATAGACTATATTTGTGATGTTAGCTAGCATGTCATTTGAACTTCAAAGACAACATGGAAATATGGATGCCCATACTATAATTATACATCTTAAAAAGTTGTTTGATGCGATAAGAAGAACTGTGAGGTGTAAGACCTCTAAAAAATTATTTCACTATAAAATGATAGAGGGTTTCTTTGTGGAATACCTTTAAAATGATTGGCTATTTTGAGAAATTGGGTCAATTAGGCTTTGTTATGAACTATGAGTTAAGTGTTGACTTGGTTTTGCAACGCTTACATCAAAATGTATAGATACTTATTGAGGCATCAAGAATGACAAGGGTACTTGTAATTGTTGTGTCGAGGAAAGCCAGAATAGAAGGAACTGCAAAAACTATCTTGCAATTGTGAAGGCTATGAAGCTTATTGAAACTTCTACTTCATTTATGTTTATGATTGAATAAAAACAAAGTTGACCTATGAGTTGGCAATAAAGTAAGGGCTACTATATTAACTTTTCCAAGTGGGCTGATATTAAAACTTAATAACTGTCCAATACTTTCCAGAAACATCATATCCATTTATTAGTTTTGAATGGATTTAAAATTATTGTTGAAAACAAATGTTATTCCTTTTACAATAATGATATTTATTATAGATCTAGTATTGATACAAATAGTTTGTATATACTTGATTTAGAAATGATATAAAAAAAGAGAAATAGATTAGATAATCAATATCCATCCTATTTATGACTTTATAAACTAAGTTATATTAATGAAACGAGTATCACAAAGTTTATAAAAAAGGATATGTTGATCTTTTTTTATTATGAATTTATAAAACTTGTGAAGCTTGTTTATTGGGTGAAATGACCGAAACACCTTTTAATAAAAAATAGTGAAAGATTTAAAGAATTGTTAGGTCTGATACATACAAATATATATAGACCAATGACGATTCATGCCATAGATAGATATACACATTTCATTATATTTACCAATGACCGTTTTAAATATGATTATGTGTATTTGATGAAATATATGTCTGAATCAGTTGAAAGGTTTAAAGAATTCAAAAGTGAAGTTGAAAATTTTTTTGGAAAGAGTATTAAGATATTTTGATTTAATCAAGGTGGTGAATAATTGAATCAAGATTATTTAAGATAAAATAGGATTCTTTTACAATGGACACCTAAAACACCAAAACATAATAGAGTTTCTGAAAGGAGAAATCATACCCTATTGGATATGGTACGACCTATGATGAGCAATTCAAACATTCCACCTTCTTTCCAGGGATATGTCTTATAAAGCGTTGCTTACATTTGAAATCCAATAAAATATATTGATAAGACTTCATATGAGATATGAAGCGGTAAGAGACCAAACTTATCATACTTAAAGATTTGGGGATGTAATGCTTATGTGCAACATATTATATTTGAAAATTTAGGAGCTAAGCTAGATAAATATGAGTTTATAGGATATCTAAAAGAAACCACTAGATATTAGTTCTATTATCCAATTAAGCCAAAGGTGTTTAACTCAAAACATGTTACTGTCCTAGAGAAATTATTTGTTCTTGAAAAAAATAGTGGGGGAAAATTGAACTTAAATAAGTTCAAGAACCACAAACTAATATCCAAACGGAACCTGAGCTCAAGGTTATAACATTGGATGTTTAAGCTAGAGCTCAAGAAGCACAAGAACTTCATGGATCTTGTAAGGCGCGTTATGTACCAAAAATATATGTACTTCTCATAGAAACTAAAAATGATATATTGCTCATACTTGATGAGCCTACCAACTAAATGGAAGCAATATCTAATATTAATTCTGAGAAATAACTTAAGGCCATGAAAAAGATGAATTCCATGTACACCAACCAAGTATGAACCTTGGTTAAACCACTTGAAGGAATAAAACCCATAAGATGTAAGTGAGTATTTAAGAGAAAGACTGACATGGATGACAATGTACAAACATACAAAGCTAGAAGAGTTGCCAAAAACCACAAACAAAGATAAGGGGTTGACTTTAATGAAACTATCTCGTCGGTAGCTATATGAAAATTTATAAAGATTTTACTTGCTATAGTTACATATCATGATTATAAGATTTGAAAAATGGATGTCAAAACTATATTCCTAAATGAGAATCTTTACAAAGATGTGTATATGATACAACCTAAAGGTTTTAAACTCGAGAAAATTGCCAATAAAGAATGCAAGTTATAAAAATACATTGATGGACTTAAGTAACCTTCAAAGAGTTGGAATATTTATTTTGATGAGATAATCAAAAAAAAGAAGCACCCTAAATATTGGGATAAAAATCTATAAAGATAGATCTAGAAGGTTGCTTGCATTATCCCAATTCAGTACATAAACAAGATGTTAAAATGGTTTATCATGAAAGAATCCACTAAAGGATACTTAATGTTACAACCAATTTCTAGTTTATTCCCTAAATTCATCTTCTTTCTTTCCAAAATAAAAATAAAAAGTAAAATAAAGACTATCATTTTGGAAAAGGCATGCTTGGAGGATTTCACATGTATAAAAAATCAAACTGCAATTTTGGATGGAATCGGGAGCCTAATTGTACATCATTTACCCAAAACTAAAAAGACAATGCATATTCAAGGTCAAATTAAATCATTATTAGATGAATCTGTATAAAAATTAAGCCTAAGAACATAAATAGATTTTTAAAAGGCAAATATAATTTAATCATGGGCCAAATTAAAGTTTAATTATGTTTAAGAATTAATTTGGGTTTAATTGAAGGATTTAATTAGGTGCAAGGATTTAATTATAATTTAAATGGGTCAAATTAATTTTATTATAGGCTTAATTGGTGAAAAATTAAGTTTGTGAGCCCAATTTGAGATTAATTGAGAAGATTGAAATTTTAGGAGACCAAATTTAATTTTTACCAAGTCAATTGATTGAAATCAGGGGTAAAATTGCAAGAAAATCAAAATCTTAGGGTCAATTATGGGTTAAATTAAAGAGATTCGCAGCTAAGGACCATTTTGAAAAAGACGCTGAACTCTAGGACTCAATTGATTGAAATCAGGGGTAAAATTGAAAAAAATTAAAAGTTCAATGGTCAATTGAAGGTCAAATTGTATAAATCCAAGACCAATGATCAAAATAAAGAGGCACTGAAATCTAGAGTTGAAATTGAAGTTTGTCAGGGGCAAAATTGAACAAAATTAAATGTTTGAAGCCAATTAAGGGTGTAATTGAGAGAAATCAGAAATCAAAGGACTAAAATGAACTTTACCAAAACGACACCGTTTTGGGGTTGACTGGTCATCTTCTTCTCCAGAGAAGCTGCTCGAGTGACCTCCATCTTGAGGCTTTTTATGTTTCATCTCTCCACCAAATTGGACAAAACTTACATGCAAATAATGGCCTGACACCTGACTAAACACCAATGTGATCCGTTCGGCTGATTGGCGCCACATCGGCTGTGGCACCGTCCCAAAGTGGTAAACCCGACCAGCTCTTTTCCTGCAACAAATCTGACAGCCTATGACAGCTACTTTGAGCCAACGGTTGGGATCCTTCCGGGTTGAATCAATGGCCAAGATTAGGCACTAATAAAGATGAAATGTTCCTCTTCACCCCCTATAAATAGGGGTGAATTTTATGGCCTCGGGGAGGAGAAAATTGGGTCCAAAGTTGGCAAAAAATTAGCCCCCTTGCTATTTTTATTTTCTCCCAGCCGACAATTCTCTCTCTCTTTTCTCTCTCTTCGCCGCCTTTTCAGCCATTTCCACCTCAGCAATGTTGTGACCAAGAGCGGCCTAACCTTCTCCACCAACCCAACTCCTTGCCAACAACAGAATAGCCATGACAAGCTTCTCTCTTTTCTCTATCAACTTCTCCTTCTTCATCCCAGCCGAAGGTTTCTCTTTCTTCCCATGGCCAGCGTTGACCACCGTTTCCTCCACCAATGCTTCCTCGGCCACCAACTGGACCTCCTCCAAATAGCTAAGGCCTCTAAGCCAGGTAACTCTTTTCTTCTTCTTCTTCTTCTTCTTCTTCTCCCCCACTCCACCTTTCATATGCAGCTATGCTGCATGTGAATAGTGGAACGTCTAATTCACGTTCCACTATTCTCTCAACTTAGTCGGGCTAGACCCGTCTCAACCTAGCTCATATGGCTAGGCTGGGTCCAACCTAAAAAAAAAGACCAAGTCTGTTGGGCCACAGTCGGCATAGCCCAATATATTTAATAATAATATAATTATAATAATAATATAATAATATATATTATAATATTATATATAATAAAAAAACAAAAAATTCGAATGGTCATTTCAAAATATTTCTGACTTTCTCACATGTTTTTTTTACCAATTTTGGATAATATTAAGTTGTATTTTTACACTATAAGATACAGATTTGGTATTAAAATGCCTAATTTTCTCTGAAACATTTCTTTAAAAAAAATTCAAAATCCAAAAAAAAAATATCTCAAAACTTTTAAATTATTTTTTCTTAAAAAAAAAAAAATATTTTGTTTTCATGCATACGGCCAAATCCTAAAGGTTTTCCAAGCGTGTTTTCATAAAAAAAAAACAAAAAAATTGCATCTTTCTCATATTTTAAAAATGCAAAAAAAAAATATCGTAACCAGTTTATGCTTATCTGTTAAGATTTGACCAAATATCAAAAACCCTTCACCAATCATTTTGTTCATTTTATATTATGATTTAGATATAGACTTTAATATTTAGGGGTGTAAAACTACACAATAGAGTACACCCTCAGGTATTAAAGATACAAAATGCAAAATAAATGTGATGTTAAAATTTAGATTTTAGAGCGGTTAGAATTGAACTCAATAAGCTAGAGACTCTCTCAAGAAGGAAGATCTGCCTTAGACCTTAGAAGAAGACCAAAGAATAAAAACTTGACCTAGAAAAACAATCAAACAACAATGCAACTTACTTTAGGTAGGGTGTACTAGGGATGATGTGTCTTTCCCTTATACAACCAATCCCTTACTCAAACTCTCACAGACCATTATGTTTCCTACTAATCTTAATACTAGGTGGCGACTCCTGAACCTTGAACATAAGTTTATGATTAAACCCAAAACCCATTCTTTCCCAACAACATACCTCTCGGGAGGCTCTCATTAAAGCGTGCCATCCCCGACGTTTCCCTGATGACACTTACTAGTTTCACATGGGATACATCTCTCCAAATATATGTGCTTTAAGACACAAATTGAGAGAGATATGATGGAAATGATTCCATACACTTTGTTTATTGGATCTATAATACATGCAGAGCTATGTACAAGACTAGATGTATCTTATACTTTGAGCATAACAAGTAGATACTAATTTAATCCAAGTGATAGTTATTGGAAGATAATTAAAAACACTCTTATGTACTTGAGAAGAACTAAAAATTCTTTTTGGTTTATAAAAAAGATGAACTAGTAGTTCATGGTTATTCAGATGCTAATTTTTAAAGGATTGGTTCCTAGAATTGTTAATTTAGTAGCTCTATACTGTGATAACAATGAAGCCATTACACAAGCAAAGAAATCAAGGTCTCATCAATGATCCAAACATGTATTTAGGTAATTCCATTTGATTAGAGAATCATAGAAAAGAAATATGTAAAGATAAAACAAGTATCCATTGAAAATAATCATGTAGATCTTCTTACTAAGTCACTATCCCAACATAAGTGTCATCACTATATGAAGCGATATGATATTTAATACATGAGCGATTGACTTAAGTGAAAGTGGGATATTGTTAGTGTATATTCCATGTAGCCAATTGATAGGTTACACGTGACATTGAATTTATTTATGTAAAAGCATATTTATTATTATTAATGACTTTATTTATCTATAATATTCATTTATATTTTATTAATGAATCAATAGTAAAGATAAAGTCCCCATAACAAAATTGTTTTGCAATGAAAATTATAAAGTTGTTTTAATTATTAGATTCCTATTGCATCGAAACATTGTTTCTAAATATTCCTAGTTGATGCTCTATTAAAACTGTATATTAATTAGAGTCTTTGAGATTGATATATATTATATTTCTTCTTTTATAAAAGAAAATAGTTGTTCTCATAAACTGAGGTATGTGGTATATCTGGAACTAATATATAAGTGCATATTAGATGACTTGTACATTGAACTAACCCACATAAGAATTCTGTATGGAGAGACCAACTATGTCTATGGAAAGGCTTAAGTGATAGTTGTGTATTTGATCCTTAGATTTGAGATCACTAAGTTATCTTATATAAAGAATGTTATGCTTTGATCCTTACTGCATGTTAACCTAATCAAGGATACAAATAAACAAATAACATAAACTATATGAAATTATTTGAATGATAAAAAGAGGATTCATCACCCTAGGTGAATTAGATAAAATGTTCTAAATGTTCTCAACTAGTATAGATTGTGAAATCTTTGTATATGGTGGAATAAGATTTGAAAAGAGTTTTAATTTTTATTCAAAGAATTAATAACTATAGCGTTAAGAACAAACATAACTTGACATACCAGACACACTTCATGCTATAATATCTAAATTAAAATATTATTGATGAAGAGATAATAATTACATTGAGAAAATGCTCACTGAAAGGTTAAGTCAAACCACATATAACTTTTCTAATATTTGGAGGATCATAACATGATATTAGACGGTGTGATTGATCTTCTATATAAATCAATCAATTGTTAAATTGATAATAAATTCAATTGTTTAATTTATTTAATTCTATTTACTTAACATTATGATTTATATTGGGCCAACTTATTAGAAACCTAATGGGTCACACACATTAAGAACCATTAGTCATAAATTAAACTAAGATAATTAATCAAGTATGACCTGATTGTGAATAAGTTTTAGAAATTAAGGACCATAATGTAATTAATACATAGAACTACAATTCTAGACCCGAAGAAATCATGCAGGGACTTGATTGAATAATCTCTAAAATTACCTTGAATAATATATGTGATATTATTTAGAGGCAAAGTGATATTTTACCATTTATAAGATTATTAAGTTTTTTCTATAAATAGAATATTATGCCTTATATTTTTTTATGTAGAGAGAAATTATGTAAGTTATAAAACAAAGATAGCTAATACTCATAGGCATACCAACCCCTCTCTTATATTAAAGGTTTAAAAAGATTTTTCACTAGTGGTTCATGTAGATTACTATTAAAGACTGAACATTTGGATGACTTGTGGTTTGTGACAACCTAGCCTTGAAGAAGTTCATCAAACCTCAAAAAAAGATATGATCTTCCGGTAATCTTTGTAAAAATCTTAAATGATCCTAGATTGTCTAATAAGATTCTTGTAACTCCTAAAAAAAATTAATTTTATCATTTTCATTGTGTGTATGTGTTTTGAAAGACCCAACACAAAGTCAAGATGTGACTTCACTAGGAAATTTTGAATTTTATAAAATGTTTAAAATTTAGTCATTTAGAGGGTGACCTACCTCATGGTCTAGTTGTGACTTACTTGACCATTGTTAGATTGAAATCTTCAAATAACAAAGTTCAATTTTTGACATAAGTCATGACTCCTTCTTATGGCAAGGTTGGACTTTCCATTTTAAGACTTAGACTTCTTAATAGAACGGTTGGTTCTCTTTTTCTAATGGCAGGGCTGAATCTCCTGATTGCATCCCTTGATTTCATAATGGTATAATTGACTTTCCTGATTGCTTGACTCTTTTTTTTATTTTTCCTTTTTAAATTTTTTTTCCAATACCAGGGCTCAGTTTTTCTTGATGGAATGGCTGAATATCCTATTTCCATGGCTTCATTTCCTTATGGTAAGGTTGAATTTCCTTATTGCAGGGCTCTTACCTTTTTTTTTTCTTTTTTCTAATGGCAAAGCTTACTTTTGTCTTAATGGCTAAGCTTGATTTCCTTATTAGCATGGTTGAATTTCCTTCCTAATAGTAGGGTTGGACTTCATGATTATATAGGTGACTATTCCATTATAAGATTTAGACTTCTTAATGGCAGGATTAGTTTGGCCTTCTTGATGATAAGGTTGGACTTCCTAATTGTAAGGCTTGATTTTCTAATAATATAGTTAGCTTTCCTTATTGTAGGGGTCTTCTCTCTTTCCTGATGGAAGGGCTAACTTTTTCCTGATAGCTAGATCAAATCTTTTGATTTCAGGGTTTGATTTCCTAATGGTAGGGTCAAATCCCCTGATTGAAGGGCTTTCCTCTTTTCCCTAATGGCAGGGCTCACTTTTTCTTAATGGTAGAACTGATTTTCTTGATTAGCAAGGTTGAATTTTCTTTCCTAATGGCAGGGTAAGATTTCCTGATTGCAGGATTGACTATTCCATTATAAGACTTAGACTTCTTGATGGAATGGTTATATTTTTCTTAGTGATTCCTGCTTGTAGGGTTGATTTTTTCATGGTTGTACTTCCTCATAGTAAGGCATGATCTACTTATTATAGGGGCTTGACTTTTTAATGATATGGTTGGTTCTCTTGATTGTAGGGCTGATTTTTTAATGATAAGGTTGGTTTTTCTAGTTGCATGGTAGATTCCTTGATGACAAGGTTGATTTTTTATTTTTTTTTGCAAAATTGAGTTGAAATAAACCTTGTCAGATCTTTATTGACTTGAATTTATTGAAGCCTTGTTGGAATCTAGAGGAGTTTTTTACTTGTATTATAGATAAATATCTACAAAACATTGTAATAGTAAATATTATGGGTTAGATGATATGCATGCATTTTTACTTGGTTAGGAATGTTGGCCCTTTTTGGTTGCAATCCAATTTTTTTTTCTTGATTGTAGGGCCTGCTATTTTTATTTTGATATCTTTTGGTCACTTTGAGTCACTAACCTACATGAGTTCACCAATGCAGATCATTTATCTTATTGCTTATAGGTCACGTGGACTGGAACTTTACAATAGCTAGATGCTCCTTGCAGGGAGTTTTGCTCTTTTATTTATTCTTCAAAAAGTGACAAACTTTCTCACAACCATAATGTTGCCCTCTAGTTGAAATATGCCCCCAAATGTGGTTTTCACTCATCATTGTCTACTCTTCATCCTTTTTAATAAAAGAGTTGAGCTCTATTACTCTCGACTTTTGACTTTTGAAGAAGCTCATCAAATCATCTACTTCTATAGATGCTTTCAAATATAATTGCCCCTACCTAATCTGGTTGTACTCGTCCTTCTAGCAATCATCAAAAGACACACATGCACCAATATCATCATAGGGTATTTCTTCTACCATTCATAACTTGTGATGGAGCTTCCTAAATCATCATCTGACTATTGTTGTTGCAATAGGTTTCTTCAAACTAAAGTACCCCAACTGATCTAAATATGTTAATTTTTCTGGTGGTATGAAAAGGCATGCATACATCATCATCATTATTAAAGGCTTCCCTACCACTCATGACTTGTGGGATTTTTCATGTTATTGTCATTATAAAAGATTTCTTTCAGCTTAATTGCTCCCCAACTGATTTTGATGTTTTTTTTTGTTCATTAGACATCCAAAAACTTGTATGCATCATTATCATCATTTTTTCATGAAACTTACAAACTCAATTAATGAAAAAAGTTTCTTTCAAGAAATCATTTTTTGTGTTTTAAGACCGATTCACAAATTTTATTGGTTGTGGCTTTATATGTCTTATGGTTGAAATGAAATCATTGAGATTTAAATTTAAAAGTATTTTTATGAAGATTAAATTTTTTTGATCAAGAACCCAAAACATGTCTTTCATCCCTAAGATGTAATTTTGTGGGTACTTTATTGATAGACAAAGGTGAATAAGTTGAATGGGATTGTGAGAAAAATTATTATTTGAAAATCAAACTATGAATTTCCTATCCACTTGAGGATTATTATGGAAGTGAAAAGTTGAATCCCGAAAGTGGAATTTTGGCTTTCAAAAGGAAATCAACTTGCTTCATGTTATGTTGAGTTTGTCCATTTATTACATGATTTAACATCATAAAAAATATGGTGCACAAATACGTCTTTTTAGAGGCTTCAACCTATAAATATAAACAAGTTATTTTTTTTCTTTCAGAAAAGACTTTTCAAGGCATATAATGTAAGCTATGGTTCATGGTGATGAAAGAAAGGATATATAAGGCTTAAATGGTGTTTAAGAGTTCAAAGACATAGGATCACTTGTTATATATAGAGATCTTTTTAAGCTTGCCTCATTGAAATTGTTATTTTAATGATTCAACTCATTACAACCTTAATTCTCAAAATTATATCCCATGCTTTGTCATTGACATTTTATCTTCAAGTTTAGACTTTCCACATTATGAGGGGTACTCTACAAAGCTGTCTATCTTTCTTTTTTCATCATCATTTTTTTATTTTTTATTTGAACTTGATTATTTGAATTTTTCACTTGATCATTTATTAGCTTTCTTTTTATGAAACTTTTATCCATTCTATATTTCTTTTACCCTTTTCTATTTAAAGAACCTCATTGATTGTTTGAAAGCTTCCAAAATGTATTTCCAGTGCAAGGGGTGATCTTTGTATGGATTATTGTCCAAGAAATATTTAAGGCTTAAAGAGGATAATAGGGAATAATTTTTATTTATGAAGGATAATTCAAAGATGGCCTTTCTTACTCTCAAACCCAAACTTGCCTATGCAAACAAATGTCAACCTCTTTTGACCAATGTAAAGAACCTTAAGGTCAATAACAGAGAAGAAGTTGTGGGATCATGACCTATATGCACACTATTTATCATCATAAAATCATTTGAATTCCACTAGATTATTTCAAGCAAGGTTTTCCTTTCATGGTTTATTAGAATGAAAAATCTATTACAAGGTTTAACATAAACATTTTTTGTTTTCAAAACAACAATTAGATAAAGAAAAAAAAACATACTTTATTAAAAGATGTGATTTAGTCCCAAAAGACATGGAAAAACTTTTAAGAAAGAAAAGGTTCCAATATTTTTCAACACATATATAAAAATGATAAAGTTTAATAATAGAAGAGTTGACAATGCAACATTCCTTCTATTTCATATCAGCTCCATCTAACAAACATTTGTGGCTTGTCAAAACTCATAAAGTGTCTCTTTCATCCTTTTTGCCAATCATTTGCTATGCCCAACATGGCTTAGTGACAATATGAGATGTACCATTATTCATCACAAATGCAACATGGCCCTATCTTACCAACTTTTAGACTTGATGCTTGGACTTCTTGTAATTTTCAATTAAATAGCCTAGGATCCCATCATGATACTCACATTTCATATTTTGATCATAACACCTTGGGTATGGTGGTTGAATAAGATTTGATGGAGTTGAAGAAACATGTTTGGTGTTTCAAAGGTGTTGGTAAACAATGCTGAGTGGTGAATGTATATCAATATTAGCTAATGCCACTTAAGAAGTTAATGATGTTATAAAATTGGGGAATGTTTGAGATGACTAGATATGATGCTAAGGTATAGAATGATTTTGATCTATATTTTCCATTTGGGAGCCCCCTTCTAATTCATCATTTGACATAACATCAAACTTTACTAATGAATTCCTAACCTTTCCTAATTTCATCAAGCCTTGCTCCACCTTTCTTGCTGTAGTCACTACATCTATAAAATAGGTTGATAAATTACAAATCAAGTAGACATAGTATGAAACCTTTAAAGTGTCAATGAAGATAGAAGTGAGTTCCTTTTCAAGCAGAGAATGGTAACTTTATATTGCCATTTCACATAACCTTATAGTATTTATTCCTTGTTTGACTCATTATTTTGCTACCCATTCCTTCAAGGTCAGACCTAGTTGGAGTAACTTTTAATTTTAGTCCAAATTGTTTCAAAAAGGTAGTGGCCAAATATTTCCACTTCTTCATTTTAGCACCATTCAAACCCATATACAAGCTAAAATTTGGTCCAGCTAGACTCTTGTAAAAATGATGGATCAAAAGTTTCTCATCATGAATAACTTCATTCATTTTATTATAGTACACTTTTAGGTGGGTCTCAGGACATTGAGTTGTTGTATACTTGACAAATTTAGGGACATTAAATTTTCTAGATATGTTAATATCTAGCTTGTATCATATTTCATTAGTTGAAAGAGGATCATATAAATCCTCATAATTTATGGTAATGTTGAATACACCATCTTTTTCTTGAAACGATAACTGCCCATAATTAATCAACTTATCAATATGTTTCCGGAAACCTCAACAATGATTGATGAAATCTGCATGGTATTCATATTTAGCATTCTTATTACCATTGAGGTAAAGGTGCTTATATAGGTTCAAATGGAAGAGGTATTATTTGATGGGCATTTCTAAGGTGTTGATAAATGTCGATGTTTAGAACCGAGAAGGGATATGATTGTTCATGGTATTTTCTTTTATGGATTTTAATTTTGGGTTCTTTGAAAAGCATGATATCCAAACTAAAATAAGAGTTGAGGATTTTTAGGCATTTGGCTTCTAGTAGTTTTTGATGGATTTCGAAGTATGAGTGAGTTTTTAATGGATTTCGAAGTATGACTATTGGACTCTTTAATGATTATGGGTGGTTTAAATAACTAGAAATCCTTAATTAACTGGAAAGACATCTAAAATTCTTTTCTAATAAGGGTGTGTAGAAGGATATATTGGAGGAATCATGGGAGAGGTTTTGGCCAATGTGGGAGAACGAAAGGGAGTTATCTCTATAATGAACTTTATAGTATTGGTTTCTGTGTTTAGTGGCCTACCCTAAAACCTTTTAAAGTGAAGGTTCTGTTTTAGCATATTACTTAGCTGAGTCATTTTATATTTTTAAAAGTTGATTTTATTTCACCCTAACCGAGTTCTTTCTTTGTCTTTGATTTACCTTTTTTGAATCTCTTGAGGTGTTTTAGATCTTGAGGTCAAGTTGGACTTTTAAGGGATCTATATTTCACTTGTAAACTGAGCTTGGCATATATACAAAGAAAAATAACTAAAACATGTAAACCAATATACTAGACATTTGATATGATGTAGTGATAGTACATGGAGACACCCTAAATGAAGGTTCTAGCCATTACATGGGTAGAGGTAAGTTTACTACAACCACAAAAGGCCTTCTACTACTCAGCAATCAACCCTTAGATGTCAATATAAAGTCTACAAGGAGTGTGAAAGCATAGACTGTGATTGTGTCAGATTGACATGCTAACTATATCCAAGTTGACAATTAGATGGGAGTTGGTGGTTTCACAAGTTTTACCAAAGTCGATGGCCATTAAGGTACCATTACTTCCCCACCTAACCTAAAGTAAAGGTGTATGCTCTCAAATAGTGTTGTTTTTGTGAAAGCATAAATCTATATTCAATATACGAATGACAAAATAAAGTATGAATGTTATAAAGTAGACATGATAAATTAAGCAAAATATAAATTAAAGCAAGCACAACAAATACAATATTAACATAAGACAATAACATAAAGCTTAGTCCTATAAATCTCTAGTGGAGTCACTATTTTGTCACACTCAACATCGCGGTGACCTGTCTTTTTTTCTAAAAAAAGGTTTTTTTCTTAGTGTTGAGAGGGGGGAAATGTCCGAAACTTATGAAAAATAAGTCTCCATCTAGTATTATGGTCAATATGAATCTTAATTGATCTTTAAGTTATAAGGTAAATGACTGGTCATACTAAAGAAAAGATATTATCACCATAAAGCATTTTCCTTGAGGTAAACTGCATTGTCATGTGTCTTTTATTCTTTTTGGTTTGTTGTGCCTAATCTGCCAGTGGTTTACCTATGTAAGTGATAATAGATCTACTATAATGTGTTCAACTCAAGGTGTCCTATTCTAAGGTTGAGATCATCTACAATCAATTACTCTTGATCAACTCATGTCAACGATAATGACTTGTTCAGGTTCATTTATTTTTTTCTAAATGAGGTTCTTATGCCCTAGTCCTAAATATCCAAGTAGAGACCATTATGGGTTAAAATTATTGTAGGTAGGATCTAATGACATGAATGTTTGAGACTTCCTAAGGAAATTAATACCCTTGATTGACTCTTAGGTTTCATCAATGGCTATTAGACCTAAAGATTTAAAATTTTAAAAGGAAGACATGTTTTGAAACTTGATAACAAAAAGAACTGAGGTGTCACTAATTAACATTTAAGTTAATAGCTCATTATGAGTCTATTTACCTTAACCACTATGATTGAATAAAAAGTTATTTATTTTCAACATATTTTAAAAAACAATTTTTTTTTTTAAAGGGGTTTTCAAATGTCAACCTTTTAAAGGCCTTTTTAATGTGGGCCGAACTCTTAGTAGGTTTTATAAACAAATTATAAAACTAATACAATTGTATGTATGAGTGTGAACATTATATTATTTTTTTTTATGTAAAAACAAACTCATGCATAAATAACACATAGGAATGACTAAGAACATCAAACATTAATAAGCATTGATTCAGGGCAACACTATAAAACTATAATTCCATTGTGATTATTAAGCATAACATCACAATTCAAGTCAAATGAATCCATAAAATTCATTATCCAAACCAAATCCAAAAGCGACATTTATGCCACTAGATTGTACTTTGAAGTAGATGAACCTTTGATGGTCACTACTTGGATATTCAGGATAGGGGTAAAAAAATCTCATTCAACAAAATTATGAGTGAACCTTAGTACTATAGGATAATATAACCATAATAAGTCATTATCAATATGCCATTATTGCATAAACAAAACATGTAGTGATAATTTCTCCTAGAATTTATTTTATTTAGTTATGTTTTTTTTTAATTTTATGCTTTTATTTCATTTATGTTGTTTATTATTGTGTTTATTTTAATCTACCAAATCAAATTTGCATACATATTTTTTTTTGTTCTCACACACCATAAAAACTCAACAAAAGCTCTAGACCCAAGCTCATATCTTTTAGGATTAGATAAAGAATTTAGGTTGCAAGTGTGACTTTCGACCACTAATACTCACTTGGATTTTTGCTTAGATTAAAACTCACCCTGTACATGGGGTATTGTGGATTTACTCCCTTACCCATGTTGTATAAGGTCGAGTTACACCACTAATAATTCAAACAATCTAGAAGCCTATAACTCTTTAGAGATAAACCAACTAAGACAAACCTTATATGATTTAGATCTTATCCTCTAGGGTTGACCATCAATAGGACACGAATCATATCATGACATATCATTAGCATTTATGGTGACCTTACTATTTTTCCATTGATCCTTACAGAAAGTGTGAGATGTTAGGATAAATTGAGATTACCGTTGAGGACATAAGGACTAGGCTGGGAAAGGGCCAATATGATAAGAGGTATTACTCGAAATCGACCAAAATTCTTGTGGTTTTTATGTCCTCAGGGAGTGTTTCAAGAAAATTCAACCTAATCCATCCTCATAATCCTGATATAATAGGAAACTGAAATAATAACAAGTATGCATACTCAATCTAGCCTTTTGCATTCATTTATAAATTTTCTTTAAAGGTTGATAGAAAGAAATATAGGTTGCCTTGCAAAAGTTTAACTTTCCTTTAAAGTTGATACTACTAAATCTAGACAAAAAAGAATGGAAAACAAAGAAAGATCACAACTAAACCAACACAACCAAAAGGAGATAGAGAGTTTAAAATGAGAGGTTTCTAGGCTCACTAGCTTGCTTGAAAGAACACTGTAAGCTATATCATCTGGGGAAGGGACCTCTAATCAGAAGCAAACTCAGGTAGAAATGTCATTTCATCCCAATGTCCAAAGAAAAGCTACAAATACCATCAAGGCCATCCAATTTTACCAAGCTAAACCAAGGGGCTCCAAGCTATTTTCCTAAGTCCTAATTTACATCACATTTCCCATTTGCAAGCTTTCTATAAGAATTACAAACCCAGACTGCTATAACTATTGACTTTATCGTTAAAGAAACCCCGTAAGTCAAGCTGCTTGAAGACCTTGATTCTGAAAAGTTATTTACAATAGAGGAATGACTTTGAGAGATAGAAGGTATAGACCTTTATAACTTAGTGAAGGCAATTAAAACGTGTCTCATGCCTGATGTTGTAATACCTAAGAAGTTCAAAGTACTAGATTTTATCAAATACAGTGGAATACAGAGTCCCATGATGTATTTACTGGTGTATTGTAGCAAAATGGTCAAAGTAGTCCATGATTAGGAATCTCCATTCAAGTCAATCCCCTTCTGTTCGAAAAGAAAATGATCTTCATCTTCATGAACAACATCGAGGGTTTTTATTTTGGATATATGATTTGCAATACTTTAAAGTAATTCGCAAATATGGTAGTTGTAGCTAAAAGAGTTAAATAAGCTCTAAATGAAAGAAACAAATCAGGATATGAGGATACCACCTACTTAAATGAATTTCCTAGTTGATAACCTCAAAGTTTGACACTTGGTGATAAAATGGCGTAGAAGCTTGGTTATATTATCCATGTTTTTCTTATCATTAAAAAATCAAAGTTTGACACTTGGTGATAAAATGGCATACAAGCTTGGTTATATTATCCATGTTTTTCTTATTATTAAAAAACTCAAAGTTTGACACTTAGTGAATCTCTTTTGCCCTTATAAAATGCTATATTCTACAATAAATGCCGAACACCTGCATCATCTTTATTTCATCCTGAACATCACGTTTCTCAAATCATATTAAGTCCAAGATGTAAAAGAAAATACCATGAACAATCATTTTCCTTCCCTATTCCACTCATCAATATTTATCAGCACCTTATGAATGATTGTCAGATAATACCTCGGTCACTTGATCCCATCCAACCATCTTTACTTAGATGGTATAATAAAAATACTAAATATGAATATAAAGTAGCCAAGGGTCATTCCATTGATTAATGTCAAGATTTAAGAAATGGATCAATAATTTGATTCAGCATGAATGGTCATCGTTTGTTGAGAATAATAATTAATACATAATAACCATTAAAACATTTAGGGCCAGATGAAGAGAACAACCAAGACACGATGTTAAGCGGAACATGTAGTTGATAGGTGAATAGAGAGGTACAGTTTGGCCTTTGATGAAGTGAACAAAGTAAATCATGACTACCAAAAAATGGGTGCTTGAACCTTGAAAATGCAATTATATTACCCTAGTTGTACATATTTAAAACTATATTATTTTGGGATTATATTGCATATTTTAATAAATTATGCCTTTTTTCTTATTGTTGTTTTAAAATCAATAGATGTTTAGGTGAAAGTAATATTTTTCATTTTATTTTCATTTATGATTAGAAGTATTATGGAAAATTCATTATAAAAACTTTAGTAAAATTGGTCAAATTCAATGACATGCCATGAAAATGCTAGGGGCAATCCCTCTTTTCATGAAACCAATCCCTCGTTTTATATTAGGGCAGTCGCAGGGGCAAAGGCCCCCACACCAGCATCGCATTATGCATCCAAAAGCATGAGCAATCACGCGTAGGCCAGTTCGACAGGTTTTCGCTTGACTGGAACACGAGCGCTACTACTAGGTTCGCTCCGCGCCCCCAGGAAAGCACGAGGTGGAGAAGGACACTTAACATTCGAATTCCACCAAATTAGGTACGTAACATAGAAACTCAGTTTTACCATAAAGCACCTAGGGCTTTGGGCTAAAAGTGATAGGGGCAACAAGACGACAGTGCGGTACACCAGTATGAAGCCTGCCAACACGGACAACCCGATTACCGCTCATGCGCCACCATGTACACATGACAAAAATTTAAACGTGTGGAAACACCCGAGCAAGATCATGTCCATACCCCCAAACATGAAGGATCTCGAAAGGTTAAACGACAAGCCAAAGAGAGACACAACGAGGACAATACTATAGGGAGAGTAAAATGTCCTTTTTCAAGATCAATAATGAAAATATTAAAATCAAGGTGACGAGCTTAAAATATCTCCACAAATAAATAAGTGATGATATGTATTTTAACCTTTAAATACATTTTGAGCTTTATAAATCTCATATTTCATTGACATGAACCTTAGCCTAAATCACGTATTTTTAAAAGCAATTTCTGATAAAAAAAAATAATATTTGACTTGTGTGGTTTAGTTTTACCCTCTAAAAACAGAATAAAAATGTTTATCAAGCAAAATCATAACTTGTTTACATGTTGTATATCATTCTTTATATCATTAAATCATGGGTTTCCATAAAAAATAAGCATGATCACATATTGTAAGTAAAACACTATTTTTTTCAAATGAAAAAAACTCTCTTGTTGGAATCTAACATTTTCTTTTCAAAATTGTAATCCATATGTTAAAGAATTCTTTGAGCCATTAATATATCAAGTTTTGAGATAACCATTCTTTTTCACTATTCAAACAACACTCATTTCATCACATGTCAATAAAATATCCAAGATTATACTTTGGCATTGTAATGACATGTTTTAGGCTTTTGATCAAAGAAATATCAATTTTTTGTTTGATTAAAATACTTTTAAATTTATATCTCAATGATTTCATTTTAATAATTGGACATGTATGAACATGATCATTAAAATTTATGGCTTAGCCCTATAACAAGAAAAATAATTTCATGAAAGTAGGTTATACAACAAAATTATCTCATTGACTGAACTTAAAAAGTTCATGGAAAGAATGATAATGATGCATATACACCTTTTGATGGCTATTAAAAAGTAAACACTGTCAAATCAGCTAGGGACAATTCTGTTTGAAAGAATCCATGACAAATAATGATAGTCCAATGATGAACTAATGAACTCCAAAATTTATAAGTAGTAGAGCATAACTTCTTCATTGGTGATGATGAAGAGTGGGAAATGGTAAAAAAAAAAAATAACCTCACACTATACTTAGGGGCAAGGTCACATATTAGGAACAAATCGTCATTCACCAAGTAGTAAACGGCACAAGGTTTCTCAGAATAGTAAGTAGACATGGTTATTAAGAGTTGACAATGCAAATTTTCTATAAGGATTAAATGACATGGTTTTGTGAATCTACTATAACAACAACAAGCATCCACACATATATTGTCCTCAAGAAAACTTGAGCAGCCTAGTGAGCTAAAGAACTTTAAAATTTAGAAGTAATTGAGCATAACTTCTTCATTAGTGATGATGAAGAGTGGGAAATGGTAAGCAAATACCCTCATACTACACTTAGGGGCAAGGTCACATATTAGGAATAAACGGTCTTTCACCAAGTAGTAAATGATACAAGGTTTCTCATAATAGTAAGTAAACATGGTTATTAAGAGTCGACAATGCAAATTTTCTATAAGGCTAGAATGATATGGTTTAGTGAAGCTATTATAATAGCACAACCATCCACGCATATATTGTACTCAAGCAAACTTGAGTAGGCTAATGAGTTAAGTGTCATAATATTAGCAAATATAAGATCAATCAATTTTAATGTCAATGGGATAAGTTTAACATCGAAAGGATGATCGATATTACTCAAATGTAAGAATCCCATTTCTTTCATGTATATATATATTTGTTATAACATCTCAACTAATTTGAGTTTTGTAAGGCCGTTGCAATTTATTTTTCTTTTTTAGCCCGGTAAATCTCCAACAAATTTGAGTCTAACAAGACTTTTGTGAATTTAGAACCAACAAGGTTTCTTTTTATTTTAAGCTTAAAAAGGCTTTTGCAAGCTTTTGCTTTTAGCCCAACAAGGCTCTAACAAGACTTTCGTGAATTTAAACCTAGAAAGGGTCCTTTTTATTTTGAAACCAGTAAGGCTTTTGCAAACCTTTCTTGTGATCAAGTGAAAGAGGACTCTCATAAATGTTTATTTACTTTATGAGTCCAGAAGACTCATGTGTAATTAAAGCAAAAACTACCATCATAAGGCTTTTACGATTAAGTCTCACATGTTTCTCATAAATCACTTTATTTTTTAGTCTTTAAGGACTCCAAAAATCTCTTATATAGTTTTATGTAGTTGAGTCACAAAAGGCTCTCACAAATATTTCTTTATTTTTTAGTCATAGGAGTCTTGCATTTTCTTTTGTGATTGAATCCCAGAGAACTCTCATAAATCATTTTTAGTTTTCAAGTCTTAGAGGACTCCTGCAATTTTCTTTTTGTGACTAGTCTCATAAGGCTCTCACAAATCTTTATTTATTTTTTTAGTCTTAGAGGACTTTAACAATATCTTTAGCGATTGAGTCTTAAAGGGCTCTCATAAATCTCTTTATTTTTTTAGTCTTAAAAGACTCCCACATTTTCAGTTATGATCGAGTCTTAGAGAACTTTCATAAATATTTCTTTACTTGTGAGTCTTAGATGACTCTTGCAAATCTTTATATGATATTGAGCCTACGAGGACTCTTGCGAATCTTTTAGTGGTATGGAGCTTGTGAGGGCTCTCAATAAACATTTTACTTCTGAGTTTTAAGGAGTCATACAAATCTTTATATGATATTGAGCCTATGAGGGTTCTCATAAAACTTTTTACTTTTGAGTCTTACGGGACTCATGTAAATCTTTCTGTAATAATGAGCGTATGAGGGCTCTCACAAAACTTTTTTTGTTTTAAATCTTAGAGGACTCTTGCAATCTTTCTATGATATTTAGCCTCCAAAGGCTCTTGTAATTTTATTTTTCTTTTGAGTCCTAGAAGACTTTTGTAATTTTTTCCTTACTTTTGAGTCTTAGAGGACTCATGTATTTTTTTCTTTAGTTTTGAGTCTTAAATGACTCGTGCAAACTTAAGTCTAAAGCATTGCTCCTATGAATTTGAATCCCATGAGATTTTTTCACTATTAATTCTTCAGGTTGGTTATCTCTTGACTTGACCACCCTTCAAATTTACCCATATTCTCATCTTGCCTTCACATGCTTGATAACAAAGCCTTGGAAAAACATTTTTCATAGACTTTGTACCTTAAGTATTATAAAAAGAGGGCAAATGTCGTAACTCAATTTTGAACCCCTTGTTTTGATAATTTTTTTCTACTTTGTTTTAAAATAGAAGAAAAATAAAAAATTACATATTTTCCATGAAAAATGCATTCTCGATGCAATTCGTCTAATTCTCAACTATTTCACATTTTTAGTTCTTTCTTTTTATCATATTCATGTTAGAAATTTTTCAAAGGTTGGAATATCAAAAAATTCAATGGGAGTGGAAGTATAAATGATGCCATTTTTATCCTTTTCTTTCTCACGTATAACACAATACTTATTTTCATCATATTTTGTCCTCTTGACAGAACAATCATAAGAATACAAATTGACCTTTAAGTTTTTTCCAGCAAAAAGAGCAAAAAAGGACACACTTTCAACCTCATTCTTTACTTTCAACATTAAATAAAATTAAAGAAAAAAACAATCCTTGTACTTGTTGCCTTTTACCATAATCTTTATCCTATTTTTATGGTTGGAAGCTTTATATAAACATGCATCCTTACACCCTATGTTTTATTACTTAAACTAGGAATAAAAATCATAACTCTTTTACCCTATTTTACAGTTGCAAAAACACACTCCTTACACCTTTGATTTAAGATAAAAATCATCAAAAAATATGTTTCACACAATAACCAAAAACCCTAGCCATCACAGCCTTTTTGCATCTACAATAACATAGTCCTTTATCCAACTTTCTTGCTGACAAATTAAGGGGAAATGAACCCTATTTATCCTTCAAAATATGCTATAAAAACAATACAACAAAAAAAAACTAGCAAAGAGATCTAAATGAATGAGACTTTGTGGAAGAATTAAGGGATAATATAAAGTGTTAAAGGAGAGGTTCTAGGTAGTCTTTTAGGGCTTATAAAAGGGTTATAGTTCTTTAGTTTTAGAGGAGGAGACAATCTGAAATGAAAACTAAAAAACAAGCAAAAAATCAAAAAGGAAAATAATGTTAAAAAAGAAAGAGGATATATAAGGAGGTTTGATTTGGAAGAGACAGTCTGGTCTAGTTAATCTGAAATGAAAACTAAAAAACAAGCAAAAAATAAAAAAGGAAAGGAAAATATTGTTAAAAAAGAAAGAGGATAGACAAGGAGGTTTGATTTGGAAGAGACAATCTGATCTAGTTAATCCAGAACACTATTTGGTTTTTAGGTTTTTAACGGAGCTAAACACCTTAGTATCAAACGCTTGTTGGCTTGTTGAAAAGCTAAGACATACACCTAAGTTTTTTATGAGAGCCCAAATCCTAATTGTGTTGTTTTGGAGTTCAAAACATAGCATACAAAAAAAGTTTGAATTTGTCTAGAAGCTCACTGTACCCCAGACCTTGTTTTAGTTGTAGCCTATATTTAGAGTTTTAGAAGTCAAAATAAAGTTAGATTAGGCGAATTGAAAATCTAAGAAACAAATCTAAAACTTTTATGAAGGGACAAACTCTAAATTATGTCGTTTTAATGCTTTAAATAAAAAAAATAGTTGCATCCCTTCTGTAATAGTAATAGTAGCCTTCATTAAGCTATAAACTCATGTACTCTTTGGAATAAATGTTTTGGATTATATCTAATCTTCCATTTAAGTCTTTTTGAGTTGCTTTTGCTACATATTGTGCCTAGATTTTATTATACATCACAATACTAAGGTTTTAAATAATGTGAATCTTGGTGAAACCTAATGTATTTTCCCTTTATGGTTTTTTTTTTGTTTTTCCCTTTAACATTCTTTTTTTAAACTTTCTAAATAATTAGGTTGATGAGTCTCCTAGTTTTATGGAACAAAGTAAATATAGCACATGGTTTTTAACCCAAAAACTAGTTCAAAATGCCTCTATGAGTTTCATCAAGTTGGCGATGTTTTTATTAACTTGTTTTTAATAAATAGGTCAACAATATTTTTGGTTCTAGGTATTGAAATAGACCTAACACATGGTTTTTAACCCTAAAATAACTTTTTAAAAAATATGTGAATAAGTTTTTGATGAGTTTTCATCAAGTTATCGTCAAGTCTTGTTTAAGGTCTTTTACATTTAGATCAATTAGTCTCCTAGTTCTAGGGACTAACATAGACCTAACATGATGTTTTGACCTTAAAATGAGTTCAAAAATGCTTCAATGAATTTTCATCAATTTTTTATTAAATTGGCAATGCTTTGGTTTTTAAAGGCTAGCTTAATGAGTCTCTAAATATTAGGAGCAATGTTAGCCTAACATGATCTTTTAGTGAATATATATATATATATATATATATATATCTTTGGGCTTTGAGACTCCTAATATAGGGCCCAACACTAACTCGATAAACATCAATAAATGATAAATGACTTACAAATAAGCTTTATAAATAATTTAGATAGTTAATTACAAGGGTAAAATAAATTTAAAAGAAAAACATAACTAAGGTAACCTTTTGTTTGAAAGGATGTGATAAGGATGATGTTTATCTTCCCTTAACCATAACTAACCTCTTATTTAGATTTCTAGAACCAAAGCATATTATAAGATTCTTAGTTTTCTTAAAAACTAGGTGGCAGCTTTATTTTTCATATTTTTGTCGGGTAGCTACAATTCTTAATCAAATAATACATGATTGTTTGATTTAGTAAAAATAAAAAGATGCACTCATATAAAAAAATAGATATATAACAATCAATCTTTTTGATTAATTTAAGTATTATGAAATCTGTATACCTCTCATCTAACCTGATTAAGGTTTTCTTCCTTTACTTTGAAAGCTCACAAAGAATGGTAGAGATACCTTATTTCTTCTTTAATTTTTGGTGATTGAGGACTTGGAAAATATCAAGTAATAAAAATGAAGTATAATTTAAGTCTAGCATCTCAAGTTCTTATAAAGGGACAAGATTTGATCATGTAATCTTCAAATAATAAGATTAAGGAGTTAACCATTGCTCATCACACTTTTTCTCTCAGAAAAAAAAAAGGTTTGACTTGTACGTGTTAAGAATTATATAAAGATATTGAGTATTCATTCACCATCACAACATAAAATTCTTTTGACCTTAGGTGATTGAGTATTAGCACCTGTAAAACCTCTCCAAATTAAATTGATTTAAGTAATATAATGAATACTTATAACCATCAAATAAAATGCCAGGATCCTAAAATGTAAGAATATAATGGAAAGGCTACTCAAAACTTTTTTTGGTGTTTCATGGATCATGTTAAATAGTTAAGGGCTCTTTAGGGTTTAAATGAACATAACTTGAATAATAATTCTTCCTTTAGGCTTTTATTAACTATTCTTGAATGGGTTATCATAAATCAATAGTCTTCTAATTGCTTATCCTTTAATATTAATCCACATGAATCACTAGTTAAGAAATCTCCTAAAATTTTTAGGAGATATGGATTGTCGTAAATCAATAGTCTTCTAATTCCCTTAGCCTTTAATAATAGTCCTTACAAATTACTAGTTTAGAAATCTCCTAAACCTTTTAGGAGAGATGGATTGCTAAGCCTAACATGCTAGCTTTTATTTTTCTGACTTTTCGCTACTTCTAACTTCTTTAAATTAAAAAAAATAAGGATTAGTCATCATATTGTATTATATGAAAAACCTAACTTCTTTAATCATGGCAAAATATCAGTTTTCTCTTTGAAAAATATCACATTCAATTTCAAGACAATTATTAGAAATTTATACAATTCAGTCCATACTTGAATTTTCTAGGTCTAGAAATTAACCCCTTGTATAAATTACATTATAGTCCCTAAATTTCTAAAACATATTTTATAATTAAGTCATACATGATTTTTCATCCTAGTTTATCTTCTCATCAATGATTCCTAATGTGTGTGACCCATTAGATCTTAGAATGTTGGCTTAAATATAAACCTTTAAAATTAATTAATTTATATTTTAAAGTCAAATATAACTTTTAGAAACATATCATGGCCTCCCAAATATTAGGTAAGTTATTTGTGGTTTAACAAACCATTCATCTAACTCTTTGTTAGCAAAATTAATATTCTTTTATTTTTAATGTTTTGGTTAAGATATTTGAGCATGAAATTTGCTTGCTCTATCAAATCATATTAGTTCTAAATATGATAGTTATTGATTTCTTGAATAAGATTTGAAATATTTTCAAATCTCATTCTAACTTGCACAAGAATTTCATAACAATACTATTTGAAAATATGTGGAATATGTTTCCTAAATTATCTTGGGCAATGAATTTTTTCTTAATCACTCAAATACTTTCATATAGTTTTTACTATATTCAATATTTGTCTACTTATTACTTTTGATTAAAGCAACGTACAATCATGATCAAAACATAATAGTTTCTATATAAGATAACATAGTAATCTCACGTCTAAGGATTAATTATACAAATATCTCATGAATCTTTCTATCGATATAGGTAACTTTTTAAATAAATTTCTCATATGGGCCAATTCAGTTAACTTATTATATATAAAAAACACCTCTATATTAGCTTCATGTATTCTTTATACTGTAGTCTTTAAGAACAATTGGTTTTTTTCATAAAAAAAAACATTATATGTATTGGTCTCCATAACTTTGATTAATGTCCAGTCCTTATATAATATTACCTTGAAACATTTTAGGGACATTACTTTGAAGCAATAAAAATCCTTGTAATAGTAACAACTTTATAATTTTTCTTGTAAAGAAATTTTATCTCAAGAACTTTAACTTTACCCTAGATTCACTAATTAAACTCAAAAAAATGAAGACTCACTTTATTAATAAATAAAAAATATATTACATGAATAATGTGAGTGCCATATGCAACAAACTAATTAGTTGTAGGGGATACACATTAACAATCATGTAGTTGTGCTCAAGCCAATAACCTATTTATCTAATTTCATATCCCTTCATATGGTGATCATGCTTTTGTCGAGAAAATGTCTTAGTTAGAGATTCTCTTTGGTAGATATTTGTTTTATCATTTTACATTTCAAATCAATGATCTCTATAATCAAATATAATCACCTAAATACAAGTTTGGATCATTGATGAGATTATGTTTCATTTCTTGTGCAATGACTTTATTATTATCATAATACAAGTTTACTAGATCAACAATACTAGGAACCATGCCTAGTTTAGTGATGAATTGTTTTTTTAATTATCCAAACTCTTATACCTCAGACTTAGAGATGTGTTTAGCTTTAGTTATAGAATCAGTTATAATATCTTGTTTAAAACATTTCCAACTAACAACACTACCATTAAGGTAAATTAAATATCTCATTCTTATTTAAAAATAAATTTATAATCTTAAATAACTATCTAACCATATATTTATTCAAAAGAAAAGGGCAAGATAAACATTACTCTAGATAGATAAAACAAGTAGTTAACCATAAGTCCAATTAAAAATCAAGCTTCTTATTGATTGCATCAAAATAAAATTTTAAATTTACCTTTGTTTGAAGGAAATAAAAGAAGAGCATTAAAATATGCTAAACATTGTTCGAACCTAAAACAAGAAAAGAATGCAAGCAATAAGCAAAAGAAAAATAGAATGAACTTATTTATAGGCTTTAGCTCGATCATGTTCCAATATCAATTAGAAGAATTAAATATATAGGAGAACTTTTATTAATTGAAACCACTCTCCATAAATGATTTCAGCTATTGACTATTTACTCTAAATGTGTCATTAGTATCATTGTGAATCTCTACAGTTCTATTAGGATACACTCTGATGACAGTGAAGGGATCAAATAACATGAAGTTAGATTTCCTAAACAATGTTTAAGTCAAGTGTTGATAAAAACACTTTGCCAACCATAAATTATCACTTTGAAATATGCTTGTCATGATACTTTTTAGTTCGTTCTTTGTAGAGTATTGCTTTCTTATAAGCATTTAAGAAAAATCCATCCATCTCATTAAGTTGGAGTAATTTTTTTTTTTTAATCTTTAGCAACTTTAATATCAAAGTTCTAAGTCTTCATATCCCAATATGCTCTGTTAACCAACTCTATGGGTAAGTGACAAACCTTTCCATAGACCAACCTAAATGGACACATCCTAATCGGTGTTTTAAATGTCGATATATTAGGCTAAAATGCATTATCAAGTGTTTTAGACCAATCTTTCCTCGAGGCACTCACTATCTTCTTAAGGATTTGCTTTGATTTCCTATTTGAGACCGTAACTTGACCACTTATTTATGGATGATAGGGAGTTGCAAAAATATTCCCCCTCATCAAGCAAAAATTCTCTCTTTCATTGTCGCAAAACAACTTTTATATCATATATGCGAGATCACATATAAATTCAAAAGAGAGCCTTTAATCTAGTACATAAATGATATAAGTTGAAGTGAACTTTTTTTTTTAAAGTTCAAAAGCCTACAAACAATCTTTAGCAAAGTTAAATGATGCATCTTTAACTAACAAGCTGAAAAGAAGTTTACCTATCTTAGAAAAATATTTGATAAAACATCTATAGAACCTAGCTTTTTAAGTGGCATCATTGAGTTTTCAATAATTCCTACACACTTTTTATCAATTATTGTTCTAGTTGAAATGATTTTGTTATTGTCATTCTTTACAATCTGAAATTGGATAGATGATTCCAACATCTAAAAGCTTTAGAAACTCAACCTTGACAACCTCTTATATACACAAATTCAATCTTCATTATAGTTGTATTGTGGGCTTAAAAGCCTTATTCTTTAGTATTTTATACATATACAAAGAAAGGTTATTTATTTAAATATTCTAATTGTCCAACCCAAGGTAGTTTTATGTTTTCTAAGCATTCTAAGTAATTTACCTCTTCTAATGCAATTAAAACACCTTTAATAAAAATGTACCTTAGATAAAAAGGTAATTGCTTGAGATTAAGTTAAGGTGGTTGCTACTTTGATGGCTTATAAGGACTTGTACTTTTTTTAGAGCTTTAAATCATGGCCAACTTTGTATTATACATGGACGATTGACTTTCAAATATTGAATACATTATTTTGGTTTTTCCTCCTTTGTTGAAATAGTTTTTGAATGGACTATACATGACTCAAGTCGTTCCCTTGGATGGTTTTCATAAAATATAGCAACAACCAAGTTATTAACACTATCAATTTGGAAGCATAAATCGATCTCATGAATATTTTATAGCATCAAAGAAATTTAAAATGACTTATCCATCTTGAATTCTTATAATTAGCTTGTCTTGTTACACATTAATCAATGTCCTTTCGGTAGCCAAGAAATATGAGTTAAGGATAAGACGAATGTCATGATTTTCCTTTATATCCAAAAAAAAAAGTCAACAAGGAATATGAATTTATCTATCTTTACTAAAACAACTTTGAGTACTCTTTTTGGATGCTTCATTGACCTATATATTAGTGTCATGCTAATTAATATCACATTTGCTAACATCTAATAATTTCTTATAATGTATAATAATAGTATGATTGATCTATTTCCACATTAGAATGATAAAAGATATTCCTTCATTTGTTCTAAAAATAAAGGAATATGAGATGCATTTTTTACTTAATATAAATGTCAACATGTCAAATGAATAAAATTGTAGTTGTTCACTTTCAAATAGCGAAAAGAACAACATCAGTAAAATTGATCAAGTTTATGACCAAAGAGCACATGAATTAATTGACCAAGGGATTAGAAGTCATGATCAATCAAGAGGGTTAGAAGCCATGATCAACCTGGAAAAAATAATCGACCATAGAGATAAGAGTTCACATGATTAACAAGAAGATTAAATCCTATTAAGTATAGAAGTCCTTTATAGAATAAACTAGTAATTATTATAATTTAGTTACGATTCATATGACTACCAAGATGGAGACATACATACATAGAAATTCAAATTATATTAGAATTCATAATGTGAACTCCTCATTTGTTATAAATAATCTATATGGGATTAGGATATGATATTTAAGTGAAACTTAGACTTTGCAAAAATAAAAATTGGTCATCCAATAGCTTGTATCGATGATCATCCTCATATATGTAATTTTGTTCATAAGCTTTTCTGTTGTTTATGTCTTTCCATACAAAGTTTCTTTACATTTATTGCTTTTTTTCTTTTCATATTGTTCATTTCTTTATAATTCACAAGCTTTGTCATGATCATGAGTAACTCATCTAAATCATATAAATTTAGTTAAATAAGATCCATTTATTCTATAGCATTAAACAAATTCAATCTAACATAATCTTGGGTGATTCAAAAAATCATGGTGGTTATATCATACATTACAATTATATAAAACATATACCCCTAGCATGTCATTCTTATTGCATGATTATGGACATATAACAAAGAACATAAAAGATTTGTTAAATTCACTTTCAATTTTCTCACATATCATTGTTCACTAGAATAATGGTTTGAGTTTTTTTGTTTGTCCTTCAATTTTTTTAGCCATTATTTGTTTTTAAATTACATCCTTACACATTAGATTAAATGAGATTTCAGGCTCATAATTTATTTTTTATAGAGTTCTCAAGGTCTTGAAAAGATTTTCCGAAGTTAAATTAATGTTTGATTTGACAAGATATGATTTGATTTTATTGGTTAACAATAACTAACTCTTTAGGTACCAAATCTAATATTAAAACAAACATGCATCATTATTTTTTTGTTACTATGTTGTCAACGCATTTTCTCAATGAATTGCCTTAATAGTTTTTACAATTACATTTTTGGTCCCTTTAGTTTTCTAATTTTTTTTAGTCCAACACTTTATTTCTATGTATCAGTCCTTGAGTTTGAGAAAATAGAGAGAGCATTGCCAAAAAATGATGAAATAGAGAGAAAAAAATATTTGGTTGGCTATATCCTAGCAATGAAAAAGATCATTTTTGGTGTCAATGAGTTTATTTTCTAGAAAAGAGTTTAATAACGGTGTTGCTTTCCTTTAAACATGCGAAAAAAAATAAATTGGGTCCATTTAGTTTTCTTAATTTGGCTGATTTTTATATTTAGAGTGATTTTAGGATATTTGGGCATTGGGAATAGGTTTATTGAAGTTCTTAGGGTGTTTTTGAGATGTTTTTAGGTGAAAATGAGTTTTTGAAAACCTGTGTAAATGAGGTGTTTTCAAGACGGTACATCATTTATTTTTTTTAAAGGTGGACCTGTGCGAAAACCAAAAAAAAAAAGAAACGAAAAAATAAATATTGTTAAGCCTCTAGAATCACAAGCTGCATTAATATATATACATGCATTGTGACCCGATATTCATTTTGCATATATAGACGATCTTATATTGACAACTACACACTTTAAGGAGCAGTTAGATTACTAGAAAAAAACAGGAGAGAACTAAATGCATCTCACATGTGAACTCTAAGTTCTGTACTCAGATTGGAAGCAGAAGATCGTCTGAGAAAACTATACATTCACGAGATGATGACAGCTCAATTTTTAAATCTTAGGAGATATCCACTTGCACAGCTGGGATATCCTTGTATTTAATATTTTTATTTGTAAAATATTTAAATAAGGTCTGAATACGTTGAGTGATAAAAATATTGGTTTCTGGGGGGAGTCATAAGACTTGGGAGTAGGTTTTTTTTTTTTTTTCTTGTCAGTAGTGAAGTGGCAATGAAAGGGAAATGTATAATGTGGAAGGGACTGCAATGGAGCATTACATGGCTGGCTGTTCCCGAAAATATTCATCTGGAAAGGAAGCAGATGGAGCAAGAGAGGCTGTGATTTTGGAACGTTGCTCTTAAATTTGTGCACATGGGAACAAGGCTGTCTATTTTCTGTGCTTGAGGTAGGGAAATATGCCCTAGTTGACCACACAGCGGGGTGCCCCCGCAGAGGCTCCTTCCCTAATCTTGTCTTAATAAACCCTAGACATGCTGGGGCCACGTGCCCCCCACGGGTCCTCCAAGATTAAAACAATCTCGACGGTTACAAAATGAATTACCGGATGTTTACCGGTGGCTAACCTGAAATGACAAGGCTGACAAGCTGGTGAAGTTCACGCTTCGTTTGGGTGTGTAGGAATTGCATGCGTTGTATTATTATAATCCTATTTTTTTATTATAATTATTCAATTAAAATATTAATATATCACATATCCATAAGAAAAATGTTTAACCTAAATTTCTTTTGATTTTTACAACATTTCTTTTCAAACTTGGTATTAATTTTAAATTCTTTTTATTGATTGAATTTAAGTTTAGAAGATTTTCCCCTTCAAACTAAAATCCAGACGCAATAAGTTTCTTTTAAAAAAGATATAATATATTGTATTTTCTTGATGCATTTGGAATTTAAATATTTAAATATTTCTATTTTAATCTACATGGTATCAATATTTTAATTCTTTTTTTTTTCAACATGGTATCAATATTTTAATATTTCTATTTTAATCTACATATGTGGCAAGACAGACTTAGTATACGTTTTCTTTTTTTAATAGATGCTGAAATTTTATTGGTTAGGACTAAAATATATGGACATATATATATAAGTAATTCATACACCATAATCATATGATGCACTTCGAATTGCATCAGTTATATTATTATTGATTGATTGATTTGTTGATGTTAAATAGATTTTTAAATATTTGATATGCAAATATTTTGATTTTTTAACTTAAATGTATCAAATTCTATTTTTTATATTTAAATATACAAAATTTTAAATTATTTTTAATCTAGTGTTTTTGTTAGAATATGTCTAATACATTAAGATGTGTCCTTACTTAAGATTGCAAAATGGTATCTGTTAAATTTCAAAATTAGTACCATTCACTCATAAATTTGTAGAAGTACATACACTCAAGTAGAAAAAATAAAAGTGTATACACTCCAATAGAAATAAATAAATAAATAAAAGTATACACTTGATTAGAAATATAAATTAAATAATAATTGAACATGTTTTCCGAATAAGATTTATTTAAACGAAAAGGCAAAGTAAAAAATCTATCTCTTATTAGTGATAAAATACAAATTAAATAATAATTGAACATGTAATCACCTGGTTTTATTCCTTAAAAAAATATAGAAAAAAAGCAAGAAAAAGAAATGTAAGAAAAAAATACAGAAAAAAGGAAAAAAAAAAAGATGAGGCAAAAGGTTGAACAACCCAAGCATCAGTGTTTTAGAACATGGTTGGCCACGTGTTTGTCAAAAGAATAATTTTTTTTTTATTTCAAATTAATATTTTTTGGTATCTTTGGATCATTTTGATGTGTTGATTTCAAAAATAAATTTTAAAAAATAAAAAAATTATTTTGATGTATTTTCGAGTGAAAAACACTTTGAAAAACAATTACTATCAGAATACCAAACATTACCTTAGGTGATTTTTAATTTGATAATCACCTATATCTTTTGTGTTGGTTGGATATATCCATTAATTTTCCTAATTTAGCTGTGTATTGTTGATTTACAAAAAGTAGTTTAGGTGATTATCTACATTAGTTTTATTAAATTAGGATTAATTGAATATGATGCAATTTAGGATCTTTAATTTTGTTTCAACATGTTAAAAAGAGGTTTTAATTTACTTCTGTGTTTTTTTTTTCTAGCGTGAAATTGGGTTTGTGGAGACTTGATGTGGATTATGTGATATTCAAGGTATTATATTCAAATTTTATTTTTTTATTTTATTTTTTTATCAATAACTAAAATTTAAAAATAGTATAATCATATTTTGATTACAAAAATATCAAGTAATTTTTTGATTGGCGATGAAGCTAGTGTTCAACTAGCCTCCTGTTTTTGTATATATATGCATATAATTTAATTGTATGTGCATATAATTTAAGGTAGGCCAGCAAGTTAAAATGTCTAATAGTCATGTGTAGGCCAGCCAACTATTTTTATTTTTGTGTGGTCATGTGTGTTTAGTTTGTTTTTTGCGCTCATAGCTGTAGTTCTATTCAGTTTTTTTTTAAATATAATATCTAAAACTGATTTTTAATTTTTTATTATTTTTTTTAATTTTGTTTTTGTTACATACTGTAATGTATTTTGAGGTTGATAGATTAATGTGGGGTTAAGGGCAATATCTTTATTTTTTTATCTAGACGAAATGAAAACGTCATTGCAGAATATCCTAGAAGTTGAGTTATTTGATATTTGGAGCATTGATTTCATGGGACCCTTTCCTTCATCCTAAAACAAATATATTCTCCTGGCAAGGGACTATGTATCAAAGTGGATAGAGTTGCCAACTCCTACCAATGATGGTAAAGTGGTGCTTAATTTCCTACGCAAGAATATCTTTACCCAATTTGGTACTCCTAAGGCCATCATCAATGATGAAGGAAATCATTTTTGTAACAAGCAGTTTGAAGCATTGTTGTCTAAACATGGAGTCAAACATAAGAGAGCATTGGGTTATCATCCTCTGACAAATGGCCAAGCAGAGGTGTCAAATAGGGAGGTGAAGCAAATTCTAAAGAAAATAGTGAATAACTCCTAAAAGGCTAGATGATGCATTGTGGGATTATCAAACACCATTCAAAACACCAATGGGAATGTTTCCATATAGGTTAGTTTTTTAGGAAAACATGACATCTCCCTGTTGAGTTAGAGCATAAGGGGTATTGGCCAACGAAGCAGCTGAATATGGATTTGCAAGCCACGTGTGAGAAATAATTCTTGCAAATTAATGAAATGGATGAGTTTTGCAATGAAGCGTATGAGAATGCTAAAATCTACAAGGAAAGAACTAAGGTATGGCATGACAAGCACATCTCACAGAAGGAGTTTTTCCCTAGTCAATAAGTGTTGCTCTTCAACTCATGGCTTCACTTATTTGGCAATAAGCTTAAATCACGATGGTTAGGACCATTCACGGTCATTAAGGTTTTTCTTATGGAGTAGTGGAGGTCACTCATGATGAGACAAGAACATTCACAGTGAATAGACAGCGCTTGAAGCATTATGTGAATGGGGAATCAATTGGCAAAAAAAGTGACATCCTTCTTGCGTTAGCTTAGCCGCATGAAATAGTCAAGCTACTGATTATATCTAAGTGTTAATTGGGAGGCAACCCAACATTTTTTTTTAAAAAAAAAACTTATTAAATTCACCCTAACTCGGTTGATTGTGTTATGCAAGTTTGAAACATTCAAGTGGACAATTACTTTGAAACTAACACCTAGTACTTGCCTAGCTAAAAAGGAGTGTTCATATACCAATCCTTTTTTCTTTCCTTTCCCATTAAAGACAATGTGAAATTTAAATTTAAGGGGGATGGATATCCAGCTATGACTATGCTGTTGAAAATTTTCGTTGAATTTTTTTTCTAAAAACAGAAGGTGAGTTTGAGACGCACTTAAGATCAACTTAACATTTATTATGTTAGGCATGTCATTCCTTGGCTTAGAATAGGCAACATCTTATAAAGTAAGATTAAGTATACTCATTTTCTTGGGAATTATTGAAGTTCATTTTTCCTTGCTAAAGTTATGTGAGTTGTTTGGCTAAGCATAAAAGATAAGTGTAATCTTTTTCTTATGATTATCCCCTTTGATCCAATCTTAAATAAGATTTAAGTAAATAAAAGTGATAGCAATTATGAAATTGAATGAATAAGTATATATAAAGTCTGATCTACTCCAATGTTTTGAGTTGCTTAGTAACTAGGGGTATTACAATTGTTTACTTTTATGTCAAACGATAGCTTAAAATATGAGTATGTATAGCACTTAAAATTTGTGATTTGTTAAGTAATCGAGTGCATTCATCATAAATATTTGTATTTGTGTCAAAAGATGAGTCATAGCTTATAGAAAACCTGAAAAAAAAATGAATGAATTTATCTCTCTAGTTTGCTACCTTGTTTAGAGTAGTAGTAAGGAGTAATTGCAGGATGAATTTTGCATGATTAAATTATGTTGGTTGCATGATACATATGATTGAGTTTGGAAGTCTGTACAGAGGTTTCAAATGGAGAAAATAGGTATACTTAGTTTTTTGTTATTTGATATTGCCTATGAACTAAGTTAAGGTGTTAATGTTTGCATGATGGGTGATTAGAACTTAAGAGTGTATTTTTATCAAGGTTTTATATCATCATTTTGCACTTGAAGTATCAATAACTCCTTAACTAGAGGATGCTTTATAATAACAAGTCTAATAATATAAGATACCTTTAATTTATGGTAAATGTTCATTTTAAATGCAGGCCAATCACATAAATCAAAGGATTTATTGATGAGTTTAACTACTGAAATTGAGAAGACGAAGAGAGGGCTAAGCTTAGAAAAGAGATGCTGGTTGAATTCAAATTGGAACACCATTCGGTTATTGGATGATAACTGGAGCTGTAGAACTTGGATTTAGGTCTTGTTTATATGGATAGAAAGTTAAGACATAGGCCTAAAACTTTCATGAAGAGTCTAAGATTCAAAAGAACTGTTTTCAAGTTCAAATTATAGCAACAACAGAGAAGTCGAAATCTGTCCTGCAGCCCAGACACTGTTTAACGTTCAGCCCATATCTCGAGTTCTAGAAGTCCAAATGACCTTATTCTTGTTTTATAGGAAATATGAGACAATTTCCCAGAACTTTCATGGTACTATCTATTCAAATTATGATGTTAGCAATAACGTTTTCGGCAGACAAAAAGATAAAGATTGTTACCAAGTCAAGAGGTGGTCACCCACTCAACAATTAGTCATCAAATCAATAGTTTTGAATTTTGACCTATAAAAGAAGGCATTTGCCATGCATTTAGGCATTTTGGTTTTCAGATCAAGATCATTTCCTTACTTGCTTTCTTTTTTTATATTTTAATGTTCAAGTTTTATTTTATGTTATATTAATCTCTTGTTTATGCTTTTCATTTCATTTCCTACTTAGTTAATGTATATCATTATTATGTTTTTATTTTGTTTATTTATATTTATCTTATTCATAATGTTCAGCTAAGTTTATTATGTCAAGGTGAAAAGGTTACCCTAATGGTGTAAGAATAAGTATAGTATAAACTTAACATGGACTTTAATGTTTGATACTAACATGTTTTGTATTTATTATCTTACTCACTCTTAATACCTTGCTTGTTAAATGGTTAATCTAGATTTGTGTTGAACAACCCTTTGTACAATAAATACTTGACACTTTCATAGCCCAACTGTATGGTATAACCGACACTTGTGCTATGAAAGGAACTTGATTTGTTGTTAACATATGTTATCACCATGAATACCGACGAAGATATACAAGTATTGACATTACTCAAATAAGATAATTAATATAATCATATTAATAAATTATAATCCGATTGGAACCTCCTTTGTGTGTGGTTTCTAGTTGAATAATAAAAGGAGTTTATATTATACTTATTTGAAATACCTTTAGTGGATCCTCTATCCTTGACAATTGTTTCATATTTGTTTAAATCCTTACATCAATACCACATCTCAAAGCTCTCTTCAACTCCTTTCAAAACATAAATAGTCCTTAGATAATCTTCTATTGACTCTTGGGACATACCTTAATGGAGATGTGCATCATGCAATTCATGATTTATGGCCTCATTTTCATAAAGAACATGCTCGACATAGTCTTAGGAATCTGACTACAAAAAGACCATGTTTGCCAGTTTTTAAGAAAATTGGATGGGAAGCTTATCCCCGACCCATAGAGGGCGTTTAAACCATTCTTGGACGTAAAACCAAGGGAAGATGTGAGCCACAATCATAACTACAATTTAAGCCTTTGTTTGTAAGAACTTGTGTCTTTTGGTTTTATTAATAGCATAATATCTATGTTTTGGTGTTTCTTATATTTGTTTAAGTGTGTTTTAGGTTTGTCGGTAGTCGTTGTTTCAGGTGATGTCTTCTATACTCTATCTTTCTACCTTAATATATTGAGGACAATGCCTCATTTCGGTTGGGGGGAGAGGGTAGTAGTTGATATTAAAAAAAATTAACTAATTGTGTTTTCTATTATTAAAACCATTTGCAAAACTGTTGTTACTAGGATGACAGAGTAAAGGAGGAATTTTAGTGACTCTTGAGACGCATCTTAGTAAACATTCTTAAAAAGATCTATTAGAATACTTCTTGAAATATTCAGGTTTACAAACTCTCGCATTATTATCAATTGATTCTGCTCATATACCTAGCTAACAAGTATTCATAAACCTTCATTTTCACACACACACTTTAACATATGATTGTGGGTTGCATATTGGATTATTATATTATTTATGTTCTTTTGTTAAAGGTAACAACTAAGGGAAAGAGATAGTATATAATTTGCAAAGAAAAAAAAAACAAAACAAAAAATAACAAAAAATAATAATAAAAAATAAAAAATAAAAACAAATTGAATAAATAAAAAAAGTAGATAAGTTTGGTTTCGTAGCCTCCTTGACTTAAGCAATTAAGCTCGAAGGGGTGTTTTAACACCTAGTACCCTAAAGTCAACCGACTTGGGAGCTATTGGCTCGAGTGCTTATTACATGGGGTAAGGAGAAAAGCTTAACAGAATCAAACATTGCACTATCTACATATTAGTATCTGCAACCCGAGTTACTAAGCTCGAAGGGGTGTCTCAACACCCAATACCCTTGTCACACCCTCGCGACGGAGCGTGGCGATCCTCGATTGATTTCGAAATATTGGCTCAGTGCTTGTTACATGGGGTAAGGAGAAAAGCTTAGTCCAAGGGTCCCGTGGAGTTGTCATCCTATCGCACTCTCGTGGTGGAGCGCGCGATCCTCGACCGATTTCGGGGTCTTTGTTGTTTGTGTAAAAGGGAGTCGCCACCTAGTATTATAGTCACTAGGAAACCTAACTAGTCTTTCGGAGATTCTAAGGCAAGGGCCCGAGTTGCGTAAAGGGAAGGTATTAGCACCCCTAGTACGCCTACCTAAGGTAAGCCGCTTGGTGTTTGGTTTGCCTTATAATTGCTATAGTGTTGGTGTTTTCTAATCCCATTAGTTTTTCTAGGTTTGATTCTAACTAAATTTATTAAGATAGAAATCCAAGGAGATTCCATGTGCTTTAAAAGCTCATTTTTCCCTAGGTATTTCAAGAGTTTGCGACTCGTAAATCGCAAGGAGGAGGGACAAATTTAGAAATCTAGGGCGCTTTAAAAGCCTATTTTTGCCTTAGTGTTTCATACTCTCATGGCTCGTAAACCGTGGAGTAAAAAATTAAAATGTCCTCAATTATAATCGAGGCTTCTTTCAATGATGTGTAATGACTTATTATTCCTAGAAAATTATTTTGCATATTTACCACTTAGGGTTTCTTTATCCAAATATTAACAGTGAATAATAACAAATTATTCCCAATAATATTTTGGATATTCGTCCCTTAGGGATTTCTTTATCCAAACATTAGCGGTGAATAATAGATGAATTCCCCAAAATAAGATTTTTATATTTTTGGAATATTGGCCAATACCCTTTGGAGTTTTACAAACATGTTGTAAAATCCAGAAATGTAAGAAAATAATATTTGTTGTGTTTAAGAAATCCATGCGAAAACACATTTTCAAAACTTCAAATATTTGTTTTTTTTTATATATATAAAAAGACGTTCAAAACATGTTAGGGTATTGGTCGTATACAACACACAAAAAAAAATTTATATTTTCTGTCAAAAACACATACATCACATTTAATCATAATTAAAATCAACAAACCACATATTAATCAAATTCTTAAGGCTTTAATAAATCAGTTATTAAATCCCAAAAAATATCTAGAAACATGTTCTTAAATTTTCACAGGAAATACAACATGATTTTATTTATCCTCGAGATATCTAGAAACACACATTCTTTTTTTATTATGTTTTTCTCCGCGCTCACATTTACATGTTACCAATCACCAAAATTCAACATAAAACAAACAATACATCACACAAATAAAATTACATAATAGCCCCTAAAATTCCAGGGAACTGCTGGGAAGGCTTCTGGACCACAAAACAGTGGTGGCGCGTCTCTTCCACTCGCCACCACCACTGGCGGCGTGTGGGTTCACGCGCGCGCAGCCTTAACCCTGTGAGCGGGTGGATCTTGCTTAGCTTCTTCTCCTCTTCACTTTCCTACCGGCGGTGGGTTTCACCGTGACCCGCAACAAGGAAAAAAAACGCAGTGCTTGATTTTAAACCATTTCTTTCTTTTTCGGATCTCGCTCTCGGTCTTCCCTTTTTTTTAGATCCGTTTTTTCCGTAGATCTGTTTTTTTGATTTGTTTCACCTTCTTCTCTGTTTCGTGTGGCCGGCGGCAAGGAGGAATGACCGAGAAGGGGGCGTTGCTGTTGGGGAAAGGAACAGTGGTGGCTGGCCTGGCTGCTGCTTGTCCGTGGCCGTTACTGTTGATGAGACCGAAAGGGAAGAAAACGCTACTGGTGGGTTTCTTTCGGGTTGTGAGATAAAGAGATTGGGGAAGATGGAGAGCCAGCCGTGGTTGGCGGGTCTTTTTGGTCTTGGTGAGTCGAGAGAGGAAAGGATGGTGTTGTGGTGGGGTTGTTCGGTGGCTGGGTTCCCGTAGGGGAAGGAGAGGTGAGGGAGGAGATCAGGTTTTGGCCGGCTGAAGAGGGAAACTGAGAATTCTCAAAGACCAAAGCAGGGGTTTCTCTGGTTTGGCTAAAAGGAGGAGATCCTGTGAGGGAGAGTAAGCCAGATGAAGAAAAGGGGCTGGTCTCCATGTAAAAAAAAAAATCAAAGGCCAAGGGGTGGGGGCGCGACTGTTTCGAGCGGAAAAAAAATTACGTTTAAGTTTTCTTTTTTGTTACCCTAAATTTCTCTCTTCAAAAAATTTTCTATGTAAATTTTCTCCTTCCCTGTATATGGTTGGAGGTTCACTTATATAGAAAATCTCTACACGTGCTATTTAAGGAAATATTGCAATAATTATTGCGAGATTGTTTTCTATAACCAGCACCAACAAATCCTATTATATATGGTATTTATATTGCAGTGATTATTTTCCATAACCAACACGAATCAAATCATATATCTATAGTATTTTATATTGCAGTAATTATATATGATTCAGTAATTATCTCCTTGACATATTGCTTCCTTGATATTAGCCATGATGCTCTATGTTATCGCCACATGTAAACCCTTATTTATTTTTTATTTTTTTTGAAAATTTATCAAAACATGGGTCAAAAAATAACAAAAAATAATAATAAAAAATAAAAAATAAAAACAAATTGAATAAATAAAAAAAGTAGATAAGTTTGGTTTCGTAGCCTCCTCGACTTAAGCAATTAAGCTCGAAGGGGTGTTTTAACACCTAGTACCCTAAAGTCAACCGACTTGGGAGCTATTGGCTCGGTGCTTATTACATGGGGTAAGGAGAAAAGCTTAACAGAATCAAACATTGCACTATCTACATATTAGTATCTCAACCCGAGTTACTAAGCTCGAAGGGGTGTCTCAACACCCAATACCCTTGTCACACCCTCGCGACGGAGCGTGGCGATCCTCGATTGATTTCGAAATATTGGCTCAGTGCTTGTTACATGGGGTAAGGAGAAAAGCTTAGTCCAAGGGTCCCAGTGGAGTTGTCATCCTATCGCACTCTCGTGGTGGAGCGCGGCGATCCTCGACCGATTTCGGGGTCTTTGTTGTTTGTGTAAAAGGGAGTCGCCACCTAGTATTATAGTCACTAGGAAACCTAACTAGTCTTTCGTAGATTCTAAGGCAAGGGACCGGTTGCGTAAAGGGAAGGTATTAGCACCCCTAGTACGCCCTACCTAAGGTAAGCTGCTTGGTGTTTGGTTTGCCTTATAATTGCTATAGTGTTGGTGTTTTCTAATCCCATTAGTTTTTCTAGGTTTGATTCTAACTAAATTTATTAAGATAGAAATCCAAGGAGATTCCATGTGCTTTAAAAGCTCATTTTTCCCTAGGTATTTCCAAGAGTTTGCGACTCGTAAATCGCAAGGAGGAGGGACAAATTTAGAAATCTAGGGCGCTTTAAAAGCCTATTTTTGCCTTAGTGTTTCATACTCTCATGGCTCGTAAACCGTGGAGTAAAAAATTAAAATGTCCTCAATTATAATCGAGGCTTCTTTCAATGATGTGTAATGACTTATTATTCCTAGAAAATTATTTTGCATATTTACCACTTAGGGTTTCTTTATCCAAATATTAACAGTGAATAATAACAAATTATTCCCAATAATATTTTGGATATTCGTCCCTTAGGGATTTCTTTATCCAAACATTAGCGGTGAATAATAGATGAATTCCCCCAAAATAAGATTTTTATATTTTTGGAATATTGGCCAATACCCTTTGGAGTTTTACAAACATGTTGTAAAATCCAGAAATGTAAGAAAATAATATTTGTTGTGTTTAAGAAATCCATGCGAAAACACATTTTCAAAACTTCAAATATTTGTTTTTTTTTATATATATAAAAAGACGTTCAAAACATGTTAGGGTATTGGTCGTATACAACACACAAAAAAAAATTTATATTTTCGTCAAAAACACATACATCACATTTAATCATAATTAAAATCAACAAACCACATATTAATCAAATTCTTAAGGCTTTAATAAATCGGTTATTAAATCCCAAAAAATATCTAGAAACATGTTCTTAAATTTTCACAGGAAATACAACATGATTTTATTTATCCTCGAGATATCTAGAAACACACATTCTTTTTTTATTATGTTTTTCTCCTGCGCTCACATTTACATGTTACCAATCACCAAAATTCAACATAAAACAAACAATACATCACACAAATAAAATTACATAATAGCCCCTAAAATTCCGTGGAACCGGCTGGAAGGCTTCGGACCACAAAACAGTGGTGGCGCGTCTCTTCCACTCGCCACCACCACCGGCGGCGTGTGGGTTCACACGCCGCCGCAGCCATGTAACCTGTGAGCGGGTGGATCTTGCTTAGCTTCTTCTCCTCTTCACTTTCCTACCGGCGGTGGGTTTCACCGTGACTCGCAACAAGGAAAAAAAACGCAGGCGATTTGATTTTAAACCATTTCTTTCTTTTTTCGAGATCTGCTCTCGGTCTTCCCTTTTTTTTTAGATCTGTTTCTTCTGTAGATCTGTTTTTTTGATTTGTTTCACCTTCTTCTCTGTTTCAGGTGGCCGGCGGCAAGGAGGAATGACCGAGAAGGGGGCGTTGCTGTTGGGGAAAGGAACAGTGGTGGCCGGCTCCGGGCCGCGCTTGTCCGTGGCCGTTACGTTGATGAGGCCGAAAGGGAAGAAAACGCTGCGGTGGGTTTCTTTCGGGTTGTGAGATAAAGAGATTGGGGAAGATGGAGAGCCAGCCGTGGTTGGCGGGTCTTTTTGGTCTTGGTGAGCTGAGAGAGGAAAGGATGGTGTTGTGGTGGGGTTGTTCGGGTGGTCGGGTTCCGTAGGGGAAGGAGAGGTGAGGGAGGAGATCGGGTTTTGGCGGTGAAGAGGGAACCGAGAATTCTCAAAGACCAAAGCGGGGGTTTCTCCGGGTTTGGCTAAAAGGAGGAGATCCCGTGAGGGAGAGTAAGCCGATGAAGAAAAGGGGCTGGTCTCCATGTAAAAAAAAAAATCAAAGGCCAAGGGTGGGGGCGCGGCCGGTTTCGAAGGGAAAAAAAATTACGTTTAAGTTTTCTTTTTTGTTACCCTAAATTTCTCTCTTCAAAAAATTTTCTATGTAAATTTTCTCCTTCCCTGTATATGGTTGGAGGTTCACTTATATAGAAAATCTCTACACGTGCTATTTAAGGAAATATTGCAATAATTATTGCGAGAGATTGTTTTCTATAACCAAGACCAACAAATCCTATTATATATGGTATTTATATTGCAGTGATTATTTTCCATAACCAACACGAATCAAATCATATATCTATAGTATTTTATATTGCGTAATTATATATGATTCGGTAATTATCTCCTTGACATATTGCTTCCTTGATATTAGCCATGATGCTCTATGTTATCGCCACATGTAAACCCTTATTTATTTTTTATTTTTTTTGAAAATTTATCAAAACATGGGTCAAAAAATAACAAAAAATAATAATAAAAAATAAAAAATAAAAACAAATTGAATAAATAAAAAAGTAGATAAGTTTGGTTTCGTAGCCTCGCTTGACTTAAGCAATTAAGCTCGAAGGGGTGTTTTAACACCTAGTACCCTAAAGTCAACCGACTTGGGAGCTATTGGCTCAAGGTGCTTATTACATGGGGTAAGGAGAAAAGCTTAACAGAATCAAACATTGCACTATCTACATATTAGTATCTCGCAACCCGAGTTACTAAGCTCGAAGGGGTGTCTCAACACCCAATACCCTTGTCACACCCTCGCGACGGAGCGTGGCGATCCTCGATTGATTTCGAAATATTGGCTCGGTGCTTGTTACATGGGGTAAGGAGAAAAGCTTAGTCCAAGGGTCCCAGTGGAGTTGTCATCCTATCGCACTCTCGTGGTGGAGCGCGGCGATCCTCGACTGATTTCAGGGTCTTTGTTGTTTGTGTAAAAGGGAGTCGCCACCTAGTATTATAGTCACTAGGAAACCTAACTAGTCTTTCAGAGATTCTAAGGCAAGGGACCGGTTGCGTAAAGGGAAGGTATTAGCACCCCTAGTACGCCCTACCTAAGGTAAGCTGCTTGGTGTTTGGTTTGCCTTATAATTGCTATAGTGTTGGTGTTTTCTAATCCCATTAGTTTTTCTAGGTTTGATTCTAACTAAATTTATTAAGATAGAAATCCAAGGAGATTCCATGTGCTTTAAAAGCTCATTTTTCCCTAGGTATTTCAAGAGTTTGCGACTCGTAAATCGCAAGGAGGAGGGACAAATTTAGAAATCTAGGGCGCTTTAAAAGCCTATTTTTGCCTTAGTGTTTCATACTCTCATGGCTCGTAAACCGTGGAGTAAAAAATTAAAATGTCCTCAATTATAATCGAGGCTTCTTTCAATGATGTGTAATGACTTATTATTCCTAGAAAATTATTTTGCATATTTACCACTTAGGGTTTCTTTATCCAAATATTAACAGTGAATAATAACAAATTATTCCCAATAATATTTTGGATATTCGTCCCTTAGGGATTTCTTTATCCAAACATTAGCGGTGAATAATAGATGAATTCCCCAAAATAAGATTTTTATATTTTTGGAATATTGGCCAATACCCTTTGGAGTTTTACAAACATGTTGTAAAATCCAGAAATGTAAGAAAATAATATTTGTTGTGTTTAAGAAATCCATGCGAAAACACATTTTCAAAACTTCAAATATTTGTTTTTTTTTATATATATAAAAAGACGTTCAAAACATGTTAGGGTATTGGTCGTATACAACACACAAAAAAAAATTTATATTTTCTGTCAAAAACACATACATCACATTTAATCATAATTAAAATCAACAAACCACATATTAATCAAATTCTTAAGGCTTTAATAAATCAGTTATTAAATCCCAAAAAATATCTAGAAACATGTTCTTAAATTTTCACAGGAAATACAACATGATTTTATTTATCCTCGAGATATCTAGAAACACACATTCTTTTTTTATTATGTTTTTCTCCCTGCGCTCACATTTACATGTTACCAATCACCAAAATTCAACATAAAACAAACAATACATCACACAAATAAAATTACATAATAGCCCCTAAAATTCCGGAAGCTGGCCGGGAAGGCTTCTGGACCACAAAACAGTGGTGGCGCGTCTCTTCCACTCGCCACCACCACTGGCGGCGTGTGGGTTCACGCGCCGCCGCAGCCAGAACCTGTGAGCGGGTGGATCTTGCTTAGCTTCTTCTCCTCTTCACTTTCCTACCGGCGGTGGGTTTCACCGTGACCTGCAACAAGGAAAAAAAAACGCAGGCAGTTGATTTTAAACCATTTCTTTCTTTTTCAGATCTGCTCTCGGTCTTCCCTTTTTTTTTAGATCTGTTTCTTCTGTAGATCTGTTTTTTTGATTTGTTTCACCTTCTTCTCTGTTTCGGTGGCCGGCGGCAAGGAGGAATGACCGAGAAGGGGGCGTTGCTTTGTTGGGGGAAAGGAACAGTGGTGGCCGGGCCCGGGCCGCTGCTTGTCCGTGGCCGTTATCTGTGATGAGACCGAAAGGGAAGAAAACGCTACTGGTGGGTTTCTTTCGGGTTGTGAGATAAAGAGATTGGGGAAGATGGAGAGCCAGCCGTGGTTGGCGGGTCTTTTTGGTCTTGGTGAGCTGAGAGAGGAAAGGATGGTGTTGTGGTGGGGTTGTTCGGGTGGCCGGGTTCCTGAGGGGAAGGAGAGGTGAGGGAGGAGATCGGGTTTTGGCCGGTCAAGAGGGAAACCGAGAATTCTCAAAGACCAAAGCAGGGGTTTCTCTGGTTTGGCTAAAAGGAGGAGATCCTGTGAGGGAGAGTAAGCCAGATGAAGAAAAGGGGCTGGTCTCCATGTAAAAAAAAAAATCAAAGGCCAAGGGTGGGGGCGCGACTGGTTTCGAGCGGGAAAAAAAATTACGTTTAAGTTTTCTTTTTTGTTACCCTAAATTTCTCTCTTCAAAAAATTTTCTATGTAAATTTTCTCCTTCCCTGTATATGGTTGGAGGTTCACTTATATAGAAAATCTCTACACGTGCTATTTAAGGAAATATTGCAATAATTATTGCGAGAGATTGTTTTCTATAACCAAGACCAACAAATCCTATTATATATGGTATTTATATTGCAGTGATTATTTTCCATAACCAACACGAATCAAATCATATATCTATAGTATTTTATATTGCAGTAATTATATATGATTCAGTAATTATCTCCTTGACATATTGCTTCCTTGATATTAGCCATGATGCTCTATGTTATCGCCACATGTAAACCCTTATTTATTTTTTATTTTTTTTGAAAATTTATCAAAACATGGGTCAAAAAATAACAAAAAATAATAATAAAAAATAAAAAATAAAAACAAATTGAATAAATAAAAAAAGTAGATAAGTTTGGTTTCGTAGCCTCCTTGACTTAAGCAATTAAGCTCGAAGGGGTGTTTTAACACCTAGTACCCTAAAGTCAACCGACTTGGGAGCTATTGGCTCGGTGCTTATTACATGGGGTAAGGAGAAAAGCTTAACAGAATCAAACATTGCACTATCTACATATTAGTATCTCGCAACCCGAGTTACTAAGCTCGAAGGGGTGTCTCAACACCCAATACCCTTGTCACACCCTCGCGACGGAGCGTGGCGATCCTCGATTGATTTCGAAATATTGGCTCGGTGCTTGTTACATGGGGTAAGGAGAAAAGCTTAGTCCAAGGGTCCCGGTGGAGTTGTCATCCTATCGCACTCTCGTGGTGGAGCGCGCGATCCTCGACTGATTTCAGGGTCTTTGTTGTTTGTGTAAAAGGGAGTCGCCACCTAGTATTATAGTCACTAGGAAACCTAACTAGTCTTTCAGAGATTCTAAGGCAAGGGACTGGTTGCGTAAAGGGAAGGTATTAGCACCCCTAGTACGCCCTACCTAAGGTAAGCTGCTTGGTGTTTGGTTTGCCTTATAATTGCTATAGTGTTGGTGTTTTCTAATCCCATTAGTTTTTCTAGGTTTGATTCTAACTAAATTTATTAAGATAGAAATCCAAGGAGATTCCATGTGCTTTAAAAGCTCATTTTTCCCTAGGTATTTCAAGAGTTTGCGACTCGTAAATCGCAAGGAGGAGGGACAAATTTAGAAATCTAGGGCGCTTTAAAAGCCTATTTTTGCCTTAGTGTTTCATACTCTCATGGCTCGTAAACCGTGGAGTAAAAAATTAAAATGTCCTCAATTATAATCGAGGCTTCTTTCAATGATGTGTAATGACTTATTATTCCTAGAAAATTATTTTGCATATTTACCACTTAGGGTTTCTTTATCCAAATATTAACAGTGAATAATAACAAATTATTCCCAATAATATTTTGGATATTCGTCCCTTAGGGATTTCTTTATCCAAACATTAGCGGTGAATAATAGATGAATTCCCCCAAAATAAGATTTTTATATTTTTGGAATATTGGCCAATACCCTTTGGAGTTTTACAAACATGTTGTAAAATCCGAAATGTAAGAAAATAATATTTGTTGTGTTTAAGAAATCCATGCGAAAACACATTTTCAAAACTTCAAATATTTGTTTTTTTTTTATATATATAAAAGACGTTCAAAACATGTTAGGGTATTGGTCGTATACAACACACAAAAAAAAATTTATATTTTCTGTCAAAAACACATACATCACATTTAATCATAATTAAAATCAACAAACCACATATTAATCAAATTCTTAAGGCTTTAATAAATCAGTTATTAAATCCCAAAAAATATCTAGAAACATGTTCTTAAATTTTCACAGGAAATACAACATGATTTTATTTATCCTCGAGATATCTAGAAACACACATTCTTTTTTTATTATGTTTTTCTCCTGCGCTCACATTTACATGTTACCAATCACCAAAATTCAACATAAAACAAACAATACATCACACAAATAAAATTACATAATAGCCCCTAAAATTCCAGGGAACTGCTGGGAAGGCTTCGGACCACAAAACGGTGGTGGCGCGTCTCTTCCACTCGCCACCACCACCGGCGGCGTGTGGGTTCACGCGCCGCCGCAGTAACCCGTGAGCGGGTGGATCTTGCTTAGCTTCTTCTCCTCTTCACTTTCCTACCGGCGGTGGGTTTCACCGTGACCTGCAACAAGGAAAAAAAAACGCAGGCAGTTGATTTTAAACCATTTCTTTCTTTTTCAGATCTGCTCTCGGTCTTCCCTTTTTTTTTAGATCTGTTTCTTCTGTAGATCTGTTTTTTTGATTTGTTTCACCTTCTTCTCTGTTTCAGGTGGCCGGCGGCAAGGAGGAATGACCGAGAAGGGGGCGTTGCTGTTGGGGAAAGGAACAGTGGTGGCTGGCCTGGCTGCTGCTTGTCCGTGGCCGTTACTGTTGATGAGACCGAAAGGGAAGAAAACGCTACTGGTGGGTTTCTTTCGGGTTGTGAGATAAAGAGATTGGGGAAGATGGAGAGCCAGCCGTGGTTGGCGGGTCTTTTTGGTCTTGGTGAGCTGAGAGAGGAAAGGATGGTGTTGTGGTGGGGTTGTTCAGGTGGCTGGGTTCTGTAGGGGAAGGAGAGGTGAGGGAGGAGATCAGGTTTTGGCCGGGCGAAGAGGGAAACGAGAATTCTCAAAGACCAAAGCAGGGGGTTTCTCCGGTTTGGCTAAAAGGAGGAGATCCCGTGAGGGAGAGTAAGCGAGATGAAGAAAAGGGGCTGGTCTCCATGTAAAAAAAAAAATCAAAGGCCAAGGGTGGGGGCGCGACTGGTTTCGAGCGGGAAAAAAAATTACGTTTAAGTTTTCTTTTTTGTTACCCTAAATTTCTCTCTTCAAAAAATTTTCTATGTAAATTTTCTCCTTCCCTGTATATGGTTGGAGGTTCACTTATATAGAAAATCTCTACACGTGCTATTTAAGGAAATATTGCAATAATTATTGCGTAGATTGTTTTCTATAACCAAGCACCAACAAATCCTATTATATATGGTATTTATATTGCAGTGATTATTTTCCATAACCAACACGAATCAAATCATATATCTATAGTATTTTATATTGCGTAATTATATATGATTCGGTAATTATCTCCTTGACATATTGCTTCCTTGATATTAGCCATGATGCTCTATGTTATCGCCACATGTAAACCCTTATTTATTTTTTATTTTTTTTGAAAATTTATCAAAACATGGGTCAAAAAATAACAAAAAATAATAATAAAAAATAAAAAATAAAAACAAATTGAATAAATAAAAAAAGTAGATAAGTTTGGTTTCGTAGCCTCCTTGACTTAAGCAATTAAGCTCGAAGGGGTGTTTTAACACCTAGTACCCTAAAGTCAACTGACTTGGGAGCTATTGGCTCAGTGCTTATTACATGGGGTAAGGAGAAAAGCTTAACAGAATCAAACATTGCACTATCTACATATTAGTATCTGCAACCCGAGTTACTAAGCTCGAAGGGGTGTCTCAACACCCAATACCCTTGTCACACCCTCGCGACGGAGCGTGGCGATCCTCGATTGATTTCGAAATATTGGCTCGTGCTTGTTACATGGGGTAAGGAGAAAAGCTTAGTCCAAGGGTCCTGGGAGTTGTCATCCTATCGCACTCCGTGGTGGAGCGCGGCGATCCTCGACCGATTTCGGGGTCTTTGTTGTTTGTGTAAAAGGGAGTCGCCACCTAGTATTATAGTCACTAGGAAACCTAACTAGTCTTTCGTAGATTCTAAGGCAAGGGACCGGTTGCGTAAAGGGAAGGTATTAGCACCCCTAGTACGCCCTACCTAAGGTAAGCTGCTTGGTGTTTGGTTTGCCTTATAATTGCTATAGTGTTGGTGTTTTCTAATCCCATTAGTTTTTCTAGGTTTGATTCTAACTAAATTTATTAAGATAGAAATCCAAGGAGATTCCATGTGCTTTAAAAGCTCATTTTTCCCTAGGTATTTCAAGAGTTTGCGACTCGTAAATCGCAAGGAGGAGGGACAAATTTAGAAATCTAGGGCGCTTTAAAAGCCTATTTTTGCCTTAGTGTTTCATACTCTCATGGCTCGTAAACCGTGGAGTAAAAAATTAAAATGTCCTCAATTATAATCGAGGCTTCTTTCAATGATGTGTAATGACTTATTATTCCTAGAAAATTATTTTGCATATTTACCACTTAGGGTTTCTTTATCCAAATATTAACAAGTGAATAATAACAAATTATTCCCAATAATATTTTGGATATTCGTCCCTTAGGGATTTCTTTATCCAAACATTAGCGGTGAATAATAGATGAATTCCCCCAAAATAAGATTTTTATATTTTTGGAATATTGGCCAATACCCTTTGGAGTTTTACAAACATGTTGTAAAATCCAGAAATGTAAGAAAATAATATTTGTTGTGTTTAAGAAATCCATGCGAAAACACATTTTCAAAACTTCAAATATTTGTTTTTTTATATATATATAAAAAAGACGTTCAAAACATGTTAGGGTATTGGTCGTATACAACACACAAAAAAAAATTTATATTTTCTGTCAAAAACACATACATCACATTTAATCATAATTAAAATCAACAAACCACATATTAATCAAATTCTTAAGGCTTTAATAAATCAGTTATTAAATCCCAAAAAATATCTAGAAACATGTTCTTAAATTTTCACAGGAAATACAACATGATTTTATTTATCCTCGAGATATCTAGAAACACACATTCTTTTTTTATTATGTTTTTCTCCCGCGCTCACATTTACATGTTACCAATCACCAAAATTCAACATAAAACAAACAATACATCACACAAATAAAATTACATAATAGCCCCTAAAATTCCGGGAACTGGGAAGGCTTCCGGACCACAAAACAGGTGGTGGCGCGTCTCTTCCACTCGCCACCACCACCGGCGGCGTGTGGGTTCACGCGCCGCCGCCGCAGCCTAACCCGTGAGCGGGTGGATCTTGCTTAGCTTCTTCTCCTCTTCACTTTCCTACCGGCGGTGGGTTTCACCGTGACTCCGCAACAAGGAAAAAAAAACGCAGGCAGTTGATTTTAAACCATTTCTTTCTTTTTCAGATCTGCTCTCGGTCTTCCCTTTTTTTTTAGATCTGTTTCTTCTGTAGATCTGTTTTTTTGATTTGTTTCACCTTCTTCTCTCGTTTCAGGTGGCCGGCGGCAAGGAGGAATGACCGAGAAGGGGGCGTTGCTGTTGGGGAAAGGAACAGGGGTGGTCGGCCCGGTCTGCCGCTTGTCCGTGGCCGTTCGTTGATGAGACCGAAAGGGAAGAAAACGCTACGGTGGGTTTCTTTCGGGTTGTGAGATAAAGAGATTGGGGAAGATGGAGAGCCAGCCGTGGTTGGCGGGTCTTTTTGGTCTTGGTGAGCTGAGAGAGGAAAGGATGGTGTTGTGGTGGGGTTGTTCAGGTGGCTGGGTTCTGTAGGGGAAGGAGAGGTGAGGGAGGAGATCAGGTTTTGGCCGGCTGAAGAGGGAAACTGAGAATTCTCAAAGACCAAAGCAGGGGTTTCTCTGGTTTGGCTAAAAGGAGGAGATCCCGTGAGGGAGAGTAAGCCGGATGAAGAAAAGGGGCCGGTCTCCATGTAAAAAAAAAAAATCAAAGGCCAAGGGTGGGGGCGCGACTGGGTTTCGAGCGGGAAAAAAAAATTACGTTTAAGTTTTCTTTTTTGTTACCCTAAATTTCTCTCTTCAAAAAATTTTCTATGTAAATTTTCTCCTTCCCTGTATATGGTTGGAGGTTCACTTATATAGAAAATCTCTACACGTGCTATTTAAGGAAATATTGCAATAATTATTGCAGAGATTGTTTTCTATAACCAGCACCAACAAATCCTATTATATATGGTATTTATATTGCAGTGATTATTTTCCATAACCAACACGAATCAAATCATATATCTATAGTATTTTATATTGCGTAATTATATATGATTCAGTAATTATCTCCTTGACATATTGCTTCCTTGATATTAGCCATGATGCTCTATGTTATCGCCACATGTAAACCCTTATTTATTTTTTATTTTTTTTGAAAATTTATCAAAACATGGGTCAAAAATTGGGTAGCAACAGATGCCCCTTCTTTATAATGCTTACGAAGTAAAACTCCTCAATGTTTTGCATAGTAAGCTTGTAAAGAAGAAAAAAAAGGTCTTCCTTGCTTGCTGAGTGATCCACTCATCCAAGGACTTCACTTTTTTTTTCTAAAGAAAATGGTTTCGTTATCATGGGTGACCTGCCCCTTTTTTTAAAAAAAGAAAATTGGTCTATTTTCACGGGCGACCTGTCCACACACACTCAAACCTGGTCTATTTTCAAGGGCGATTTGCCCGCATACTCACGCTAGTCTATTTTCACGGGCGACCTGCCCTTTTGATTGAGTTAACCTAAGATCCCATCTGGCAATCTTCTTTAACCCGAAGCATAGTCAGTGTGTAGCTCGGTTAACCTGAAATCCCATCTGGTGATTCCCTTTAACCAAAGCTAAACTCTGTGTGTGGTTGGGTTAATCTGAGATCCCATCTGGCGATCTCCTTTAATCCGAAGCAAAGTCGGTGTGTAGCTCGGTCAACCTGAAATCCCATCTAGCGATTCCCTTTAACCAAAGCTAAACTTTGTGTGTGGTTGGGTTAACCTGAGATCTCATCTGGCGATCTCCTTTAATCGAAGCAAAGTCGGTGTGTAGCTCGGTCAACACTGAAATCCCATCTAGCGATTCCCTTTAACCAAAGCTAAACTCTATGTGTGGTTGGGTTAACCTGAGATCCCATCTGGCGATCTCCTTTAATCCGAAGCAAAGTCGATGTGTAGCTTAGTCAACCTGAAATCCCATCTGGCGATTCCCTTTAACCAAAGCTAAACTCTGTGTGTGATTGGGTTAACTTGAGATCCCATCTGGCGATCTCCTTTAATCCGAAGCAAGTCGGTGTGTAGCTCGGATAACCTGAAATCCCATCTGGCGATTCCCTTTAACCAAAGCTAAACTCTGTGTGTGGTTGGGTTAACCTGAGATCCCATCTGGCGATCTTTTTTAATCCGAAGCAAAGTCGATGTGTAGCTCGGTTAACCTGAAATCCCATCCAGCGATTCCCTTTAACCAAAGCTAAACTCTGTGTGTGGTTGGGTTAACTTGAGATCCCATCTGGCGATCTCCTTTAATCCGAAGCAAAGTCGGTGTGTAGCTCGGTAAACCTGAAATCCCATCCGGCGATTCCCTTTAACCAAAGCTAAACTCTATGTGTGGTTAGGTTAACATGAGATCCCATCTGGCGATCTCCTTTAACCACAACCAATACAAAAAATGTATGTGTGGTCTCACTATGACGGGTGACCTACCCAGATGGAAGATGGTGGTCTCATTATGATGGTGACCTACCCAGATGTAAGTGAAAAGGATTTTAGAAAGGGGTCTCAATATCTGGAGACCTGCCTATTGTAAAAATTTTAGAACAACTCCATGTTTTTTTTGTTTTTTTATAAAAACTCCACGTTTTTTTTCTAGGAAACGGTCTCAATATCGGGTGATCGGCCCCTCTTAAAATTCTTCGAAAACTCCACGTTTTTCTAAGAAACGATTTCAATATCAGGTGACCAACCCCTCTTAAAATTCTTAGAAAACTCCACGCTTTTCTAAGAAACGGTCTCAATATCAGGTGACCAGCCCCTCTTAAAATTCTTAGAAAACTCTACGCTTTTCTAAGGAATGGTCTCAATATCGGGTGACCTGCCCACCTTAAATTTTTTTTAGAAAACTCCACGCTTTTCTCAAAAAATTTCTAAAAAATGGTCTCAATATCGGGTGACCGACCCCTCTTAAAATTCTTAGAAAACTCCACGCTTTTCTAAGAAACGGTCTTAATATCAGGTGACCGCCCATCTTAAAATTCTTAGAAAACTCCACGCTTTTCTAAGAAACGGTTTCAATATCAGGTGACCGGCCCCTCTTAAAATTCTTAGAAAACTCCACGCTTTTCTAAGAAACGGTCTCAATATCGGGTGACCGGCCCATGTTAAAATTCTTAGAAAACTCCACGCTTTTCTAAGAAACGGTCTCAATATCGGGTGACCGGCCCATGTTAAAATTCTTAGAAAACTCCACGCTTTTCTAAGAAACGGTCTCAATATCAGGTGACCGGCCCCTCTTAAAATTCTTAGAAAACTCCACACTTTTCTAAGAAACGGTCTCAATATCGGGTGACCGGCCTATCTTAAAATTCTTAGAAAACTCCACGCTTTTTTTAGAAACGGTTTCAGTATCGGGTGACCTGCCCATCTCAAACTTCAAAAGAAAACATCTTACCTCGAGGAAATGAAGCAGTGCTGGTTCACAATTCCTATCCTTTTTCGTAGTTCCATTGACCTGAGATTTTGTACCTCAGCAGTTCCCAAAAAACTTGGAAACTTATTTTGTCTTTCATCACACCTTTTCCTGCCAGGTTAGTGTGATGACAATATAGCATGCATGTTTTTTTGTTACCTATTTTGGAAACATAGGTCTCCCTTTCTGTTGTAGACTTATAAGCTCCTGTTTCCATTTGTTTGTCCGACTCGTCCTCTTGAAATGGAATATGCTCCACGCGCTATACTTCCTATCCTCTTGGTGAAGAGATCTCTGGTTCCTTAGGGGGCCCTTTCTTGCTCCATTGAGTATTGTCTTTTATTATTATTTTAAAAGGAAAACTCAAAAGATTTGGTTTTGTTCATGAAAACTGAAACTTTCAATGCAATTAGCAATTCTCATAAAAGATGCTTTTTTAGAAGTTTTTATGATGATACCCCTTTGGGCTTTGGTTTACTATGGACCCCTATGTGCACTTGTGCACTTCTTGCCCCCAGTGTGGTGTGCAAAAATATGTCAAGTTTAGATTTGATTTGGTTCTCTCCAATTGATGGATTCATCTCCTTAGTCATGCTTAAAAAAAAAACAGTTCTGTTAAGTAAAGGATTTCAAATGCTATGAGATCATACGTTTTATGAAAAAAGGGTTCTTTACAAAGAGAATTCATAGCCGAACTTTATTTTATTAACTGGGAAGTATAGAATTTCTTTATAGAGTTAGCATTCATAGGTTTAACTAGATCTTCTCCATCCATTCTAGATAACAATAAAGCTCCTCCCGAGAACGCTTTCTTTACCACCAAAGGGCCCTCATTGTTTGGCACCCATTTACTCTGATCTTCTCCTGGTAAAAGGCAATATTTTTTTCAGTACAGGATCTCCTTTGTGGAATCCTCGAGGTCAAACCTTCTTGTCGTATGATTTAGCCATCTTTTTTTTATAGAGTTGATGATGATAGATTGCGGCTATCCTCTTTTCACTAATCAGATTCAGCTGTTTATATCTAACATTTTCCCATTCTACCTCTTCTAGCTCAAAGTCTATCAATACTCTCAATGAGGGGATTTCCACTTCTAAAGGTATCACCGCCTCCATTCCAATATACCAATGTATACGGGGTGGCTCCTATTGAGGTTAAATGTACGCGGTGCGATGCGTGTGAAGGGCAAATGGCAACATCTCATGCTAATCCTTGTAGGTGACTACCATCTTCTAAATAATCTTCTTGACATTTTCATTAGCAGCTTCTACCACACCATTCATCTTTGGCCTATATGGCGAGGAATTGGAACGATTGATTTTTCATTTAGCGTAGAGTTCTATTATCATCTTGCCATTGAAGTTCTGAGCATTATTAGTTATAATCTTTTCTAGTGGACCATATCGACAGATCAAATCTCTTTCCATAAATTTCTTCACCACTTTTTACCTCCATGTCATCCAAACATCTCAACAAAGTTCCGTCAGATGATTTCATATACAAAGCTTCCCCATCAAGATAGAAATCCATTGCCAACCTCCTCAAAGTCTTCTTCTCGATTTTGGATGCCCCTATAGGATATGTCTGGTTTTGGATGAAATTCTTGATATCATAGTTCCAAGGGTTTCCATCTATTTCTTTTTCAACAATGAGCTGGGTTATTTTTGATATCAATGTGTACTGGTTGTACCTTGTGCCCAAAGTCTATTTTAGCCATGGAAGCTAACGTGGCTAAAGCATTAGCAAAACGGTTTCCTTCCCTTCCTAGATGGGTAAACTTTATTTCCTTAAATTCTCTAGCCAATTTAGACAGGTATTCTTGGTAAGGTCAACTTCTCGTCCTTGGTTTGCCATTTTCCTTTCACTTGGCAAATAATTAAAATCGAGTCTCCATACACATCTATCTTTCTAATATTCAGCTCCAATGCCACCTCTAAAACAAGAATGCAAGCTTCATACTCCTATGTTGTTATTGCACCTAAACTGCAACTTAACTAAAACCGAATACTGCTTTTATTAGGAGAGATTATCATTGCACCAGCTCTGTTACCACATGCGTTTACATCACCATCAAGTACATAGTCCACCAATCTAATTTTCCTTCCTCAACTGAAAGCACATCTTCCTCAACACTCCCTTTCATGGCTTTCCTTGTCATATATACTATGTCGTACTCGGCCCGGTAGAACTTGCCATTTTGCAATTCGGCTTGATAGATAGGGGTGGATTCAGAGGTACTACTTGATTTTCTCGAAAGCTTCTTCACACTCTTATTCCAAATTTCGAGATTCTTCTTTCTTAACAATCAAAGATTGAGTCACAAGTCGTGGTTAATTGGGATATAAACCGAGCAATATAATTCAACCTTCCCAAGAACCTTCTTACATCCTTCTCACTCTTAGGAGTTGGCATAGATTGAATAGCCTTTACTTAACCAGGGTCCATTTCTATCCCTTTGTCACTCATCATAAATCCCAACAACTTCCTAGATTTCACCCCAAATAAACACCTTGCATGGTTAAGCCTCAACTTGTACTTCCTTAGTCTTTCAAATAATTCCTTCAATATTTGGACATGATTCTCTCCCTCTATAGATTTAGCAATCATGTCATCCATGTATACCTCAATCTCTTTGTGCATCATGTCATGAAATAAAGTCACCATGGCCTTTTTGGTAGGTAGCCCTGACATTCTTCAACCCAAATGGCATGACCTCGTAACAAAGGATTCCTCATGGTGTTACAAATGTTGTCTTCTTCTTATCCTTTTGCGCCATTTTAATATGATTGTAGCCCGAAAATCCATCCATAAAGGAATATATGGATCGACCAATACATCCATATATGGTAGAGAAAAATTATCTTTAGAGCTAGCCCGGTTTTAGTCCCTAAAGTCTAAAACCTGATTTTATCTTTCTTTTTGGGCACGACAACTATGCTGGACACCCATTGTGGATACTTGACTACTTTTAGAAAATCAGTGTTCCACTACTTTTCAATTTCTGCCTTTGCTTTGATTAAGACATTCGGATTGGTCATTCTCAACCTTTGCTTAACCGATTTGCATCTTTCTACTAGTGGTACCCTATATAAACCTGGCATATCCTTGTAGGACTAGGCAAAAACATCTATATAATCTCGGAGTAGTGCAATCAACTCTTCTCTTTCTTTAGGAGTGATCAAAGTCCCTATCTTCAACTCTCTCTTGATTTCTTCATTGCCTACATTTATGGTTTCAAGTTCCTCTTTAGCGGGTTTCCAAGCTTGTTCATGTTGTTCTTATTAATTTTTGTGAATCCCCTAATGTTATTTTCCTCTCATTCTTCTTCTTCTACAACTAATATGTATTCTTTAAAGTTTGGCCATTCATTCTCAGTGTAAAGTGCAGGTGTTATTATGAAAGATCTGCTTTGAAAACAGAAAGTGATGTGTAAAAACATCAAGATGAACTTTTGAAAATGCATGATCTCATTAAAAGGAAAAAGTTTGGCTAAAAAAACTAGGATAAAATCCAATTGACATTTGGAACCTCGATTTAAAAAGGTGAAAAAGACAAACAACACAATATCATGATCAAACAAGCATTGTTGATTAAATTTTGAACACCAATAGAGCTTCTTGGGTCTCCTAATTCTGGAAAATCTCTCCATTTGCTAGTTTTTGAATGAAGGTCTTGAGATTCAAGATGCTTTGAGCTTAGGCTTGTTTGGATGCAAAAAGATATTATGGAGCATACATCCTAAGGATAGGTTCTATTTCTTTTATGTGAGACATTGAGTAGGTTTACTACTTGGTCTCTAAAGAGGGTCTCTTGCTGTCCTAGTGATCACCCTCGTAAAGGCAATATGGGTGTTCAGCAGATAGTAGGATGGCACGTGTATCAATCACTATCGGTCTAAACACTCGAGAAAGAGTTGGGGTTTACACAAACTTAAACCTTGACTCAAGTCATAAGGCAAGTCGCTAGTCCCCCACTTAACTTAAAATTTAATGTGTGTGCTCTCCAAAAAGAAAATAATAATAAAGTGATGAATGACTACATCATGTATGACAGAATGTAAAGATGCATGCTAAAGCTTTTAAACAAAGTATCATTCATAGTAAAAAAAAAAAAAACAACAACACATAGCATAATAATAAAAAAAAAATAATTACCAAGCTTAGTCCAAGGGTCCCCAGTGGAGTCGCCATCCTGTCACACCCTCGGCGCGAAGCGCGACATCGTGGCGATCCTCGATTGATTTCGGGGTCTTTGTTGTTTGTGTAAAAGGGAATCGCCACCTAGTATTATGGTCACAAGAAAACCTAACTGGTCTTTCAGAGATTCTAAGGCAAGAGACTGGTTGCGTAAAGGGAAGGTATTAGCACCCCTAGTACGCCCTACCTAAGGTAAGTTGCTTGGTGTTTGGTTTGCCTTATAATTACTATAGTGTTGGTGTTTTCTAATCCCATCAGTTTTTCTAGGTTTGATTCTAACTAAATTTATTAAGATAGAAATCCAAGGAGATTCCATGTGCTTTAAAAGCTCATTTTTCCCTTGGTATTTCAAGAGTTTGCGACTCGTAAATCGCAAGGAGGAGGGACAAAAATTTAGAAATCTAAGACGCTTTAAAAGCCTATTTTTGCCTTAGTGTTTCATACTCTCACGGCTCGTAAACCGTGGAGTAAAAAATTAAAATGTCCTCAATTATAATCGAGGTTTCTTTCAATGATGTGTAATGACTTATTATTCCTAGAAAATTACTTTGAATATTTACCACTAGGGTTTCTTTATCCAAATATTAACAGTGAATAATAACAAATTATTCCCAATAATATTTTGGATATTCGTCCCTTAGGGATTTTTTTATCCAAACATTAACGGTGAATAATAGATGAATTCCCCCAAAATAAGATTTTTATATTTTTGGAATATTGGCCAATACCCTTTGGAGTTTTACAAACATGTTGTAAAATCCAGAAATGTAAGAAAATAATATTTGTTGTGTTTAAGAAATCCATGTGAAAACACATTTTCAAAACTTCAAATATTTGTTTTTTATATATATATAAAAAGACGTTCAAAACATGTTAGGGTATTGGCCGTATGCAACACATAAAAAAACATTTTTTATATTTTCTGTAAAAAACACATACATCACATTTAATCATAATTAAAATCAACAAACCACATATTAATCAAATTCTTAAGGCTTTAATAAATCAGTTATTAAATCCCAAAAAATATGTAGAAACATGTTCTTATATTTTCACAGGAAATACAACATGATTTTATTTATCCTTGAGATATTTGACTATATACAAATTAAAACACTTTTTTTCTTTTTTTAATTTTTTTAACATTTACAAAAAAACATGCACACATTCTTTTTTTTATTATGTTTTTCTCCTGCACTCACATTTACATGTTACCAATCACCAAAATTCAACATAAAACAAACAATACATCACACAAATAAAATTATATAATAGCCCTAAAATTTCAAGGAACTGCTGGGAAGGCTTCTAGACCACAAAACAATGGTGGCGCGTCTCTTCCACTCACCACCACCACTGCGGCGCGTGGGTTCACGCGCAACCGCAGCCAGAACCTGTGAACGGGTGGATCTCGCTTAGCTTCTTCTCCTCTTCACTTTCCTGCCGGCGGTGGCTTTCACCGTGACCTGCAACAAGGAAAAAAAAAACGCAGGCAGTTAATTTGAAACCATTTCTTTCTTTTTCAGATCTACTCTCGGTCTTCCCTTTTTTTTAGATCTGTTTCTTCTGTAGATCTGTTTTTTTCTTTGTTTCACCTTCTTCTCTGTTTGAGGTGGCCGGCGGCAAAGAGGAATGATCGAGAAGGGGGCGTTGCTGTTGGGGAAAGGAACAGCGGTGGGCGGCCCGGCTGCTGCTTGTCCGTGGCCGTTACTGTTGAGGAGACTGAAAGGGAAGAAAACGTTGCAGGTGGGTTTCTTTCGGGTTGTGAGATAAAGAGATTGGGGAAGATGGAGAGCCGGCCATGGTTGGCAGGTCTTTTTGGTCTTGGTGAGCTGAGAGAGGAAAGGCTGGTGTTGTGGTGGGGTTGTTCGGGTGGCTGGGTTTTGTAGGGGAAGGAGAGGTGAGGGAGGAGATCGGGTTTTGGACGGTCGAGAGAGGAGACCGTTGATCTATGGCCGGCTAAAGAGGGAAATCGAGAATTCTCAAAGACCAAAGAAGGGGTTTCTCTGGTTTGGCTAAAAGGAGGAGATCCCGTGAGGGAGAGTAAGCTAGATGAAGGAGAGGGGCTGGTCTCCGTGTAAAAAAAAATCAAAGGCCAAGGGTGGGGGTGCGACTGGTTTCGGCCGGGAAAAAAAATTACTTTTAAGTTTTCTTTTTTGTTGCCCTAAATTTCTCTCTTCAAAAATTTTTCTATGTAAATTTTCTCCTCCCCTGCATATGGCTGGAGGTTCACTTATATAGAAAATCTCTAGACGTGCTATTTAAAGAAATATTGCAATAATTATATATGATTCAGTAATTATCTCCTTGACATATTGCTTCCTTGATTTTAGCCCTGATGCTCTATGTTATCGCCACATGTAAACCCTTATTTTTTTTTATTTTTTTTTTTGAAAATTTATCAAAACATGGGTCAAAAATTGGGTAGCAACAGCCTTAAGACCTTTAATTTTTTTTCAAGGTTTTATATCATCATTTTGCACTTGAAGTATCAATAACTCCTTAACTAGGGCATGTTTTATAATAACAAGTCTGATAATATAAGATACCTTTAATTTATGGTAAAGTTCATTTTAAATGCAGGCCTATCACATAAATTAAAGGATTGATTGATGAGTTTAACTACTGAAATTGAGAAGACAAAGAGAGTGCTAAGCTTAGAAAAGAGATGCTGATTGAATTCAAATTGGAACACCATTCGGTTATTGGATCATAACTAGAGCTGTAGAACTTGGATTTAGATCTGGTTTATATGGATAGAAAGCTAAGACATAGGCCTAAAACTTTCATGAGGAGTCCAAGATTCAAAAGAACCGTTTTCAAGTTCAAATTATAGCAAAAATAGAGAAGTCGGAATCTATCCTCTGACCTAGACACTTTTCAGCGTTCAACCCATATCTCGAGTTCTAGAAGTCCAAATGACCTCATTCTTGTTTTTTTTTTTGGAAAGATGAGACAATTTCCCAGAACTTTCATGAATACTATCTATTCAAATTGTAATGTTAGCAATAATGTTTTTGGCAGACAAGAAGATAAGGATTGTTACCAAGTCAAGAGGTGGCCACCCACTCAACAATTAATCAACAAATCAATAGTTCTGAATTTTAGCCTATAAAAGGAGGCATTTGCCATGCATTTAGGCATCTTAGTTTTCAGATCAAGATCATTTCCTTACTTGCTTTCTTTCTTTGTATTTTAATGTTCAAGTTTTATTTTATGTTATATTAATCTCTTGTTTATACTTTTCATTTCATTTCCTTTACTTAGTTAATGTATATCATTATTATGTTTTTATTTTGTTTATTTATGTTTCTCTTATTCATAATATTTAGCTAAGTTTATTATGTCAAGGTGAAAAGGTTACGTTAATGGTGTAAGAATAAGTATAGTATAAACTCAACATGAACTTTAATGTTTGATACTAACATGTTTTGTATTTATTATCTTACTCACTCTTAATACATTGCTTGTTAAATGGTTAATCTAGATTTGTGTTAAACAACCCTTGGTAAAACAAATACTTGGCACTTTCATAGCTCAACTGTATGGTATAACCGACACCTGTGCTATGAAAGGAACTTGATTTGTTGTTAACATAAGTTATCACCATGAATACCTGACAACATTTACAAGTATTGGCATTATCAAATAAGATAATTAATGTAATCATGTTAATAAATTATAATCCGATTGGAACCTCCTTTGTGTGTAGTTTCTAGTTGAATAATAAAAAGAGTTTATATTATACTTATTTGAAATACCATTAGTGGATCCTCTAACCTTGACAATTGTTTTGTATTTGTTTAAATCCTTACATAAAGTTATTACCCTCTATTTTGATCGTGTGAATGGGCCCCTTAGGTGTTGAAAGTTGAACCTATATAAAGTTATTACCCTCTGTTTTTATGTATTTTATTTTCTCGAGGACAAGAAAACATTCAATTGTAGGGGTATTTGATAAGGGATTATATTGCACATATGTTTTAGTCATTCATGCTTTATTCTAGAGTATTTCGTGTGATTCTTAATGAGTTTCTAAAGTTTTAGGTATCTTTGAGAATTATTTACTTCATGGGGATTCAATGTACTTTTCATGTATTTAACTATTGAAGTATGCTGAATTTGGGATTATATGAGGAGAGAAACAATGGGTTACGCTTAGAGTTCAAAAACTGGTTGGCCTATCCTAGCCAAGCCTAATCACTGATTGGTTTTTGGGTTATAACAAGAGTAATACAACTCCATTGCATACATTCTTTACCTTTCTGAAAAGATGAGACATAGGCCTACAATTCTTATGAAGAGAAAAAAACTTAGCTTTACTGTTTTGAAGCCTAAAAAACAAGTCAAAACACAGAGTGTGAATCAGACTAGGAATCCCTACGACCCAGACGTTGTCTCGGTTTGGCCCATGTCTCGAGTGCTAGATGTCCAACAATTACAAAACCAGTTTTATTGGAATGAAAACTTGATTCCTACACTTGTTCCAGAAACAGATAAGTCTTAATTGACACATTTTCTGTCCGAAAATTGGCCCGCAATATCAGGAAAAAAATAAAGTAAGAATCTATGATAAAGAAGGAAAATGATTTCCTTTCGCAAGACTATAAAAACTATTTTAGGCAACAAGTAAGAGATTTTTTTGATACCCTAAACACACCATAAAAGAGAGGAGGTGGCATCTAAATAATAATGACAACATGTATTAATTAACTATGTTAACTAAATAAATTTGCAAAAATATTTGTTTAGTTTAATCTTATTCAATCTATTTTACTAGTTCTTTTAATTCATTATCAGTTATATATCTATATAAATTTAAATTTCTACAGATTTACTATAAATTAAAACTCATCAATAAAATTCATAAAATATAAAAACAAACTCATTAAATAAGTTATTATTTATTTCATCACAAACACCAAAGTCAAAAATTCAACATAAGTTTCATCAATTTACAAACAAATAAAATTTTTAAAAATCTAAAACAAACCATAACATTTAAAAATACATGTTCAAATAAAAAAACATGGATGCTAACAAACTAAGTAAACACCCAAACAAAATACATATACTACACAAATATACAAAAAAACAAATTAACACTTAAAAATTATGTTCAAATAAAAAATGGTAGATTTGCTTATTTAAGGTGGAGAATCCTTAATAAAATTTGAATCAGAACATGAATGCTGACAAATCGAGTATTGTGGTGACCAAATTTATTGTAGGAGGTTGAATTGTGTTGAGATTGAGGGGGGGCGATTGTTTGTAGAAAAAAATACATAAGAAAGAAGGAGAAATGGGAAAGAGGGAAAGTGGGGCTGATCGCTAAGTCATAAATTAAATATTATCGATGGATTTACCGATGAAATTATTTTGTCGGGCATTCTCTCGGTCATTTTATCGATAAAAAATGTCACGTCCCTATACGATTTGTCTTTTTTATTCCCACTATAATATCATCTCTAATTCCATCGATATATACCAAGGGATTATTTATATCGGTATATTTACGAATGAACTTTACCGTGTGGTTTATTTTTTCGGTTAAGTCATCGGTAAATGTTACAAATCATCATACTTTTCTGCTTTTTTTTATTCCTTCTTTTCCCACTGCAATTCCCTCGGTATATACCGATTGAATGTTTTCTTCGGTGTTTACCGACGAATATAGCAATGAAAAATTATGTCAGTAAAATTCACAACAATATACCAACAAAAACATTCCATCGGTGATTTTGTTTGTATTCGCTAAATTTCTGGTAGTGGTCAAGGCTGACTGAGTTGGCCACTTTCGAGGCTTCACTAGAGAAACTCTGATACAAACAAAATTGGAGACCACCTGAACTTGATCGAGGAGATGCACACCTTTATTTTGGATCTATCCTTGCTCCATTTGAAGGTTTATAGCTTCACATTCATTCGCTTAAAGGTGCCAACTTGATCAGCCCAGAATCTGAAAATACAATGATGGTTGATCATGGACAAGATGTTGGAGACTTTTATGGAAGAATTGGGATGTAAATATCCAATTTCATAGAAATAGGCATTGTAAGGAGGATGTTCTTCTTCCATTTATAAAAAAGTCATGCCATTTGGAGGTCTATAACTCCACAACGAGCTCTTGAAAGGTGCAAACCCAATAATCCAAAACTACCAAATGAAGGAAATGAATAGTGGGTGAACGACGCATCGTTTAGGTTAAACCCCTAGAAATTAGAGTTTTTAATTTAGGATCTGACAAATTTCATTTTAGTCTATGTCCTTCCAATTGCTTTTAATTATACTCGTATTTGCCTCACAAAATCTTGATTTCATACAATTTCACCTCTACCAAACTCAATCATCAACCCCAAAGTCTAGTGTCATTTTTATCTTGGTCCTTGTTTTCTGAGCATTTGGACCCTTAATTGACTATCAAACTTTTAATTTTCTTCAATTTGGCCTCTAATTTGGTCAATTTCAACCCTTGAGGTCTTACGCCTTTTATGATTTGGTCCTTGATTTTGAATTTCTTCAATGAAACCCCTAATTGGCTATTAAACTTTAATTTTTTTTCACAATTTAGCACCTGATTTGACCAATTAAACTTTTCAAAGTTCAATTTCAGTCCCCAAACTTCAATTTCTTTCAATTAACATCCAAATTGACTTCAAAAAATTGATTTTCCTAGCAATCAAGTCCTCAATAAAATTAATTAAGCCTTCCAAAATCCTCATTGAGTCTTTACTCATTCAATTTTGTATTTCTTTACCCTAAAAAAAAATATTTTCACCAAATGGGTTTTTTGTCAATCAAAATTGGGTCGCCAATTTTGCCAATTTTGTACATCCTAGTCCTTTAATTTTTTCACTTGTCATTTTGGTCCTTCACCATCAACTTGGACAATCTTGAAGGCGTTGTTCATGTGTATCCTCTTGTATTTTTTCATTTTATTTTTTATTTTTGTTTTCTTGATTTGTTTGTGGGGTCAAAAATGAGTAATAACAAATGTCATAAATGTATTCCTAAATGAGAATCTTTAAGAAGAAGTGTATATGACACAACCTGAAAGTTTTGAAATCTAAAGAATTTTCCAATAAAGTATGCAAGTTATATAAATCCATTTATAGATTTAAGTAAGCTTCAAGGAGTTGTAATATTCATTTAAATAAGATAATCAATGAGTTTGATTTCATTGAAAAAAACATGGATGAGCCTTGTGTTTATAAAAAGGTTAGTGAGAGTGAAGTTGTTTTTATAATATTACATGTAGATGACATATTATTAATTGAAAATAACATTTTTTTACCATACTTTGTAAAGATATGGTTATCTAAGAATTTCTCCATAAGGTATATGAGAAAAGCAACTTATATACCTATATACTAGGAATAAAGATCGATAGAGATAGATATGATTCCATGTACTTTAAATATAAGATCCATAATGTTAACAATGCTATATACAAGACTAAATATATTTTATGCTTTGAGCATAATGAGTGAATACTAATTTAATCTGGGTAAATGTTACTAAAATATAGCTAAAAACATTCTTAAGTACTTAAGAAGAACTAATAATGTTTTTCTAGTCTATGTAGGAGATTAACTAGTAGTTCATGGTTATTTAAAAATTAGTTTTCAATAAGATATTGAAATATAAAACCCAATTTGGTTATGTTTTAATCTAAATAAAGAGATTCAAATAAGAGACTAAAATAGATTTTACAACTAAAGTTGAGTATACCTCTGCATATCAAGGGACAAGAGAGGTTGTTTGGATCAAGAAGTTGATCAATAAAACTAGGTGTGGTTCCTACCATTGTTGATCTAGTAGCTTTGTACTATAATAACAATATAGCCATTACACAAACAAAGAACCAAGGTCTCATGAATTATCTAAAAATATACTTAGACAATTTCATTTGATTAGAGAATCATATAAAGGAAAAGATGTAAAGATAGGGCAAGTACCCACTGAAAAGAATCTTGTAGATTCTCTTACTAAGCCACTATCCTAGTATTATCGTCAAGTACAATGATACGGTATTTGATGCATAAGTGGTTGGCTTTAGTGCAAGTGGGAGATTGTAAGTATATATGCCTTGTAACCAATTGGTTGGTTACACGTGGCATTAACTTTATGCATGTAAACATATTTAATTTCAATAAAAACTTTATTTATCTTTAATATTCATCAAATATTTAATTAATGAATCTAGAGTAAAGATAAAATCATTGGGATAAAAATATTTTACAAAGAAAATTATAAAATTGATATAATTATGGGATTCGTCAAAGTACTGTTTCTAAATGCTACTAATCAATACTCTATTAAGACTACACATTAATTAGAGTTATTGATATCGATACATATTATGTTATTTTCTTTATGAAAGAAAATAGTTATTCTCATAAGTTGAGGTATAAGTAATGTCATCACCCAATTTTTTACTCTTTATATTTTTATCTTATAAAAATAATGAAAAATGATAATGAAAAATGATGAAAAAAAATGAAAAATGAAATAAATGAATGAAATAAAAAAAAAACAAATGAAATGAATGAAGAATAAATTGAAATTGAGGTTAAAACAACATAAATTAAAAGTTTTAGGGTTTAATTAAACTTTGGATTAGTTTAATTAATCAAATCAAGGGCTTAATTGAAGAATTGATAGTTTTGGGACTTAATTGAACTTGAAATTAGTTTAATTAATGAAATCAGGGGCTTAATTGAAGAAATACCAAAGTTTGGGGCTGATTCGGGTCCAAAATGCAAGAAATTAAAAGTATAAGGACCATTTTATAAATGGCGCTGAAATAAAGGGGTTCAATTACAATTTACCCAAGGGCCTGATTATACATTTTCAAGACTTCAGTGACCAAACTGCAAATGGCCATTTCTATCCCAAAACGGCGTCGTTTCAAAGAACATTGTTCATCAGACCAAGAAAAAACGGATGTCAGCTGCCCACGCCCCCACGATGCATGCCATTACTTAGGCATGAACGCATGGCATTCTCGGCTTTATAAAAGCCAGGGAAACGCCATGACTAAAAGGAGGCAAGAAAACGAAGCACAAAAACCAAAAAAACACAGGGGGACGAGTGCAAAAACTAGAGTGATACAATCCGGGCAATGAAAAAACAATTAAATTTGGATTCTGATGTAAAATACACAATTGTCCAGTTTCACGGTGATAGTTATAATTTTTAATTCGACTGTTGGATCGGGCTAAAATTTTACGTGGAGTAACCTGACATATTATCCTACATTGGGTTAAAATTTCAGATCAATCGGAGTTTGGAAAGGTATCGCAATACTGGTCAACAAAGGTTGTACGAATTTTTTTTTTTATTTATTTGTAGACATCGAATTTGGCTAGGATTCTTTTCCTACAAGGATATGGCTAGGATGAATAAGAAAAAAAAAACAAGTTTTATTAATCTGAATTGTTTCCATCATCTTCATCACCATCGTCTTCGTCCTAAGCAGAGGAAGCACAGAGGAACAAGAAAAAAAAAACTCGAAAAAGCAAAGGAGAACACAAAAACTAAAAAGGAAAACAGGGGGGAGAGAACAAAAGACGAACAAAAACCGGGGGGCACCGGGGGAGAAAACCGAAAACAGGGGGAACTAAAAAGGAAAACAAGGGGAGGAAAAAAGGAAGACCAAACAGAGGGAGATAGGGAGGCAGAAAGAGCAAAGGAAGATAAAACCCGGAAAGAACACGAACAAAAAGAAAAGCGAAAACAAGGGGGAAGATGACAAAAAATATAGAGGAACAAAAAAAAAAGAGGTAAAGAGAAGAGAAAAACATAGAGAGACACAGATACACACCAGAACAAACAAACACAGACAAAGGTTGCACCAAGAGAAAGCAAAAAAAAAAACCAGAGGAAAAGAAACGAAAGGAGGAACAGAGGGGTCCAAAGCATGCCATCGCCTTCGTCCAGCTTCGAGGTAAGTTTCTCCAGCTTTGCAAGATAATTCACCAACATTGTGCACTTGCATATATAATTACCTTGTGGTTGTAACAAGCATGTGTGAACAATTCACGCACGCTTGTGGATAGAAACCGGTCGGGTCCAGCCCAGCCCGCATGGTTGGGTCAGACCCAGCCTAAAAAAAGGAAAAAACTAGGCCTGGGTCTCAGACCCAACTGGCCCAATCCCCTTTATTTTAGTCCCTTTTATTTTGATATTTGACCAAATGAGCCCCTTTTTAATATCAGAAAATTCCAAAAATTTTGTGGACCCTTTTTAATTTATTTGTAGGCCCCTCGTATTTTTTTAGGGTATTTCATTATATATTTGATCTGTGGATTTTTACTGTGAAATGCAAATCTGGTATTCAATACATTTTGTTTTTTTTTCTTTAAAAAAAAGATAAAAAAATATATGCTTTGTTTTAGATTCATTTTATTGGTTTATTCACTGGCATAAAAGTCAGGAATACCATATGTTTTTTTTTGCTACGTAATGTTTACCAACGCTAGAGTTGGAAATATCTGTAGTCGAATATTCACTGGTGCCAGAATCAGGAATATTATGGGCAGGCCATCAAAGATAAAACACAACAAACCCTTAGCAATTTAAGACAAAACCAGCGATGCAGCCTACCTTAGGTAGGACGCTTAAAGGGTGATAATATCTTCTTTTTTGTGTAACCAGTCCTGTACCATAAAATCTTTATTGACCAGTTAGGGTTCCTAGTGACCATAATACTAGGTGTCTACTCCTTAAATGAGACCTTTCCTCAAAAGAACAAGATGCCGACAATTTTGTTCTTTTTCGTGGATTAATTGTTTTTAAGGTCGTCGCGATATCAGGTGCGACAAGGAATACCTAGAACTAATATGTAGGTGCTTGTCAATGACATGTACACTGAACTGACCTGCATGATAATTTCATATGGAGAGATCATTTGTGTCTATGGAAAGGCCCGCATGACGGTTATGTAAGTGATCCTTAAACTATTGGGTATAACATGAATTACATAAAAGTATTCGAGTAATCAAAAAAGGATTCATCACCTTAAATGAATTAGAGAAAATATTTCATATGTTCTTAAATAGTATTGATTATAAATCCTAGCGCAAGGTGAAAAACGATTTGAAAAGAGTTTTAAGTCTAATTCAAATAATCATTGACTATGGTGTTGAGAACAAACATGATTTAACAAAGTAGACACACTTCATACTATAATGTCTAAATCAGAACTTTGTTGATGAAGGGATAAAAAATACATTGATAAATTGGTCACTGAAATGTTAAGTCAAACAACTTATAACTTCTAATATTTGGGGGATCATAACACGTTACTAGATATTGTACTTGATCTTCAAATATAAATCAATAAATTGTTGAATTGATAGATTAATTTATTTAATTTATTTAATCCTATTTTATGTAGGATTGTGATTTATATTTGGATCAACTTATTAAAGAACTTAACGAGGCACGCATATAAAAAACATTCTAGTGTCTCAATCTTTCTTCAACTTCGCTTAAACTTTTTGGTTCAGGTACCATGAAATCTATAGTTTTATTATTAATTGTGAGGCAGTTTTCAAGATTAATTTCAATTGTTTTAGGGAAGAATTTAGGGAAGTAATCGGCATGATCAAATTTCTATCTTTTTAATCTCACTCCTAATTGGGGAAGTAATCAGCATGATCAAAATTTCTAAATTCTCTTTGGAGTGGAACATGATAGTTATGTATACAAACTCCATCTCAGTTAACACAAAAAATAATCAATGAGTTGTATATATTTTTGCCTCACGCATAGTTTTAACATTAAATTGTAATCCTAAAATAGATAACACTAGATACATGTCCGCGCTTTACCGCGACATTGTTTTTCTGTCATTACGCTGAACTTGGTTCATGTTTGTGCTAAATATGCAAGATAACATAAACTTTAACAGCTAATAATATAAAGAGAAATTAACACAAACCATAAGCAGTAACATAGATAGAAAGGTTTTAAGATGTAGAGAAGTTAATACATAACCAAGACAGCGAGAGTGGAATCCAAATAAAAATCAAAGCTTGTACATTGCAGTTTTTGCCTATTCCACATAAAATGGGTCTAGTATGCTTGCTAGACCTAAGATGTTGTATTCAAGTAGCTTGGGCTTGGCGTGGTTCCCAGACCCATGGCGTTTGGGTCTGGCATGGTTGCAAGACCCATGACGCTTAGGTCTGGCTTGGTTGTCAGACCCATGATGCTTGGGTCTTGAATGGATGCTTGGGCTTGACATGGTTGTCAAACCCAATGTGCTTGGGCCTGGAATAGTTATCAGAGCCTTGACACTTAAGTTTGGCTTAGTTGCCAAACCCATGGCGTTCAGATTTGGCATGGGCGCTTGGGCCTAGCTTGGTTGTCAGACCTATGATGCTTGGGTCTGGCGTGGTTGTTAGACCCATGACGCTTGGGCATGGAATGGTTGCCAAACCCAAATAGCTTGGGTCTGACGTCTTGGATTTTCATAATTGTTTTGAGCCAAACAAAGATAATGGTTTTGTTGAAGACCAAAAAACTCATGCAAATGTGTTGAATGGTCTTAGGATATCTAATTAATAATTCCTTGTGAACTTCTAATGTATTGTTAAGAAAAAAAAACAAATACCTCTGCCAAACACTACAGAAATTCAATAAATAGATGCAGAATTTAAGTTAAACTCTACTATATTGATACCAATTGTTAGATACATGCTCGCGCTCTTGCAACTTTACAAAGAAAAATTACTCTTGCAAGCTTCTCCCGGTTAACAACGAATGGATCTACTCATTGTCCTCCGATAAAATGTTGATTCAACATACTCAAAGTTCTCCTATTTTGCCCATTAATTTGTTGTCCAAACTTTATGTTACCCATCTCTAATCCTCCTAATATTATTAAAAATAAACAACAAAAACATGTTAGATCTTTGAAAAAGATCTCATCTTTGATGTTAGAACCCATAAAGTCCACTACTTTTCCTTAAAAATTTACGGGTTTAATGGTGAGATCAAGAATGTTCTCATTAGATACATCCATTTTGTTAATGAAAGAATAATTAATCACATCAAACTCTTAAGAACAGACAAAAGCAAACTACACAATTTTCTCACCATTAATCATACCATAAAATTCCACACTTTCTTTGTTGTCTTCTTCTCTTCGTCGCAACTCTATCCTCTTTTTTGTTAATTTGACGCCCTCTTCTCTTCCATTTCTTCTGTCGATTTGGTTGAGAAGAAGGAGTTTCCTGTCTCTACAGTTTCCTGCTCGCAAAAAAATAAGAAATTAAAAGTAAAATTACTATTACAGTAAAAAAAATTTTGATTCACATTGATTTTTCCATATCATTTAGCTTTTGTTATAATAAAAATATATCATCGAAGCGTAATAAGGAGCATCATTTTGTAAAAGGCCGTCTAGGAGCTATCGTGCAGAAAGAACTGACATATCTAACGAGTAAGTTGATGTGGTAGGAAGGTTGTTGTCTATTGGTTGTGTTCGAATTGCAGCCATGGGAGCCATGTTATGTGCATCAGGTAACTCTTCTTCATCAATGGCCAACAAATCAACAATGATCATTTGGGTATCAGGGGGCTCCTCCACTGGTACATGGCCTTCAAGCATCTCAACGACTTGACCCATGCTAGGTCTAAGCCGAGCCTTCTCTTGTATGCACCAGAAAGCTACAAATACCAATCTCCTTACCTCCCTCTCATCAATACCTCCACTTTCTGCTAGCCTATCATCAACCACTTCCATAAACTTTCCTTCTCTCATTTTCTGATTGACTATTTTTGGGAAGTACTGCCATTTCCTTTGAGATTTATCATTGCCATTTTGCACCAAGCAAACATTTCTCCGACCTCCAATCATCTCCAAAACCACCATCCCATAACTGTAGACGTCAGATTTTGCAGAAACTCCGTGCTCCAAGAGCCATTCTGGAGCCAAGTAACCTCTAGTCCCTCTGATATTAGTGACAACTTTACTCTCATCTCGTCCCATTAACTTGGAAAGGCCAAAATCTGCCACAATTGCTCGATAATTCTCATCCAGAAGTATATTTTCTGGCTTGACATCTAGGTGCAAGATCCTTGATCGACAATCATTATGAAGGTAACAAAGTGCCTTGGCGACATCAATGGCAACTCTATACCTTAAGCCCCATGATAAACACCCTCCTGGTTGGTTCCGGTTTGATCTTCCTTGGAAAATCCAACAGTCCAATGATCCATTGGAGATAAACTCATAGACGAGGAAACGAGGCCCTCCGGCAATTATACAATATCCAAGAAGGCGCAAGAGATGCACATGTTGCACACTAGCGATTGCTGAAACCTCCGCTTGAAATTCCTTCTCTCCATGCTTCTCTCCTTCAATCCGCTTCACAGCAACAGATGTTCCATCATTCAGGATACCTTTGAAGACTGAAGCTGATGATCCTTGGCCAAGCAATGCCTGAAAATTGTCAGTTGCTTCCTCAAGCTCCTTGTATCGAAACTTCGTAGGAACACCTGCAACTTTTCTAAGAAAACTGTATTCAATCCGAAGCTCTATGCCTTGAGAAACCAATTGACTCTCTAACAACTTTCTGCTATGTTTGTATCGTCTTCTGATAATAAGATGTGCAAAGACTGCAAGGATCACTGAACCACTTGCCCCTGCAATGAGGAAAAAGGCTTGGAAAGTTTTAGTGATACACGAGCAACGATGATAAAGATGGACAGGACAATAATGGTTGAAACTGCCATTATATTTGCTTTCTTGTCCTCCATTACAGCTTCTTTTCTATTTCCGAGAAAGATTGTCTTCCTTTTGTTTACAGAAAACTAGGTCATTAATTAATGTTTGCTTTCGGAAGGTAGACAAAAGAACCCCAGATTAACGGTGACCATTTCCAGAGGTCAGACGTACTTTCGGACAGGATAAATTGTTAAAATGGATACTTTTTTATGGCATATACATGCATAAAATAATAATAATAATAATAATAATAAAAACTACCAACTAGAAGAAGACTTCTTCTTTTCATTTATTTATTTTTTTAATTTTCTTTCAAAGAAAAAACAAAAAAAAATAACACAGGACGATCCTTTTTCTCTCTTTCGCTGAAAGAGCATCACTTCGTTGGAATTACGTCGTGGATGCATACGAAACCTCTAAACTTCCACACGACAATTTAATGGACGGATATATGTCAGAAAAATAGAACAGGTCCATGGCCACCAGGAAAATTAATACCTGATTTTACATGACACTTCTCTAATTTCGCAATCTTTTCCTCAAATACTATCACCAACGTTCTATTTGACATACTTTGGCATTCTTGCTACTGGCAAATGAAACATATATATATATATATATATATATATATATATATATATATATTCTCGATTGGCTGCAGATTTTAGGCCATGGGTAAGATCTAGATATCAACTTGCGCTACTAAGCTACTGGTAAATGATCCTGCCGTGGAACCATTCTTCACCTTTTAAATTTGGGAAAGGAAAATCTGACATTTATAATATTATATACGTATCCTCGATCGTCGTTTACCCTTAGAAAAAGTAATTCAGCCACTGTGAACTCATACAGTGCTTGAATAATTCAAATTATCATCCTCTTTAATTAATAATAGTATTTTAAGCCCAAGTCAAGACAACTCGATAGCAAAGTCAAATCGAGGTGGTTGTTCCTTCACGATCCTCACCGCATAATTTATTATATATATATATATATATATGATGATGCATGAGAACTAATTTAATACTAAAACATATCTTCTTCTAATAATTTGACCAGGGCCTCGACTTCAAATATAGATAGATGAACAAGGCTTGTATAAGAACTACTATCAATGAACAAACCAAAACCGACTTGGGTGACTTCACGGATAATAGAGAATTGTAAATCAAGAGAAAACGGACATGATTTCAGAATACTGAGCAAGCAACTAATGTACTATCAAACTTTTGATTTAAATTTTTATATTGAAAGCCATTCTGTTGGTATTTTTTTAACTTTCGTTTTATAATTTGTTTATAAATTAAAATTTTAATTTAATTTGTTTACATGAAAAATAAGCATTGAAGGTCTAATCAAATAAAAACAATCATTGTACACTGCCATACTCGAAAGCTGCAATCGATTAATTAAGTAAAGTGAAATAAACCATGTTTAAATTGTATTAATCAACTAAGGAACTAAAAAGCAATCGGCCAGGTGAAAAAAAAAAAGAATTATAATGGACCAAATAAAAGCGATGGATCTCAGGAGTTCGAGTGCACCCAAGTAAATAAGAGGTTCATTCCTACTCAAAATGAGAGCCCTCAACACATTAAACTGATTATAGTTATAGATTAATTAGGATTCACATGATTATCAATAAGATACAGCTCAACGTGTATTCATCATGTGATCTCCTTATCTTATAGAGACAATTTGTATATGATTAAACTCAAACATTGTAATAGTATAAATAGGTCATACCAGCTACAAGGAAAGATGACCAACCCCACATATTTAATTTCAATAATTTATTTATCTTTTTTTTTTTCTAGAGGGTTTTATTTTCTTTTTTTATTTACAACTTTATCTTTACTGCTTTTTTATTATTTTTATGCACTTAAGATTCATATAATCTTCTTTTCCTTAAACTTCTATCTTTTTTGCATGGTGTTGCTTCTTGGAACATATAACCTTTCTAAGGGTTTGAGGTCTAGAATCCCATTTCCCGTTGGATAGAAGTAGTTGTCACCTCATCATAGTTTCAATTATAAGTAGAATTAATTGGCAAGCCTAGTAGGACAAAGATTCAAAATTGTTCCAAAGCCATTAAAGCATGCCTCCAAAGAAAAACATATGTAAAGTCATCAATGTTACACTACACAAATAATTAGTATAAACAATGGAGATAAGCAAACCTTTTGGTCATTAAGAGCCTGATAATCAACTATTTCCCCATATTATAGTGGATCAACTATTGTCAAATATGCTCAGAGATGGGTCTTCATTGTCTAACTTATCACTACAATATAGAATTGTATTTGGATACACCTCTAATGTTCATATTCAGTCCCTTACAATTCACCAGTACCAATAGGATCATCTCCACCAACCATAAATAGGTACATTGGTGCATCAATACCCTATATATAGCCATACATGTATCTGTTCTATGAACCTGCTAGTGTCTTATGTTAGTAACAACTAATTATGATAATTTCCATCCAATCGAACATAGTTGCTCCTGAATAAGCATTTTTCATCGGTATATAAAATTCTTTATTACTGATATAAGGACTCTCAAGATAAAGATAAAAAAACACTACTAACATGATCTATCATAACGATATAGTGGTGGTCAACTAAACCATGCAAGCCATTTCTAATTAGTTAAATCAAATACCAAAAAAAATCATTAAAATAAGCCTAATAACTTATGAACCTACAAACTTAGATGCATATCCTAGAGAATTCTATAACAACATGCACTATAATATAGGGTATTTAGAATTAGTATGCCTTATACAATATGGTATTTCTAAATGTATCAAACACAACAAACCTATACATGATAGCTTCTGACACACTAGCTACTTTTTAGGTATACAAACAAGCACAAGCTAAACTATTTAGCCCCACAAAACTTTTATCCCATGCCAAAACTTTTCATTATACAACTATATGCCCATAAGTTATGTTATAATAAGGAAACCTCAATCTTCTTACATAAAAATTCTCTATTATCGATCAATAATAAAGGGGAAGGATAAATAGAATTGAACTAGCATAACATTAAGAGAGATTGAGCTAAAAGTTAGATAAATAACAAGACTTAACTACAATCATTTGTATTCTAAATAGGTTGACAGACTGATGCAATTCCTAAAGAAATAAAGATTATAGATTTCAAGCAACTTTCTAGAAAGGATAACCATTAAACAAAGAAACGCATCCCTAAATTCACTAACCAATATGGAGATTGTGAAACTAACCCTTTTAACTAGATAAGACTATTTAGTTTGTTATTAAACAATTTGCTTTCCATTGGTTCTTCACACTACCATCAAACTCAATCAATAATTAGGAAAAGATGGAAACTCACTTCCATGAACACTTTCATAGGAAAAAACTAGAGGTCATATTGGTTGATTTAGCTAGAATAGTCCAAGATCCATGTGAGGTTATAAAAATTTATGCCTTGTAATTTAAGACATTATAAACTAAATGCACTATAATTAGCGGTAAAATGGAGTGCTTAAAATTATTATTAAATGGAATCTAGTGGAATATAAGGAAAAATGTTTATAGAAACCAAGTATTTAGACATCTACAACTTAATGGATGATGTTGCTTATTTTAAGAAGATGCTAGTAAAATGGGTAAAAAAGAAACACGTAAAGGGAATATACATTTTTGGCTATTCAAACACTTACATACTAATTTAAACTATAATAAAGAGTTTGATATCACTCACATAAATAAAGAATGGAAGACCATTTAGGATCGTGATATTAAAAAAGCCAAAAGAGGCTACTAAACCTAGTAGGGAAATGTAAAAGCTATCAAAGCATTCGAAGAGAAGGGCTACTCTTTTGATGTCAAAAGAGCTGAAAAAATCTTTGAATAGTTGATATATATGGGATAAATTAAGCTCTTTGATAATCACATTATCCTGATTATTGATAAAATTCAATGAAAGAAATATTATAAGTGTTATGACTCTTAGAAACACGACACTAACAATTATAAGGTCTTTAGGAATCAAATCTTGAAGGCTTTAGAATTTGGACACATCCCTTTTCTAAATAAAAAGGTGAAATGGATGATAACCCCACTATCTAAAGTTAGTATAATTGTGGCTATCCCTAATTTGGATGGGCTTCTTAAAAAAAAAAGTTCTAAAAAACAAAAGTTGATCGACTATGATAAAAGGCTAGAGTTAGTCATGGATGCTAGTATTGGAAAAAACTACATGTACCATTGAAAAACTAAAGGGATAGTTTGAGAAGCTTAAGATTTGCCTCATAATAAAGTATAAAAGTGATTTACCTACCACCTAATTTTTCTAAAAGATGAAGATTTATGTGGCAATATGAAGCAAGTATTACCTCATCGATAAGCCAAAACTCTTAAGCCTAAAAGACTAGCCAACAATGAAAAGCATAAGCATTAGCCGTATTAGAAATCATCCAAGCCTAGTGGTGAGAATGATGATGACTTTGTCAACCATCACAACATCTCCTAAATCTGAAAATGAGATGGAATCATGGATAATTTTCCAAAACCTAATTTAAAAGGATAGAATGCCTAACAATTTAGTAAAGAGAGAAGATGCATAAACATACATCTTTTTTATAAAATAGGTTTTGTATATCACACATACTAGTAAAAAAAAAAACAGTTTTAACCAATAATTAATTGACTTAGAAAAGGTGTACTAAAGTGATTAGTACTTGATAAGATCTCACATAAGTTTATGCAAAACAACAAAACAACTCATGGGATAATCTTTGTTAAGGACAAAATCATTAAACAACCAAACATCTTGGTAAAAAAGGTGAAGAAGGTTTATATCTCTACACCACCTATGTTTTAAGAGTTTCTAATAGACCATGATCTACTAAGGAGATAAATGACTGAAGAAATCTCCAGAAAAGTAAAAAATGTTATTGTTAAAATGGTGAGAAAAGCAATCTATGCTATAATGGTAAAGGTAAGAACGATTAATAACCACAATTATAGAATAAAGTTGTCCAAAGTGTTACGCCAACATCTTAGGAGCTTGAACAAAATACATAAGCACTATAGCATCCGTCAAGTCATTATATATTATACAACATGAAAAGAAGATAACATTAGCTTTAAAACATAAGCAACAAGAAATATTTTATCATGAAACCACCCCCATTAAAGGGAGAATAGCCACATATCGTATAAGAAACAACACTAATAATACTCAAGGAAAACAATAATGTTGGCCTATAATCAATGAAAAGGCTTCAATAAATACCCTTATTCAAATAGAAGACCAATTAAACGAATAAAATTACATGATTATCAATGTTGATGGTTTCTTGGATGATTGTATAAAGGATAAAGGTTTGGAAACCCTTTTTATAGTAATATATAATAGAAAGAAGAAGAATGACCAGAGTTATCAAACCTAATGTAATAGATAGGTGAACATATTGAGAATGATAAATTGGAAAAACCTTATAATACAAAAGTGAGCGACCATGAAATAGTTATATCAACTAACATGGTGTTCACCTTACCATACTTCTTTGAAGCCAAGCCTAGCCAATTACTTTATTTGGACAGTGACTATGAAGACAACACAAAATAAAAGATAAAAGTTATTAATGTTAATTAATCAAAACTAGTGGTTAAACAAGAGCGAGGACTCATATTTTCTAAATCAACATTAGCTATGAGTCATTATTTAAAACCCATGTACATCAAAGTTAACTTCAACGATGTACCAGTATAGGGAATCATAGTTGATAATGGTGTCTCACTCAATAGTATACCACAATTCTTGATCACTAATCACTAAGGTTGACCATAACAAATTTGATATGATCCCATCATAAGTAGTTATGTTAGATTTTTTAAAAGGCATAAAAGACACTATGCGGGTTTTATTGGTAGACCCAACCATTGGGTAAATAACCTTTAATATAACTTTCTTTATAGTAGAAGTAAGGATAAGCTATAAGGCCTTATTTGGATGAGATTGGATACGCGTTAACATGTGTGTGCCATCATCTTTGCATTAAGCTTTGATGTTTTGGTTACCAAATGAATCAATTGAATAATTCAAGTAGATGATAAATATTTTATGATTGATTCAAGGATGGCAGACGCATGGTTATACAATGATTACATTAATTTAGTATAATTCATAGGCATGTATAACATAGATTGCCTCATTGACTTCTCAGTTAGTAAAAAGATAGCACATATAAAGAGAGACTCATAGTAGAATTGTTAGGCTACATAACCAACAATTGAAAGAAAATGAAAAAAATAATTAAATAGAGAATTAAACAAGTTATTATGAGTTAACAACATGTTTTGAAGCTTTTGATGAACCTTATAGCTATATTGGCCAATAAAATAAAATTTGTTCAATAAAATCATATCAAGATTATGAATTGATCATACCTAATATGGCAAGTCTTCCTCTTACACTACAAATGATTGATGATGGATAAGCTGAAGTTTAGGACATGTTAATTGAAGTAAACTTGAGAACTGAATACAACCTTAGATCATTTTTTATTGGTGCAAACATACCAGAAAAATGTTATAAAGAACTGGTAGCATTATTACACAATTATAAACATTATTTTGCTTAGGATTATGATAAACTATCTAATTTAAACAAAAGTTTGGTCAAATAACATCTACCAATCAAGTCTGGTTTTAAACTAAGTAGGCAACCTCTATGAAGAATGACTCCAAATATGGTTGTTCATGTGAAAAAAAAAAATTGAATTGCTCATTAGTGTTGGATTTATTAGGCCAATAAGATATGTTGAATAAACATAAAACATAATGTCAGTATTTAAAAAATAGCAAATTAAAGGTATATATAGATTTTATAAATTTAAATATTACAACTCTAAAAGATGAATATCTTATAGTAATGGATGTTATGTTGATTAATGCAACATTTGAAAATGAAATACTTAGCTTCATGGATAGTCACTCTTGTTATAACTAAATATTTATATTAGTAAAAGATGTTTCCAAAACTACATTTAGATGTTTTGATTGACTAAGGATGTATGAATGTGTGGTAATGCCCTTTAGACTGAAAAATGTTGGTGCAATATACCATAGGGCTTTAAACTAGATCTTTTATGCTATGATCAATCACATTATAAAGTTTTACATGGATTATATTATGGTTAAAATCAAAATCCACTCACATAAATGAACTACTTTAAAGGAGAAAAAATCTAAAAAAATAAAATACAGTTTTGAATTGCAATGGGGTAAGAATTTAATTTATAGTTGATCAAAAAATCATGTAGGTATGCAATTTGAGGTTTAATTGAACAAAATTGGAAGAAAGGGCTAAAATTATAATAAGTGCACAAATTGAAAAATCAATTATCAAGATGAAAGAGATGGCAAAGTTTGGAAGTCTAATTAATTGAATTGAGGTCCTAATTGAGGAGAAAAAATAGAATTGATAGCACAATTGGCTAAACTTGCAAGCCAATTATCAAAGTAAAAGAGATGGAAAAGTCTGGAATTCTAATATGTTCAATTAGGGACTTAATGGAAGAGAAAAATTAAAATTTAGAGTTGATTTGACCAAAAATAGGAAAATTAAAGGACCAAAGACCAAAATGGAATAGGCTTTTGAATTTAAGGACCTTATTAATTCAATCAGTTATGTAATTGAAGAAAACAATTGAGAGTTGGGATCAATTTGACCAAAATTGCATAAATTAAAGATCTGAGGACCATTTTGTAAAGGGATAATTACAAAAAAAAATCCTAATATTTGATCACGTACATTTTTTCGTTATACTCTGAACAAATTACACTTTACTTTCTAAACTTTATACGCGTGTTAATACTTGACTTCCTCTAAGAAAAAGGTCCACACAAAATTTATGATTATTTACAGGTTATTATTATTTTCCATTTAATGACTAAAGAACCCTTATAATACTAATATTACAACTTTGACATTAAACTAATATTACAGTTGTGCCAAAAATTAAAAAAATTAAAAATAAAACTTGGTAATTGGTAATTCATCCTTTTTAAGTTTTTTTTAATCAAAAACTACATTGCATTATCCAAATACCCACATTTATAATATTGAATTTGAATAATTCAGATCTTTTTATTCTCCCTCTTCTCAAAGCGAAAAGGCACAAAACCATAATCAAGATCATCAACAACAACAACAAGTATATCAATTGATGTATAATTTAACCAAATTTGTATGTTAGAACCTCATATCAATTCCCTATGCGATAAAATAAACAGTAATGGATTAGTCAACAACATTATATAAACTTAGAATTTTAAAAAAGCAAACAAGCACACTAGTAAAATAAGTAGCAGGCTTTTTTCAACTTATTTATAAACTAGACAGCCATATCACACATAGGTGTAAAGATTCAAAATAATACCATTCAATTTTTCTCTCGCTTTAACACTTAGCTCAGCTTAAAAAAGAAATCATTAGAAATTCAAGTGAATTTTACTCTTACTTTAACTTTTTAACTTCTTCACCTCAACTCAAAATTCATAAGTACTTTCTCTTAACCTAATCTTTTGCTCCACTCTAATATAAGCAAACCTATGTAAATTGAACATAATTGCCACATATAGCACTATAGCTACTCTAATGCCATGAAAAACTACTTCTGAGATATTTTTATGATCAATGAAAAAATAAAGATATAAAGAAATGCAGAAATTGTATCCAAATATGGTTGAGAGGGAGTTAAGGGCAGTGAAGAATGAGTTATTATTGGGTATTGAGTAGTTGCCAAAAAATACCTTAGTTGAGTTAATTATTTTTTATTCAATTGGTTTCCATGTGTAATTTCTAAGGTTTAAGAGATAAAGATCTTGAATTTTAAGAGAGACATATTAGGATTGGAGAGAGAGTGTTGAGTGTGAGTGTGATTTGTCTCTTTTCATATATTATATATAAGGGCAATTTCATCTTTTGATATTTTTTGGAAATTTTCTTGACCTAGGATACAAAGGGTAATTTCTCAAAGTATAACGGAAAAGTGAAAACATGATCAAACGTTATGAGTTTTTTTATATAATTATCCCTTTTGTAAAAGGTGCTAGAATTAAAGAACAATTTTGAATGTTATTAGTGACTTAATTAAAAAAAAAATCTTGGAAAATCAATCCAAATTTTCCGAACATGATAAAATTAAAAGTGAAAACAAGTAAAAGAATTGAAAAAATTAATAAAATAATCATCTAAGAGAAACGGTGCACAACACCATTTATAAAGATTTATCAAAGGTACAAAGTGGTTGGGAGAGGGGAGATAACCTTTTCTTCTCCCTCATGCCATGTATGAATTTTGTACATTCTTTCTTCCTTTTTTATAGTGTTTTTAACCGGGCTTGAGATACCATTTTCTCTCTCACCAATCCTATGCATGATAACAAACATATTTTTTTTGCACTCCTACTTTATTTCTAGTTAAAGACTTGTTTCATTGCCTTCCTATAGTGACAAAAAAGTGTGTCAAATAAGTCAATCCAAGCATGTTGTACAAAGTGCATAACAATGGCAAATGGGTAACATCAACCTAAAAAGATCAGCAAATGAAATTATCCCACCTAGAAAGGTTCTAGAATCTTCCTCTCTGCCTATAAATAGAGGAACATAAAGAGAAAGAGATGGAGAAGCCTAGAGAGAGAAAATCCAAATTTGAGATTGAGATAATGGGTAAGGGAGGTTTGAGCTTAAATCAACTTATCTAGAGGGTAGAAGGGATTGAGAAGAAAAAGTAAAGAAAGAAAACAAACCCGAACTGTAAGGAAGAAAGAAAGCTTGCTTTTTAGATCTTTAAATCGATTCATTTTAAACCAATGAGTTCTAGGGAGAGAGGAGTTAGAGGGGAAGAAAAAAGAAGAAACAAAAAAGATAAAAAGAATCACAAACTAAAAAGAAAGAAAAAACCCTAGTCTAGAAAGAGAAAACCACATAAAATACCTCTTTATGGCTAGCCAACCACCATGACACCAAGAACCACCATGGCACCTCCCTACATTATTGGAACCACTCAATATAAATATGTGCAAAAATTCTTGAATAGAAATTTAAAGTTTGGCTTTTAGGGTTTATTTGTGTGTCATTTAGATTTTGCATGCCTCTTTTATTAAAATAAAAAAAAATAGAATTTAATATGTGATTTTGATTCATGAATGAATGAATAATATGAGACTTGAGATCCTTTATTAAGGTTTAAGTTGTCATCTAGGATTTGTGTATTCTTATGCTTGTTCATTTTCATGTTCATACTAAAAACAAATGTTTTAAAATCATTTGGATATGGATCCAACTTCTCACCAAATAAGCTTACTTTTAAAAAACAAATTCATGCAAACTTCTATTTTTATGTCAATTTTACAAAGTTTATATGCATAAAGATTCTAGATTTTATATTCCAATATTTCTAAAAAATAAAATCTTGAAAAAATGTGTTTTCATCATATTCTCTATATATTGAGTTCTATAATTTGTTTATAAAACACATTGAGATTCGGACCAAATTAAATAGGTCCTTATAAGCTGACATTCCAAAACCCTTTTAAAAAAACAATATAAAAAATTATTTTTTTTATTTTTCACCCATAATGTTTAAGATAAATATATTTATAACAAGTTATTATCTTAAATATTAATGAGGAGTGACACCTCTGTCTCTCATTGTTTTTTAAATATTAAGCCTTTTAGTCTAATATTCATCCATTATATCTAAGTACCAATTTGGGGTATTAAGTTTTCTTAGTAAGCCTATAAAACCCATGCCATTAGATCCTATCTTTAAGTAAATCAATCTATAATAGTATTGCTAAGATATTTTAGGACTAGGTAACAAAATCCTTCTTTAGTAAAAAATGCGACTGAATCTTGGTACTATAGAAAAATAAACTTGAACAAGGCATTATCTATAGACCATTATTGTATAAAGAAAATGTTTAATAATAAATCATTCTAAGATATGGGTTGGGTTTAATTAGCCTAACATAGGCCTACCCAATTACCCATTAGTGATCATAATAATAAGTAGTGACTCTTTTATAACATAAGACATCCCTCCCCTCTTAACACACACAAAAAAAACCTTTCCTCTTTATAGGAAAGAGGGCGGGTTGCCGCAATGTCGATTGTGATAAGAAATATAAATGCAATCTTAAAAACTCTTTTAAAGGGATACTTTTTTATCTAAAGAAAAAATAAACCCTCCAAAAAAGCTTCTCATCACTCACTTTTCAGAGCAAGTTCAATAGAGGCCTCATCCAACGAACCAAAGTATTTGGTTCCTTAAAGAAAGGATAAAATACAAGCTTAACAATTGTCCATATAGTCTTAACTCTAAAATGCATAATAGTGTACATATTGATGATCAGAAAAGAAGATTCATAAAGGAAAGGGCTTGGATTGGTTTGCTTTGATTAAAGTACAAAGTTCTTTTTTATAATCAAAATTCACTTTCTAAGCTAATTTAACTATATCTTTTTCATATTAAAGTTATTCAAAAGCAAAAAAATCAACTAAAATTGTGTATTTTTTAAGAAACAGTGAATTCGATTTATGATACCAATATTTTATCACGCAAAACTAATAAAGATTGAAAGTCAAATCCTAAAGTACCAAAACAAATAATGATATGTTTAAACCAAAGTTTGCAGCATATGGAGGGTTAGACAAATCAAAGATTCTGAATTAAGATCACAAAGAAAAAAAAAAAACTTTGAACATACCATGTTACCATATAGTGGTGTAAAATGAACAAGGTAAAAATAAACTTCAATTATGACAAAATTGAGTTCCGATATAGGCTTGTAAAGAAAGCTCAACAAAAAGAACAAAAAGTCTAGTAGAAGAGAAAGAATGGTACAAGTCTTTAATTCTTAAGAGAGTGAGAGACAATCTAGAAAGAGAGATTGTAGAGAGAGTTATGTATACATAAGATTTACTGAAATTGAGAGAATTGGTGAGAGATTGATTATCTGTGAAATCTTGGAGCTTTTTAAAAAGTGTTTTGTCACCCAATAAAAGGGTGAGGGGAAGGCTAGGTTTGGCTTTTGTCAAGAATCCTCTAATTTTTTCTATTATTTGTATTTGAATAAGCGAGTGGCATGTAATATTGGTTTAAGAATAGGAAAATATTAATGTGATAGCACTATTTAATAGATTAATGAAGAGAATTAACTCGAGAGAATGAGAGAGAGTTAGTTTAAGAGAAATAGAAGAAATTGTTGTGATATATAATCTTATAAATAATCTTGATTCTTTTTAATAACAAATATATACATGTGTAACACACACACACACACACACACGCACACACACGTGTGTGTGTGTGCGTGTGTGTGTGTGTGTGTGTGTTTGTATTTTTGTATGTATGTATATGGTTATAGACAACTAATTATATCTAACCCAAATATAATAGATACAGTAATAATAAAATACAACAAATAACTAGGTTTGGGACTAGAGTTATATTTGATCACTTTTCTTCAATACTCCCCTACAAGTTGAATGGGAAAGCCATAACATTCCAATTAGATCGTATAAATATTAACCAAGATGATGATGGAGGTTTAGCGAGAATATTGGCAATTGATCATCAAAAGCAAAAAAAAATTAAACCTTGAGATTCTTGCTAGCAACTATGTCATGGACAAAGTAAAAATCAATCTCTTCATGTATTATATGAGCATGGAAAACCAGATTGGCTGTAAAATAAATGGCTCCTATGTTATTACAGCATAGAATAGGAGGAACTGTACAAGAAATTCCAAGTTCAAGAAGTAGAGACTTGACCCATTGTAAGTTTACAACAACATTAGCAATGGCTTTATACTTTGCCTATATAAAAGACCAAGCAACAATGCATTATTTACCATATTTTAAGAGATCAAGTTTCGTACAAGAAAAATTGCATAATCACTAGGAGACTTGCAACAATCAACATTACAATTGAATCATAATCGTTAAATCCATTAAGAGAGATCATTCTAATGAGTCAAATGCAAACCAAAGGACAAAGTACCAAATAGATAATGATAGATATGCTTAATTGCCAACCAATGAATGTTAGTAAGACAATGCATAAACTAATATACCTTGTTAACCACAAAATATATGCAGGTTATGTGAGGATGAGTTACTAGAGAGCACCTATTAATTGTCTAAATTAGGTTAGGATCTAGATAGGAGAAACTAATTGATTTGGATCAAGAAGAACCCAATACAATAAGAGTAGCAACTGGTTTACACTCAAACATTATGGCTTTCTTTAAATAGTAAAAAATATTGAAGTGGGCCAAAGTCAAGAATGGCAAACTTAGTACCCAAACAGTAATAAGATGTTGAAGAAAGATAGAATTATCACCAGTAAATAAAATATCATTAACATAAACTAATAGAAATATCATATCTTCAGTAAAAAAAAATGAAGAATGTATAAGGAAGTATCATCTACACAGCTAAGAAATCTCAAAAAACCTAAGAACTAATTAGTTTATTAAACCATGCATTAGGTATATATTTTAGACCATAAAAAGAACATTTAAGTTTGCAAATATGGTTTAGGAACTAAGGATAAATAAATCTAGGAGACTGATCCATAAATACATTTATGTTAAGAAATATATCAAGGAAAGTGTTACGTTGACTAGCCTCGAGAAATATCAATGATGAGTATTGTCTGAATAGTACAAGACTTCACTATTAGACTAAATGTCTCTTAAAAATCAACCATTTTTTATTGGTGATAGCCTTTGGCCATTAAACGTGCTTTATAGCACTTAAAAGTCTCATATGCCTAATGTTTAATCTTGTATACCCATTTATAATTCATTACATTCATAGTCAAATCATATGGTACCATGGACTAGGTGTCATTAAAAACCAAGGTAAAAAAATTTCAACCATAGTAGATTGCCATTTAGAAATTTGTAAAAGATGATGGTTCAGGGACATAGTTCATGAAGGATGCTATTAATTTTCTAGAAAGACGAGTATAAAGAGGTTGTAAGATCATATTATATTGATTTTTTACATCAGAAGAAGATATGATAAAAGAAAAAGATGGTGTGGTAGTAATAATGAGATCAATGTGAAGATTCAAGCTAGAAGTGGTAGATAAAGGTGAAGAGGACACAAGTGAGTAAGTGATAACTTGACGAGAGGAAGGTGAGAGGGACTTGGAAGAATAGGACGAAAAGGTAAAGGATTCAAAACATGTTGGTTTTTGTTACGAAATAAACAGAGATAAGAAGACTAAAAAGAAAGATTGTGAAAAACCTTGGATAGAGGTTAGGTGACCCAATTGGTAGAAGTAGAGCTTAACTCCAAAGAAGATTGAGAGGGGAAAACATTATTTAGACTAAAGGAATTAAAAACAAATGATGATTTATGAAAAGTATAATGATGAACAACATAGATATAGTGAGAATGAATGTTCATATACTAGTAATTGATATGGAGTGAACTATAACCTTATAAGATACATGATAAGGATTGTAAAACCATTTTTTAATGATTGTATGGTCAAATATAGGAAAATTATAAGCATCCAAAAACTTTAAGTAAAGTATAGTGAGGAAAAAGTCAAAATATCATTTCAAATGTTGCTTTAAAACATAAAATTAAAGTTGGCATTTAATTAATAAGATGTACAATGGTTTCAAGGGCACATAACCGAAAGGTAAATGGAAAGGATGTTTAAATAAGATGTGTAAGTCCTATCTCAATAATATACTGATGATGGCATTTATAATTCTTTTTTACTAATGAGTATGAAGTATGAGCGAAAGTGATATGATAAATAATACTAGAATTGTAAAAAAAAGGTGTGAAGTATTTTAAATTCACTATTTGACTAAATTCATTTGTTTTTACCTTATATGTTAAATCAAAAGGTGTTAATTTATAAGCTTTTAATACAAGTATGAAATTGATTCTCAACAAGTTTTTAAAACTAAATAAAAATATCATAAACTTTTGATTTAACATATAAGGTAAAAACAAATGAATTTAGTCAAATGGTCCGTAAAAATGACAAAACAACAGTACCTTTCAACCAAGAAAATAGAGGAAGGACCCAAAACATTACTAAATGTTAAATTTAAAGGAGAAATATTTGTATGTTTTAAAGGAAATAAAGTTGATCTACTAGATTTTCCCATAAGAGAAGTAGTACAATTGAAATTGAAAGAAGATGATAACACAAAAAAATATGTATTGGAAACTAAATGTCACAATAAATATTAGTAAGGATGACCAAAATAATGATGCCAAAGTTCATACGACACATGAATAGCAAGAATGATATATGAACTAGGCAAAAAAGGACATAAATGATGTAAATACCATTTTTAACGGTGCTTGAAAAAAGGATAGCCTTAGAAATGCAATCCTTGGGAAGAAAAAAAAGACCATGGAACTTAAGAAAAAACATTATTATGAATAAAAAATTATTGCATAAACGTAAAGAGTTTGTTATATCAAGAACATGTATGATAAATGTAATCTTTCAATTAGAATTTTTCCAGAAATGTAAAATAAATTGGATAAATGATTATTATAATATCTCTAGATGGATGTGAATAGAAGATGAAGAGGTTAAGGGCGTTTTAGTATAAATTTATAGAATGATTTTTGGTGATAGAAAATTATTGTTCAATAAAATGAATATAATAAATTGAGAAAAGAGTTAAAAGGGTAAAAGAAAAATGGTTTATGGTTAAAGTGATACATTAGTCCAAAACCAGGAATAGTCTAGCCATTTTAAGAAATGGCTAAACCAATTTAAATAAAATGAACAGATCATTTTTCAAAATATTCAGACCATTTTAGCTACTGCCTAGATTATTTATACGGGACCAGTAATAAGAGAAATGGTTTCCTCTTTTGTTTCCTATCTTTGCCTTTTCCTTAGAAAAATCTCATGAAAAATCAAGTGTGAATAGAGTGTAGAGAAGCTTAACAAGAGAGAAAACAATTAACCTAAGGATTTAAGAAATGGCTAGACCGATTTAAATAAAATGGACAGACCATTTTTCAAAATGGACAAACCATTTTGGCTACTGCCCATATTTTTTTTTTTTTTGATCAAATGTTAGAATTTTATAGATCAAAAAGCAATATTAGCTGGAAAACCAGCATGCCAAAAATACATATGTACATAACAAGGCTACTGCCCATATTATTTATACAGGGGGCAGCAGTAAGAGGAGACCATGGTTTCTTCTTTTGTTTCCTTTTCTTTGCCTTCTCCTTAGAAAAATCTCATGAAAAATCAAGTGTAAATAAAGTGTAGAGAAGATTAACAAGAGAGAAAACACTTAACCTAAAGATTTAGGAGGAGGGTTCTAAAGAGAGTAAAATAAGAATCCAAAGGAGAAAGGAGAAGGATGCTAGAAATCTCAACTAGTTGCATTTTGAAACTCAAATTATCATTGGGTAAGGGAAACTAAACTTGAAAATGCAAACCTCAATACATTCGATTAAGAATTGATGTTAAAATCATGAATTATGTATTAGAGTTACGATAGAAGTTTGGGGGAAATGCAAATTGATTATAAATTGAATCAATTGGGTTAAAATAACTTGTAATGGGTGTTAAATTAGAAAGAATTAATGAAGAAAGCATGGTGACCTTGAAGGCATTTATAGTCGGCCAAGAGGGAACCAATTAATGTGTAATAGAAATGTGTTTGCTTAAATGAATTGTGATTTATCAATCTATAATATTGTGTGGGAGATGATTTTAAATAAGTTTAGTTATATTATATAACATGATTGAATTAGTTATGTTATTATGAATTGAAACTTTAAGGATGGTTATTAAACTTAGAGATGAAAATTATTGTGATGTATTGATTTTTCATGTTAGGGAGGAATAAATGGAAAAGATTTTTGAATAAATCATGGTATAAGAAAGTTATGGTACTGACCATATGATATTTGAAAAATAAAATTTTTCTAATTCAATAAGGTTGTTGATCTGTGAAATGATTGATGGATATTAATGTATAGATGAAGGTTTATAATGGAAAATATACATTTTATCTCATTTATACTATTGTTAGTGTGAAGTGTGATAAATGTTTGGGATGAATTGAAAGTGTATATGATTTGCTAATGTTTGTGAAATATAGTATATGTGTGAATTCCTACAATGAGTATGTTTTCCTTGAAATAGTTTTGACTATTTTGAAATAAATGTGAATTTGGTTGATTGGTTTTAGAAGGTTGTATATGTGATGTTATAATGTAAATAATATGACTATGGTTGTTTTGAATTGGAAGAAGTCGAATAAGAATGTTGATTTATCATAAAGTCGTAGAAAAAAATTAAATAATAATAATATAGTATACATGTTGATACAGGAGAGGTCTCGGGAGTTGTGCAGTAGTAAGGAGGTACAACGATAGCTTTGCTAACATGTAGGTGTTTAACACTTCAATCCTTTTATTTATTAAGTTTTAAAGAGTAAATCAATGGTCAAGGTAGAAAAGTGTTTTGATTTCATGCGAAAAAAATTAAAAGGAATGAACTAGCTTTCTGTTAATGTGACTAGTGCCTGGTAATAGATGAAGGAAGTAGCTTCTCGTTAATGGGACTAGTGCCCAGTAATTGGTGGAGGAATTAGTTATTCAGTGAAGAAACTAGTGCCTAGAAAATGGGTAGAGAGACTTAATTGCCCGGTGATGAGTTATTTTCTAGAAATGGGAAATGAAAGTATACACTCAGAAGGGGTGAGAGTATATCCGGAATAGGTTAGTAACATTGGGTTTAGGATGACTCAAATTCATAATATATTAGTTAGGATCAATTGGTTTGTAAGAGAAATTATGGATAGTGAGATAATACAATTAAAATTAAATGAATATGTAAATTGTATTTCTTTTGTAATGTAATTATGGCTTGTAAATAATGAAAATCCTTAAACTTACTAAGCTATTTAAATTATAATATGTTAATAAACTTTTATGATATTACAACTCCTTTGTTATTATAAAATTATGAATGAATGTAATTAATATATGATGCTTTAATATAAATTGCATATTTGTATACTTATAATAAATGAATTATGACATTGGAAATGTTAGAGGATGAGATTAGAGGTTATTCTAATCCATTGATATGATAATATCCAAGATGATTGGACAATGTTTGAATTATGTTTTGATGAATATTGAAGTGAACAGGTTATAGTCGATAATTTGGGATCTCATGGTATAAGGGAGACTATGCCAAAATTTTAGTAGATTTTCATAATTGGAAATGTATAATACTTGAATATAAAAAAAATCACCTAATAAATGGTATAATCATAAGTAAATTATGTGGAAACTGTATGTATATATTGAGGTTGTTACATGTGGGATGATGATAAATATAAGGTGTAGACATGTGTGTGCATACAAGAATGACTAATAGTATATATTAAAAGACCTTAACCATTCACTATTTTAAAGTGATCCAAACAAATATATGACTCTATATATAAGAGGTTAGTAATATTTGGAGTGACAGGATGAGTTGCTCTAAAATATAGGTGTTAATCAAAAAATCAAAATTGTCAACGCTGGTAGCCGAATTTGTCGACACTACCGATTTCATTAACCCAAATGACCACAATCTATGCCTACCTCTAAACCAATCATTAATATTGCCTTTAGGAAGAGTAAGGGCATTTATCACTATTAGTTAAGGTGTAATGGAACGAGTAAGGTGAGCTACTAGATAAAAGGTTTTGGCATCATTGTCTTGCTAAATAAAAAGGTGATGAAAAGTGTTTGTATTGATAAACTAATGGCTTAATAGTAAAGAGTACAGTTCATTAAAAGATATCAATTTTGCTTGAGAAGTAAGAGTAGTTACAAGATCTTTAAACTCTATATGAAGCCCTTTGAATAGGTAAAGGTTAAAGTTTGAATGATCAAAAGGTTTACCAACAACTTTGAGTTTATCTTCATATGTTTTTCCATATTATAAGTGGGTTTCTTTAAACTCTACATGAAGCCCTTTGAATAGGTAAAGGTTAAAGTTTGAAGGATCAAAAGGCTTACCAACAACTTTGAGTTTATCTTCATATGTTTTTCCATATTGTAAGTGGGTTTCTTTGAACTCTACATGAAGCCCTTTGAATAGTAAAGGTTAAAGTTTGAAGGATCAAAAGGTTTACCAACAACTTTGAGTTTATCTTCATATATTTTTCCATATTGTAAGTGGGTTTCTTTAAACTCTACATGAAGCCCTTTGAATAGTAAAGGTTAAAGTTTGAAGGATCAAAAGGTTTACCAATAACTTTGAGTTTATCTTCATATGTTTTTCCATATTGTAAGTGGGTTGCAACACTTTTGTCAGGTTTTTAAAGCAATTCAATGAAGGTAGAGTGCATAAATATAATGCGTGTTGTAGAGGGAAAGGCTAGTGTTGATGCTAAAATGATTCAAATGACATAAGATGTAGTAAAACCAATAATTAAATATAGTAACTTAATGGAGAAAGAGGCAAATATTTTATTCATAAGTAGTTGATCATGTTATACCCCTATGGTATAAATGGATTGATTTTTATGGTGTTATTAATGATGATGGTTTTGGTAGGACATGAATGGCTACCATCGATGGATTTAAATAAGTCATGACCTATCAAAAAATATTGGACTTGTGCTTTTTAAAAGATCTAGTTGTTGTTTGTAAGATTTAAAGAGAGATAATGGTAAACATGTTAAAGGCTATAACTATTATGGATTGGTAGTATGAAGCCTATGCCATTAGAATTGCAAAAGGGAGGTAGCACCAACATACAGTTTGTTGTTGGTTGTGATGTAAAAGAGGTTTTATAGAGGAGATTAATTTTTTAAAGTAGTCATGCATGCAATTATTCAATAGGTTATGATGTCATAACTAAACAATAAAAAGAATTAACCTGAAAGTAAGGGAATAAATTGTTATGAGTTATAATTGTGTAGTTGTTGTCTTGTATTCTTTTCAATGATAAATATGAAAAACTACTTATAACATCCTATAATTTGGTCAAAATTGCACTTGCCTACCGAGTTTTGAAAAATTACACTTTACATCATGAACTTTATATACATGTTAACACTTATCTTCACTAAAAAAAAGTTAACAAAAATTGTCTAATTATTTACAGGTTTGCTATTATTTTTTATTTGATGACTAAAATGGACTTATATGAATATTACAATTATGCCATCAAATTATATAAAAAAAAACCCTAGCCACCACAATCATCCTTTTCTCATCGCTAGAATCTGGTCATCCAAACCCAATAATCACTTGGAGACTTTGGAACATGCAATAACCCATTCCTATTTGTTTATGAACAAAATCACCCGTGCTTTTAGACTTGTCTATATGAGTAATCTAAACTTTGCTCGATTCCCTAGATTTTTCCATGCCAAAACTTCAAAAAAAGGTATGAAACACATATGGTCTTGGTGTTTTTGAATTAGGCACTAAGAAGATGAATTTTTTTTATGTTGCTTTCATCTAGCTTGGAAATTTTTAATTCCTCACCAAGCTGAATTCATTAACATGTGAAAAGACTTAATTTTAAAAAGACTACAAATTCAAACCATCAAACCCAATAATATTATTGAAGTCTATGTTCTTAATAGAAGAAACTTATTGATATTCTTGCTCAAAGACCTTGTACAAATGAGCTATATAAAATGCAGAAAATAATTTGGTGAATTTAGATGTCTTGTCAAGTACTATTAGGGAGTGTTAAATTGCATCTAAAACTTTGAAACCCATACACTCCCCTACAGAACCCCATGAAATTATTAGGCAAGCATCTCTTATTCAAGATATGAATAGAATGATTGAATATATAGTGCATCATTTTGTTTTTGATAGAAATTTTGGTTTTTCTAGTTTGCAAAAATTAAATATTGACCCTATAATTTCACAACCTCAAAAGATTTTATATTTGATTTGATGATTTATGTTTATAAAGAGAGAGAAAATGGTGTGTAAAAGAGAGAAATAATCACTTGAAGGGAGAAAAGGTCATATTTGTTGTTTGGATGAGTTTTCAATTTAACATATATAAGATTAATTTGATCATTTCATTATATTTAAAAAAATTTGTTGACATGGGATGTAAAGAGTAATTTTTCAAAACTCAATAAGCAAGAGAAATTCTATCTAAAATGTAAACCTCTATAAACTTGAAACTTCATAGAAGTCTAAAAGAAAATTAATAAATGATAATAAAAATGAGTCTAAATAAATGTTAAATGGACATAAAAAATTATAGATTCTTCAATACAAAAGTGTATGAAATTTATCACAAATGGTGAAGATTGACAAGAGAAAATATCATAAAATCAAAAAAATAAATAAAATGAATTGGAAATAAAGTGTTCCAAATGATTGTGGAAGAATATGGATGACTTTAGTCAATTTCTATATCAAGTTACATCGGGAGCAGAGAGATTTACCTCAAAAATACTTAAGGAGCATAACTACTGGCATAAATAAATAAAGCAAAGAAATTCATCTCTCCCTTTATATGGGAGGCCATTAGCTATAAGAAAGGAAAAAAGCTTCCTTCTCCTTCTTCTTTTATTTTTCCACCAAAATTTCCATGAGGAAACCAAGTTTTTGGATAAGATAAGTGAGGTTATTGGATTTTAAACACATAAACATAAGATCGGGAGAAAATTATGTGAGGGAAAAGTTGAGTTAGAATGAGAAAGTAAGGGTTTCAAGAGGAACAAGAAGGGTTAGCGAAAACTCAACCGGGAGACACTCAAAGTTCAAATAATCAAGAAGCAAAGTGTTTTAAGTTTATCTATCCAAATTTGAGTGAAGTTTAGATGATTTTGATTAAAATCCCAAAATTTTAAGTTAGGGTTCATTGTTGAAATATGGAGGAATTACATAATTACAATTGAAGCAATTAAGTTGGAATAAGTTATGATAGATGCAAAATAATGGAGAATTGAATAAAGAATCATGGTGGCTTAATGAACCTAAAGGCCGACCAATGTTATAGTATTAAGAAATTGGTTGAAATTGATTTAACTTCTCATAAAATGTATGTATTAAATGTGAATTGTTAGTGTGGTAATGATTGAGAAAGAGTTAGTTAGTTATATTTATTTTTATGGGATTTTTAGTACATGTTAAATTAGGATTCTTATGATAAAGTGAGGGGGGAATATGTACATTATTTGTGATTTGTGTAAATTGATGTGTGATGATTGTTTAAATTGTTTCAAAGTATGTGATAGAAAAAAAAGGAGGGTTATACATATATAAAATATGTATGTTTGTATTTCAATTATAATGTGAGTTTTGCTAAGGATATGTATTTTAAATGGCATGGGCTTTAATTTAAATACCATTATGAATGTTACATGAAATCAATTAAATAAAGAAGTTGTTAAGAAAATTATAAAAAAGATAAATTATTGTAGAACATATATTGATGGTTTGTGAGTTATATTGAGAAGAAAATGGAAAATGTTGGGAGTAGAAATAAAAATTGTATTGTTAGTTATGGAAATATTATGTTTGAATTTGCGATAAAAGATTTGAAGGTAATTAGTGTTATCTAACATGGATCAAATTTTAGTTGAATATATGGTGAAGAAAAATAGATATGGATTGGAAATGCAAAATGGTTTAAAATGGTTTACTATATCCCTTATGCAAATGGAAAGGAGGAAGAGTTATAATGTGAAGCGTAAATCCTAAGTACTTGCAAGAATAAAAAAGGTTTAAATGGTAAATTAGCAATATAATAAAGGATTATAAAAGGTTTAAATTATGGTATATAAAATATGTGCTTTAGTTGAGACAATTGAAATAAGGAAAAAATGTTGAAAAATATATATTATATATGATGTGGTTAAAAAAATAAAGCTTGATGATTGAAATAGTATAAATGGAATTAAAATAGCTTGAATTTAAATTAGATAATGAGATTAAATGATGCATTAATATAGAAATCTTCTTATGAAACAAAAGAGGCATTAGGGACAAGATCTTCTTCTAGAGGAGCTCGTATGATTAGAGGAGCAGGAAGGTGCTTGACACCTTATCTCCTTACTTTACTGTATAATTTACATTTAATTTTATATGTATTTGTTATGCAATAAGAAAAGGAAAGAAGAAAGAGGAAATGAAATATGAGTTGAAAACATCATAGTCGAATGTTTGGATGTAGACTATGGATGTAGAAATGGTCGGCCGTCTAGAAGAAGACCAGTGAGATAAAGTAGTATCATGGTTGGGCGGGTGGACGTGAACTATGAATACTAAGTATTGATCTCTGATGAGGACAAAAGAAATGAAATCGAAATTGAAATTGAAATTGAAATCTTACTAATGGTAATTGGCTAAGATTATTACCATATATACAAAAATTAAGTGTAATGAGTGTTAGTGAAATCTGTATAGGAACTTGAACTAAAAAATTAACCTTTGATAACTTATGTTAAGGAACTATATTGATGTGCATTATTTCTTTGTATTTAAGAAGTGGAAATGAGTATTGTATAGATTATTCATTATAATGTTACATGTGGTGCGGTCCATCATATATGGCTAGACATCGTTGATCTAGTCACTACTTTATTATAGTCATTTAGGTATATTTATTTCCTTGTAAAGTTTTGTATATTAGGATTTCTTATGTTGTCTTGTAATTAATAATCTTCTAATCATATTTTAATTTAGATTTTTTGTATTTAATATATTGTATCCTTTTATGTAACAAATGTTTAATGTAATTAGACGAATGAGGAATAATCTGTTATGACAAAAATGTTATAATTGCGATGGAAGAATTAATTGTTGAGCAAAGACTTAATGAACTGAGGTACGTCGGAGGCTACCATAACCTGTTAATGAGAGAAATAATTTGTTTTTAATTTTTTATATAGGATAATAGGAAATGAAGAATTGAAAAATGTTAAAAATTAAGAAAAAGCTGTGCTGAAAATTTTACTAAAAAACAAGAAAACATCAAGACTTCTTTTAACGTAGAAATTAAATGAAGGAAAAGAATATCTTAAAATTAGTGAATGGGAAAGTGTCGAAAAAAAATTAACCTTATTTTTTATATGAATAATATATTTTATTGTTTTTAATCGCATCCTCAGATATGAGATGTTTTACTTACTATAAAATTCTAGAAATAATTTTCTCTAATACATGCATACTATAATGCAAACCCTTTCTTACAAATAAGAGATATTAAAATGAAGTCAAAGATGACCAAAAAAAACGAAGGCAATACGTCAATGCTGAAAAGTAAAAGAAAAAAAGAAAAAAAAAGTTATTTGGAAATTTCGAAGGCAATACGTCCACGTCTTCCACGGTGCACCCTGCACAACCACAACTTGTTCCGTAACTCCTCATCTATGTTTGTAAAACATAAAAATAATAATAAAAAAGAAATTAATTAGTAGAGAGAGAAAGGAAAAATAGACGATTTTTCTAATAAGCATATATTAGACTCGGTATCCGTAATTCTACGGGACTGAACTATTTTTTTTCATGTCTAAAATATATCAAGCTGCTTCATGTGTATTTAAAAAATAAAAATATATAATTCAAGTCGTAAACCTTATTGGGTTGAATAAGTTAACTTTAGTTTAATTAAAAATAATAATAATAATAAATAGATCAAATTTAAAAAGAAAAGTGAATATAATAATTTAAGGAATTTTTTTTAAAAAGTAAATAATAGTTTAGATCCTTCCATGCTCCTCCCGGTGCAATACATGCGCACCTACCTTTTTGTTTTTTAATGTATTTTGGTTGTTTTATTGTGCAATTAATATGGAAGAAAACTTATTTATCCCACTCAATTTGATAATGATAAATGGATCATGTAAAAAGACTTCAATGCTTTTAATAGCTAATTTTAAGTTTTTTAGGTATAAGAATAAAAACACCATTATAATATTTCAGTGAATAATGTTTTCAAGTGCAGAGCTACCATATTTTTTCAAGAGAAGTTATATAAAAATTCTAACATCGGTAATTTTTTTATTTATTTGAAAATTAAATAAAAATTTTAATTTCAACATAAGATTGTGTACATCACTTATTATACTTATCAATGTTACTTTGCAAGATAATTTAATTAATATTTATTACAACAAAAAATAACATGGCATATCTTTAGACATGTTGGAAAAAATTAAATGGAATAACAGGAATGCATTTCAAATATAGATAAGTGGCTTGACCATATTAATCAACTTAATTCATGTCATAGTACCATCTCTTGATCATATTATTCTACAAAACAATCAATCGATTATAACATTTATTTTGTTCATATTTTCTATCCATAAAAAAAAATATTTTTATCAATTCATATTTAAATTATGTAATATATAAAGGTATATATTTCTTAATTTTTCTGTCTAACTAAAATATTCTTTATTCCTTAGGTTTTCAAAAAGATAAAAAAAAAACTTACTTCTTTGTGTTTGAAACCTAGGATTATTTATTTTTGTATTTTAAACATGTTTTTAAAAAAAATTAAATTTTTTTTATTTTTTTTACTTTAAATTAATATTTTTTTTTATACTTTTAAATTATTTTAATGTGTTGATATTAGAAATAATTTTTAAAAAATAAAAATAATATTATTTTAATATATTTTTAAATAAAAAAATATTTTAAAAAATAACTACACCCCACCACCATGATTTAATTTTACTATATTGCCATGTTAAAACCCTTATTCTTTTTTCCTCAATCTTAAATAAGAGAAAAAGAACATAGATAATAAGTACACGTGTAGTGTAGTGAATGTATATATAAGGGGAGTTGATGGATAGCCAATCTTTTCTTCTGTCGTCCTAAAAAGCACTCTTTCTTTGCGGGGTTGTTGTTGCCTCGGCCTTGGAGCCTCCAAAATCAGAGGCAAATCTTTTTTTTTTCCTTCTGGTAAGACTCCCAAAGCCCTAACTTAACAAAATTCACTTTTGATCCGTCTTCTACCCATCAACAGTTAGGTGCGTTTCATTTGTAATAATTATCAGGTTCATCATTTCCATTTTCTAGCACACAGTTTTATCTCTCTCTCTCTCTCCCTCCTCTCTCTTTTTGGAGCATTATAAATTGGTTGGAATCAGGGCTAGGCAATTTCTGCTTGTATAAATAATTCCTTAATTTTTTTTCGATTTTAAAGCTGGTCCTATCTTTCTTGATTGCAGGTTGTGTGCTTTTCTCAGTCATTGCAACAAGCATTTCGGCATTGGCTATCTCTCTGGGGGATAACATGAGTTTTGCTGGTCCTTCCCTGGCTTCTGGTTAGTTTTATTTCCTTGGCTATGTAATGAAGTTACGCTCTGTTTGTTAGGAGGGATTGGAAGAAGGATGGATAAGAGGGTAGGGATTGGATAGGAGGGACTGATTGCATCTATTGTTTGGCAAGAAGGATGAGGAAACAAGTTGGGATTGGAGGGATCCCTCCAATCCTTCCTCTTAATTTCTTGACCTCCCAATTTGGGTTTATTTTAATTGAGAGGATTGACTCCATCCCTTTGTAATTTTGAATGCTTTCAATTTTGGATGAATCGACTCTCATCCTTCCCTTCCCTTGTTAACCAAACAACTGGATGGATAATGCTCTATCCTTCCACCTTACTCATTCCATCCTTCCTCTTGTCCATCCCTCTTGACAAATATAGCCTTAATGTCATTTATCCTGCATGGATGACTACCAACAGGAAGCACTAACAAACACGTAGTGATTGAATGATCTCTGCATTGTATACTAATCTTCAACTCATTTTACCTTTTTTTATGTAACTGAACTCTATTTTAACATCCATTTAGGTGGTAAAACTGTTAGAAGAGCTCTAGAATTCGGAAGGACTTATGTGGTTAAGCCCAAAGGTAAACACCTTGCCACTGTTGTTTGGCTACATGGGCTTGGCGATAATGGCTCAAGGTAAATATCAATCTCCTATTGGTTTGTCATATCAATTTTTTTGGTAGGTATCTTCTACAAAATGAAGGGAGCTCCTTTGATATGTTTAGCCTATATGAATATGTAAATGGAAGTGTTTTCACAATTGTTTTTCTACAATACATTATTCATTCACTTAGCTGCATGAGATTCTTTGAAATTTAATCTAGTGCAGTGGCTGCATAGACGACTAAGGTGGAGGCGGCATTCTGCACTAGCTAACATATCCTTGATTTTATTTTCAAAAAAAAAAAAAATAGTGAGGGACGATCCTTGCATATTCTTTGTGGCATATTTCTGTGTATTAGGTTGTCCCTACTTCAACTTCGTTTTTGCTTTTGCAATGTATTCTCTTGTAATAACCAAATCACTTCTCATATTCTATATGAGCTTTTAAATGGCTTTAGGATTAGTGCTTTTCTCATCATTACAAAGATTGGTTGCTTGTCCAAAAAGGAGGGAGGGAGAGAGGGAGGGAGGGGGTGTATCAAACTGGCTCAATTTCATCCGGTGGGAGTTTTTCTTTCTTTATTTATTTTTTTAAAAAAAATTATGTATTGTTTGATCTTGTTTGGCAGCTGGTCACAGCTCTTGGAGACTCTTCCTCTTCCAAATGTAAGGACTAGTACACTAAAAAACTTAGCAATACTTGTTTGAAGCATGAACTGTTTTGCATATGTTTGAATGATTGGAATTTTAATCACTGATAACTACACACGAATCATTATTATCTGGTGTAGATTAAATGGATATGCCCAACTGCACCGACTCAACCTGTAACTGTATTCGGGGGTTTCCCATCAACAGCTTGTAAGTTTTCATGTTCTGCCATATTTGATCCTTCTTAATTGTAATAAAATCACCGTAGCAACCAGATAAACCTGTCATATGAGTCGTACAAGAATTTTAAAGGAAACAATGTTTTAGAACCGTGTCAACTCCTCATATCATTCACCTTAATTTTATTTATAATACATATTAAAGAGGAATTGTTTCGAGAATAGGGGTGAAACTTAATTCTGTTGCATTAATTAGGTCATTTTTTTACAAGTTAAAAAAAAATTGTGTTGATTACTGGAGTAATTATTAGATGAGTAAATTTTAAGTGTGCAAAAATGGGTATAAAAGTTAGATTTTAAGATTGTTTGGTTGTAAGTTCAACACCAAGTGGAACAGGTAGATTCAATATTTATTTGAACCTGTAACAATATATGGTTTCTAAGTTACAAATGGAAGAATTAAAAGGAATAAAAAAAAACAGATAGAGAGAGAGAGAGAGAGAGAGAGAAGAGATAGTAATAGGTATTCTGTAAAGCATAATTTTTTACAAAGGTTTTCACATAGTAATTCTTTTGCATTTTTAGTTTTGGGTTGTTTTAGTCAAATTAACTGGAAAAAAAAAAAACCTTATTAGTGCTTGGTGGAATTTAACTTGTTGGATACTTTGGTGTAGAAAATTTAGTTTTTGGTTTAAGGGATACAAAAAAGTTTTTGATGGGTTTTTAGGATAGAAGATTTTTTTACAAGGGGCTTTTGATGGTTCCTATTTTTTTAAGCTAGTAGACTGAATTAAAAAGATGATTCAAATCAGGGTTTAATGTGGGAGACCTTTCAGAAGATGCTCCTGATGATACAGAGGGTCTGGATGCTGCAGCAGCACATGTGGCAAATTTGCTGTCAACAGAGCCCTTTGACAGTAGGTTTTCTTTTTCAGATATTTCTTATGTGATGAGAGAGTTACTTGGAAATTATTTTGACTATTTTTGTCACAGACATATCCTATGTTGCTTATTTTTGGAAAATAACTTCAGTCTGGTTCAGGAAACAACTTGAGAGACTAGTTCATACCTTTTCATTAGCAAAATGGATCGATTGACAATCATGCAAAATCATAATACCCTCTTGAAACTGCTTACTGATTTTTCACAATATTGATATCAAATATATCTATGTGACAGTTAGACTTGGAATTGGAGGCTTCAGCATGGGTGCTGCAACTGCTATGTATTCTGCTACCTGCTTTGCTGCTGGAAAGTACTCAGATGGCAGTGCATACCCTGCCAATTTGAGTGCAATTGTTGGATTAAGTGGCTGGCTTCCATGTTCAAAGTTTGGTTTTTCCTCTCTGTTTTTCTCTTTTGTAATGTACTCTTTGCATATAATTTTATGCTCTGTTACTTCCCAGGACCCTGAGTAAGAAAATAGGAGGGGATGAAACCACAAGGCGTGCTGCTTCCTTGCCTATATTGCTCTGTCATGGCAAAGGTATTCAGCACTTTCTCTTATATGCATATCTTATTGGATATCCTGTTATGTTCTCTTATTTACAAGAGGTTGGGAGCTCTATCAAAAGATCTAGGCATGAGCAGTTTTTACTGAATTGCAATCAGGCTGTAATATAGTAATTGACAGGTGGGTCAATTATTACACAATATATGTGTGTGTTTTACCCAAAACCAGTATACTTCTGTGAAATCCATGATCGGAAGACCCTGGTGTTAACAAGATCATTTGTGCTATGACTTATATTTTATAATTTACTTTCCTGGCACCGTCACTTGGTATCTGCATGATGCTATGTCTTTGTGGTTTGAGGCCATATTTTCTGCTATGTTTGATACCTTTAAGTTTACACCTTAGAGTGCATTCTTTTGATGTTAATAAAAGGAGGTAAATTATTCAAAGTAACTCTTATGTAAGCGGTTACTGAAGGTAGAAGTTAGATTTTAGTCATATTTGTTTGTTTAATTGTTGGTTGCAAGAGACATAAGAGTTATGAATTGTTTGGGGTGCAGAATTGGTGAGCACAGATTTGGCATCTGTGTCCCATGAAAGGCTTGTGTTGAGCTAGGGCTTATTTCTTACTGAATTAGAGTTGAATAGAACTTGTTTGGGGAGAAATAAGGAGAAATTGGGCTATGAACATTAGCTTGCAGCACCATAGCAGCAGAATATTAAGGCAAGAGGAAGAATTGTGAGAAAATAGATGGACAAGAGATTGAAGAAGAAACTTTAGGTCCCAAGCCTTCAAAATAAAATAACTCAACTCTTACTTGATTGGAAAGAAACTAAATAGGAATAAACTGTTAAGACTAAGTGATGTTGGCCCACATAATAGATATTTTAGGGCTACTTATCTTAGAAAGAAATGTGGGGTTTAATTTTAATATTTTAGTAATCTTATTTTCTCACTTTTATTAGGACTTTTATTTTATTTGGGTGCATGTAAATAAACTCCACAGGCAGACTTTATTTTATTTGGGTGCATGTAAATAAACTCCACAGGCAGACTTTCTGTTTAACATATTATTAATCGAAATAAAAACTTGAGTTTTACCCAAGATCTCTCTCTTGTTTTGGTTACCTTAAGATTGAGTGTCTCTTGATTTGGTGATCTATTTGTTGTTCTACATCCCTAAGACATTAACGTTTTAAATAAGGCTAGACCTTCAAGAAATTCAGAAAGTTGCTTGAACACCCCTGATTCATTGGAACATGCAAAAGCTATTATTCTGCCCTTCTTACATAATTACCCAGGACTGAAATTCAAACCTTTAAACTAAGAAACCTATCATTGTAGCTTATTCTTAGACTAGAAACCTCTCTGTTGAAGAATCACACATCTTGGTTTTGATTTTCCATAGTTGATAAATCATCTTTAACCATAACTTAAGTGCGTCATTGATTCTCCCCTTCTTCAGAAAAATTGGACCTTGAGTTTTGAAATGTTGAAGTATGAAAATTCATAGAACATGCACAAGTAGGAAAGCTTGGAGGTTGCTTTGCTTGACTTATTTTAGAAAACTTGCACAAAGCCAAAGAGTGATTTTTCAAGGTAAATTGTTATGTCTTTGGCATTATAAAATCAATAGTCGACACAAATTGCACATTTTCCTTGGCAAAAACCTCTTCATGCTTGATGTCAATTCTTATTATCTTCATCTGTCATAGGTCTGCTCTTATCTGCTTGCTTTAAAACAGCTCCCTCAAATTTCTAGCACCATTAAATTCGTCGACTTTGATATCACAATCCTTTGATGTATGACAACAAATATTTGTGACTCTGGTACTTGAAAAATATAGGCTGAAAAGCTAGCATGATTGAAAGAAGCATATGGGTTGATTTTGGACCTAATTTATAAATAGGTGCCTCACTTGTCTTACAATTCTACATAGAGGAGAAGATTTGTGAGGCAAAGCTGAAAAGATCTATGGATGAAAGACAAGACCTTTAGGCCTATTAACAATGCCACAACAAAAGTCATCCAAACTCAGTGACAGGGATGATGAATTGGCCATTGATCACTGACATCTATTAAAAAATTGATATAATTGAAAGGTTTGGGACTAAATTGAGGTTTCTCCAAATAATAAACAATAAAACTCCTAAATAATACTAAAAATCTTGAATTATAATATAGCAAATAATTTCCTATACAATCATATTTTTGTCAGGTGGTCTCTCTAGCATATTGTGTGAACTTCATTAATTGCTTCATAAATTTTTCATTAAAAAAACTTTTTTGTTTCACTATCACTATATTACCTCACACCTTATTAATGGTTATTAAAAGGGAAACTTATCACTTTCACATCAATGCTTTTGAATCCCCAAATATTTAAGAAGCAATAATTTTGTCCAACTCATGGTGACCTGAGAGACTGCCACACTTGGGTAGTAGGCAATCCTCCTGCAAGGTTGCGGGGAATTTATGTTCAAATGTTATCTTGTAATTTTGTACACTTGGAATGTTGGTGAAGCATTTTTGTGTGTCATCTAATGTATGCTGTGCACAAGGTGTGTTCTGTACGAGACATGTATTAATTGGAATCACAATATCAACACATCAGATTACCATTAGAGAGATTCTGTAGCTTTTCATTAACATTAAATGGTCAACCATTAGTGTGGCTTCGACTATTGCATCCCCAAATACCTGTCTGCTTAGGTGTGGGGAATGCTGTGATCATCTTGATTTTGGACTTTAATTGATTACAGGTGATGATGTGGTTCCTTTCAAATTTGGTGAAAAATCCTCACGGGTTTTGGTTTCAACTGGATTCCAGGATGCAACATTCAAAGCATACAATGGGTATGTATCTTGTTTCAATTCTCTGTGACATACAGGAGTCAACTTTTGATTATTTTTGCTCCACTATACAGGCTTGGTCACTACACAATCCCTGAAGAGATGGATGAGGTTTGTGCTTGGCTTACTTCTAAGTTGGGGCTTGGAGGGCGTTCTCCATGATTTGACGTTCTGTGCATACATGAAGGATTTGCTTGGGCGGGAAAAAACTGAAGCAGAAAATATTCAGAGGCACAAACAAAATAAAGTTGCCAAAAGTGGTTCCGGGCATGTTATACATGTAATACGTGCTCTCTGGGACAAGTTGGTACTCGTGTACCAAGGAGTTGGGTTGAACTGCATTTTTTAAGTTAGGGAATTGCATTTCGTTCGAGTCATTTATGTGCTTTTCCGCAGTTTAGCATTGAAAGTTGAACGTTCATATTAATTGCCACATTCGAGACTTGATGTTGTATTGTCTGTCGTCACAGAGGTCTAAGTACATGATCAGAAACTAGTAATGAAGGCTCTTTTCTGAAATTATTGGGTGTTTCATGGAACACAAAGCATAGTAAACCTGTTTTCCACGGTGGAACTTCAAAGAGACAATAGAACACCCTTCAAGTTTCATTCTGGGTCCTCCCTGTCGGTGTCTTGCTTTGACATGTTGAAATTATTGGGTTCGTGAATCTTGAGAGAACATGAAATCTCGAAGCCGAGCAAGGTTTCATTATTTGTTTTGCCACCACAAGGTTTATCCATCAGGAGTTTAATTTTCTTATTACTTCTCATTTCCTCCCTGTTTTCCATCTGGGTTTTGTGGGGGCTTGGAGGCGACCGAATATAAGCTCCTCCTGTCCAGCACGAGAGTTGAAAGGTAGCTTCAGATTTGCCTACGAATTATCAACTACGTCCCAATCGGTTCTGTACCAGCTGCTTTTGCCGATTGATTTTTCCATTTATTCAGATTTGATTAGTTAATTCCCATCGTGATCAAACGATCCATTAAAATCCAACAAATAGACATGATATGTGATGAGGTGATAAAACCTCAATTTATGATGGAGCTTCTAACAAGGATGATATGGGCTGAGTTCTTGAATGAATGCGGGTTATGGATGTTTTGCAAAATAAAAAAAGTTTTCTAGTTAAAGTGGAATTCTTCAATGTTTAAGTTAATGAAGACACTAAAAAGTTCATAAAGCTAGGTTAAAAGAGAGTTTTTTAGGTTAAAAAAGTAGTATCTCTTATTATCTTGAGCTCAATGGGGTTTATATAACATTGAGTACACATGGATATGTTGTGGTGGTTAATAATAGGAGGCAAGATGGTTAATGTTTTTATCATCTAAAATTTTAGACAACTTGAAATATACATTTAAAAGATCAATAGGCTATTATAAAAAAATTGATCTCATGATTTGTGGGCTCATATTATGAACTATCTTTTGAATTAGTTATCTACATGCCTCATATTAAGGAAGTGCACGCATATTTAATACTTATATTTTTTTATTTCTTAGTTGATGAGGGATAGACTAAAGTTGACCTGGATAAAAGAAAATGGGTTAAAGACCTACCTAGGCCTCCTAGAAGTGATCCTTCGTAAAGGTGCTCACTAGAAGATAAGAAACATTGTTAAGCATGACTTGGCATCCTATTTAGGTTTATGGTTGTATGGAGATATAAAGGGACCCATCTCTATTCATATGTAACCTGATAAATTAGTTTCCCTTCCTAATTTTTATGGCATGGGTGTATGACGATTAAATCTTTCTTATCTGTACTTGGATTCATTGTAAACCCTAGGATTAATGGCCTAAATCTCGATAAAAAATAACTAGTAAATATGAGGAATTTATATGATTAATTGTATGAATCATTTGTTTTATCTTGTAAACCCCAAGTCAATTAGTGTAAACCTGAGAAAAAAAATAATAAATTGGAGGAACAAGGATAAAATAGTAATTGATGAAAAAAGAGTGAAATTTCATATAAACACCATATGACTGGTGGTTGAGTGAGAGAGAGATTAAAAGAGGGGAGGTCTCATCTTCACTTCTTTTTCTAAAGGATTTCAAATGGGTGCTAGAGTTTGATTTCTAGCTCAAAATTAAATAAAAAAAAAACTCATGGAAATTGAAAAGGATTGAGTGTTTATTATGTTTAGTTAGGGTTGTGAAATTGTGATTGTGGGTGGAAATAAAATATTATTAGTGGCTTAATATGAAGAAAAAGATAGCAGAATGTGTAACAAGAAGTGCTATTCGTCAGCAAGTGAAAGCTGATCATCGAAAACTAGTTGGAGAATTACAGCCTCTTATTTTACAGGGATGAAAGTGGGAGAACATCTCCATGAATTTTGTGTTAGGACTTACGAGGAGTGATAGATGAAATGATGCAATTTAGAATGTTGTCGATCGACTTACTAAGTCTGCCTTGTTTTTACCGATAAAAATAACAAATTTAGTGGACAAATTAGCTAAGTTATGCATTGACGAAGTGGTCAGACCATACAAGGCTCTAGTGTAAATTGTTTATGACCAGGATCCTCGATCTACTTCCTGATTATGGGCGAGTATATAGCATGCTTTAGAGATAAAGTTAAGTATGAATACAACTTTTCATCCTCAAACTGACGGATAATTAGAAATGACTATCTAGATATTAAAAGACCTTTTAAAGTTTTTATTCTAGATTATAGGGGAAGCTGAGAGAGTTATTTGTCGTTAGTGGAATTTGTATATAACAACAATTATCATGACATATAGGTATGGCTTCATTTGAAGCATTATATGAGAGATAATGTCAGACTCCATTATATTAGGATGAAGCTGGTGAAAGGGAATCATTAGGATTGAAGGTGATTTAAATGAACTATAAATAAGATCTAGATAATTAAGGTCATGATGAAAAACAATTCAGGATAAATAAAAAAATACTATACTAATAACCAAAAGAGACCCTTAAAGTTTGTTGCATGTGATTGAGTATTTCTAAAGATAAATCCTTAGAAGAACATAATTTGTTTTGGAAAGAAGGGGAAATTGGTTTCAAGGTATATCGATCCCTTTAAGATTATAAAGAGAATTGGACCAATGGAATACTGGTTGGGATTACCATCCCACCAATCTAAAACTCGTAAAGTATTTCAGGTGTCATTGCTTTGAAGAGAGGAATTGGATCCTTCTCAAATTTCTCCACAAATCCCGATTGAAATCAAAGAAAATTTGACACTTGAAGTAAAATCAGTAAAGATCACTAAACATATTGAAAAGAAATTATAGAATAAAATGTTTTCTATGGTGAAAGTGGTATGAAGAAAATCTTAGATCCAAGAGTTGATTTGGAAAAGAGAGTTGAAAATGAGAAAAAAAATATTTGAACTTATTTTCAAAGAAAGGTAATTACTCATATTGCAGATAAAATCTTTTTAAAAAAGGAAGCATTGTAACCCTAGGTTTAATGGTGTAAATCCCGATTGAAAATAGCTAGTAAATATGAGGAATTTAACAATTAATCATATAAATACCATATTTCATTAAGTAAACTTCAAGTCAATTAATGTAAATAAAAAAAATAGAGGAACAAAGGTGAAGTAATAATTATGAAAAATAAAAGGAAACTTTTTTTTATATAAACACCATATAGCCAGCGATTTAGATAGAAAAAATAAGAAAGGGGAGGGTTCATCTTTGCTTCTTTTACTAAGAGATTTGAAAGTGGGTGTCAGGGTGTGGTTTCTAACTCAAAATTAAATTAAAAAATTTATGAAAATTAAAGAGGTTTGAGTGTTTGTAATGTTTAGTTAGGATTGTGAAATTATGATTATAGGTGAAAAGAAAGAGGTGAGATTTTGGATACCCTCACCAAATTTACTTTAAATTGGTGTTGTTTGAGGTTATAGGAAGGTTTATCTTCCTTTAATTTCATTTTTATGTTATATATTTTGATTTTTCTTAAATTCTAGTAGATGTTAAGAGATTGTTAAGATATGTGAAATTAAAAATTGATTAGAGAAATGCTTATTGGTTAAAATTCTTGGAGATTTAATGTTAGAATTGGTATAATTTGTAGATAACTTGATGAATTTGAGGCCAACCATGGATTTTCAAACTATGGGTGGCCGACCATGTTGGTGAAATTTACAGGGTTTTGCGTTTGGGTATGATTTGGAGTTAATTGTGTGTTTGATTTTGATTATGTATGTTTAGATTTGGATTATGACCATTTGAGTTGAGTTATAATGTATAAATTCTTGTTGATGTGTTTAGGGAGGATGAGTATGTGAAATTTCTATTAAATTGATTAGTTGAACAATGCTCACCATGTGTTTGATAAAATGTTAAACATTGAACATTGCTGACTAAACAGGTTATAGAAATGGTTGACAAAAAGGTTAGGATATTAAAACGAGTTGGTATATTTGAAATTTAAGTGTGTTAGTTGTTGTGGGTGAATATTTTGGTAAAAAAAAAATTAAGGAAGAGGAAACCTTGGTTTTGGTTGAATAATTAAGTGTTTATTGTGTGAACTAATGTGCATGTATATGTGGTAGATGAGTGAGCCAAAAGTGAGTAAATATGTAGTATATAGTCTCATTCTCTTTTGTTGAATGTTGTTGGATTGACAACCATATATTAGGTATTTATAGAATGTTATGATAGTCCAGATCCATAAAAATATGGGCTGTTATGATAGTTGGAATATGATAGTAGAAAGATATACGAGTTTAGGATGATTTAGACAGCGTTATATATGTAATTGAAAGCTATTATAATAGTACAAAAGCATGCAAATTTAGGTTGATTTGAGCAGTATTCTGTGCATTTGAGGGTTGTTACAACAACATAATAATGTGCCAATTTAGGTTGATTTAAATAGTGTTATGGGTATAATTGAGGGTTGTTACAACAACATAATTATGTACCAATTTATGTTGAATTAAATAGTGTTATGGGCATAATTGAGGGTTGTTAAGATGCATGAAAGGGGGAGTTTAAGGGCTATTATAATAGTGTGTTTTTATAGTTGAATGTAGGTTGTTATGGTAAAAAAAAATGCATATGATTGGAGGTTGTTTTGAAACTCTAAAAGTGTGAAAGTGTGGGCTATAATGGCAGCCTTAAAGACATGTATTTGTTGACTATTAGGACAGTTGTGAATGTATATTGATGGATTGACGATAAAAAATTATGTGTGTAATATTAATGATGTTTGTCAAAAGTTTTAGGGAAAGGGATAGTCAAAGGTGTGTTTGTATTTTGAGGTATGAACAACCAAATATGCTCATATTATTGTTGAAGAATAGGTTAGTTTAGCGTATATTTGTAATTGCTTAAATGGGTTAAAATTGTTAAGTACTTATGGTAACTTGTGTACTTATATGTTTAGGCTAAATTAGTTGCAAAATGAATGAATGTGTGTGTGTGTTTGGCCAAATGAAATGTTGATTTGTTATCATTTGGGATTTATGGAAAAAACATCTAGAGTGAGACCCATTCTCTTAGGAGCACACATAATAGGAGCTCCATGTAAGGGTTTGCCCCTTACCTTTTTTATTATCCAAGTTATTCTTGTAAATGTTAGAATACGAGATGTCCATATTTATGAAATATATATTCGAGACGGAAAAACGATATCATATAAAATATACGTTCAGGGTAGGAAAATAATATCATATGAAATATATCTTTGAGGTGAGAATTTAATATCAAGTGAAATACACCTTCAGAGCGGGGAAATGATATGAAAAGGAATACTCCTTCATGATGAGGACTATTAGATGATCGACATAGTCAGACCCCGGGGAAGAAATTGAGATATGAAAAGTTGGTTGCATTGTTGGAGGCTAAAGCATGTGTTTAATACAAATTATGTTGTGAAAGTGGATTAATAGGTACAAATGTTAATAGAGGATTGACATGAAATAAATCTATAAACTTACATGTATAATGAAAAAAAAGGAAAGGAAGATGAATATAACTGATGAGGAATATATAGACATTGAAGATGATGTATGGATGTTGTATTGACCTTCAAATAAATATACATGGAAACTTAATAAGTGAAAAGAAAGAAAAGGCGCTTTGATATAAATGAATCACCATGTATGAATATAGTGAATAAATGTGAATACCATAATGTGGTTGTGTGTGTGTGTGTGAGAGAGAGAGAGAGAGAGATTATTGGATATGTCTAAAATAGATTTACAGTTGTGTTAATTACCTTTATTTAAATACCGAAGTTGAATTATAGCCTTGAGTATTAATGTATTTTATATTCTACATTTTATGTGTGTCATACAAGTTTAAGTATCGAAGTTGAATTACGGCCTTGAGTATTAATGCATTTTATATTTTATGTGTGTCATACAAGTATTTCTTTCTAACCACCTCAATCTTCACAGCTCAATCATATCTTCCTAATATATCATTATTTAGGTAGAACTCTAAAAGGAATTATAATATGTAAATTTGGTTGTATATATTTTAATTGTATGAGACTTTTTCTATATGGTTTCTATTTTTTTTCCCTCTCATCTATATGTATCTAGCCACCTATTTATAATAACCCAATATATTCCTTTCACACCTAAATTCTAAACTCTTCTACTCTACCGTAGTTTTCTAGTATTTTTCAAAAACTTCTAGTGTTTTATAAAAGTTTCCTCTATTTTTTAACAACATTGTCTTCCCTCTCCTTTTCTTTTTCAATTCAATTTTTTTTTTCTAAACTAGACCTTATTATTTTTTTCAATTATATTTTAATCACTAAATTTTTTTTCTTCTTGACTGATTTATTTTGTTCTTTTTTTCTCTTTTTTTTTTGAAAATTTTAAAAATACAAAAATAAAAAGCAAAATGGTAAAAAATTACAAAATGACCAGAGATTAGCCAAATTACTTCAAAAACATATATTTTTTTATAATTTTGGTATTTGTTGTATTTTTTCAGTTTTTTTAAAATTATGTTTAAAACAAGAATAAAAACAAGTGTAGGGGTAATTTTTGCATGGGATTGTTATTGTGTGTTTTTCTCTTGGTTTGGTGATTTTTTTTAGAATGTTTGATAGAGTCAAATTAATTGTATGAGGTTTTTTTTATATGTGGTGTCTTTTTATTTTCTCCCCTCTAACCTTCTATTTATAATAACCCAATATTCTTATCACATTTAAATTCTAAACTTTTCCACAGCCTTCCATATTTTTCCAATATTTTTCAAAAACTTCTAGTTTTTTTCTCAAAGTTTCCTCTATTTTTTAACAACATCGTGTTCCTTCTCTTTTTCTTTTTCAATATGATTTTTTTTTCTAAACTAGACTCTATTATTTTTTTTCAATTATATTTTAATCACTTAAACTTTTTTCTTCTTGTTTGATTGACTTTTTTCCTTTTTGTTTTTGAAAAAATTGAAAATAGAAAATGATTGAAAATTATAAAATGACTAGAGAAATCACGTCAAAATATATTTTTTTATAATTTTGATATTTTTTGTATTTTTTAATTTTTAAAAAATATATTAAAAACATGGATAAAAATGAATAATGACATAAGACATGTCAAAACATAACATTCATACATTCGTGTATGCATACATATAGACACAAAAATTCTTATTTAAAATCTCATAGTACACCCTTTATTGTATTTCCATTTTTATTTGCTCTTAACAATATATACAATTTCTTTTCTCTCATAATTTTCACATGCCTCAAGAGGATTTAATTTTTAACATATGTTTTATTAACTGGTCATTTAAAATACTTTTAAAGAAATAAATTATTAAGCTCTTCTTTTTACATTGATGTTATATAACACCAAAAATGACAAAATTCAAATCATTCATTAAAACAAATTTCATGAGGTATTCTTCCAAAATTTAATTATTTTTTACAAAATTATTATTAAGAAATTGAACTTATAATTGGGGTTTTGTTTCACAAACAAATATTACTAAAGTGTAAACCTAAGGAGAAGAAAGAAAAGGTTTGGAGTTGAGGAATATAGAGTATATTCCTTCACAAATTTAAAAGTTTAGTATCCTATATATATATATAAAAAAAATAACTCTTATCCATTAATTTTAAATAATAATTACCATGTTGGTTTCCCCAACAATTATTTTCCTACATAAATGTTTTTGGGCACCCATTAGGCTTACCCTTTGAAAAAAACTACAGAAAACTACTTGGTACAAATTAACATACCCTCCAAACTACTTCTTACTTCCTAATATTCAATTTCATAAAATGAAATAAACAATGGAAAATAAAAAAGAAATGTGTTATTTTGACAAAAAAAAATACAAGTTAATTAAAAAAAATGTTTACAAACTTAGCATTAAGTTGATGGATGATTTAAATTTTATGAATAAATTACTCAATAAATCATGACCTCTAAAGTTTTTTAGATACCAAAGAAAATATATTATAAATCTTAAGTTATTCAAAATTAATTCAAATTAAAAAAAAAAACAGCAATTGCATAATTGAAAGCTTCTAGAATTTTAATTACCATATTATATTTTTTAAAATAATTTTTTCATTGATAGATATTATTTGGAAGAACAAAAAGGTAAAATTTAGTGATAGGTAATCATTAAAAAAGATAAAATTAAACATCCTGACTACAAAACAAGACTTTCTTCTATTAACTATATTTCTAGATGCAAATGTAACGCTAACATTTATTTTTTAAAAAAAATTCTAATTATCATCCTTTGTGAAAAAATATAATTAAGAGTATTTTAGTCTATCTAAGTAATAAAAGTAGAATCTAAGTAATAAAAATAGATTATGAAGTTGTGGGAATAACACCATTCTATTCAATAAAGCTATTTTAGTTTTTATAATAAATGATGGAAGGAGAATAAAAGTTGTGGGGTGGGAAGAACACACGATAAAAAAAGAGAAAAAAGTAGAGAATTTAATGGAGTTGCAACAATTGGATGAATAATGTATGCCGCTTGCACACCATTAATCGTTCTGTGCCTCATAATTTTCAGCCTCTTCAAATAAACAAAAGCACGTCTTTTAATCAAATTCCACGTTGAGGCATCTTTATCCCAAATTCCGAGCACACAAACAACTTTATGAGGCAATTTTCTCTTTTCATCAGGAAGACAACTTCATTTGTGAGCCTCCTTAACAAAAGCCACATCCCCACTTACAGTACTCGGTGACAGCAAGTGCTTCTCTTGATCAGTATCATCAATTTCTGTTGACTCGTAGGGGTGGTGGTTGCCAGAGAATCACTCCCATCTTCTTCTGAGGATTATTACCCAAGAAATGAAACAGCAATGTCAAGAATGCAACCAGTACAGTCAAGTTTATCCTGGATTAAATGTCAGATTGCAGAAAACGAAGAAAAGGTGGGTTATATTCAAGAAGCAAATTACTCACCTAAGCACTCATGGTATTCAGGTAGCTGTTTAACAGTAGTTACTTGGAGGCTCTCAGGAAGCAGACAACTACAGAGAACACCTGGCATTTCGACCAATAGCTAAATTAGTTTTCTTTCTGAAAAAATGGTGTTTCATTTGCAAGAAAAACTCAACAGGCGAGACTCCAGTAAAGCAAACAAGCAAAGCAACTTAATTTGAGAATATCTTTTGCACGAACACCACTTAGTATGCTTGACCAACTAGATAACTTAGAAGTAAACACCGAGCTAAATGTATATTTGCAAAGTATAGCGATGAAGTCCACTGCAGCTGGCTCTCTGCCAGTCACGGTGGAAATTCAGGAAAGGAATGCCATAGAGTGGGTGGGGGAAAACATAAATTACAGCTGAATAATGGCTAAAATTAGGATAAAACCGAAGTTAGAACAAGAAAATAGAACTTAGGGTTCATAAGAAACCTCTGGAATCAGAATAGATAAATAAAATAATGAAAAACAAGTATAATATAACCTTAGCAGCCTATTTATATTAGTTCAAGCCTTGCATCCTTAGGAAAAGGGTTCTCAATCTCAGTCCCCTAGTTAACTTCTAAGGAATTACCTTAAACAGTAGATCAATTAAATAACCTAGTATCAGAAATCAAATGAAATAAATTGTTAAGAAAGCTCCTGCGGCAAAGAAGAATTAAAAACTTGATGGAAGAATTCTCCATACCTAGCCGAGCAAGCCGATTCACCCATCCTGGTATACGCTTGCCGATCAATCTACACGAGATGTCTTCTGTAAAGTGATTGCAATTCTTAGAGATGAGGTGATAGGTATCTCCATGATACTCAGAAGCAGCACTCTCTATGAATGTTCGGAATTCAGAGGGAGGCATAGTTATCCTGCCTAAAAGGATGGAACATCTGTAAATAAAACCAGGGCAGTTCCTTGGTTCCACTTCAAAAACTCCACTGACAGGGAAGTCATGGGCTCCAAATCCGTACTCCTTACCATGGACTGTTCATACACGTAGAGAAAGTCAATGCAGTTCATTAGATTTTTAAGGGAATGGCTATGGACATTGAGATTCTAATGTTAAATCCACGTCTTTTAAAACAGACTATAGATGCATTATGACTTGGCCAAAGCTAGTCTCACTCCCAAGAACATAACAGGTTTTCACAGGCTACGGGTACTCTCACCAAATCTGAGCTTCTACGGCTTTTAGAACATTGATACAATGAGCGACGAGCTCCAGGCCACAAAAATTTCATACTTCAGGCGGGCCATGAGAATCTTGTTATTAAAATATTGACAAAATCAAAGCACGTATAGATTATATTGGATGGGATTAACACAGTAAACTTCACTATTCAAAATCATCAAATCAAGAAACCAAATCACCAAAATAAAAGGGAGAGAAGACACGCACACACACCTTCAATGCCTGAATGAAAAATCCCAAAACCGAACCAATAGGTGTACTGGTTTAGAGGGGTGAGGTCGTAAACATTCAAAACCACCTGCGTCTCACTGTTATTCGAATTATCATTATCAGAGCTCGAACTCGGTATATCCTCCGCCGCCCCCATTTTTAACCCAGATCCACAATTCAGCTGTACAAACGGCCACTTGATTAGCCTCTCACAGATCCATCTCTAGCAATATATTTTATTTTATTTTTGAAAACAACGAAAATGTTCATCTCTTTCTGTTGAAAATATTATAATGATGATGAGATTTAAAAAACACACTCAGAAACAACTGTTTATATATATATATATAAAGATTTTTCTTCGGTTAGAAAAAAAAAAAAAAAAAAAGGAAGGTAGGGCCGCAGCCACCTTTTCTTTTCTATTCTTCCCCGGTTCAAATTTTCTTCCCAATCTCACCCTTTCCTTCGTATCTGTCCAATTATGTCCGGAGTAGTGACGACAATATTGTGAAAATCTCAATTTAAATGTTTTAAAGTTTATAAAATATCGCAATATAACTAAAGGAATTGGAATTTTAAAAAATAAAAATAGAAAATCAATATCACAATATAATCCAAAAAGTTGTTGCCGGCACGCCAGAGCCTAGAAGGCATCCGTGCAATTTGAACAACATGTGATATGTTTTCTAATAGTATAAAATATCTTTTTATTGTGTTATTAAATTCATTATCACGTCCTTTCTTTTTTCTTTTTCTTTTTTTATATTTCAATTTCAATTCTAATTCATTTGATTTCTAATTTTTATCCTAAATTTTTTTATTAAAGTTTTATTTGCTTTTAATTTAATCATTCAATTTTAATTTGTTATGTATTTTTTTTCCAATAAGGTTCTTTTTTTTTTAATTTTTTTTTTGCTCTTTTGTAAAAGTTTTGTTGGTTTTCAAATTCATCATTCAATCTAATTTTATGGTGCATTGTTTTTTTTTTTAATTTGATCCTCATTCTTTTTTTATCCTTTTGTTAAATTTATTGTTCTTTTCAATTTAACTCTCCAATCAAAATTTTGTTCTCGCCCTATAATTTATTTTTTATTTTATTTTTTACCCTCATTCTTTTAATTACTATTTTTTATTTTGTATAATTGAATTTTTTTTTTTAAATTTCATCCTTCAACATTTGATTTACTAGGAATTGGGCTTCACAATTTTTTATTTATTTATGGTGCTTCTGGTTTAATGACATGAGTCACAGATTTGAAAAGTTAATGCGAGTCAACATTATTTTTTGTGTGTTTTCTTTTTAATTTTCATAATTCGACATTAGTTTTTTTATAAAAAATTAGTTTTGTGGTTTTTTTCAATTTATTTTCTATTGAGTTATTCTAATTTCATAACTTAAATCATGAATTTTACGTGTTAACCTGAATTAGCTCGTTCTTTATTACCCAGGTTACATATCTATTATGCTATTTTAGGTTGACTTGAGTTAGTTTTTTTTTAATCCAATTATGAACTTCTAAAAGTGATTTTTTCCAAGTTATCATGTCTTTTTTAAAAAAAAAAATATCCGCTTATTATCATTGTGAATTTTTTTATCATCTAATTAAAATAAAATCAATTTATTAAAGCAATAACTTGAATTGTTATTGTTTTTTTGTTTTTTTTGTAAATGTGCTTGCATCTCACTAGATATCAATTTTTACGCAAAAAGATAGGATGTCTAGTAATTTTCTATTGGGCTCACTTGTTAATAAATGTCACAGGATAATGGATATAATATCATCACTTAACTTATCGAATAAAGTGTAGTGAAGTATTTTACCATGGGAAGAAAGTGTAGTGAAATCCATCTAATTATTGGGGAAATATACCCTATTGAAAAGATTGAATTGTGTGACATAAATATTTATTTTTTAAAAGTGGTATTTGCCTTCACTACAAAACATTTGCTATATAGTTTAAAGCAAATACACTTCTAAAACTAATATAAAGATAAATTGGCATAAAAAAATTTGTTTAAAAAGTTAAATAAACCTTCAAAATCCTTGAGTTTTTAACTAAAAGGCATAAAAAAAACTAACTCTTTTAACCTTTTGTCTTTAACTCAAAAAATTTGAACACAACATATGGTTTTAGAAACAGAAGCTTCCAAATCAAAAGTTTGATAGGACAACCGAATATTGCAATTAAAATTTGAAAAGATACCCTTTCAAATTTTTGCACTATTTGGAAAATACACACATAAAAACTACATTGTTCTTAGAAAAAATCACACAATTTGAGCACTATTTGGCCTTGTGTTTCCTCCTTGTTTTCATGAACATTTATTAATATCTGAATTGAAAAGGATACATATTGATGAGGTAAAAAGTTTACAAAAAAAATATATATATATATAACCGTATGGGCCAAGGCTTTCTTTTTATCTCCTTGCAAAATCTATTCCATGCATTTTTTCTTCTTCACCCAACATCCATGTTTAATTGTACATACACTAGGAGAAGAGAAGGATATTGTTGCACAAAAACCTAGAAAGATGAGAGAAAAGGAAAAAAAAAAAAAGAAAGAAGTGTCAGGACACATCTAAATTTCGATGATGATATTCTTGATACTACAAAAACAAATCTCAACAAGATAAACTTGTTGGCATCTTAAAAAATATTCTTTGGAGATTGGAGTGGATCATACACATTACCCTGAAGTGACATATGACCCCCTCATTATTTGGACTGTGCCAAATAGCATTCTACTTGCTTAGGGCCAAGCCAAAACAACTAGAACTCTGTTCATTTAGGCCGGATCCAAATAACTAGCTTTTTTCTAGCTAGAATTTCAGCTCGACACCTACGATAACCAACACTCAGTCTCTTCAATCCTACTTCGACACACACACACATGCATGTATTTTTTTTTTTTAGGTTCATAGGATGCACACAAACTTTTCATGCACACGTAATGTTTTCTACCTACACATAATTTTAATAAAAAATGTAATTCAAAAATATATATTAATAAACCACTAACAACCCTCAACTCTCTCTTTGATTAGAATGTTGGAAAAACACATGTTTGTATGTTTATTTTGCATAAAATGTCAAAAGTAAAATTTTTTGCAGTCAATTTTGAAATTTAGTTTATTAACTAAAAAATATTTTATAATCCAATTACAATATATCTAACTATTGAAAAATATTACATGTAAAATATTTTACATGAAAATATATTTTAAAGCAAACATTAAAAATATTTTATATGTAAAACATTTTACAAGTAAAATAATATTTTTCATGTACAAAATATTTTAGGCAAAACAAATGAGCCCTTGGTCTTACAACACTTAAACCTCAAGGAAAAGTAATCAAAACTCTTTAAGATTGTAAAAACTTTAATCACATAAACGTCCTCTTGCTGTCTTTAATCTTATCTTCTTCTTTTTTCCTTCATTTAGAACTTATGAATTTATCAAGACAAAATAATTCCGAATTTCTACCCACTTCTCGATTGTGTTGTCATGATATTGGGTATACAAACAATATTAATTTGAGGATATACATTAAATTCAAAAGAATGGTAAGAGGGAATAAATAAGTTATGAAACGTAACAGTTAAAAAAAATTCTATGACACTTCAAGTTTAGATAAGACCCTAAGTAACTATGGAAAGAGAGTAGAAGAGGAAGAGGAAAGGAAACAATTGGTGATATGCTTAAATTATTTTAGTTAGAAAGATGGATTGAAGGTTTTAGAGGGGGGGGGGAGAGAGAGAGCATGAGAGTGATGGTAGATTACAAAAAAAAAACATGCACAGAGGTTCAAATTCCCCGACATACCATTTTTCAGGCGTCCTCTTTTCTCGTCTAACCATGTTAATTAACATTTTACCTGTACTCTTCCCGACAAAGCTGGGCTGCTGTCAAGCAATTGGGCGAAACAACAGCCTTCCATAGTCAACAACCAGCAAATTTATTTCCAGCTTTCTAGTAATTGAAATATAGAATATTTGACATAACCCAAACAACAACAAATGCCAAGGATATAAATAATTTAATTCTCTTTTCATCAAGTTACAATATGCTCACTCTTAGGATAAACAATCAAGCAACTTCTAAGAGAAACCATTTGATACTTCGTGGAACTTCATCCAATGCTTGCCAAAGAACCTTGGTTCCTTAGGTTCCGCCTGCAACACCACAAAAGTTTATACATTCAGCTTATATTATATAATTTCCAAAGAACGAACATATAAATCATTCAACAGAGTAGTCCGAAAGCAGCATGACTTACAGTCGTAGGATCTTCTAAAAGCAACCAAAAAGATACCACAAAGTTCCACAATCACAACTGGTCTGGCGTTGTCCTTCGCCTGATCCGCTCGCTGCGCCTCCAAGGGCCTGACCCGCCATCCGAAGAATCATTGTCATCCTCTCTGGAAGAAGATCCAGTTTCACCTTCATGATTCTCCCCCCAATGCCGGGTGGCTCTCCTTCTGAAACCTAGTGGTGCTCTGGCTCTTGATGTACCAGACCAGCTACTACTCCTTGGACTAGATCCAGGTCTAAAAACTCTTATAAGAAAGAATACAGTAAGCCAACCACCATCATCTATAGGCTCATCACCCCTCTCTTCTCCAAACGAAGATTGGAGGGTGCTAAGCAAGTCGCCAAGGTCCCTCTGACGCTCCAGCCTCCTCCAATTACGTTGCCGCTCTGGATCAGCCTCTGATGGTCGAACAAGTGGGTGTTCAAGCCTCGCATGCTTCCTGAGATCCGAATACGTGCCAGTAAAATTGCATGCCTCACAGGCACAGCTTCTTGGTTTCGCATTCATGAAACTTCGCGCAGGTTCAGTGACAACCCACTCTTTTATCTGCCCCCGACAGAGTGGGCATACTAGCTTTGGCTGCACCTTGTTCTCACAAGAAATGGTTTCAGTGGGTAAGGATCCTTCCTCAGATCGATCTTCTGGTGGATCTATAACTGTTGATACTGAGCTGACGACTGCAGGAGAATTCATGGTTCTAAGCCTACTTTCTTGTGGTTGTGGAGTTGTTGGTGTTGTTTCTGCAAATGACTTCCGAAACTGATCAAGACAATTAGAATGACGATAGCTTGTGTCACACATGTAAGGACGGCAACCTTTCTCATGTGAAGAACAAATAAGGAGAACAGCATTATGAGGATGTTCCATGCATACAGGGCACCTGGCCTCTTCCCATTCCTTCAAATTCTCCTCAGTATCTGAAGGGATTTTAGGTGAAGATCGTCTTGAACAACTGGAGCTGCATGTATAAGGAGATGTCCTGTACCTATCAAAAGATATGGAACGATCTCTTCTATCCTTCGGCATGTTGATACTTCAAAAATATCAAGAGAAGACTAAAGAAACCAGTGCTCCTAACACCACAGCAGCAAAATGAACGACGTTCTAAGAAAGTACATAAAGATCATTTATAAGAAAACCCAATAAGTGAAATAAAGGCTAGCATTTCTAAGAAAGAATAATAATAACTGAAAATAGAAATCCCAATAGACTTTGAGTTTAACACACCTCATGAAAATGCATGAACACCAACCCCAAACAAAAGAAAGGAAAAAAAGATCAAGAAGCCACAGCTAACAGAAAAAATATCCTTTTTCAAGGCAGACTTGCAAATTTATACACAGACAAGAAATTGTTCCAATCCACAGCAGTTTAAAGGAGAATTACATAAACATAAGATATACTTTACAAGAGAAAAAATGGACCACCATCGACCATTCTCTATGAGAAAACAGATGCTCTTTATATTCCCCTTGATGAAAATTTCAGACTTATAGATAGATTCAATACAGATTTTATGCATAAACTGAAACAACTACGGAAAAATAAAAATAATAAACATATCTCATGTGAAACAACCTATGTTCATAGACATCAGCTGTGCTTGCCAAAGCTTATATGCTCCACAACATCTTGAAAAAAAATGTATCAATAAAGAAATCAACATAAAGCACAACCACGTTTTATTTACTTGTTAGAGTGGTGGTTTGGGGGTAGGGGAGTGGGGATGATACAAACCATTCAATACTATTAAAGTGCAAGTACGTTTTGGAGGTCCAGCCACAGACTTCAAGGCATCAATTATGTAATAAGATATGCACTGGCACTTCACCTTAACAGTATACCCAGCCAAATCCATATTGCTTTTTACATCAGTATTGTTCTTATGAACCATCACTTGTAATGAGTTTATAAAGTCCAGTCCCTGAATGATGGACAGCCACCAAAAGAAGGCATTCTCCGATCATACAACTATCAGCAGTGGCATAATATTGAAGAAGAAGAAGAAGAGAAAGAATGAGAGTTACAAATGCAAGTTGACTGCATCCAACACCATGACAGTGCAATTATGTTTTTGAGCAACAGCCATCACCTTCATGGTATCAATTGTGCACCAAGATTCCCCCACAATGGTACGTTCACAGTCCATACTGCTCTCTGACACGAACAAGATCAGTCAAACTAGTATTCATAATGAGTTTATGGAGTCCAAGTCCTGAATTAGCTATTGTCATAAACAAAGGAATTGAATAGGAGGAGCATGCACGGCCCATCTTTACAAATCTCTGAACTCAACTAGTTGTAAGTTGCAGGAGCCCTCTTAGCCTTCAACTTTACCCAAGGCCACAAAGGATGCCGCAAACTTGACCTTACACAAGTCACAACACAATGTCACTCTTGGTTTTTACCATATTCATTGTTACTCCTAGGCCACAGAAGAGAGTTTGCATTGTTGAAGACACAATTCTTCACCACAAAAGTGATTATAACCTAGCTCCCTCAATGTTCTCTTTCTCCAGGAGTCAAAACATACAGAACATCTTCGAATCACTTAAGTATGGCCAGTACATATTAATGTTTTCAAGATGATCGATCATACATACAATACCTAAAAGAATCGGCTTTATAAACTTTCCAACAGCCAAATTATCCTCCCAAACACAAACGGGTTCAACAAAAAAAAAATGCATACACAACCCTGCACCTCACTTTGGTTAGGGGATTCAAAGAAACTTCAGTTCTAATTGAAAAACAATCACTAAAAAAATATAGTAGCCTTTACCATCTTTCCCACAAAACAATAATAATAATAAGCTCTCAACATAACTAGGACACTCAAATTGCCAAAAATCAAATGGCAAGATGTGAAATTTCTAAACAAAGTTCTTTCTTTTTTTTTTTATTCCGCCAAAAGATCAAGCTAAATGAATATGCACAGAAATCGCAGAAAAGAAATCAAACCCTTTTCATTTCTTTTTAACTTAGTTTCTATTTCCACAATTTTAACCTCAAACACAGACACAATTAGAACACAAACAAATAAAACCTAAACCCTTCAAAAAAAACCCGGAAATTACAAGCAAAATGAATGAGTGATAGAAGAATCTGATCCCTACCTATAAGAATTAACACGTAAATAATAGAGATTTAAATAGGAGAAATCATCCAAAAACAGCAGAAAAGTTTATAAGAGATATTACCACAAGTCCTTTGAGAATTCGATTCCACTTTAATAGATCGTGAACGAAAAGAGATCGATTTTGAAGGAGGCTGTTTTTTCTTGGGTTGTTCTAGGGCTCCTTTCAGTTCAAGACAGATGAAAAAGGAGAGAAGAGGTGAAAATGAGCTATTAAACAGAAGAAAAAAAAATAAAAAACGAAAGAGAGAAAGAAGGACAAGTCTCTCTCTCTCTCTCTCTCTATATATATATATATATATATATACACACACACACACACACACACACACACACACACCCACATAGAAAAAAGAAAAATAAATTGGAAATTCCAACGACTATTTAAGTCGCTATGGTTGTTGTCCTTGCGAAACTGATAGGGTCACAGCCTCGCAGCATATTATTATATTATAATCGGCTAAATTTTAATTTGCCCCTTGAAGTTTGGGGTATGTCCAATTTAGCCCACGGAGGATTCAAATGAATCGATGTTATCCTTGAAGTTTCAAACACAAATCAATTTACCTCTTCAGTTCAGAAATCTAACCAGATCTGAAGATCCAAAACCTTTTTTTCTATCCTAAAATTCTAAAACTCGATCAAATAGATTATAAGTTAAAAGAAAATGTTTATGGTGTTCAGAAAATAATTAGTGGTATTTTATTAATTACTCTCTGGATCCACTCTTAAGAAAAGAACATACACATAAATGAAAGAAAAAATCAAATCTATGACCCACCAAAAATAATAAAAATATTTTAATTTTTACTTCTCCAAAAAGATTTTAACATTTATATTTAAAAATAAAAAAATATGATAAATGTTGTCATAACCCGGATTTTAAATATCTTTTCAAAATATTTTCCAAATTGTTTTTTTTAAAATGTGTTTTCAATGCATTTCGGTCATTCACGTATCTATTTTGTGATTTTCAACTGTTTTTATTTTCTTGATGTCTTTTCAAAAAATCAAGATTCAAAAATATGTTTTCAATGTATTTGTATCTATTTCATAATTCTCAATTATTTTTTCTTATCGAATTGATGTTGATGTGTTTTTTAAAAAATAATTCAAAAAATATGAAAATCAAAATAAAAAAAAAAATAGATAAAAGGTTAAAGTGCAAGATAATAAGAATGAATAACCAACAAAAATATACAATAGAAATATTTTTAGGATATACTTAAGATAAGGGATCAGGAGTAAAAATATTCATGAATTAGATTATAAATAGAAGTGAATAGTGTTTAAAGAGAGGAGCCACCACATAAAGAAAAACCTAACCTTATCTCCCAAAAAAAAAATCCATAACCTCATCTCTTCCACACAAAAAAAAATCATAGCCACCAAGAGATAAAGAGAAAAAGAAATAGAACAGGAGGATATAAAACCTAGCCACTTACACACCAAAAAACCTAGCCTTATCTCTTCCATTTTCCTTTCAACTATAAAACCGTAGCCACTATTGAAGAGCCAAAAAATAAGAAAAGAGAAAAGAGAGTGTGTAGAAAACTTAGAAAAAAAATACATAAAGAAATAAAGTATAGAAGAACAAAGAGAGAAGAGATACGATCTCTCATTTCTCTTCTCCGCCGACACTGGATTCCGACCAACCACCACCATTTTGACTACCACGATCTCCTTCATTACATACCTAAAAGCATATTAACTTGTGGAAACCATAAATCAAATAGAAATTGAGAGAGAGAGAGAGAGAAAAAAAAAACAAAACAATAGCTGCTACAAGGGAAAAAAAACATGACATCTAAATTTTCAAGTCACTGGATCTCCTCCCACCGATGATGGTGACCTACATCGTCACTATCAAGAGGAAGACCAAGGGGTGGTGCAATACATAAGGTGGTCTATGTGTCGCCCCTCCCTACCAATAAGCACAAAGACACGTTTGAAGCAAGGTTGTCCAGAAAAGACAAAGATTAGAGGTATAAATGGTCAAACTTTGAACAACTAGATCTTCCTCCACTATCAGCGGTGACTTATACATCCACCACTATTAAAATAAAAATAAAAAGAGGAAGTGGTGCTTTGTATAGACTAGGTCATGAGCCCCTTCTCCCTACAGTTTGCCTAAACGACACGATGCAATTCAAGCCACCGCTGTTAAATTTTTTAGTACTATTCTAGTCATTGTGTCAGCCTTTTTAGCCCCAAACTCTGACCGCTCTGAAATGTCCATTTCAAACACTAAATATCTTTTGAATAATTATTTGGGTTTATGGTTCATTTGGATGAATATTGTTATGACATTTTTTTTTTTTTGAATAATATTGAGATTGATTGTCTATATTTATGGACACTTGAATTTTTTGTGTTTAATTCTTTTGTCATGATGTGTTATAAATGAATGTGCATTACAAATGTATTCAATATGTTTTCAAATATGTTATTCTTTATGCATCAGGCTGATTCCTTCAAAGTTTGCATCTTGCTCATGTTTGATGTTTTTGGTTATTTCTTTATTTTATTTATGCATGAGTTTGCTTTTATATTAAAGGATAATGTTCACACTCTTTCATAATTTACACTGGGTTTTATAACTCATCTATAAAACTCATTAAGGGTTAAGCCCATAGTAAAATGGCCTTTATAGTCTGACATTCCAAAACCTTTTTCAAAAACTTTTCTTTTTTTAAGCTACAAAAAAAATAAATGATTTGTTATTCACTCGTAGTGTTTGAGATAAATAGACTCATAATAAGCTATTATCTTAAATGTTAATGAGGAGTAACACCTTGGTCTTTTTTGTTTTTAAAACATGTTTTCCTTTCAGATTTTCTAGCCTTTAAGTCTAATATCCATCAATAACTTTTAAGTGTCAATTGAAGGTATTAATTTTTCTTAGTAAGTCCAAAGCATTGTCACTAGATCCTACCTCCAAGTAGATCAATCCATAATACTTATTACTTGGATATTTGGGTCTGAGACATAAACACCCCATTCAATAAAAAAAAATTACAAGTGAACCTCCTATTATTTGGGTTGGGTTTAATGAGCCCAATAAAGGCCCGCCTAATTATTCATTTATATGGCTTGATAAACTATTGATAGTTACAGATTATGATTATAAGTAAATGGTTGTAAACATATCAATTAACCAAACAATTAAAAGTGGAAAAGATGATTTAGACTTTAGAATGGATAGGTTTTAACCCACTCGTTCACCTAGAGTTTAACTCATTACAATAGACATATTATGTTCAATGTAGATAGAGTACTGATATTAGGCACAACAGACCATTAGAAATAGAAAATAAAAAGCGATGCAGCTTACCCTATATAAGATGTTTTAATGTGATATTATCTTCTATTTAGCTTAACTAGTCCTTTACCTTAAAACTCTAAAAACCAGCTGGGGTTTTCTAGTGAACATAATATCATGTAGTGGTTCCTTTTCAACATAAGATCTCCTAAACCACAAAAAAAAAAAATTTCCCTTCTAAAAAATAAGGTGTGATTGTCGTGATGTCGGGTGTGAAAGATAAAAAAAATAGATATTTATACACAATCAATTTTATATTTAATACCTAAGAATGCAATCACACATAAGTTTTTATATTATAAGTGAAATGCATTATTTTTGGCAAAATTAAAACACATAAGCATAGATGCGGCATCTTAGGTGGCATATCTGATAAAAGAGTTAAAGATTATCTAATCTTTAAAGAATCCAATATTTATGAAGAAAACTACCCAAATTTCATATGAAACTTTCTAAAAATAGTAGTGGGAACAAATTATAGATCAACATTTATCATTGTCGATCAATTAACTAATAGTGCATGTCTGTAAACATTCCTCTTGGATTTTATTATTTTAGGGTCATTGCCTTCTCTTTTTAACTTGTTTTTTTTTAATTAAGAAGTGTAATCTTAACATCCATTTAGTAGAGTTTTGTTGACATGTTAGATAATTTTTTGGATCAATTCTTTTAATTGTTCTTCATTTGTTTTCTTTAAACAAGGAGAAACTATAATCAGGAAAAGAATCATAAGCCAAATTTAATAACAGCCTCACAAATCAAATAAAATATAGGGAACTCTACTTGATTTTAACAAATCTATAAGATAATATGACTAAACTACACTAGCAAAAAAATGAAAGAAAGCAATAAAAAAAATAAACTTGTAGAGGCTATATAAATAAAAGCAATGAAAGATAAATTATATCAAGAAAATTATACATGGGGTTGGCCATTATTTATAGTAAAAGCTTTTCAATTAATGCCCAATTCATTGATCTATTCCATAAAATCTCCAAATCTCCTTCTATAGAAACCATATATTTTTAAAAAATAAATTAACCAAGAATCTTGAACTCTCATTTCTTGATCCCAATAATGACACATTTAATTTTTTTTCCATATGAGTCAATGTTGCTATTATAGACTTTATTAGTTAGTTGAATAAAATGCACCAACACTTTGGTAAGGAATTGAAATGCTAAAAAGTTTTTTACGAGACTCAACTACCTATTATCCCCAAGGAACTGTTTGCTATCATTTCTTTGTTATATGTTCATATGCAAGGACTTTATATTTTGCTATTTTTTCTTCAACAATGAGACAAGGAAGTTCATAGACATTAAAACATTTTGGAAAAACTACTTATCCTTCATATCATAGTTACCAACAACAACATTCACTGTGAAGATATTTCTTTAATTAGAATTTTATGGTTATCTTGATCTCATGAACTTTAAAAAGAGATCTTTCCTAAGCTTTTTTGTTTTTGTAATGAATAATTGTTATTCTCTTTGTACTTTTCATAATTTCATGAATGCCACTTAATTTTATAATTTAATATTAAGTTTACCTCTATAATTTGTGAACAAACAGCTCATTATTAACTTAATTAACTTATTTTATTGATAACTTAGATTTTTTTTCATTATTGAGAATAAAGAACAAAAAGATGTTGTAGTATAAAAATAGTCTAATTGCCAAGCCTAAAACACAAACAATATAAATCTAGAGCTAGTTCACACTTGCAATCTCTAAGTTGATCCCTTAGTTTTCTTAGAAATCTCATTTTTACAAAGAATCAGGTATTTCTTTAAATATTAATCATTGATTAATAGAAAATACATCTCGTCATCTTGATTTACTAGATAATAAGCACATCATTTGATAACTTTGACATTGATTTATGAGCCCTCCTAATGTGACCTACCACACCAGTTCTTTAATTATTTTTTTTTATTGAGCATGTTTATTGTATGCTCTATCAACCTTCTTCTTAGGTGCTAGTAAGTGCTCTAATATAGTGAGTCTCACTTTATCCAAATCCTTTAATTGTCTTAGCATAGCAGATTGAAAATTTATATTGTTTATATCACATTTTATAACTATTCTAAGTGAATAAATATAAGTTTTATGGACAACATAACATCTTGGCTATAAGATAAATTAAATGGTTAAGTTCCTAAGATGGTCTTTTATGAATGTCCATATTCCCAAGTATTTCTGACAATGCATCATGCCAAGCCATAACATTATTTGTGGTCAATTTATGTATATTAAGAATCAAAGTTTTATTCATCGATTCTACTTGCTTATTGTCATGAGTATAATATGGACTAGAATGAATTATTTGAATCCATACTCCTAGGCAAATTATTTTATATTTTTCCTAGTAAATATTGATACTTAGTCAATATTGAGGGTTTTTAGGTGTCTAAATATATGGATGATATGTTTCTTAATGAATTTAATCATAATTTCTTAATTGATTGATTGATAAAGAATAGCTTCAACCCATATAGTGAAGTAATTTGTAGCTACTAGGATGTAATTATTCCCTCTTGAGAAAATTGGATGTATTTTACCAATTATATACATACAAAACCCCTAAAACACCATCATTTAACCACTATATTCAGCTTATTTGATGGCATATAATAGACGAGTCCAATATTTTATTTTAATTTTTCTAATTAGATTAAGATTGAATTAAAATATTGAATTAAATCAAATGTGTTTTATTAAATGTTTTGCAAATCACATACATATTTACTTCAAAAGACTTACTAGTAAAGCTTTACATGAAAAATGTATATAAACAAACAAATCTTTTTTTTTTATTAAAGTGTAATGTTCTTTAACATCTATAAGAATGTGACTAAGATAATAGACAACTTACTTATGTTCAACTTCATTCTTCTATGCTAAAATGTTGCTAATTAATCCTTATATAGCAAATATGTATAGTAAAGGCTTTCCTGGGTTTTTTTTTTCAATATTAGAGATTTATCTAATAAGTTTTTATTTTAAAAAAAATAATTTGTTGTTTTTCAATCTATTAGAACTCAATTATGTTATTTTCTTTCAATAACTTAGTAAATTGTTTGATCTTTCCTATAGTGTTCATATGAATCTCCTTAGGAAGTCAATTTTTCTAATAAGATGTTATAGTTCATGATGGCCTTTTTTTTTCTTGCCTTTGTTATACACTGATGCACTAGAAATTCCTTACTTGCACATTAAATGTACATTTTAGTGGATTCATCTTGAGATTATATACTTTTATGCTTTTAAAGGTTGAATTTATCTCATCCAAGTGGTTGGATTTAGACTTTGATTTAACCACGATATCATCAATATAAACCTCTATATTATGGTTAATTGTATCATGAAAGATTAAATTCATGGCTCTTTGATACGCAGCACAAATATTTTTTAATCTAAATGGTATCATTACTTATTTAAAAAATCCAAGTGAGCCATGATACTTAAAAGCAAACTTTAACTCATCATCTTTTGCAGTAAAGATCTAATTATATCATAAATGTCCATCTATGAAGCTGAGGATTTCATTGCCAACTGCTGAATCGATCAACATATCAACCATTCACATTTGATATTTGTCATTTGAAGATGCAGAATTAAGGTTTTTTAAAATCTATGCATATTCCATTCTTTTTTAATACTTGCACTATATTAAATATCCATTAAGCATATCTTATTTTCCTAATAAATCAAGCTTCAAGGATCCAGTTAATCTTTTTTCCACATAATCAATCACATCTAGAACCATTCTTTGTGGAGGTTATTTGTATGGATTAAACACAAACTTGATTGGTACATCAAATATATACTATGTATTCAATATAAGTTCATTCATTCATGTCAAACTTTAATTAAGAATAATATTTTCGTCAATTAAAATCTCGCAATCAATCACCAATTATAATCAATTAGGTACTAGCCTAATTAATATCATAAGCAATAAAAAATTAATATCAATAAATAAAATCAAAACTAAAATTAAATGATCATTCAATTAGAGATCATTAAATCTCTCCTTAATAACCCAATAAAAAATTTGATTTTTTTTTTAAACCTTGCCCAAATAAAAATCAAAGTTTTCTCAGTTTTTTTATTATTATTATTATTAACACGCTGCAAAACGACCGACCCCTTCAATTAATCAGTCACCTATACCTTTTGCCCCTTTTATCTGTCACCCTTCAGCCCTTCTTTTCCTAAATTAATATCACAGTTTCCTTCTCTTTAATCTTTAGACGTCCTCCTGTACACAAAAGAATAACCTCAGCCTGCACTTGAGGGTCTAGCTCAGTGGTCAACCGTGTGACTTGTTCCGCCCCGTCCCGAGTTCGATCCTCTATGTGCACTCCTGTCACCCTCGTGGTGCCTTACCTCCTCACTGGGCTTGCAGGGCTGAATGATTTTTAATAAAAAAAAATTAATTTTTAAAAAAACACAAGTTAGCCGCGTTTCCAATCAGGGCTGAATGATTTCCATCCACGCTGCTACCCAGCTCCTTTTCTTACCGAGAGAGGCTTCTTTTGAACGTGGGCTCTGATTAAAGTTGTAGAAATGAATGTGTAGATTAAATTTGGCTTCTGAATCACTCAATTTGAACTCAAGGCGCTGAAGTTATAGGTTTCTAAGGGTCAAGTGCTCCGGCAGAAATTTTTTACTCGAGATTTCCGGTCATGACTTTGGACTAGCGTTCGGTGGCCCAAATGAACTTGGATTTTTACAAACCTGACTTTTCTAGAAAGCTTGAAATGCTAGGAATGTATGTGAAACTAAGGACCAAAAATATGTATATCACTTGGATTACCTTCGGTCTAAGCCTCAGAACATGCATACAAGTCATGGCAACTCATTTATAAAACAATGCATATGCCATCCTTAAATTCAAAAAAACCTATTTTTCCTGTCTCGATTGACCCATCTGGTAGTCGAAACATCAAGTTATGGGGATGTTTTTACACCTAAAATAAACATCCGTGTATCAATCAAATAAAAATAGTAATTTTTCATGATAAAATATGAGGAAAAAAAGTTGAAATTGATCTTAAATAGTATGATAAACTAAAATATTCATGATTGACGGTAGAGAAAGCAATCCTCGTAAAATACTAGGATGAAGCGGCTGATCACTAAGAAAAAGTTCATGTAATGAACTAGATTATCTAAGCCTATCCAGTACAGGAATTGTCAACATTTAGAGGTAGTTAGTAATACATAACTGTTAGAATGAATATATATATATATATATATATATATATATATATATATATATATATATATATATATATATATATATTATTAACGTGGGTGTCCAGCCAACTTATACGCACCTCGACTAATCTTACGAGTTTTAAAGTTAACAACCATGTAAGTCTTTAATGGCCCTGAAGTTTGTGGGACTCGAACTGGTGATTTTTAAAGAATAAATTTAAAATTTAATTAGTTAAGCTAAATCCTTCTATATTAGAATGGATATATTATCCTAAAAGGAGCTATGTTTTAGATTGATTACAATTAGTATTAGGATTGAATACGTAAACTTTTCATCTGATATGGACAGCTATATATATTATTAAACAGATGTACTTTCTAGCCTAATAAATTTCAGTTGATAAGAAAAACACTTTACAGATAATTAAACGACCATATGGCTTAAGCCAAATTCTCACGCTAACACATCATAAATCTTTGAAATCCTTAGATCCAATGCTAGACGTTAATTTTGTACATATTTTTAAACTAGGAGTAAGAGATACCTCACCTAAATCGTGGAAAGGGTGTTCAACATGTCGATGAGTAGAAAAGTCAACAATGATCTTGACTACACGACACAAGACAAGATTTCACTGTTCAGAAATACTATAGTATCAACTAGTTACGTCACGCTGATTAATTTTTTTACATAAAAAATATCAAAAAAAAATTAAAATTCAAGAGTGTTAGATTTATCTATAAACCTAAACCCAAGAATCTTGGGTTTGACTACAATACCTGATTCAAGAGTAATATTTATAATATTTATTATAATATCAATAGTAATATTTTTAATATAAATAATAATATTTTTAATGTTAATAATAATATTAAACTTGCATGATCCAACTTTAAGTGGGGTCTGCCTGCAATGTCAGGCCCAACAGCTTTGGATCTAGCTACAACATCAAATCCAAGAGCCTTGGATATGGGTCTCAGTTGCAAAGCCATGTCATGAAAGTGTGATAATTAAATAGAAAAAATTTAATATTACATAATAAAATTAAAAAAAATGAAAAGAAAAAAAACAAAGCAAAGCACTATTCCAATAAATAGTGCCTTGCAAGGAGGAGTACACTAAAATCCCCTAATGAGATCACGATAATCTAATGAAAAGTAAACAAAACAAATCATGAAGTTTAATTCTCAATCAAATAAATAGTAAAAGATGAAATTGGAAGAAAAAAAACTAATTAAGAAAAACAAAAAAAATCTCAATCAACTAAGTTAACTCGACAAATTAAGTTAACCCGTCAAATCTAGGATCTGTGTCATGAGAGTGTGATAACTAAATAAAAAATAATAATATTAACAAATTAAATTAAACAAAACAAAAATTAATTAAAAAGAAAAAAACAAAACAAAACAAAAAAACCTATAACTAAAAGGCATCTGCCTTTCACTGTGGATTTTCACAGTGCAATCAACAGTGAAAGGTTGACCTTTTTTAGTTATAGTTACGATATTAAAAGATTAAATTGGAAGAAAAAAACTATTGAAGAAAAATAAAAAAAATCTGAATCAACTAGGTTAATCCGTCAAACCTGGGATCCGTGTCATGAGAGTATGATAACTAAATAGAAAAAAATTTTAATATTAATGAACTAAATTAAACAAAAAAAATATTAATTAAAAATAAAAAAATAAAAAAAACCTATCGGAAGAAAAAAAAACTAATTAAGAAAAAGAAAAAAAAATCTAAATCAACTGAATTAACCTGTCAAACCAGGTTAACCCGTCAAACCTAGGATCCATGTCATGAGAGTGTGATAACTAAATAGAAAAAAAATTAATATTAACGACCTAAATAAACAAAAAAAATTAATTAAAAAGAGAAAAACAAAGGAAAAAAAACTATAACTAAAAGGCGCCTTTCACTGTGGATTGCACTATGCAATCCACAGTATAAGAAAACCAGGTTAACCCGTCAAACTTAGGATCCGTGTCATGAGAGTGTGATAACTAAATAGAAAAAAAAATAATATTAATGAACTAAATTAAAGAAAAAAAGATTAATTAAAAAGAAAAAAAAAGCAAAAAAAAAACCTATAACTAAAAGGCATCCGCCTTTCACTGTGGATTTTCACAGTGTAATCCACGGTGAAAGGTTGACCTCTTTTAGTTATAGTTATGATATTAAAAGATTAAATTGAAAGAAAAAAACTAATGAAGAAAAAAAAAATCTGAATCAATTGGGTTAAGCTGCCAAACCTGGGATCTGTGTCATGAGAGTGTGATAACTAAATAGAAAAAAAAATTAATATCAACAAACTAAATTAAATAAAAAAAATTAATTAAAAAGAAAAAAAAACAAAGAAAAAACTATCAAAAGAAAAAACTAATTAAGAAAAAGAAAAAAAATCTGAATTAACCGGGTTAACCCGCTAAACCAGATTAACCCATCAAACTTGAATTCTGTAACATGAGAGTGTGATAATTAAATAGATAAAAATTTAATATTAACAAACTAAATTAAATAAAAATAATAATTAGAAACAAAAAAAGAAAAACCTATTACTAAAAGTCATCTGATCGCAACACACAGTACAAGGGTGATTCTTTTAGTTAATGGTTAATGGACTGATGGGAGCAAATTATCTTTCTTTTTTTATGGCGTTGGCAATCCATTGGCTGTCCACGAGTCACGATTTGGTTCTTTCCTAACGTGGGGTGTGGTTTGAATTTGAGGCGAGGATCATTTTACTTGTGACAATTCTCTTTTTCTACGTGGAAGGCATAGGGTTCTGGGCGTGCAAGGATCACTTGATGGCATTCCATAAAACTGTTTGAGCTGAATGCATCTGTCAGAAAAAATCCAGAAAGTAAGAAGCTTTAAAATATGGCTGGCGACGAGCATACGCAGAAAGCTGGATGAAAGGAATGCTGCCCCTGATTACCTATGTATTAATTTACATAAACTCGTTGCAACATTATCCCAGAAGGTACGGAGAAATTCTAGTTTCATTATATAACTGCACATTATGACAAGAATCCGGACTCCAACAAAACAAATAGAAAATCTTCATCGATTACACCCACTGGATGTTTTCTATGAAGCAGCCTCCCAGAAACAACAAAGGGTGTCGCTTTCCTAATCAATGATTATTGCAACATTTGTAACCCAGAAATCAAATACTGTCTCTAAGCTCTTCAGAAACAAGAGTGAAGGATAGAATCAAATACTCTTCCTGCAAGAGTGAAGGATGAGAGCTACAAATTTGACTCTGAACTACTCGGAGGTTGTTTCAGTTGTACTGCATCAAATGCTGAGCCTTGATTTGCCCAGGAAGTGATTAGGTGATGCGCAATTGCATAGGGTCCAGGAAAAAACATTGGAGCAAGTTCCCCACTTTCTAAATTAAAATCTGATGAAAAACTCTGTCCTTTCTCAATTCCTTTGCACATCTGTTCTACCTTGGCCGCTGCTGTTCTTTGTGCCTTCTTGTATTCCGCACACAATAATGCTTTTCGGACATCTTCTCTACTGTGCCATTGAGCATCTAAAACGATTCAAAACTCAAAATATTAGCCTCATGCCACATCTCTACAAGTCATATCCAACTGTAAACTAAAGCAACCACTTCTATTAAACGCGAGCTTGCTGAAGTTTAACTCATCGAAAGTGGAGTGTAGCCATATCCTCAAAAGGGATCTTGAGACTCGCAGCTTCCAAGAGTCTTGAACTATGATGTAAAAGAAACACTATTTGTACCTTTTACTATAGTCAAGTTCAAACATTTAGTTATACAAAGAGTAGTTTTACTTGATGGGTTAAGTAGCATAAAATCTGAAAGTATCGGTAGGACAAAGGATGATAAGAAAAAAGGACTTTTAGCATCAAGCAAAACATGAGAAAACCACACATTATTGAATCAGTATGAAAATTGACAAGAAAAACATGGAATTAAAATTAATCCCGCATAATTGAATTAGTATAGGAAACAACACCTTTTCCAGATGAGCGAGTGAATACATCTACTTCCAAAGTACACTTCTAATTGTAACAATACTCAAAGAGTTTTTTTGAAAAGGAGGTACTTGATTGATTGATTTTAAAACCGCAAAAACAAAAATAAACAAAAAAAATTAGAAAAACTCAAATACAAATTTTTCAAAAACCCAAGTGCTAAAATTATGATTATAAAAAATTAAAATAAATCCTTCCACTACATTGTATAGAATAACCAACAAGATTAGCAAAACAACAAAGGCTCAAACTCAAGTTTATTTTGTTATATGTTCAACAATTAAATCTGAAAGTATTGCATCAGGTGTTTATTTATAAAAACCCAAACAAAATAAAATAAGAGAACCTAACAATAGTATTAACATGATAAGGAAAAACTAAGGTAATGTTTACTTTCAAAAAATATTATTTTGTTTCTATCACTATTTTTCTTGTTTATTCTAAAAATATTTTTCCACAAAGAATTTTAAAACTATATTTATTAAATATAAATTATAGATCATTCATACAATTTATATTTAAAACTAGTTAACAACTCTCATTTTGCTTCAAGAACCTATAAATTTTGTGTTCTTTTTTAATTGAGTAATTTTTATTTTCAAAATCATTTTTTAGCTAATTTTTCACATAAATCATATAAAACCATTTGAAAATAGATATAATTTAGTGAATAGGTGAAGTAAATGAGATTATTTGCATGATTGGTTGACATGGCCAAAACAATTATTAGATATACACTAAATGGTATTGGTGTTGATTAATGATATAGTAAAATAGAAAAATCAAGATAATGCATTACTGGCATCAATATCATTAGACCGGATTTTTTTGCATAAGAAACATATTATCATCTATTTATAGTTAAATATTACATACCAAAATCATCAATTGCTATTTGTTGAACATACTAAATTCTGTTAATTATTAAATATATGGTTTGATATCTAAACACAAAATGCATTAGGCATCATAAATTTTTTATATAAACAATTTTCACACAAATTAAATCTAAAATTCTTCACCTCGGCAATTATAATTTAGGAAAAAAATTCAATTTCATTTAGCAATGCAATTTTCTTAGACAACCTCAAACTGATTTTGTTATTTATATCATTGAGGTTGTATATTGAGTTTTAGAAGAAAAGCCAATTATCAAAATTTAACTACGTAACAATTTCCTTTATATTGTACGAAAATTTTTAAAAAAGTTCTACAAACTTTCCAAAGTATAAACATTAGCTAAAGAATAACTCAAAACTCAAATTGATAATTTGTTTCATTTGACACTTCCAAAACCCAAATAAAACTCTTATTCCTGGTAATAAGAACTTTAAACCATCACGTTGATACAAAATTGTCAATTTCAATTATGGATCTTGTTATTGTATTTTTATATTACGAGATATAAAGAATACATAAATTGCACCTCCTAGGGCATTTACTTATTAGTTTGTATACATTGGCTGTAATCCCACTTTTGAAGGATAGTTTTAGTGAATTAAATAAAGCCTATTCTATTAGCTTGTAAAATAGTATAGGTTAGCTCTAATAAGGTCAAGCCAAATGCACATGCTTTGATACAAAATATGATGCGGGATCTTCCATTATAACATCTAAATACTAGCCTTTTACAAGTTACGTAGGTTTGATGGATTAGGAAATGGGGAATGGGATGTATTTAGCTCAAGTTATGCTTTAGAAAAATACGCAAATAAGAGACGAGGAATTAAGTGGGTAAAGGATAAAACAAACCTAGCATCACACTCCTAAGAATTCCTAGATTTCACACCTAAGATATGGAGCATCACACCCTAACCTTGAAAGTTGAAAATCTATGTTTCATTCACTAAAACCATCCATTAAAAGTGAGGATTGCAACCAATATGTCTACCCACAGTTGATCCTAGTTGCAAGTCACTTTCTTAATATTACAGTTAGCTAGTCAACTTTTCCTACTCTATGAACTAGTAAACTAATCCATGTTAGCTCTAAGTAAAGAGCAGCATAGCCATGCCTGTTGTAGCATTAGGTTTCCCCCTCTTCAATAGACATTCCATGTGCCATATGCATCAAAATGAAAAATTGGGGAAAAACTTAGGATGTTTAAAAGAAAAGAAAAAAAACCTATTTTAGTATGAAAGTTTTAAAAAAAGGACAATACAAGATGAGGAGACATATGGAAATAAAATTAAAAGTACGAGTTTCCTGTTTTATCCTACCAATCCTCTATAATCATACAAGAGAAAGACATGTCTTTATTTAGAAAGCTCAAAACTCTTCAAATTAACATGCCCCATTATAACATGCCACATGTCAACAATTGCTTCCTCAGTCATATTCATGATATGTTATAGATTCCTAAATAGTCAAATAATAATCTAATTGTTGTCTTTCTTTATTTCCATCATTCACCCTTGGTTGGAAAAAACTCAACCTTGAGTTTTGAAGAGTTGAAGTAATAAAAACTCAATGAACATGCATGTACGAACCTCTAGAAACTTACATATACTCCAAAGCTCGTTAAAACTTCTTCAAACAACAATGTAGGCAATAAGATAGTCTTCTCATCTACAATACTAAATTTAGAGAAACAACAAAGTCAATGCGATCAACTTCAAATTTGAAGACTTGGAATCTTCAATTTGTGGCGGATCAATATTTTTGCACAAAATCCATTGCATTAACTTCATAATCCTTGCAACTAAGCCCATCTTGGTTCTTCACATTCTCAATTTCCCTCAACAAGATTTCTCCAAGGACTTCTACATTGTATTCATCAACTACTTCTACAATTCATTACCTCTTGCTTCATAGGACACCCCTCATCTATCATTAACTAGTCAAGTTTAGCATTGATTTTTTTCTAATTTTGCTCCAAGTTCAGAATAATAGATTTATGAAGTTTGGACTTAGGTTTCAAAATAAGTAACAAGTTTGGTGATTTTGTAGGCATCCAGTACTTCTAGCCAATGGAGCATGATTAACAATTTCTTGTGATGAGTTGAATTTTGTTTTGAAGGATAGATGGAATCAATAAGACTCGCAATATTGTACTACATTTGTAACTTAAGCTTAAACCTATGAGTCGAATATCCATCGCACAACATATTCACACAACAATTTTCATAAACTCGAGTGCCATTATGTCTAAATAAAGCTAGAATAGCATGCCTTACATACTGAAATTGAACTAAAGCAAACTCCTTAAACATGAATATATCCTCCAAATATCCACATTCACTAAATATTTCATGTGACACAACCTTTCAATGAGATAAAGAATATGTGAGAACCTAACCAAAAAATTCAACTTAGCTCACTTTTTCATTCCCCAAGAATTCAATTCTCCAATCATAATTATATTTTCTATGATTTTCCAAAGAATGATCATAGGCTAGACATCCCTTTTCTTCTCAAAACACCAAAATTTATTTTTTGGAACCACTATAATTTTTATCAACAATCCAGAGTAGAAATAGCTTACCTCAAATGATTTGATTTATGAGATTGCCTATATCCAATATTTTTTTACATCCAAGTAAGTGGATTTGTGGACTCTTAATTCTTTGTTACAGGTGATGCAGAAGCTTTTTTAGAAAAATAAATATTTTCTAATTTTTAATTTTCTATTCTTTATTATGATTTTTTTTCTAGTTAGTTTTTCTTTTTTTTTCTATTTGAAGAAAATATTTTTCCTAGTTTATTTTTTTCTATTCAGAATGATTAGGGTTTTTTAGTTTTTTCTATATAACATGTAGTAATAGCTTTTTGGCAAGTGCATACATGAATGAATAAAATAAAATATTTTGAGTCCCTATACTTGTAGTGTTTTTAATCCTTGAGGGTTTTGACATGTTACAAACTCTTTTCTCATTCGCTCTTATCTACATCAATTGGTATCAGAGCCCAGTGATCCTTAGTTGTTATTTTGTTTTGTTGTGTGTCATGGCTAAAAGAGGTTGCAGATTAGGATGTGCTTGTGTAGGAGAGAATAAAGAGTTTCCCTCAAGAAAAAGACATCCAAGAACTAGTGTGTTATTTCGTCTATTTCAGTTGTTGTCAATCGAAATCCTGGTGGTGAGACTCACGATGAGATGATTAACATAAAGATATTGTGTTAGGAATCCACGATGGAGTAGTACACACAAACATGTTGTGTTGGGGATCCATGATAGGGTGATCTATACAAAGGTGTTAGAAACCCATGATTAGGTGAGCTGGGTCCATATACAAAAAGATGTTCTTGATGCAAGGCAATTTTTAATTGAAGACTGAACTCAATGACGAGTTCCTTCCAACCCAGGAAAATTAATGCAAGAGCTTTTTTAGAAAAATAGATATTTTTCTATTCTATATTACGATGCTTTTTTTCCTACATGAAAGGAATATTTTTCCTAGTTTATTTTTTTCTATTTAGTATTATTAAGGTTTTCTAGTTTTTTTCTATATGAAAGGTTGTAATAGCTTTTTGACAAGTGGAGACATAAATTAATAAAATTAAGTATTTTGAGAGTCTCCATATACTTATGATGTTTTTGGTCTTTAAGAGTTTTAACATGTAACAAACACCTTTATCCTTCACTCATGTTTGCATCCAAAGGACTCTTAATCGCAATAGCAATTTTATTTTATTTTTTTTCTTATGAAATAAGAATAAACCTAGCCAAATCTCTGCTGAATCCTTATAGAAATTCAAGGAAGAGACACGAGATTGAGGAAGAGAACAATCTCTGTTGAATTTCAATGAGACCAAACTAATGCAGAAACTACCAAAAAGACCACCAAAATAAGAGTGGCACTCAGACACACCCTAAGAGAACTCAAATTTATATTATTCAATATACAATGATCAAACAAAATGTCAATATAGGAAAAGTATTTATAGCCACCCAAAATGAATAAAATAGGAAAACATAATAATAGTACTAATTTGACAAGAAAACTAAAATTCAAATTTAATTACTAAATAATAAATGTTAATATTCCTATAAATACCAGAAATTTAGCACAATCATACATTATTAAAATTCTTACATGGTCAAATAATATTCCTATTGTTGTTGTTTTTTTCCCCATCACAACTTATAACATAATTCAAATGGCAACTATACAATTAGAGCACCAGTAAAAAGTATATATTACATAAATACAAAGAAATGAGGGAGACTAATATAACTAGTAAAGAGTAAAAAGTATATATTACATAAATACAAAGAAATGAGGGAGACCAATATAACTAGTTAAGACTAGTACATTCTCACCACCAAAAATCAAATCAACTTCGTGAAACTATAAATTAGGTTGCATTTAAGAGTTTAGGTGATTCAATTAGATTAGTTTTATTTATTTGTAATTGTTGTTATCCTTGCTATTTCTTTTCTATTTTCTTTTCTATAGTTAAGTTATCCAAACCTTTGCCACATCTAAATTTGAGATGTACGCAAATTCAGCAACCTAAAGGTAATAAATTTGGGTACTTTTATTGCTTTAGAGTTTGTCACAAGAAGTCTCTTATTTTGCCTAGAATTTTTAGCCATACAGTGTGGAAATTCAGCCAACCTAAAGGTAATAAATTTGGCTACTTTTATTGCTTTAGAGTTTGTCACAAGAAGTCTCTTATTTTGCCAAGAAATTTTAGCCATACAGCACAAATACGTGATTTTTTATACAAAAAGAAAGATTTTCATCAGGAAAAAGAAAGGCCCAAGCATAAGCAACCAAATTTTAAATCTTCAAATACCTTCTAACTCTTCCTTGTCTACATTTATTTCAAATGATTTTGCATATGCAAAGAATCCGACCATCAGCTGACATGGCATGCTGCTTGGGCCAACTGACAAGAAACCAGAACAGGTGCACAATAAGTTAGCAGCATTTGTAAATAAATAAATCAGAGAGTAACGAGAACTATAACAATTTTGCATGAAAAGACAAAATTGAAGTCGTAAAATAACTGCACTCTAATCAATCTACAAAACAAAGACAGCAAAAAGAAGCCAATTGTTAGGCTAGGCCAAATCAAACTCTAAACAAATAATTCAGTCAAACAACCTTACACTTTGAAACCTTCCATCCAACTCCATGAGTGATGGAGCAAAAACAAAAAGTAAAATAATATAATTTCTTAGTTTGCTATTGATTAATTAACTTTACACTAGTTTTTCTTTTAGATACAATCTCAATTCCTTTTTTTTTTCTTTTCATAAAAATTTTCATATTTATTTACATTTTTTAGTTTTTCTTTTTATACAATCTCAACTCCCTCTTGGGGGGGGGGGGGGGGGGGTGTTCAAATCTCCCTAAAATGGAAGCATATAGATCCAGTGAGACCAAGTACTGATGTGACCAAATGTCTAAAGTAGATGGACAATTGATGAATTTTAGACTGCAACTTTATTAGGATCAAAAAATTATCAATGAACACATTTGTCAAAGAACCATGTAGCTCTCAATAAGAGAGAACGAGAGAGAGTAAGATGGTTTGGGCATGTTGGCCTTGATTCAAAGAACTGAGAGGCTAATAATGGAAAGAGGTAAAGGGAAACCAAAATACTGTGGATGGAAGTGGTGTCGAATTTGGATTATGACCGCAAAAAATGGCACAAAAGCATCTATATAACTGCCCTCAACTAGTTTGGGATTGCAGCTTGGTTGTTGTAGCAATATCGATGGGGAATATTGTGACTGCAGAATCCCAGATTACTTGAAGTTATAATGAAGGCAAAATAATCTAACCTTTTGACAGTTGCACTTTCATTGAATAACAAGCACCAAAATTAGATGAAAATTCTAGTTCTCATGCATTCTGCAGGAAGTGATAACATTATGGCTTTGGGAATTCATCTACTCATAGAATTGTTATACATTTTTTTTCTTTCCTTACAAAAGAAAACATATATATGATTTTGGAAAATCATGTTTTGAGTTTTTCTACTATTTAAAAAACTGAATTAATAGTTTTCCAAATTTTTCAAACTTCAGAAAACTGTTTTATTAGTAGTTGTTTTTATTTTTTTTCATTTACCCTTTATATTCCAATTAGATAAAAATAAAATAAAACCCTTCAAAACAGTTTTCTAATTTTTTCATTTTGAAAGAACTTTGCTAAGATTCCATTTTTCTATGGACAAAATGCCAAAGTAAATGCATTGTATTGTTACACTCATCTTAATAGCACAAGGTTGGCATTTAGAATTTTGCATTTTGTGCCCACTAATCTTATATCCAGTGAAATGATTACACCAAAGATGATGAATTATAGTGTCTGTGTTTGGGTATGGATATACTTTAACCTTTAAGGTGCTAAAAGCCTAAAACTAACAAAAGTTGCTGATCTTTGGTCCTCACTATATGACTAATGAAATGTTAATGCTGTTAGTTTTGTTGATTAAAGAACAAATGACCAAAATATCTTGTTTCATTTCCAGTAAGATCAATGACATGCAAGCAAAAAGTTGAAGAAATATGCAGTCATAAAAGAGTAGTAAAGGTAATACCAGGCCATGGTTGAGAACTATGATACGTTACTTCTCCCACTTCAATAGCAGTCTCTTCCCATGTTTCTCTCCTCACTGCCTCTTCTAAGCTTTCTCCAGGCTAGAGACAATAAAGGATTTCAAAAATTATAATTTCATTACAGAAAAGAGAATAAAATAATAGGCAACTAGATGAGTTCTGTGATGGAATCATGAGGTTCATCTCATATATATTAAATGCTTGTATACATTTTGGATTCTTCAGCTTACAAAATCTGCTTCTAGCTTTGTGAACAGTTGAAATTGCCAAGAAAAATACCTCTATGAAACCAGCTAAGCAACTCCACATTCGGGGTACAAATCTTGACTGTCTGCCTAAAAGGGCACGGTCATTTTCTCGGTCAATAACTAACATGATGACAACCTGCAGTAAGAGAGCGGAAATTCTCACGGTCAATGCGCCGCTAGCATTTTAAACAACATTCACAGCAGAGAGGCATATGAATCACTGTACTGGATCCACACGAGGATAAATTTTCCTTCTGCACAATTCATTCGAGCATTGTTTCCGCCTCCCGATTCCATGGTGATAGTTTTCTCTCCACAATATCCACAAAAACGTGAGATGTTATGCCACTCCAGCAACGCTTTGGCCTAGCAAATATAAAGACTAGATGGTAAATAAAGAACTCTTATTGTTTGGAACCAAATCACATGCTAAATAGAATTCAATTCATAAGACAATTTGAATTCAATTCATATCCTATTATAATTTTTATGATTAGAATAGAATACTAAATCACATAATTGAATTCAAATTTTCTTTTTGAAATACTTGTGAAAATAAATTGAATTAGCAATCTTGACTATTTTAACCTTAATTTAAAAATAATTTTTGTTACAGAAATCATTTCTTTTTGTTAAGATAAGCAGCACCTACAGCTAAACCAAAAACCACAACTCATTGACCTCCATGGATCTTTGATCCAACAATGCTTTGGTATAGCAGCTCTAATATCAGACAAGTTAAATGGAGGTGGTGAGCCAGAATCAAATTCTATTTACTCTTCTCCAATCCCATTAAAGCCATTAACTTTATTATCTTCCTCACCATATGCAACCCCATTCGGAGCACACACTTTAAGCCCCCAATTCCTCTCCCTAAAACACCCCATTGAAAACTTATCAAAAGGAGTCAGTTTATTCTCTCCATCTAAGCTTTCAAAGATATACCAGCTATATTGATCGGTCTTGGTTTGACATGGTTTACAGAGTCTTATTAAATCTATGAGTGTCTTGTTAGTGTATAAAAATCTTGTCTTTGAAGGGTTATTGTGAGAGATGATTCCAGTTCTAGGTCTAGGCAAAATTTGAGGAAGAGGCTTTAGACCATATTTTGACAACACCAAGTTAGCCATTGGAACCCAAACTGGATGTCTCTCTCTGGCTTCAGAAAAAGAGAGAGTGAAAGAATAAATGAAGCAGGAAACTAGTTAAATATAATAAAGAATACTCTACTTGGAATTGATGAGATAAAGTTATAGTGTTGGGTTCTTGGGAGAAAATAAAGAGGTGGGTACTTTTAGAATAGGTATTTTAAAAAGAATTACTGCAGCAAATCAGAGGGGAGATCTGATTTTTCGCACTTTTTTATGAATTAAATTCCATTTGGGATTCAAATCAATACCCTTCTAAGGCTAGAAGGTTCCAAACACAAGAATTGATTTAACCCTGTCAAGACAGCCTATTAGTGCATCAAAATGGAATATATATAATAATTAAATAGGAGTGTGTTAACAAGGTAACACGGACCCTGATCTATTAGAATTGGAGAAAATGACATAGATTTATGGCTAACCAGCAGCAAGGTCATGGAAACACCCACCCACTAGGTTCCAACTCTCATTCGGAAGAAAGGAGAACAAATAAGAAAGGGAAGAAAATTCCATGGCAAGTGAGACCTTTCTATTAAGATGCTAAATTAAAGAAAAAACCCTGTGAGGGGAAAGAAAGAAAGAAAGAAAGAATAAAGATGACAAATTGTGACAAGCACATGTTTGTAGCCTCATCAACTCAATTAAACCTCACTTCCAAATTATATCACTCGTCTACGCTTAGTTATCCATAATATACTTATGTCGCATTTCAGCTTCTAGAGAATAAACATGAGAACAGCTAAGGTAAATATTTCGCTATGTTGCGTGAGGTTTGAATTTTAAGTTTCAAGACAATTTTTCCATGGCTTTGAAAAAGTTGAAACATTCAACAAATAAATGGCACCATCAAATTTTCAAAACTAAATAGGTAATACAGATATTAAAGACTAGAAGAAAGAAGAGGAAAAAAAGAAGAAGAAGCATTTTCAGCAACTAGAAAAGCTAGCATTTATATCACCATTTAACTTGAGGCACTTAAATGATCGGAAACTCATTCTTGGAATGAAAAACATAAGTTTAAGGAATTAACCAATTGAAAACCAAAACCAACTTACATGACCAGCAACAGCCAAATCAGACATGGCCCGCTCATCAGCCCAATCTGTAGCCACCATAAGTGTCCTTAACTCTACAAAGCAAAAATGCTTGCTAACAGAATCAGTGACCAAACTATTTTCTCCAGAGACATTAATTGCCCAATAAACCACATCCTCCTCAGACCTAGAACCCAGATAAACCATGTTGTCTCCGCTCAATTCATCCCCAGAACCAGAAAATAAACCTTTACAATCATCCAAACTGATCCAACCCAGATGCCACTTGGGCCCCAAATCACCATCTGTGCTACTGGACGATGCCAAAGGCCTGCCCTTCCTAAAGGGTAGAACCTTGAAATTAAGAGAAGATAATTGGTGGGTATTGCCTAAAAGTTGAGTTTTGAGGGTTTCAAAGGCTAGGGGAGGTGATAATGGGTCGGTCGATTTGGGTGTTTTAGATCTTAGAGGGTTGCCTGCAAAGGCATGTGATTGTAGGTTTGTGGACATGGTGGTTTTGGTACCGAAATAGGATACAGCTTTTGTTGTGAAGAAAAAAGTTGTTGCTTTGGGAGAGAGGATGAACTTCTTAGAGAGAGTACAACACCGAGTAAACGTGGATGATGAAGAGAGGAGTGAGGGCATTGCTCTCTTCTTCCATTGGGGTCTTCGGCTTTTTACTTGTACTGTTTCAACTTTCAAGAAAGCCGACTGGTTGCATGGCTCAGATTAAGATGTGTGTTCAATTTCTTGACAACTGTCAGAGTCTGAATTTTTAGTTATGAAAAATATGTAAATAATATTTGGGATTGTGGTTGTGAATGTTTTTTAAAATATTTTTTATTTAAAAAAATAAGTAAATAATATTTTTTTTAAATTTTAAAAATTATTTTTAAAATCAGCATATTAAAATAATTTAAAAATATCAAAATTTATTAATTTAAAATAAAAATAAATTTTAATTTTTTTCAAAAACATATTGTCACACGTAAATGAACAAGTCCATAGCTTTTTTATCTCCTCCGCATGTTTGAAATCTTGTTTTTAAAAATAATTTTTATTTAAAAATATATTAAAATAATATTTTTTTATTTTTAAAAATTTATTTTTGATATTACTATAATAAAATAATTAAAAAATAAAAAATATTTAGATTTTTAAAAAATATTTTTCAAATACAAAAATAAGTAAGCTATTAAATTCCAGGTCATACATTGCTTTGCTTGTATCTCTTTTTAATTATGAAAAACTTTAATTTAATATAATAGTATATTAGTTGTTATTTTTTAAAATATTTTTAAAAGTACATCAAAATAATTTTTTTATAGTAGCATAATGAAATAATTAAAAAACACATAACTCGAGTCGTGAGATCAATTCAATTTTTTTGAACAATTTTTTTCAATATTAATATTAATAAATGATTAATTTGAAGCTAAAAAATTTTAAAATTTTCAAAAGCGTAATTAGACCGTAATGTCAAACAATTTAGGGTTGAGTCAACTTGAGTTATCCCACCAAATTCATAACTCGAGTCATGAGATCAAAATAATCCAATAAAGAAGAAAACAAAGAAAATCACAAAACTCATTTTTTAAATAAAAAAAATCAACCAACGTTAACTTTTTAAACTTATGATCTCGATCATTATACCAGAAGTAGTCTATCTAGAAAATCATGAGATACAATTCTCAATCAATCAAAAATTGAAGGATGAAATTAAAAAATAATTTTAATCATACAAAAGAATTTTAAAAAAATAACAATTAAAAGAATAAGAATCAAAACTGAAACAAAAAATAAATTTTATCTTTGATTGAAAGGTGAAATTAAAAAGAAAAAAATAAATTTGATCTTTGATTAAATGGTGAAATTGAGAAGAGAAATAAATTTAACAAAAAAAAATTAAGAATTAAAATTGAAATAAAAAAAATAAAACATTTTCATCCTACAACATAAAGTATAGAATCAAACAAGCACAAAATAATTTAAAAACATCAAAAACATATTAATTCAAAACAAAAAAACAAATTTAAATTTTTTCAAAAATGCATTGCCAAACGCAAACGAACAAATCCACCAGCCTTTTTATCTCCTTACTTGCAAAGATGTTTGAAATCTTGTTTTTAAAAATAATTTTTATTTAAAAATATATTAAAAAAAAATTTCATTTTTTTTTTGATATTAATATAATAAAATAATTAAAAAATAAAAAATATTTAGATTTCAAAAAAATATTTTTCAAATACAAAAATAAGTAAGCTATTAAATTCCAGGTCATCCATTGCTTTGCTAGTATCTCTTTTTAATTATGAAAAACTTTAATTTAATATAATAGTATAGCAGTTGTTATTTTTTAAAATATTTTTGAAAGTAAATTAAAATAATTTTTTTTATAGTAGCATAATAAAATAATTAAAAAACACATAACTCGAGTCCTGAGATCAATTCAATTATTTTGAATAATGTTTTTCAATATTAATATTAATAAATGATTAATTTGAAGCTAAAAAATTTTGAAATTTTCAAAAGCGTAATTAGACCGTAATGTCAAACAATTCAGGGTTGAGTCAACCTGAGTTATCCCACCAAACTCGCAACTCGAGTTATGAGATCAAGATAATCCGATAAAGAAGAAAACAAAGAAAATCACAAAACTCATTTTTTAAATAAAAAAAATATCAACCAACGTTAACTTTTTAAACTTATGATCTCGATCATTATACTAGAAGTACTCTATCTAGAAAATCATGAGATACAATTCTCAATCAATCAAAAATTGAAGGATGAAATTAAAAAAATAATTTTAATCATACAAAAGAATTTAAAAAAAAAATAATAATTAAAAGAATAAGAATCAAAACTAAAACAAAAAATAAATTTTATCTTTGATTGAAAGGTGAAATTGAAAAGAAAAAAATAAATTTGATCTTTGATTAAATGGTGAAATTGAGAAGAGAAATAAATTTAACAAAAAAAATAATAATTAAAATTGAAATAAAAAAATAAAACATTTTCATCCTACAACATAAAGTATAGAATCAAACAAGCACAAAATGATTTGAAAATATCAAAAACATATTAATTTAAAGCAAAAAAACAAATTCAATTTTTTTCAAAAACACATTGCCAAACTCAAACGAACAAGTCCACGAGCCTTTTTATCTCCTTACTTGCAGCATGTTTGAAATCTTGTTTTTAAAAATAATTTTTATTTAAAAATATATTAAAAAAAATTTAATTTTTTTTTTGATATTAATATAATAAAATAATTAAAAAATAAAAAATATTTAGATTTTTAAAAAATATTTTTCAAATATAAAAATAAGTAAGCTATTAAATTCCAGGTCATGCATTGCTTTGCTTGTATCTCTTTTTAATGAAAAACTTTAATTTAATATAATAGTATAGTAGTTGTTATTTTTTAAAATATTTTTGAAAGTACATCAAAATAAATTTTTTTATAGTAGCATAATAAAATAATTAAAAAACACATAACTCGAGTCGTGAGATCAATTCAATTATTTTGAATAATTTTTTTCAATATTAATATTAATAAATGATTAATTTGAAGCTAAAAAGTTTTAAAATTTTCAAAAGCGTAATTAGACCGTAATGTCAAACAATTTAGGGTTGAGTCAACTTGAGTTATCCCACCAAATTCACAACTCGAGTCATGAGATCAAAATAATCCGATAAAGAAGAAAACAAAGAAAATCACAAAACTCATTTTTTAAATAAAAAAAATATCAACCAACGTTAACTTTTTAAACTTATGATCTCGATCATTATACCAGAAGTAGTCTATCTAGAAAATCATGAGATACAATTCTCAATCAATCAAAAATTGAAGGATGAAATTAAAAAAATAATTTTAATCATACAAAAGAATTTTAAAAAAATAACAATTAAAAGAATAAGAATCAAAACTGAAACAAAAAATAAATTTTATCTTTAATTGAAAGGTGAAATTGAAAAGAAAAAAATAAATTTGATCTTTGATTAAATGGTGAAATTGAGAAGAGAAATAAATTTAACAAAAAAAATAAAAATTAAAATTGAAATAAAAAAATAAAACATTTTCATCCTACAACATAAAGTATAGAATCAAACAAGCATATAATTGGAATGTTTGGAGCTAAATTGAGGTTTCTTCTCAATTATTAATTTAATTATATGAATTCAAAAATGTAATATTTTACTCCTTTAATTTAAAAATTAATTAAAAAATAGAAGTAACATAAATATTTTTTAAAAATCATCTCATACGCTATAATTTCAAATTTTAGTCGCTTTGACTGCTTCTTGTATTTTGTGGTTTAATGTTTTGCTCACAAACTTTATTTGTTTTATATTTCAATCATTTAAATGTGAGAGGAGAGAGAAAATTATTGAGAATAGAGAGAGAGGGAAAGTGGCTAGGTGGCCATATTCTAGATATTAAAAGGCTAATTTTGGTGTCTATGAGTTCTTCTTGATGAGAGAAGTGTCATTAAAGTATTTTTAAGGTTCCATCTCATTAGAAATGATAGATCGAGGTTAAAAAGGAATTTATTTTTTTGCTTAATTTTATATTTTTTGAAATGATTTAATGATGATTTGGGGCTAAGAATTAATTTATTAAGCTTATTAGGCTATTTATTAGGTGCGTTTAGGTGAAATAGATTGAAAAATATATTTTTTAATCTAAAAAATCCGAACTCAACTTTCAAGGCACATTTCCAGTGGTCAAGAACCGAACCAAAGAAACGACATGTCATCTGCAACTACAAACAACACATTATTTATTTTATTTTAGAAAAATAAAGCTCACCCTTAAACATAAAAAAATAAAAATAAAAATAAAAGGAGCCAAAGAGCGTTGGTTTGGCATCATGCTTATGCGTGCTAGGTTTTTTTTTATGTTGGGCCATGCTTGTGGGCCTAATTTTTAGGCCCAACACTTGCCCTTTTTCTATGTTTTTATTTTATTTTATTGAAATACACTATAAATAAAAATACCTAGCATGATATTTAAATTATTATTCACTTTTGATATTATGCTTAAATGAATTTATCGATTTACATGAGAATGTTAATAACAATTCAATTATTATATGCCTAATATGCAAAAAAAGAAAAAGTTCATGAATATTGAATGAAGATAAAATTTAAATTGAGATATTATTTTAATATTTTTTAATATTTTCTTTTGATATCATGATAGATTTTTATTTAAAAAATAGTGTTTCTTATTAAAAAAAATATTTTCATTGAAACAATAAAAAATGCATTAATAAGGAAATTAAATTTAGATAAAAAAGATATAATTTTTATCTTTATTCCAAATGATTGAACTTTTTTACATACCTTTATTTTAATTGTCATTGCATTTTTTTTCTTTCCTAAAAAATGTGTTACTAATAAAATATTTTAAAAGACCAAGGCTTTTTTTTTATGATGGTGTTATCAATTATTTTATGGTTGACTATATATCAGTCTTATATGCAAATTTTTTAAAATAATTTTCTCATTAATATTAACATATTATAAAAAAATGTAATTTTTTTAAAAAATTATTGTAATTTTTTTATATATTTTTTTCTAATTTATTGTTCTCATATAGGTGCATGAAAACATTAATTATACTAAAAAAAACAATATTTTTAATACAATTATACTAAAAGTATGGGAAGCCCAAGCGCCACGTGGAGCTTGGATTGCACCCAAGAGAAAGGAAAGCAAGCGCAACGCGGCACTTGGACGCCTTGCTTGCGGGCGTGATAGTGCGTGGTCTGCCCCGACCGGGACTCAATGCTATTTTAGGTCCTCGCCGCTGCCAGCCCAAGGCTAGCCTTGGGCCATGCCCGCGCGCCTACACCACATGCCACCCGGCGTTTGGACTACAACGCAGAAAAACAGGTCAAGTCTCACATGGTGCTTGGGTTGTTCGCCCTCGGAGGGAAACCAAATGCCACGTGTTCCAACGTGGTTTGTTTCATAGTGATAGCAGTTTTTTAAAATTTATTAATGATGATAATAATATTTATAGTCTTATAAATTTTAATGAAAATAATAATATTTATAATACAAATAATAAATTTTTAGTAGCAATAATATGAATTATTATAAAAACAATATTATTTATAATACCAAATATAATAATATTTTAGAGACTAGTACTATTAATTATACTAAAAAATAATATTAATAGAACAAATAATAATAGTTTTGAGATCAATACTATTAATTAGACTATAAAAATATATTAAGAAATAATATAATAATTCTTTTAATATTAATTATACTAAAAAAATAATATCAATAAAACAAACAATAATATTTTTACCATGAATACTCTAAACATTAATTATATTAAAAAAATATATTTTTTAAAAAATTATACTAAATGTATAGGAAGGCCAAGCGCCATGTGGCGCTTGGACTACACCTAAGAGAAAGGAAAGCAAGCACAATGCGGCGCTTGAATGCCCTTCATGTGGGCGTGGCGGCGCTTGGTCTGCCCGCGACCAGGATCCAATGCTATTTTGGGTCCTGCCCTGCCAAGCCCAAGGCTAGCCTTGGGCCATACCTGTCAGTGCCCACTCCAAAGCGCCACTTGGCGCTTGGACTACAACGCAGAGGAAGTAGGACAAGCGCCACGTGGCGCTTGGGTTGTCCGCCCTTAGGAGGGAACCCAAGCGTCACGTGTCCTAACGTGATTCTTTTCATAATAATACTAGTTTTTAAAAATTTATTAATGATGATAATAATATTTATACTCTTATAAATTTTAATGAAAATAATAATATTTATAATACAAATAATAATATTTTTAGTAGTAATAATATGAATTATTATAAAAACAATATTATTTATAACACCAAATATAATAATATTTTAGAGACTAATACTATTAATTATACTAAAAGATAATATTAATAGAACAAATAATAATAGTTTGAGATCAATACTATTAATTATACTATAATAATAATAATAATAATAATTTTAATACCAACACTATCAATTATACTAAAAAAATATATGCAGAAATAATATAACAATTCTTTTAATATTAATTATACTAAAGAAATCATATCAACAAAACAAACAATAATATTTTTACCATGAATACTCTAAACATTAATTATACTAAAAAAACAATATTTTTAATACAATTATACTAAAAGTATAGGCAGCCCAGGCGCCGCGTGGTGCTTGGACTACACCGAAGAGAAAGAAAAGCAAGCGCCACGCGACGCTTGGGCGGCCTTTCTATGGGCGTGCAGTGCTTGGTCTGCCCGTGGCCAAGACCCAATGCTATTTTGGGTCTTGTCCTGCCAAGCCCAGGGCTAGCTGTGGGCCATGTCTGGCAGTGCCCACGTTAAAGCGCCATCTGGCGCTTGGATTGCAGCGCAGAGGAAGCAGGCCAAGCGCCACGTGGTGCTTGGGCTATCCGCTCTCAGGAGGAGAACCAAAGCGCCACGTGTCCCAACATGGTTTTTTTCATTGTAATATCAGGTTTTTAAAATTTATTAATGATGATAATAATATTTATACTCTTATTAATTTTAATGAAAATACTAAAATTTTTATAATACAAATAATAATATTTTTAGTAGCAATAATATGAATTATTATAAAAATAATATTATTTATAACACCAAATATAATAATATTTTAGAGACTAATACTATTAATTATACTAAAAAATAATATTAATAGAACAAATAATAATAGTTTTGAGATCAACATTATTAATTAGACTAAAATAATAATAATAATATTTTTAATACCAATACTATCAATTATACTAAAAAAATATAGTAAGAAATAATATAATAATTCTTTTAATATTAATTATACTAAAAAAATAATATCAACAAAACAAACAATAATATTTTTACCCTTAATACTCTAAACATTAATTATACTAAAAATAAATATTTTAAATACAATTATACTAAATGTACGGGCAGCCCAAGCACCACGTGACGCTTGGACTGCATCCAAGAGAAAAAAAAGCAAGCACCACACGATGCTTGGACATGGCAACCAAAGCTCTACGTGCGCCCTTGGTCTGCCCCAGTGCCCATGGCCGGGCAGACCAAGGGCCAGGTGGCGATGCGCTTATCGCCTTGGTTTGCCCCTAGCCCCAAGGTCTGGAAGACCGAGTGCCAAGGAGCTTGTCTCTAGGCTAACACCCCTACCCTCAGCCCAACCACACTCCTGTCAAATAATATAATGTAGTTTATAGTGAAAGCATTCATAATACTTCTATAATGCAGCACAATACAATTCATAATAAATTCTTTTACAGTAAACAAATATTCCGCGCTACATTCAAACACTAATTAGTTTTAGTTGTAATTAATAATAATAGTAATAATATAATATAATCTTAATTTTAACAGTACCAACATGAGTCATGCGAATGTGTCATTGCCATACAGGACAAAATCCACCGTCAACATCAATGGAGACATCAAGGGCACCAAACTACAAAACAAAATGGAATCATCGCCATCCCATCTTCTTCCAAGGTTACTATCTTCTCAAAGCCAACACCATTGCGGCGGTACCCAAGCCAGGTAGTCTCTCTCTCCCCCTCTGCTCACTTCATTGTATCCATGCTTTGGACCATATTCACGATTTATCAATTTTTGTTAATTAAATGATTCATTTCCCATTGACAAGATCCAATTCCTTCTTCTAGGAATTGTTAAGGGTTTCAATTGATTCAACAATTAGATGATATTGGGATTAGGACCCAAAAGAAACTTGGGAATTTATTACTTGGACCATAAAGCTTTCACCTGATGGTGTTTTCTCATGTAGTAATGTAGAAGTTGATGGTTAGATATGAAAATAAAAGGGGGTAGAGCTCACTGGTTTAAGCTTTGTGTGGAGGCCCAGGCATGTTCACAGGTATAGGGATAATTCACACTCACGAATTGCTATTTGAATGTTCATCATGTCATCAGACCTTGGACTTGTCCACCTCCAATTTGAACTAGAGATCACATCACATACCCTTCCATGTTTGATTCAATGATAATCCTTGTTATGGGATGTCACCATTACTTAATTTGAATATATGTCAGTACCATCAATATCTTTTTGTTGAATTATAACTAAGAATTTGAGTCAGAAATTAACAAATGATGTTTCATTTGGAGTATGTAGCAATAGCTTTGTGCTGTCCAAATATACGAATCAATTATATTGAATGTGATGGTTAATATTTCTCTATCCTGCGTGCAGGACTGCACAAGCATAATATACAGGAGTATAATTTCTTAACAGCCTAGCAGCTTTCTTCCATTTGAGGCAATTAAGTCTGTGGCTAGCTAGATAGCATTTGAAGTAGGTTTCAGTGGCAATGGACTCAAAAAAAGCAATTTCTTTTTCAAAGGGGTTATTGCAGAGTGAAGAATTATATCAGGTATATGATCTGCTAGTTTTGTGTGTTTCCCTTCTTTTTTGTCTCCACTACGAATGCACTGTTCATTCGTATCCATAATATATGCCATGGTCAAGGTCTAGCTTTGGCTTACGTTAAATTTTTTGCAACAGTATGTCCTGGAGACCAGCGTGTATCCGCGTGAACTAGAGCCTCTCAGAGAGCTAAGGATGCTTACTGCTACCCACCCAAGGTCACCACATAATCATTCAACTTGTTCACCAGAAATCCACTAGTAATTTGCCTTTTACTCGCATAGGTTTTTGATGACACTAAATTTGAAGATTAATGAGCTTCTTGTTATTTCCAGGGCCATGATGGCTACTGCACCAGATGCTGGCCAGTTGATGGCAATGCTCTTGAAGCTAGTAAATGCACAAAAAACAATTGAAGTGGGAGTTTTCACTGGGTACTCCCTTCTCCTCACTGCTCTTTCAATTCCTAATGATGGAAAGGTAAGAAGTTCTTTATTAAAAGTAATCTAACCATAACCGACCGAGGTTATGTATATACTGGTTTTTGTACTTTAAAGGCTTAATTTCCTCGTAATATTGTAGTATATTGTTTATATCTTTGCTATGAACAATCAATAATTGATTATCCTTGCTGCAGATTACAGCCATAGATGTGAATTGCGAGGCTTATGAAATAGGATTGCCAATTATAAGAAATGCTGGTGTTGAACACAAAATTAACTTCATAGAATCAGAAGCTCAACCGATTCTTGACAAGCTATTAGAAGATGTAAGGATTCAAGTCTTTGAGAGATTTTAACATGGTTTAATACAATTTTAAGTGAAGAATATTAGAGTATGTGTTCATTTCATTGGGAGGAAAAACACCAGGCAAACTGAATCTTAGGGGTTTAAAATATATGTTGCCCGATTTTTATCTATCTTTTCTATCCTCCATCATTCATTCAATTAATATCAGGTTCATTTTTGTAATAAGATTTTTTGTTTTTGAAATTTGTTGCAGCATGGAAATGAAGGCAGTTTTGATTTTGCTTTTGTTGATGCTGACAAAGTCAATTACTGGAACTACCACGAGAGGCTAATAAAATTGTTAAAGGTGGGGGGAATAGTTGTCTATGACAACACACTATGGGGAGGGACAGTTGCTTTGTCAGAAGAGTCTACTCCAGAGAATATGAAAGCAGGCAGACAACTTACAATTGAATTTAATAAATTGCTTGCAGCTGACTCCCGCGTCCAAATCTCACATGCTCCATCAGGTGATGGGATCACAATTTGCAGGCGAATCTACTGAATATCCGCCTGATACTCGCTTTTGCTACTGTGTGAATGCTAGGAGTGAAAGCTTAATAAGAGCCATTTTACTCCGTGATCACAAGATATAATAATATCGTGAATGAAATTCTGACTACCGTTTTCTGGTTGATTCGGCTGAAATGCCTTGAAATATAAAACTTTGCTATTTGGAAAGTGTGTATTTGTTAATGTGTTGCAAGGTATTTTTTTTAAATGATTTTTAATTGAAAATATATTATAATATTTTTTTATTTTTTATATTAATATATTAAAGCTATTTAAAAACATTTTAAAAAATATTAATTGAATATATTTTCAAGTAAAAAATAATTTTGAAAAATAAAAGCTATGTGATAGGAGTTGTGGCCTTTTATGGAGTATTTTTTCTGTAGCATGACATTAAGCTAGCAGTTTAATAAATTAGTTTAGATGTTGATTTTAAAATTTTAGCTCAGGAGTTAAAAGAAGGAAGCAAGTATTATTGCCCACCATTCTATCTCTCAGGGTTGTCCTAGCAATAGCATAAATGAACTAAAAAAAAAAGTGTAAGTCGTGTTCTCCTGCCAACAAGTCAACGAAGAAATAGAAAAACATGTGTTAGCCTTGTCACGAGCCCTTCACTGCAAAGAAAATATATGACATATGCTATCAAGCTTTCCAAGGGCCTCGTGTAAAAATCGCTTCAACTGTTTTCAACTTTTTAAACCCATAGGAATTCTTTAGGCTATTATAAGAATTTTGCTTGCAATGATTTGTCCATTGTATATAGAATAAAAAGAATAAGTGCATGAACACACTGTTTTCTAAAATAAAACTATACCTAAAACCGCTCTATTTTTTATTATTTTATTTGTCTATTAATTTTTTTCATTTACTTTAGTTTGTTAATTTTAAATTTCTTTCTATTTAGTTATCAGACTTTCATGACACATATCTCGGGTTTGACGGGTTAACCTGGTTTCACGGGTTAACCTGATTAATTCTGGGTTAACCCATCAATTTTTTTTCTATGTAGTTATCAAACTTTCATGACGCGAATCCCAAGTTTGACGAGTTAACCTGGTTTGAAGGGTTAACCCAGTTAATTCAGATTTTTTTTTCTTCATTAGTTTTTTCTTCCTGTTGGTTTTTTTTCTTTGTTTTTTTATTTTTAGTTAATCTATTTAATTATCACACTTTTATGACACGACCTTGCAGTCAGACCCACATCCAAGGCTATTGGCTCTGGTGTTGTCGTCAGACTCACTTAAACTTGAGTCATGTAAGTTTAATATTATTATTAATATTATAAATATTATTCTTGGGTCAAGCATTGCAGCTAGACCCAAGGATTTTGGGTATATCTTTGCAGAAAAACCTAACACTCTTAGATCTTAGCCTTTTTTGATATTTTTTATGCAAGAAAAAAAATTAACCCGTGGCATATGCCTTTGTTTTTTTCTTTTTCTTTTCCTTTTTAAGCTTTTTACTGTGGACTGCACAATGTAGTCCACAGTGAAAAAACTGATGCCTTTAGTTTTTTTTTTAGCTTTTTTCTTTGTTTTTTAATTAATTTTTTTTAATTTACTTTCTTAATATTAATTTTTTTTTCTATTTAATTATAAGACTTTTATGACACGGATCCCAAATTTGATGGGTTAACCTGGTTTGACGGGTTAACCCAGTTGATTTTGAGTTAATTTAGATTTTTTTTTCTCTTTCTTCATTAGTTTTTTTCTTCTTATAGGTTTTTCTTCTTTATTTTTTTTAATTAAAATTTTTTATTTAATTTAGTTCATTAATATTAAAAATGTTTCTATTTAGTTATCGGCTGATGCATTTAGTTTTTCTTTTTCTTTTTTGCTGTTTTTATGCCTTTGACTGTGGACTGCATAGTGCAGTCCACAATAAAAAAGTTGATGCCTCTTGTTTGTTTTGTTTTTTTTTCCTTTTTAGTTAATTTTTTTCATTTAATTTAGTTTGTTAATGTTAATTTTTTTTATATTTAGTTATCAGACTTTCATGCCACAGATCCCGAGTTTGATGGGTTAACCTGGTTTCACGAGTTAGTCCAATTAATTCTGGGTTAACCCGTCAATTTTTTTTCTATTTAGTTATCAAACTTTCACGACACGAATCAAGATTTGACAGATTAACAATTCAAAAAAAATTCTTTTTCTTCATTAGTTTTTTTCTTCCTGTTGGTTTTTTTTCTTTGTTTTTTTTTCTTTTTAATTAATCTATTTGATTATCACACTTTTATAACATGACCTTACAGCCAAACTCACATCCAAGGCTATTGGGTTTGGTATTGCAGTCAGACCCACTTAAACTTGGGTCATGCAAGTTTAATGTTATTATTAATATTATAAATATTACTCTTGGATCAAGTGTTGCAACCAAACCCAAGACTCTTGGGTATAGTTTTGCAGAAAGACATAACACTTTTATATCTTAGCTTTTTTTGATATTTTTTATGCAAAAAAAAATTAACTCGCGGCATCATGCGGGTTATGGAACTAGTTGTATACTAAACTAGTGAGGAATGACCACACTGTTTTCTAAAATTATAAATATATTATAATATATTAAACTAGTGATGAATGATGTTTAGTTCGTAATAATAGCATTTATAATATACAAATTTATTCAAGGAAAATCTAGAGCGTGTATAATTTTAAATCTATAAACATGCAAAAGCATAACTCAAGTAAAACATGCTTTCACCATAAAAAAAATTAAAAGAATACATGATGTTTGGGAGTGTGGTTGCGGTTGCTTTTCAAAGTACTTTTCGTGCCGAAATTCATCAAAATGATTTTTTTTATTTTTAAAAAATTATTTTTGAGATCAGCGCATCAAAACAATTCAAAACATACAAAAAAATTAAAAAATTTTAGGCACGCGGTGCAATTTCTTTATTGCTAGAATACATACTAATAATAAAAATAACTATGTTTAAATTAAAACAAAAAAGGGTATTTACTTGTTAAAGTACTTTAAACTAATAAAACTTTTTGTTATCGTCAATGATGAATCTTTTGCCTTTAAGACTTTATTGCTCATGACTTGTGCAATTAGAATATTTGCAATATGCTTCTTAAGATTTTAACAACATCATTTTAGTTTAGATATACTTCTAAATAACGTCTTTAAATCAAAGTGAAATAACTCAATTATCTCTTAACAAAGTGAACCTAAGCTTTAGATTTAAAAGGAAACCAAAGCATAAAAAGAAAAGAAAACACTAAGATTGAGGTGAGGAAGACTGCAAAAAATCTAAAAAACATTGTTGGAAACTCTTCATTCACCTTTTTTTTTATAGTGGATTTGTGAAGCTAGAAAGCTAAATAAATAATTCTATTAATAATCAGAATTAATTCTCATATAATTAACCTTTGATTAACCACCATAAATAAAGAATCAAATCTGAACATAATGACTATAAATCTGTATTTTTAAGCTGAATTCAGATTTGCAGCAAAATCTTATCGAATAGACTATTAATATTAATGAGTTAGACTAATAAACAATAGTTTAGAAGAAATACTTTTTTATGGACTAGGCCCAAGTCTAAATTTTAGTTGGAAAAAAATATCTTTTATGGGCCAAGATATTATTTTATAATAAATCCAAACTCAAGCCTAGACTCGGTCCAAAGCCCAATTATGAGTTAGGCTGCACCAAAGACGTGTACGTGTGAGTTTAATTACAAAGCCCATTTTACCTAGGATATCTCCCCTCTAAAAACTTGGGTTCCATTTAGGCTCAATTTTGACTTTTCAACTATCTATTTTATAAATACTAGGAAAGTTTTGTTCTTTCTAATGTGAAATAGAGTTCTTTAGATGGTTTTGGGTTTCACTTTACCAAATGTTTTTTGAGATCAATTTCTCATTTACCCATGAGGTTACTTTATATGGATATGTGCTTAATTGACTGAATGATTAGAAGAAGACCTATAAATTTGCCATACATAATGATAAAGAATATGATTATAGCACACGATCAAAAACAAAAGTCATTACCCCATGTCAATGTTTATCCACCATTTTTTAGCATTTTAATATTATGCTAACTGGTATGAATAGGACACCGTATTCTAAGAATCTGGAGATAAATCATAAAACCCTTACCAAGATGAAATTTGTATTAAATAAGGAAGGTGTTTGGGTCACTACAGACCAAGTGGGAGCTCGTGTTGAGGAAGAGCATGATGAGGAAGAAAAACCACATGTTGGTGGTGATGATGAGTTTGCTGACATGTTTGAGACGCCACCTACAACTTCCTCTTCTAAAAATGCTAGCACTAGTTCATAGATATCTAGGATGAAAGATCACGTAACCCATATTGAGATGGATATGAGCTATCTTTAAGACTCTCAAACGCACATCATAGCAAATCAAGAGCACATGGCAGACAACTTACAAAATATCAAAACCATGATAGCAAATCTACTTTCTCGATATCCACCACCTTAGGAGATTGTACTAAAAACATTTTCTCATTTTCATGATTTTATCTTTTTATCTTTTTGTATTTTCTTTCCCTAATTGTAATGTATATTACATTTTAAATATTATGACATGTTTTTATATTCATCTTTTTTATGCTTTTCTATTACTTTTCGTTGATGATAAATGGGGATAGAATTGGAGAAAATAGATAATAGATATAGGGGGTAAATATATATGTATAGATTGTTGATAATTGTTAAAGTCTCTAAAGGGCACTATATTGCAAAATATAGGGGGCATTCTTTTTTTATATCTATGCTTATTAATTATTTATCATCATAAAAGAAGGGAGATTGTTGACCTTTCGGTCATATATTAATATTTTTATATTTTGATAATAATAATTAAATGAAAATGGACTAATGATATACTTGGTTGAGAATAAATTTAAACAAGTTTTATATGAAGATCACATCAATAAGCATGAAGAATTAAATGAAGAAACCAATCAACAAGTCCAAAATGCAAAGTAAGTTAAGACTTAGTTCTTAAGGATTCATTTTAGTGAAAATTATGTAAATCTTTATATCTTACTTGATAGCACAAATTAAAATGCCATACACTTCACATTGCATACATTATAGGATTGATATACATTTAGTCGGTTCAAGATTCACCTGGCTCAAAACCGCTAAAACTAGATTTTAAGTTGAACTGGTCGACCGCCTATTCATTAGGGATGAACACCTGAGAATTTATAGGAATTGATTGACCGATTGACTTGACCAATCTGAACTAGTCAACTGTTTCATTTGTCAGAGGAACAATAATGATTATAAAACGACTAGTTTTTGTTATATATATATATAACTTGTTTAATTGCAGAATTAAATATTGAATTTGAATATATATCATATACAATCTATTTTAAGAGCAAAAATAACTTCAAATCATCAATCCTGAATCATACTCATATTTGTGCATTAAAACCTTCATATTCTTATGTAAGAGTATAAATTCTCACACTCACTATACTTAAACACCTTCATACATTCTAAGTGTTATTAACTGAGCTATAAAGATATAAGCTTCAATTATATTATCTACTTTTTGAGAGAGTGTTGTTATATTTTAAACAATTATAATCCTTCAAGAGTTTAAGTAAAAAACTCTTGGTCATCGTTGAGGTACATTACCAAGGTGAAAAATATTGAAGAGGGTATTTCTTCAAGTGATGAAAAAAAGCTTGATGGGGATTTATCAAGGGCATCGTAATTTTTGGCTTGGATTAGTAAAGAATATAATACTCAAGATCGATTTGGTGGTTGAGGTGTGGATGTAGGCTTGCTGAACCACATTAAAAATCGAGTTTGCAATTTCTATCTCTATACTCTTTACTTTAAGCATTTTCATTATATTGTTGGTTAATTATATTTAATCTAGTTAATTGCAATATTTATTATAATTAGTGAAATATCTAATTCATCCCCCTCAGGTGTTATTGTTTCCTTAATCCTAGAACAACAAGCATCCCTTACTTATACTTGTCATCTCCAGCTGATTAAATTTGTTATATTCTCTTTTTAGGTATATTGGTTGATCATTTTTATCTTGTCATGCTCTATTGTTTGGAGGATTGAGAGTCTTTTAGTTGCATTCATTTGGAAAGGTTCATCCATTTGCTATTTTGGGGCTAAGGTAGCTTGAGATTATGTTTTTTACCCTCTAAAGGAAAAGGGTTTGGGAATAAAAAGGGTCAAGACATGGAGTATAACAACTATTTTTAAACATGTCTGGTGGCTCCTATCAAATAGATCTTCTATTTGGGCAGTTTAAGTGCTTAATGCCTTGCTTAAAGGGAGATCTTTCTGGTATATTAGATTTCCTTCAGCTCCTTCCTAGTCCTAGAGGAAGATTCTTCTTAGTAGAGACTGGTGCAAAGGGCTATTTGTACCTTGCATAGGTGATAAGACAACTACTTCTCTTTGACTTGATTATTGGTTATTAGATGGCCAATGTTTCTATGACCTCTTTTTAGGGTGCTATCCTCCACGGGGTTGCCCTACTATGTAAAGGTTTTAGACATAATTAAGATGGGTATTTGAGCTTTCCTCTTGGGTAGTTAGGAGCTACAGTCTATTTGAGACTTAATGCATTTTCATCTCAAGACTGTTTTACTAGACTTCTATGTCTAAAAAGGTCACTCATCAGGGAAGTTTACTATCAACTTAGCTTTGGAGTTTCTTCTAGACTCGAGACCCAAATACTCTATCCATCATCTCATTTGGTTTCCAAGTCACATCCTAAGACATTTATTTATTCTATGGCTTGCTAGTCTAGGTTGTCTTCACATTATGAATAGACTCCATGCCTAACATATTACCACCATCTTGATATGTGTACTTTGTGGGTTGCATATTGAGACTTATGACCATCTGTTCTTTCAGTGCCCTTTTTCTACTTCAGTCTGGGGTACTCTTATGAACAAGACTTTTACAGGTTGGCCTACAATGACATGATAACCTTTACTCCGGTGGGCATCCTCGCACTTTAAAAAGAAAAAGGACTTCATGCATCTACTTGCTCGGTTAGTTCTCTTAGCTATGGTTTACTTCATCTGGTTTGAGAGGAATAACTGGGTCTTCCATCAGATTTGATTCCCTCACCAAGATATTAGTAAGAAGATTTTCGAGCTTGTTTGGTCCCATTTGATAGAGCTCAAACCAAGGTATTAGATTCCAATTACTCTCAATTTTATATGGCATCTTACAGTGTCATGGGATCCCTTTACACTGGTTTTCCTTTGAGTTCTGCATTGCTGTTACTGTAGAATCGGTTAACTAGTTTTGAGTTTTCTAGAAGCTGGTCAACCAGTTTCTAGACATTCTTGGTCCCATTTGATAGAGCTCGAACCAAGGTATTAGATTCTAATTACTCTCAAATCTATATGGCATCTTACAGTGTCATGAGGTCCTTTTACACTGGCTTTTCTTTGAGTTCTGCATTACTTTTATTGTAGAATCGGTTAACTAGTTCTGGGTTTTCCAGAAACTAAACATTCTTGGTTTTTTATGTTTCTGTTTGAATAACTGGTCGATCAATTCTAGGCTTTCCAAATATCGATCGATCACTACCTCTAATGTTGTTGTGGTTATATGTTGTTGGACTTTTCGATCTTCCTTTAACTTTTGCTTTGTTTTTCATGTTATCAAATGACAATTAGACCTAACAACAAGCCTTTATAATTTTTGAGGAATGCCTTTTATATTTCGTACAGGTTTTTTATATATAATTACACTTATAAAAAAAAAGGTTTGTCATCAAATAGTTTAAAAAAGATTTGTTAATGTACAAGTTAGTTATAGTTTACTGTTGATAGTAAAATAAAATAAAATAAAATAAAAAGATAAAAACATGTTTGATCGAAGAGATAAATATAAATATAAAAATATAAAATAAATTTATTTTTAAAATAATTCTAAAATAAATTTTTATTAAGGTATAAAAGGAATATTACTTTTATTTTCATTATATTCATTTCTTTAATCTTGAGACAGTAAACAAAAAAAATGTTTAAGCAACAAATGCCGGGTATTATATATAGGCAAATCGCAAGTTTAGGTTTTTTCTTTTGAAAAAACAAAAGATAAAAAGTGTACAATGAAGTTAAAAATAAAAAATAGCAAAAGAAAATGTATATATAATAATATGCCAAGCATGTTGGAGAGTGTAATTATAATTATTTTTTACTTGAAAATATATTAAAATAATATTGTTTTTATTTTTTTTAAAATTATTTTTAATATCAGTATATCAAAATAATTTAAAAACAAATAAAATATTAATTTAAAAAAATTTTAATTTTTTTAAAAGCGATTTTAAAATTAAAAATCAAACAAGGTTTTATAACAAAATATTTTTTAATTAAAAAATTTTTAAAATAATTATTTTTAAATTTTAAATTTTATTTTTAATATCTAGAATTATAAAAAAACTTCTAAAAAATATTTTTTAGATTTAAAATAATTTTAAAAATATTTTAAATATTAAGTTGAATCACGTTATCTAAAAAGAAAAAACCCTACCAGTTTAGGGGAGTGGGGTTTACGAAGTTTTGGAACCAAAGAGCCATTGGAAGGGCAGCAGGAGCAGCAGCAGCAGCAGCATGCCGACCGTTAGCGTGGGGAGAGATCGTTTGTTCGCAGCCCTAGGGAAATCTTACAGTAAGCTCATTGCTTTCTATCCATCTCTCTTTTGTTATTAATGAAATAAAGAAAAAAGAATCAATGATTTAATTGTTTCGTTGATTGTATTATACTATAGCACAAGAAGAGTTTGAGGATTTGTGCTTCAAGTTCGGTATCGAGCTCGACGATGTGGTGAGCCCTCCCTCACTCCAATTTCTTTTGATTGATGGTATTCACATTCCAAAAATCAATCAATTTGTGGTTTGTTTTTGAACTATATGATGGTGATATCAGACTACTGAGAAAGCAATTATTAGAAAAGAGAGGCACTTGGATGAAGAGGATGAAGAAGTAGGTGATGATGAAGAAATCATTTACAAAATTGAAGTTCCTGCTAACAGGTTGCCTAGCTTAAGCTTACCACCCATTTTAATTTTGATTTGATAATTTATTTTATATGGGTTGGGTTTTCTGATTTATTTATTCTCAGATATGATTTGCTATGCCTTGAGGGGATCGCTCAAGCCCTCCGCATTTTTAACGAGGAGGAGCAGACGCCCACATATACACTTGCCAACATTACACAAGACTCAATGCTTAAGATGCATGTCCAACCAGAGGTATATATGTTTTCTTTTAATCTTTTTTCCTAATTGCCACAAACATCTATTTCACGGAGACTGGCACTGTCTCTGCTGCTGCAGACATCCTTGATTCGTCCCTTTGTGGTTTGTGCTGTTCTGAGAGATATTACATTTGATGAAGCAAGTTACAATAGCTTCATTGATCTCCAAGATAAGCTTCATCAAAACATTTGTAGGTAATGTTATTATTCTTATCTGAATCTTCTTTTATTATTCCTATCTCTCTCCCTCTCATAATGCTTGCATCCATCCTATTCATACGTTTTAGGCGGAGAACCCTAGTTGCAATTGGGACTCACGACTTGGATACATTACAAGGCCCTTTCACTTATGAGGTAGAATCAACATCTTTGAAATCATCTCTTCTTCACATACATCTTGTATTGTCAATGATGTAATGTTATACTGCAAGTCTGGAAGAAAAGGACCATGCAAGTCTTTTCTATAATTATAGTATGCACAGTAGATGCTTCTTGTAAGATGTGATTGCTTCAATGCTTTTGCAATGACGTTTTTAATGTGTCCAATTACATGTGGATAGTGGCCTTTGGATTTTGTTGTTGAAACTTCTTGAGTATTTTTCCTTTTTTCTTTATGGATACAATTGTTCGTTGCAAAGCACACCCATGTGGATTTTGCAAGAGTCTCTTTGATAGGTTTTCTGGCTTTCATTTGCTTCTTGAAAATCAAGCATGTCTTACACAAAATTGAAGGAATGCGCAATAATGTTTTGTCTGCTTATTTTCCAGGCTTTGCATCCTGAAAACATAAATTTTGTACCACTGAAACAGGTAAGTTATGCTGTGAAATTTATTTTATTATTCTCATGTTTTGAACATATTCCCATCTGCACAGCAAAGGTGAGTATTGGCCATGTCATTGGAAATCCAGTTTATAATAGGGGGATTTGAACTATCAGCGTGTCTTTTTCTCCCCCTTTGCTGAGTCTTATAGGTCTTTTTATGATTGTTCTTGGCACCATTTACTAGTAATGTGTTTAGGTACGTCTTGTTCCTGATATGCTCTTGCTAAATATTTGAGTGTGCGTTCACATGCAGTGAATATCTGGAGTGAGAGTGCATACTTTTGGAGTTAGAAATCTATATAGGATGTCTTCTTAAACCCTATTCACATTCCATCAGGAGCTTCCTTGTGTTTCTTTTGGTGTCCAATTCTTTACTGCTGTTTTGCCTATTATCTGCTTTGTGCTTTACATTTTCAATGCAAAAATTTTTATGGCTAACCTAATGGTGATTTCTTTGTCTTTGATTCTCGTAATTTAGGAGAAAAACTTCAGAGCTGATGAGCTGATGGAGTTTTACAAGGTGAATTTGATATTATGCTGTCTTCATTTTGCTGTCCATCAGTGATTTTGTCAAGTTTTGATATTGACTCTATTGTTAGTTTATGTTTGAACAATTGTGGCCTTGATGGTTCTGAGCCTATCCTTTGTTCATGATTTTATTGTAATTTGCAGGAATTAGAAAATTAAATTTTATACTAGGCACAAAAATTGCAACTTTTCCTTTTGTCTTGCTATGGGTTCTAATACTCATCACTTGGCAGTCTGATATGAAGCTGAAGAAGTTCTTACACATAATTGAGAATTCACCAGTGTATCCCATCATATATGATTCTAAAAGGTGTGAGTAGGTTTCTCAATGAAATCTTGTAATCATTATAATTTTGAATTCATTACTCTGTTTCTGTTCCTTTATTGAATGACATCTTTTATATAATTTGATTTAATGTTCAGTTTGCCTTATAGACCCTTGGTAAGAGAGATTCCTCACCCTATGGAGGATGTGAATGCACAAGTTAGATTTCTCCTGCACATTACCCTCCCTTCTCCCCATTTCAGGAATTAGGGTCCATATAGATTTTTCCTTTTGCTATTTCTTGCTTCCGTTTCATCCTTGGGCATTATTTGCCTCTCTATCTTAGTTTATGCTCCTATTTTAGTGAAGTATATCTTGTCAAAGAGGGCATGGATTTGAGCAAAGACAGATGAGGCAGAAACCTTAATTTTTTATTTGTATATATGTGGGGGGTCAATGAAATTAAGTTATGTCATTGTGCATCTGTTTTTCAAAAATGAGCAGCCTAGCCTTGTCTATTTTTGAGAGGGAGGCAGGGCAAAGCTGATATAAGCTGTTACGGAGACAACAGTCCTATTTGATGCCATTTTGTTGGGATATCTTAGTGTATTTATTGAAATATTTCATTTTATCATTAAGTATGAATGCAATGCTCTTTTATAGCCTATGCATCTCTCATTTGTGCTTTAAGAATTTCTGATCATTCATGTATTGAGTATAGCATGTTTCTTTCTGCAGAACTGTTTTATCTCTACCACCAATTATTAATGGTGCACATTCAGCTATCACTCTGAAGACTAAGAATGTTTTCATTGAATGCACAGCCACTGATCTGACAAAGGCCAGTATTGTTTTGAACACAATGGTAAGAAACTGTGAAGTTCAGGTTTCGTTTTAATGGTTAGGTTGTGGTTGATACCTATTAGATTTATGTTCATGAATTTTCCTTGTTTTCTTAGGTAACAACTTTTTCAGCATATTGTCAAAGAAAATTTGAGGTGGAACCCGTTAAAGTGATATATTCTGATGGAAAGTCATACGTCTACCCTGATTTATCTGTCTATAACATGGAAGTTCCTCTTTCATATATCACTGGCTCAATTGGAGTTTCTTTGGCGGCTGAAAAGGTATTGTAATTCCTGTCATTCTTACACTTGTTACCAGGTTTGTGTTAAAACATGCAAGTGTGCGTGCATCTGCTTCATTTAAAAATGAAGTGCCAGCCCATTTTATGTCAGAATTGTCACTGACTGAATGATGTAGCAGAAGTAAACCAATTCGGCTTCTGATCATTTTAGGCTTAAATCTGAAATGATAATTGATGATGTCAAGTTTACTCATTTTTCTGAAGCAAAAGACCATTGTCGATTGTTCAAATGTACAAAGCTTTGAAATGCACAGAACATTAAGAAAAATTAAGACTTTGATTTTCCTTTGATCTGCAAATCTGCTCAATGACATCTGGAAGTATACTTGCACTTGGCTTTGCTGGGAAAAAAAAACAAGATTTACTGATCTAAGACATGATTTAGTGTACTGTATTTTACAGTCTGTCTGATTTCAATGAGCAAGATTATAATTTAACTTTGGATAGCTTTCAAGAAAATGCAGGTTGGTTCCTTGCATGTAAGCTTATATTCGATGGTAGCATGTTTAATTTTTGGTGATACTTTTATTAAGTGAGGATTAATATAGGCAATGCTCATTTCAAGCAAATGTTAATTTTGAATCTATCTATGATGAAGAACCACCAGCCACAGAATCATAAACTTCTTATTTTAGGAAGAAATTTAGAATTTAATTAGTTTCCTTTTTGTTATATATTTTTGTAGAGACTATTGGTTAGTATTTTATTCCTATTGGGTTTGGTTTTCCTATTCTCTATCAGGATTTGATTTTTCCTATTTTCTAGCTGCTTCAATGCCAGTAAATAGCACCCTGGTTAGACATTCAAGATGAGGGATTATTCAAATAACTTGAGTTTTCAGAGAATTAGTTTTCTTGGGTTGTGTTAGTTTGTTCTTCTCTTGGTTCGCCATAACTTTACATACAATTTATATCAGGAGTATCAAGTTGGGGCAGAATTCAGTCTAGGATTATGTCTTGTTCGTTTGAGTCAGTGGCTTTCAGGTGAAGTCATCTATGATGTTTTAGCCGTGTAAAACAGAGATCAACAAATGCTGCTATTTGAAGTGTAATTTTATGTGCTATCAGTGTTGAGGAAAGAAAACAGATGTTTAGGCGGTGAAAATAATTGAGTTTCTGATTAGTTTTAAAAAATTACACAATTTGTTTGAAGCAGTTGAGATTTAAGAATTGTTAAGCTGTGTTCACAGCCATAGATTTCATGTTGATTCATTCTTTAGGATTGCACTTCCATAGGTCATTATCCTTGTACTCGTTACTTCTCCATTGTCATTTACCTTGAAATTTTTTAAGAAAAGTAAGAGTAAATCTTCTTGTTTTTTATTTTTTTCAATGACCATATCTAAATTACTTCTGTCTTGAATAAACCATCTCTCATCAGAGGATATTGTACGATACATGCCTTCTGTGCTTGGAGTTTCTGCACCTGATGGGTATATTAACCCTCTGGCATACTTTCTGGATTTTCTGTGAGCTATTTGTTTATGGATTATGGCATTTTATTGCTGACACTGTTCCATTGTCCATGCAAGAAAATCTGAGATTGTAATATTTGTTCTTTTGTAACTTTTTTCTTATCATTTAGGTCACTAGTTTATTAAATCGGATGCAATTGCGTGCTGAACATTCCATATTTGATGACAACAAATGCAATATCAATGTATTAATACCTCCAACAAGAAGTGATGTTCTTCACCCTTGTGATGTTATGGAGGTAATTACAGCAATGGTTACTATTATACTGTCTTTAGAATATAGCCAGTTTGCGTTCTTTCTTTTTGCGAATGACAAGGCATCCTTTTATTTATTTATTTATTTATTTTTCTCAAGGATGTTGCAATTGCATATGGGTATAATGACATTCCGAAGAGAAGGCTGCCATCCATGAAGCCACTGCCCCTGAATCAGCTTGAGGATCTTATCAGAGCAGAGGTACCAAAAGGGGATCTCTCTCTCATTCCCTCTCTCTCTAATTTTTGTGCTTTGCTAGCATTTTCTTCTTGTGGTTTTTATTATTCTACTTTGATTATCCTGGCTATTTTATTTTTATTTATTTGTTTTGTCTGTAATTTCTAGATTGCAATGAATGGGTTTACAGAGGTCTTAACATGGATTTTATGCTCTTATCGAGAGAATTTTGCCTCATTAAATCGAGAAGATGATCAATCAAGTGCAGTGATTATTGGAAATCCCCGTTCCTCGGATTTTGAGGTTTGTGCTGAATTGTCTTTGGTGATGTTCCAAGCCTACTATGTTTGCATGGTCTAGTTGGTGTTTGGTCATTCCAAACTCTTTGAACTGGCTTTCCTTCATCCTTGTTTTAACTTTTTTACCTGACTTGTGCCTCTACTTTTTCTTGTTTTGCTGCTAAGATTTTTGAAGCAACAATCAAATTATTGTGTAGGTAAATTGTGTATTGGTGTTTGGACTATGGTTTTACCATATAGGGCCTGCATATTAAAACCCCTATATTTTTGTAATCTCATGTGATTGTGGAGTGTGGTTGATATCCTCTTCAAAAATCATTCTTTCAATTGGCAGATGTACTTATTTGTTTCAATTATTGCAAGACTTGCTTATATCTTAAAGATACATCCTTATGACTGTTAGACATCACTGGCATTTCACATGATCAGTTATGTATTGTGAATCAGAAACCAGTCGCTTTTGCAGTATTTGTGGTTAGGTAATAATGTGATTGTCTTAGAGTGTTCTGGTGTTGGAATGGAGAGAGTTCATACCAAGCTTGACATAATGGGCAGAAATTAACTATCTGAATTGCTATGTTGGTTCCTATGACATTACGTAGTCTACATAATCTTTGCAGCTTTTGCTTGCTACCTCTTTTGGCATATCTATCCCATAATTTTTTCACCACGTATTAAAAGTTTAAAATTTTAGTTTCCTTTATATTCCTGTAGGTTGTCCGAACCAGCCTCATGCCTGGTGCTTTGAAAATTATCGGACATAACAAAGACCATCCTAAGCCAATCAAGGTACTTTTTTCTGGTTCCTGATAACCATTATTATTAGATAATTGTATATTTCTTATACTAGTTTGACAACTTGATTGGATAGACAATCTTCTAACCTCTGGAGTGTGCTCAAATATCTATCAAGTATGATAAGGCTCCTGATATTTAATAGCAATATTATTTATCCTCAGTGGTAGGAGGAAGTCTCTTCACCTAACACAATAACTATCTAGGGCACAATGTTTTTATGCACGTCCAAGATTGGCTCGTTAATGTGTTTTGAGTCCAGTTTCGTTGCACATCAGGAGTTTATTCTGTTCCTTTTAATGTGCACATTTGCACATCTTCCCCATTATGCTGTTGTTAGCTGCTATAACAATGAGAATCAATAATAATTTTCTTGCTGTAATTATAAGTTCCTGCTTTTCGCTGTGTGTGGATCACTTCTCATGTTTGAAATTGGTCAATAGATTTTTGAAGTGGGTGACATAGCCCTATTGGATGAGAGTAAAGATGTTGGTGCAACAAACCGTCGCCATCTCGCAGCTTTGTATTGTGGCACAAACTCAGGATTTGAGGTGCAATTTCTTAAGTTGTTGAGCTTCATTTCCAATACTGTATGGAATAGTTTTCATTGCAAGTTTTGAACATTAATTATTTGATCTCCCATCAGTTCATTGATTTTATTTCTTGTTTATTCGTTTCTTATTTTGATATCTTGTCCCCCATCAAAGATATGACAATTTGATTTTCTAATTTGAAGGCATGTCTTTGCTTTTACCAAACACTATTCAAATTCTTGTGCTTTTGTGCAGCCATTTTCTAGCCCAAGGATTCAAGTGTGATTTTGTGAATATGTAGAGGGGCCAAAATGTAATTTCAGTAATTGCTGGGAGGCGAGTGTTTTTCTAGCTAGAATTAGGAAGCATAAAGTATCTCATGCTTAGCAAATTTTAAGTTTTTTGCTCATGTTTTTTTCAATTCTAAATTGAAGTGTTCTTTTTAAGAGTCAAACTCCATTTGCATCAGCAATATTGCAAGCCTGTAAATATGCTTATTATTTTCTAATTCCAGCATACACAATTTTTTGAGTAAAATTGCAGCCAATTTCTTTAATTGTTTGGACAGCGTGAGGCTTTAATCAATGGAGTGCTTTCTTAACACTACAAGTGTGCAGCTAGTATTTCTTTGAGCTCTACCCCTTGATAAACCTAAAATTCTACAACCCTAAACTCCAAGAAAAATCATTTGAAGACTTTACCCCTATACTGCTCCACATTCAGCAATTTGTCTCTGAATTTTGTCACTCTTGTAGAATTTATAAAGACTATTAAGTTAATGGATGGCATTTTAAACCTTGTTTGCAGCTTATTCACTCTTTGGTGGACAGAATCATGGAAGTGATGGGAACCCCTTTCGTCCCGATTGGTGACAATACAGGTTACTACATAGAGCGGTCAAATGTAAGTATTTTGTGTAGCTATTGCTTCAGGTCACTGGTATTCTTGGTTATGATACCTACTCTTTTTTGGTATTTACTGAAGGAACCTGAATTTCTTCCGGGTAGACAAGCTAGCATCATTTACAAAGGGAAGCATTTTGGCAATTTTGGTATTGTGCACCCCCAGGTATCTAGCGATCTCATGCATAGAACTTTTTATATGCACTGTGATTTTCATCATAATAGTCAGTAACTAGTACTGTTGTGTGCCTCTATCAATTTGCTAAAATCTGGAATGTGTTGTAAATTTTATCGAGTATGCCTTTATCGATGAAAGTGATTATTCTAGTCTTGCATTTTTTATTGATTACTTTGTTGTGTACTGTAACAAATTGTTATATACAGTTGCACAGGGTTCCAGAAGTGATTTTTAGTGAAAACAGTGATGTGTGATGTTTTGTTGTTCATACATTTGTGGATAATATTTTATATAATTGGTAGTATTTTTGGTGGCTGGCAGCAGCTATTTATTATGATTTTTGGTGGTGGTGAAAAGGTATTGTTTTAACGCAGTTTTTTTTTTTTTTTTTGAATTTAAGCTTTATTTTATGCTGACATCAGTGCAATAAATGAAAAATGAATTTCGGAGTTGGTTTACGGAAAACAGATGGGCCTTGCTTAATACACTATAGAGATGTCTTCCATTCAGAAGTTACAACGATTCAATTTTCTGCAAGTTCTCTTTTTCTGCAACTCCTTTTGTATGGTTTAAACATCCTTCTGATTTGCTATGATCACTCAGGTCTTGAACAACTTCGTCATTACTGATCCATGTTCCTTCTTGGAAATCGACATTGAGCATTTCTTGTAAGGTCTACAGTCATTACAAATGTAAGTAATTGTTATTTTCCTTATTTCAAGGATATTTTTCTTCAGAGCTTATAGTTTTTTTGAGCGATGTTACCTGTACTCTTGTGTGGGTGTCTGATATCCATGAGCTGGGCTTAGTGTGCTCCCACCAGACTGCGTATGCATGCACACCAATCAGCTCACTGGTGTTGGACAATTGCTAGTGTCAGTAGCATTTCCCAGATCAGTTTTTAGCATTCTTGTTATTTTTTTTTTCATTTTCTGCTTTTCTTGCTGCTCAAGCATGCAGATACGTTGGCCAATTGGTAGTTTGGCGCATCCACTGCGCAAGACATGTTATGCCTGAGATGGTGATTTTGCAGCCTAGAAGCCGCCGGAGAGGAATTACTGGCCAACACCTGCAAGTACTTTGTTTTATTTGACAATTCATTTTCTTAGACAGCTAATGAAATTATTGGCATTGACTTTTATGCAATTAAAACTCTTTGATTTTGATGTAAAATACTTAATGATGTATTGCGTAGGACTTTACTTGATAGCAGATGCTGTGGCCATTTCGTTTCATATTCTGATTTCTCTCAAAATTTGACTAATACTTTTCTTTCATTTTAAACACTGCTCTTTACATGAGGGAGATTTGTAGGCTAGCTGTCTGGTCAGTCACCTTCGACTCTGCATTTTTTTTACACGAAGGCAACGGCTAGCTGTTTTTTAGCTGAATCTTAACTAAAATAGCTAGAAAGTCATTTCAGCTAGCTCTCATTTATACCGTCTAAAATAGAGTCAAATATTTTATTATTCAAATTATATGTTTTTTTTTTTGGGTTGTTAATTCCCTTCAAGTTATTTTAAAGAATTTTCTAATTATTTAGTGACACTTTTGAAAATTAATGTTTTTATTATAGTAGAATTTAAAAATAATAAAAAAGAAGATGCACACACTTAAAGATATAATTTAAATTTAAAAGTTAATATTTTCATTCTGACACATCTCTTAAAATATTTAGTTAATCAAATGTTAATAATGTTTTGTCTTTGCTTCTTTTTTGTCTCCCTCTAAATCACACGTGTTTTTCATAAATTTCTATCTTTTTATGTTCCTTTTTATTTTTTATTTTGTTTTTATTTTATATTCTTTATAATCCTTTATAATTCTCTAAAATCGATCCAATATAAAAACTTGTTGTACTCTTATTTTTTTTTATCTATCTATCTCTCTATATTTCTACAGCATCATTATCTTCTAAATTGATTGAATTTTGAGAAAGAGTAGAATAAGTCTGGAAGTTGCATTTTTAATATTTTTGGACTTTTATAAGCTCCAAACAAAAGCTTATTTAATCTGTTTGTTTTTGCGTTTCAAAAATATTTTAAAAAAAATTAATTTTTTTTTTGCTTATTATTATTATTATTATTATTTTATTACAGTAAAACTAAACAATTATAAAAAAGATGTATACACTTAAAGAAATAATTAAAGTTTAAATAATACATCCTAATTATTATGTTATTTAGCTAATATCTATATTTAACACATCTCATAATATTTAATTAAATATTAAGATATATTTATCGTATTTATCAACATTATTCTGTAAAAGCCACCTATTAAATAGTTAATAGGGAGTGTTTGTTATTTCTTAATCCGTGAAATCTCAAAACGTACACCCGATATTCTTCACCCCTTGAAGCATGCTGGAATGAAGCAGAAAATTACATATAATATTTGCGCTTAAAGAACATAGCTGCCACGTCACAAATGACTTTATTGACATATAAAAAGAGGCTTACCTGGACTTAAAAAACAAGCGGGATTAGGGTTTCTTTATACTTGAAAATTGAAAAACAAATTACAGCTTAATTACTTTGCCCAATTGAAGGGGGGAAAAAAGAGAAGGAAGGAGAGCACTATCCGAATTCAAATCAAGAGAAAATCAAAGTCTCACCGAAAACAAGTTCGATTCAGAAATTTTCATGGAACCCGGGTAATTATAGAATCAATTTGTCAAAGCTACTCTAATGTAGAATGAGAAATTATAGTTAAATTATAAAATGTAGATAGATAATTATAAAATTAAATCGAGAACTTACCAAAAGTAAAAAGATATTTCTATCTAGAATTGATAATCTAGTGAAAATTCCCTAGAATCCCGATGATTGACACACATCACAATACAATGTTACAATCTTTTAGAGGCTAGTGAATTTCCTAGTTTTCTCTTTAATAACCACTACTAGTTGCAAGTATGGCACACACATTAGTAGTATGGTGCCAACTTTTCTTTCCAATCATCCACGAGCTCCAACATTTCCTACTAATAACACAAAAAGGTGCAACAATTAAAAACATATTTGTAGGTTACCTGTGTGGTAAAGTAATAATTTTCCATGATTAGTCCTATCGCAACTTTGCGCTACACAAGGTAATCTCACATAATCAAGGTATAAAAATACTCTGGAGCACTAGGTAAACACATGGAACACAAGACTAAAGAACAAACAACACAACCATACATGATATTCACTCTCCTAAACTCTTGCTCTCTTAATTATATTTATTTTATAATGAAGTTCAAAGTGATCAAGAAACTACCATATGTATGGAAAAGAAGTTTCACAAAATTATTGAAGAAACTTATTTGATTTTGAGTTGGTCTTTGGTAATATCCATTAAGTTCTTTTGATTTTCTAACCTTATTGTTGTCTAACTGCATGTACCAACTCAGCGCAGCTCCACTCAGACTTTCTAGGAAGAAATGGATCGACAACTTCTCATCATTCATGACCTTCACTATTTTGTTGCAGTACACTTTCATATACGTCATAGGACACCATGTACTAATATATTTAATGAATTATGAAACTTTAAGATTTTTAGGAACCATAACTTTTAGGACTAAACATATTTCCACGGCTTTTACCACGTCATAAAGATTTGTCCCTTCAATAGCTTTAAGTCTTTCTTATATGGTAAATAACTTATTGAAATCAACATCTTTTATTATCTTTATTTCTTAGGACTCATTAGTCATCAAGTCCACAACAACTGGTGCTTATAAGGGAGGAACAGGTTATGTGAAAAGAAAGTAGGTAGCAAGTTGAGACTCAAACATTGTGTCATTTTCTCTCAGGTTTTGTGAATAAAGACAAAAAAAAGATTGTTTATACAAGTGTTTGTTTTGTATTAATTGCAGATTGTGTTAAGAGTCCTACTACTAAGTTAGACTATGAAGCTTTTGGTGAATTAGACTATAAGGTTAGCTTAAGTAGACTGGCAAGCCCAACGATATCTTCTTTGAGACTATTAATCTCGATTTGGTCTTAGGCCTTCAATTGAGTTCTCTTCTTATTCTACATTTACCTCTTGTAGAGTCAAGTATTATAGGTTCTAAAATGTCATTTTTTAGGGAGACTTATATCTCACTTGAATAATTAGAATGTATATAAATGAATGGTATGTTCTAATAGATGCAAAATGTTGGATTAAATATGTATGTTCATTATTTATTCAATTTTTCATTTAATTGTTGGTTTGGTAACTATAAATATAGACTGAATTAAATTTTCTTGAAAGGTTCTCACTAAGAACTTTAAATTTATAAGAACCTGAATCATCTTCAAGTATGAAACAAAGTGAGAATACTTCTTTTTATTAATCCCAAAGGTTTGATTATAATGACAAAGCTTGATAGAACATGAATTTCCTCAAGAAATTGCACTAAACAAGACTGCTTTACACCTTCTAAGGTTTCATGTTGGAATATGATGCAATTTGATCGAGTCCATCTCTAACTTCACTGAAGAGTTATAGAAAAACACCCCGAGTGACTAGCTAACCTCCTACTATATATTGTGCATTGTTCCTCAATTTTATAACATAAGCTTGAGCCTTTTTAGCTTGTAAATGATAGTGTATGGTCTTAGATGCCTGCTTTTTTTTACTTTCTTTCTTCAATTTCTTTTGCCAACATTAAGGGCTACTCAACAAAAAAAAAAAAGAACTAATAAATTTGCTCATTTAGAAAAGCAATTATTCTCTTTTGTTGATGACTGATTATTATCCATAAAGTGTTTCATTTGCCTCTTTCAATTTTGTTATCCTCTTTTAAGCCTTAAATGCCTCTCCCATCACTTTTAACATCTTGAAAGCTTGCTTTTTCTTAACTAATAACAGTAACCTAAACTTCTTTTATAGATATTAAAATTCTTCTTGTTATTATTGTAATTGAGCTGTCGAGTTTTTCTCTTATATTAGGAATTAGCTTGAAACTTTACCTACAACGTAATGCGGGATACAAACTAATTTATAACTAAAAAAAAAAAGGATTAATAAATCAATTTCTCTCCTTAAATTAAGAAAAAAATTTCCAGATTTTTATTTTTCAATAATATGCATAGTATAAACTTTATGAAATTACATTTTTGGAAGAATTTTTTTTATCAAATGAGGTTAATTAAGATAAATTATTTGAAAAATTCAATAAAAAAACTTGTAATAATTCACGAGATTGATTAGTCGTATTATTTAATTAGTTAGGTTAATTGTATTTCTCGTATTCTATAATTAATTTGGTTATTTTTTAAGAAATACGAGTATGATTATATACTGTAAATAAAATAAATTATTTTAAAAAATATTTTACATTCGGTTATGTTAATAAAAACTACTTGAAAATAGCTGTTTTGTATTTGGCATCTATTTGAAAAAGAAAAGGACAATAATTAATTGAGGTTAAGCAGATGGGTATAAATGGAAAGCGAACAAGTGTATTGACTATTGTGGGTGATTATGGGCCAGCGGCCTGCGGGCCAGTGGCCCAGAGAGCCTTGCGACGGACGTCCATAACAACAACTGAGAGGATAAAAATGTCATTTCGTTTATTATAGATGAATATTGACGGTTGACAAGCTAGGGTTTTCTTTCTTACTTGGGCCATTTTAAGTGGAAGCTCTGCCTCGGTAGCGCCTCTCTCCCAAACATCTGCCTTCTTTCAACCACTAAGGTCTCTCTCCGTCTCTCGCTTACAGTCGAGTTATTTTGTTCATTATTGATCTTTGCAAATTTGTAATGCAGGAAACTCAGTCAACACGTTGAAGGGAAAGAGAAAGTGAAGAATGGTGGAGAAAACAAAGGGGAGAAAGGAGGAGGTGGTCACTAGAGAATACACCATTAACCTCCACAAGCGTTTACATGGCTGGTATTATTTTCTTCTCTTTTCTTTTTGGCTATGATGTTTTTTTATTTTTTTACTCTTCTTACATTTCTTTTTGTGCAATTTTTGCTGCTTCAAGGTTCAAAGTTTTATTATTTGGCTATATTCTTTTTTGTTTGTAAATAAAGTAGGTTCTATAAAAATGGGTATTTGTAAGTAATGATGGTGCGTTATAGAGATGAGGCAATGCCTTAGTTTTTCCCACCGGATATATTACAGGCTTTGGAATAGTTATGTATTCGCATTTAGAGAAGGAAGTGTAATTCCGTTAAGGATTCTGGATTGCGAAAGGTTTAATCTAGTTTTATGGGATAATATGATCACTTTTCGAGAGGTGCTGTAACCATTTACAAAATGCAAAATCTAAAGGTATTTTCTCCCAATTTTCTTCTGTTAAATGATTTGATTAGACGACAATGGAAAGATTAGAAGTTAAGAATCACTGATATTTCCGTTGACCGGTGACCCTCCTCCCTTTCGGGTTACAAAGGAGAGTTTCGAACTTGAGACCACATGGGAGGAGGGAGGACAATAATGCCAGTTTAGTTACAGCTCATTCATGGTTATAGAATAGTTTACTTTCTTGCATCTCCATGGATTACTATTTCAGGGTTTTTACAATAGTTTCGTAAATGGGCACTCAGCTTGATCTAAAAGCACTACAAGTAATTTCCCCTTAATTTTTCTTTTTGCTTATTAACGTGCCTAGTTCACCCTGTTGTATGTTTCTTTCTTTCTTTCTTTCTTCGTGTAAATCTTGGAGAATAGAATTTAAGCAGTCATGGGTTGGGAGCCTTAGCAATTCCTTTAGTCACCTGGTTCCTTGTGCACATGGGGCTGCTGATGATTTGTGTGGGAACAAAAATTATTGTATTCTCATTGCAATAAGAAAAATTGTTTGCTACTTTGTTCGGTGTGCATAATTTTTCCTTCACCAAAGTTAGGTATTGATCTTTGCTGATACATGTTTGTTTGCACACATTCTGCTATTAGATATCATTAGGATGTTTCTGCATGGATTTGGATGGTGTTATACTCCCATTTTCAATTGCTGCCTTTAAACCTAGTGGATAGGAATATGTGGAATCTTTAGTTCATTGCAATTTTCTATTGTGACATCAAATAAACTATTATTAAGCACTGAAATATTATGTCTGATTTTGTGTAACAGCACCTTCAAGAAGAAGGCTCCTAAGGCCATAAAAGAGATTAGGAAGTTCGCTCTGAAGGCTATGGGAACTAAGGATGTGAGAGTGGATGTGAAGCTGAACAAACACATCTGGAGCAGAGGGATTCGAAGTGTTCCAAGGAGGATCAGGGTTCGCATTTCTCGCAGGAGAAATGATGATGAAGATGCAAAGGAAGAGCTCTACTCCCTTGTAACTGTTGCAGAACTCCCACCAGAAGGAACGAAGGGGCTTGGTACCAAGGTTATTGAAGAGGATGATTGATTCTTCTACTACTGTTTTAAGAAACACCATTTTAGGCTAAAGGTTTAATGGGAGTCTGGTCGACTGTTGAGTGTTTTCAGACAGATCAAGTTTTATTCAGATAACTAGTATCGTTGTTATTTACCATCTGGATTGCTAGACTTTGTTACTTCTTGTGGTTGTGGTTATTGCTAGTGCTCTTTGCCATGATTTTCCTTCTTTTTTTTTTTCCGGAACATATAGAGCTTTGACATTCCATTGACCACTTTCGATTGGTGGGTGAAAAACTGGGTGGCTTCTGCTGTGCCTTCCCCCCTCTTCTTCCGAAGTCGGTGTGCGCTTACTTTCTGGTGAAAGTAGGCTTTTGCAGAAGAAACTGACACAATTTAGAGGCATTCATATCGAATATGGACCCTTTCAGTAACCAACCACTAAATTCTGGAATTTGGGCACTAAAGCAACAAGGAGAAAACATTAAATTCTGGAATTTGGGCCCTGCAGAAAGGATAAAAGATAAGAAGACAATGAGACGGAAAGATTGATGAGCAGAACGTGTGGTAGAATTTGCCCTGAAAATCGAGGTGCAATGTAATATAACATCTGCTCCACGGTAATTTTGCAGTTCACAGTTTATAGCTACCGTACATGTTTGAAGTCTCGGAATTGCTCTATTATTTTTGGATACGCAACATCCCTGCTCCAATTTGGCTGGTCTTGTAAGTTCTGACCACAACAACTGTACAACACCACATCAGATGTTACTCATCTGCTCTGTATTAACGATAAAGAGTAAGCTTGTCTCGTCCCACGGACCTTACCTCTGTCTCTATCTCGAGGGACTAGAATCGTGGTAATTTACTCTGTTCTTTGTGGGTTGCACCCATGATACCTGGCATCCTATCCGCTACCTGTCAAAGAAGTTGATCGTGATCCTGATCCACTGTTAGACGTGGCAGCGATCTGCTACACTTGAGATAATGCATTCCTGATAAATGCAGATAAACCAAGCACAAATAGGTATCGAGATTACAAAAAGGTGAAGAACTGTTAAGATCATTCGCTAAGTGGTAGAAAAATGTCGATATTGGCTTTTCGTAAGATAACAGAAGCCAACTCTGCACTTCACTAATTACAGCTTTTAAAACATCGAGCAGTGCTTTGCTTTTACAAGAAAACAGGTGGTGGAGATCTGCCCAAAAATTCTCCTTGAGGTACAAGAAAGTTAGCAATCCAAGTAGTTCTCATTAGCCAACCTGCTTCTGCGTGAAAGCCACACTGTGGAGTTCAATTCCAGTAAAGCGGAACATGAAAAGGTGGGTTGAAGATTGGTTCAGCCACACTACCTCTAATCAAACAAAACAGGGATTTTAGACCTCAAACTCTCAATAAGAGTAATTTGTTCTTAACACATCGCCTTGTAAAGAACACACACTCAAAGAAGAGAAGATTTCAGGAATTAAAGTGTGGGAAAATAACAAAAAGAACAAAGGAAAGCAGTAAGAGAAAGCAATAAAAATCATATGGAGAAACTCTTTTAGAAAATCGAATATGTGGGATTGACCGTCGTTTACAATAATATTTGGTTCCTATTTACACTATTACACAGTTTAAATCCTACATATTTTACATATTTTACGCATGTACAATTTAAAAGATTTATTAAATTCTAATACAAACTAAATACCTCTTTATCAATACACAAGTGAGTACTAGTATAATCTTTTTCTTCTTATTACTTTTTCTGTTGAGCATTCATTTTTTAAATATAATTGTATCTTCCTAGTTGTGCGTGCATTCAACTCTATTGGTCTATCTTTTTTTTTTGGTTGATCATGATTTTTTATTGCTCGGTAAAATACTCAACTACTTCTTAAATATTTTTAGTCAATTAAGGATTATTCCAACTTAGTTGATTCTTCTGACTCATAATTGATTTCAGCTTTATTCTCTTACTTTGCTGTGAATAATTAATGTTTTCTACATTTGACACATGTATGTTTATTTTAAATGTAAACAATGTCCCCATCTTTTTTTGTTTCTTCAATGAAGGAATCTTAAACCCATCAAACTAGTACTGAAATCGATCAATCAAATCAACCAAATATGATGTGACAAATAATATTGTTCTTCTAAAATTAGTCAATTATGTTCTTCTAGAATTTCTTAACCCGTTTTATGAGCGAAAAATGCCATAAGAAGCAAAAGACAACCACTTTGCGTAATTTTGCCCTTGCTAAACTTTAATATCAACCCCGAATTTCAGTTCTTTTTACTTATTAGTCCTTGGTCTTGGATTTATGCAAATTGACCATTAAACTTTTAATTTTCTTCAATTTCACCTCTGATTTCAATCAATTAAGTCTTCATAGTTTGACGCCTTTTGTAAAATGATCATTGACTGTGAATCTCTTCAATTTAGCCTTTAATTGACCACAAACTTGTGATTTTCTTGCAATTTTACCCTTGATTTGAATCAATTGACTTGATAAAATTAAATTTGGTCTTCTAAAATTTTAATATTCTCAATTAAGCCCAAATTGGGCTCCCAAACTTAATTTTTCACCAATTAAGTCCCTAATAAAATTAATTTGACCCATTTAAAGTATAATTAAGTCCTTGCACTTAATTAAATCCTTTAATTCGACCCAAATTAACTCTTAAATATAATTAATTTTTAATTTGACCCATGATTAAATCAAATTGGTCTATTAAAAATTTAATTATGTCTCTAGACTTAATTTTTTTCAGATCCGTCCAATAATTATTTAATTTGACCTTGAATATATATTGTCTCTCCAGTCTTGAATATAATGGGATACAATTAAGCTCGTAGTTCCATTCAAAATTGCAGGTTGATTTTTCTGTTTATTTGGAATCCTTCTTAGCCTGCTTTTGCCAAAATATTAGTTTTCTTGCTATTGTTATTTATTTTTTTTATGGGGAAGGGAAAAAAAATAAAATTTAGGAAATAACTCAAAAATAAATTATGACAGGTGTATTGGTGCTTCATACATAACAATATGCATATCTTTTCTATGGATCACATAGCATCATATAATGGTCACAATTAGTTGTGGCAAATTCCAGTATTGGTGGCTTGTATATAAGTATCATAATATAAGTTAAAATTTTCTAACACTGATCTAAAGGCTCTCTGATAGAGATGAAAAACACATTAAATACAACTTGCCACAATAATTTCATGATGATTATGGCGGAAAATCGAATTATGCAGGCCAAGTCTGATCAATTAACTCAAATACAAAATGAGTTATATCAAAATAGATCTATAATCCATGGGCTTATACATATCTAAAGTAATTTCTAGGATATTTTGAAATAACAAGAACTTCAATAGAAATGTTTAGAAGTACTTAATCTCATCCTAAATATCACATACCCACATAAGAGATATCATCGCAAGTATAACATAATATGGGCGTGATCACTCACGAGGTACCACTTATTTCACAAATATATAGATAGTCTTAGACCAATTACATGATCCAACCACCTTATTGATGATTGTCTCAACTTGTAATTAGGAAGATCAATGCCCTATAGACTACTTTCTAGCAAGGAAATCTCAACATTTTTATATCCCATGGACTTATTTTTTACCAACAAAAAAAATATACTTATTCGGTTAATTAAATGAGGTCACCATGGGTGATTCATAATTTGATAAAAAGTTCAAAAAAGATCAACATCAATTAATACCGATCATGAAATTTAAATTATTTATGAAACTAAAAGACACTCAGGCTCTTGTTCTAAGATAACAAATACGATGGCTACACTTGAATAAAAAACATTTATTAGTAAAAGAAAAACACAATAGACTAGGCCTTCGACCACAGCAAAGGCTTTGGTCACTAGTAATGTTATATATAAAAGGTGTATCAATCATGATAATGATAAATTATGGGCACAAGAAAATTATAATAAACATCTTTGTGGAGTATACAAGTGTCTTCTTGTCATACAAGGTGACCAACCATAACATAAAAAATTAAAAAACATTAGCTATACGTAGAAGTAAGCTAAATATCAACTATGTTATGGCCTTGAACCTTACTAAAAGATTTTCCAATTTAATTCTTGTTTTTTAATGAGCAGAAACAATACAAAAATGAATGTTTTGGCTCAAAATAGGTTGGAATATAAAATGGTCTTTAATCATTGTAACATCATCCTTGTGAGGATTATCAATCGATAAGTAATAGATGATATGCAATAAAGGTGTAATGGTGAGAAAAGAAATAGACTCTATGGTCAAAATGGTTAAAAATACATAAAATAATAAAGATAAAACTATTGCTGAATTTTTTTACTAAGTACAAATAGAGGATTTATATTAAAAAAAATGTTCTTATCTATAAAAATATTGAAGACAAGAGATCAAAGGTTGTTTATAGGACCCTTTACAAATAGTTTCAAGATCTTTCAAGACATTCTCCAGATTTCCATGGACACTAAGGGATCAACTTGGAGATCACAAGTGGGAAGCTCTCCAGATCTATATTGCTTATACATTAAGCCTGATAGTTAGACTATTACTAATTTATAAAGTTTTTTCTGTTGTTGTTGATTCTCAATAACAGTAAAATTTGAGTTGTTTATTAAGTACAAATAGTTAAGAAGTACACATTATAGAAACTTATTCAAGAAAATCCAAAGCACATCTCAACATTTGACATGTTAAAGATATTTTGAAATATAATTGCTGATTTTGTTTGAATAATATCCCTTGCCACATCATTTCTGGTCAGTTTGATTAATCGATTTCAATTATAAACATGATCATATGAAAGAATATAAGAGGCATTCTTTACACAAAAATAAATATTCATGCGTTAAATATATGAGAACAATGATTGTTCTAACAAACTGGGAAATAGAATTGAAATCGATTGAGTATAGTATATTCATCATATTGGAAAGGTCACAATTGACTAAAAGATTTGAGGAAGCATTTGACCAAGCGATCAAGGGTCATGATTGACCAAGAAAAACCGATTGAATAATAGATTTTAAATGCACACAAGGAACTAGAAGGCTTAGTTCTATTCAGAACAAGAGTCTTTAATAGAATAATTAATTTTTTAAAATTCGTAAGATTAGCTCAGGATTCATGCAGTAGCAATAGAGAAAGAGTTTAGCTTGTTTTAGGATTCAATAAAATCTCCTTATTTTATATCAATATCTATATAGGATTGGAGTTATGTGTTTAATTATGATTCAAATTTTACATCATTAAAAGGACCACACGATCGTTGTGAAGAATGGTTAGCTCTATATATTCAAGTTCATGCAATTTATTCTTCTTTTCTCTTATAGGGGTTTATTTATTTCATTTATTTATTACTTTGTTTATTTCTTTCTTCATTTCCTTCACTTTAAGATTCTTGAAATCTACTCTCCTAAAAACTCATGTACTTCTATCCAGGTGGTGCTTCTAGAGAAAGTAACTATTTTTTGAGGGTTAAGATCTAAAATATCCATTTCTTTTATAGAAATAGTTATTGTCTTATCACAAGTTTTATCCTAAGTAAATTTAATTAGAAATAATATTGTAATTTTTATTTAAAGAAAACTTGCATTTGTAGATAGTAATGAAGATTTTATCTTATTACATATTATTCATGGTGTCAAATATATATAAATTAATTAATTTTTATAGACTTTCAAATAGAAAGAAATACAAATAAAAAATTATATAAAATTTAAAATAGTATTTATTTTTTTTATATTAATCTAGCTATTAAAAATATTATAATAAGTTTTTGTGCTTCTTAGTCAATTTAATTCAAATAACATAGTAATATATTTATTCACATTATATTATCATAATTTATTGCTGAATAGTTTAAATATTCCTCTTCACAACACAATAATCAAAGCATAGGGCAGCACAACAAAACATAAGAATTTGATTCACTTATCTTGCAAGATTACTAAGTCCCACCGTAATTTTTAGATTTATTAAAAAAATAAAAATCAAATCTAAAAAATAATATAAAAAAAATTAAAAAAGAATGAAATTTTTAAAAAAAAATCTGATTTCATTAAATATTTAAAATAAATAAATAATATTAAATTTAACAAAGTAAAAAAAATTAAAAAATGATAAAATTTAAAATATATATAATTTCATAAATTATTTTAAATAAAATAAATAGTAATGAAAAATTTAAAAACAAATTTAATAGATAAAAAAAATTAATTAAAAAATCTAAAAAAAATAACAATTAAAAGATTAAAAACTAAAATTAATGTAAAAATCAATTTTTAAAAGACAAAATCAAAACAAAATCAAAACAAAATACAGTCAAAAAATTAAAATTTAATATAATCAAAGTGTTTTAATATCTTTTGTTTATTTCCAGAAAACAATAGGTGTGAGAGGTAAGAACAAATGTTGCAGGAAGCAAACTCGAATCAAGTAACCGGGAGAATCAGCCAGTTAGTTTCAGTGATACTGGTATACGAGTTAGCCTTAGTTGAGGCTGTAAGCACCCAAAAACTGCAATAGGAGACAGACAAATATCGCCTTAAGAAAATCTCAAGCAGCATCGTTGACCATATAGCATAAAAGACGTTTTACAAAACAAGAAAACTTCACCACCTATGATTTGAGTTTGCAAATTAGGTCTGCATCAAAAACCAAACAATTTAGGTTGGGAAGTAGAGCAGAACAGACGGTTGAATTCTATAGGCAAAGTGAAAACATTGTTGTGTATACTATCAACTAAAATATCACAGATCTGCTCTGCCCGGGTATCTGGGGAATGGGATGACATCTCTGATATTGTCAATTCCAGTGGCAAAAAGTATCATCCTCTCAAAGCCCAAGCCAAATCCACAATGTTTTACAGTCCCGTAACGTCGCAGGTCAAGGTACCAGTCATATGGCTCAAGAGGCAGTCCCATCTCAGCAATTCTGCAATGGAGAGTGCCCCAACAAAAAAAAAATGCACTAGTCAGTACATAAATTACAGTTAAACGAAAAACAACTCTGCATAATCTAATGTTGGACCATTCAAGCAGACTCCCCATACCTCTGCTGAATAACCTCATAGCGCTCCTCCCTTTGGCTTCCACCAATCAACTCTCCCACCTGCAATAAACCACAACTCCGATTTGAATGGAAAAAAGGAAGGCAAATAACTACCACGTTACATGTAAGAACAGAGCACATGGCGTGCAAACTTTAAAATGTGCGCAGGGAAAGGTTTACCTTTGGTACAAGGATATCCATAGCAGCCACTGTCTTTGAATCATCATTCAGCCTCATGTAGAAAGCTTTTATTCCTTTCGGATAGTTGTACACAATTACAGGCTTCTTAAATATCTCCTCTGTCAAGTATCTGTATGCATAGACAAACCAAGCCATTGGTGCATGCAAATCAAATGGACAGAATGTGCTATGGAGGCAGATTTCCATACCTTTCATGCTCGGATGCCAAATCAATCCCCCATTCCACACTCTTCTCAAACTCCTTGCCACCCCTCACTGCCTCCTCTAGCAGTCGCACTGCTTCCGTGTAAGAAATACGCTCAAAAGGGGTAGAAGAAACCATTCTTAGACGGTCAATGCAACCTTTATCATAAAGCTTTGCCATAAGTTCCATGTCATCAAAGCACTTGTCGAGTAGCCATTGACACATGTATTTCACATATGCCTCCGCACAGTTCATGTCATCCTACAAAATTATGCAAAATCTGCTCACAACTAAAATATATTTTACACAACATATATACATAACAAATAGGGAAGGGAGCATCCTACTCCATGTCAAGCACAAATGATTCCATCACTTTAGTAAAAACCAGAGAGACATTAAAAGAATTAACCTTTGCTTCATACATAAGATGTTGGCCTTTATTCAAGAATAGTGTTTTTATAAACACAAAATAGTAGTCCCAACGCCATATTTTACGAGACAGCTGAACAGATCCATAGCATATAATATAAATCATGTAGTTATGTAAATTCGTTGATAAACAACACATCACTAACAATTCGGTTAAATGAAGACCAAATCCTGCAATTACTGGCACAAACTCTAGAGATCTAGGGTCTTAAGAGTGTACAAAAGCCAGATAAACCAAATAGAATAGCACATAGTAATATACCTGAAGATCAGCAAATGCTATTTCAGGTTCCACCATCCAAAACTCAGCCAAATGCCTTGAAGTGTGAGAATGCTCAGCTCTAAAGGTTGGTCCGAAAGTATAGACACTAGTGACAGCACAGGCATATGTTTCAACTTGAAGTTGGCCAGAGACAGTCAAAAAAGCTTGACGGGCAAAGAAATCTTGAGCATAATCAATCTTGCCATCTTTTTTAGGGATACCAGGTTTAAGCTTAGCTCTTTCCTCCAGCCTTGAGAGATTCTCTTTGGCTATTTTTAGTCCTGCTACTGCAGCACTAATATCGTCCCTGGTTGCCTTGGCAGCTTTGAGTTGAGCAACAATCTCACCTTTCTGCATAACAGTAAGCCTTGCAGCTTCTATGTCAGCCTCTGTAGGAGGAGGGTTCTCAATCAGCTCCTTGTCGAGCTTTTCAGCTTCGTTAATCAAGGTAGTAACTTGAAACATTTCACCGGCACCTTCACAATCACTTGTGGTGACAATTGGGGTGTGAATGTATAGAAAACCATGCTCTTGAAAGAAAGAGTGTGTGGCAAAAGCAAGTGCATTGCGAATTCGAGCAACTGCAGAAATCTACAAAGAAACATCTGTCAACAACATAATGAAAAAAAATGCTAGTACATACATAAATACACATATATATGCTTTCGAAACAAGAATTAGTAGGATTCAATAACACAAACTAGAATAAACAAAGAAGCAAGAATTCGATAATACCGTGTTAGTTCGGGGCCGAAGGTGAATATGATCCCTCAAAAACTCAAGAGAGAGCTTCGTTTTGGGAATCGGGTACTTTGCAGGATCGGTGGGGCCTACATGGAGCACCCTTTCAACACGGAGCTCAATCTTCTGCTTTGTACCCTCAGGAGGAACCTTAAGCACGCCCTCAACGGACACGCAAGTCCCAGTCTGCACAAGCGTGCTCAGATCTTCTACACCAGCATCCACAATAACCTGAAGGTTGGCTGGACACGACCCATCGTTCACCTCCAAGAATGCGAAGGAGCCCTTCCCTTGCTCTCTCCCAGTCTTCACCCACCCACCAGCGCGGACTCGATTCCCGGCCAGTCCAGCTCCGCCATCGGGACGACACACGATGGATCGGACCGGGACTCTGTCGGAAAATGGGTGCTTAAGAGATGCGCCGTCGATTATGGCCATCGCTGCGAGTTCTGATGCTGGCGGCGTGGCCGGGTCTCCCATTGGTTGGCTAAGGTTTTGGTCTAGGGAGAGAAAACTGTAACAATGCCCTAATTCAAGTTTTCCATGCACTCCACTCCCTCCACATTTTATTGGTGATTGGGTGAAAAAGGAGAGAGAAGATTAAGCGGCAGTGAGGACCATAGTAAATAACATACGTGTCATCATATTGTTTGGTCTGATTTATTACTATGCTGAACAGAGCGTTTGATCGGTTCTTTCCGTGTCCGTTGATTCTGGGGGGAATAACTGCCCCACCCTTTAAAGGCTGGATTCTCAACGCTTGGTATCTTTTGATTCTCCTAGGAGCCCATGCATTTGGTCACTACTAGTCAACGGTTGGGTCAAAATTATTTTTTAACGTAAAAAAATGCAATTTATTATTAACATGTTTATGTCTTATAACAGTAAAAAAGAACTATTCTAAACTTAAAATTCAATCTGTTTGTTTATTAAAGATGTCAAAAAATATTAAAAAAACTTGATAACTACAGATGAAACGGGGGAAGTTTAAAAATAAATACATATTAAAATATTTAATTTCATGTTAGGAGTCTTTTAATTTTTTTTAAGATAAAATTATCTACGATATTCTATAATTTCCTAGAAATTACATTTGCTTATCAAATTTTAAAAAATTATAATTTAAAACCTGATCAAAGACAAATTTTAAATATAATAAAATGACCACAGTATCCTAATATAAATCGTGTACCTTTTTCAATGTATATAATTTTACTATTCCTCATCTCATGTTTCACGATGAATTATAATAGTAAGATTTTTGAAAATTTACAATTTCATTCTTGAATTTTGTTTTAGCGCAATTAAGCCCAAATTAAAGCTTAATTGAATGTTGTTTGTGTGTGAATGTTGAATTGAAAGATAGGGACTAAAATTCAAAACAAGGGTGACATGGTGGTGTGTTCAAATTTATTTGTGAAGTACATTTTTGTCCCCTATATGTTTTTTGCTATAAGATGACCGGTCCTTTGCATTTTTAACAATTACATTTCGGTACTAAAATTTGGCCCCGTTTGTTTGATGGAAAGTAGTTTTCTTTTGAAAAGTGAATTCCGGAAAAGTGAATTATTTTCCGATGTTTAGTAGTGTAATGGAAAATAAGTTGGGAAATATTTTCCAGTATTTGGTTATGTCATGGAAAATAAGCTGGAAAATAATTTATTAATATTTTATTTTTTTCAAGTTTATTAAAATAATAAGAAACAAATCATACAAATTAAAAAGTTGAATGAGAATGAAATTGAAAAAAAAATATAATTTCATAAATTATCTCAAATAAAATAAATAATAATCAATATAATAGAGATTAAATCTAACAAATAAAAAAAATTGAAGATGAAGAAATTAAAATAATAATAATAATAATTATCATTTCATAAATAATTTCAAATAAAATAAATAACAATCAAAAGAATAAGGATCAAATTTGATAGATAAAAAATTTCAATTAAAAAATGATAACAGAAAAGCAAATAATAATTATAAAAATGAGGACCAAAGTTAATATAAAAATCAAATTCTAAGGGATGAAATTGAAAAAATAAATATTCAAAACAAAATATATATAGCAATCAAAAGTTTGAGGACCAAATTTAATATGATTAGCAAATAATATGATATTTCTAAATTTTTCACAACTTTCGGAAAGTGTTTTCTGCCAAAAATAAAAGGAAAACACTTTCCTAAAAACCAAGCCAAATTTTCCTTTGATTGGAAACTATTTTCCATTGACCAACTTTTCTAATGACAAACAAACACAGGAAAATTTGGAAAGTGATTTCCAGAAAACCACTTTCCGTCAAACAAACAAGACATTCATTTTCATCATTTTTCAGTCCTTAGTGGGTGAGATGAGAGAGAGAGAATGGCTAAAATCCAGCCTAGAGAGAGAAAAATATCATTTCTTCAATTCTGACCATCAAAATGTTAGATTTTTGTTTCAAATAGTTTCATATGATAGGGGAAGTTTGACTTGAGTGTTTTTTTACCTTGAAAATTCCTAAAAAAAACCAGTTCTGAGATAGGAAAGAAATTGGTTTATTTTGGATTTTTTATTGGTTTTTTGTGCTTTTGAAGGTTAGGGATTGGTTTAAAAAGGTTATTAGGGTGATTTCTAAGTGTTTTAGGTTGAGAATGAGTTTTTAGAAGAAAAAAAAACCAGTCACCCTGATTTTCCGGTCACTATGGTTGCCAGAATCTAGGTATGATACGCGACGTGTCGCCTACCCCTTTTTTTTTTTAATTTTTTGTCCGCCCCAGTATCTAACAAAATAATAATAAAAGCCCGCGTACGGGGCTTTTAGGCATGGGCCAAACTCTAGGCTTGGCTTGGCCTAGCTTTTTTTATTTCTTTATAAATTTTGATTTTTTTAATGATAAACATTATTTAATATGTTATTTTTTAAAAATAAATTTTAGGTTTATGTTTTAATTAGATTGAGGTGATTTTTTTAAGGTTACAATTTTTCTAAACAGGTTGAATAAATCAATTAATAGACAAAATAATCATTGGATTGCTAGAGGTGCATATTTTTTTTATAGCATGAATGTGGAATAGAATAAATTGTCAATAAAGACAAAAAGGTAATGTACATGTAATATAGGTGTTGTTTTGCGTGCATTGGGGGTGAATTGATGGTTTTTCACTAATTCGATCCAAAATTATACGCACGAGCCTACCATCTTTTCTTTATTGGTTACTAACTCTTATCAAAGTTCACTATATAAATACTAGAAGAAACTTTTGATTTTTCAATGTAGGATTAAAAATCCATTAGTATATATATTATATGTTTACAAGAAGAAAGTTGTGTTTTTCTAATAAGATATAAGAAAACTTTTTGGTTTAAATACTTCAACTTAAAAGGAGAAGATAATATCTTTTTAATGTGGGATAAAAAATATTTTGAAGTAATTTTTTAAAGTTCATTATTTACAACATGTATAACCCACATCCACATGAGTTGTTTCTTAAATTTTTAACGTGAGAAATTAAAACCCCAATTTGTTTTTAATTTTCCTAGTTTTATTGGGTTAATGGGTCGAGTCTGATAACTATGGTATTAGGTTGGTATTTTATTCATTAATTATTTTTAGTAGTTTTTTCTCGATTTTATCCTTTAATATTGGATTGGTTGATGAATAAACTGTATGATTTATTTTTTTACAGGGTTATTACTGTCTCAAATAAGTTTTTATTTTTAGGTTGGTGCACAATTTTGTTACCATATATTTTTATCATATAATTAAAAAATATTTTATAAAAAAAAATTAGTAAACTCAATAGAGTCCATGACACGGTTCACTGGCGGACTGAGATCGATCCAATATGTCATTATCTCAATAATTTTTGTTAAAAAAGTTATCATCTTGAAATTTTGTCAAAAGTTAAGCCATGTTTTTACCAATTATCAAGATTGCATTTGGATCCATGAAATCAATCAATTTAATTCAGGCTAACTTTTACGCGATTTAGTTTGAAACTCGAGTTAGGCAAATAGTTAGATTGCGAGATTTTAAATTTGACCCATTAAGTCAGGTTGAATAAAACAATTAAAGAATTATTCGGGCTCTTAATATTTTTTTATATTTAAAAACATTTGTCCAGCCTGTGGCGTAGCGTGGGCCAATGGACTGGTATTATAACAAATAGAGACACCAAACGACCAATCATGAGACTCTCTCTCTCTTCGACAAACAATGAGGAACTTCTTATTTCTCCCAAATCGAACAACAAAATTACTATTAAAATCAATTTCTCACACGAATTCCTATTTTTGCATGGTTGTTTGCATTATGTGGTGGAATCTACACATGTTTCATCCTCAAAGCAAACAATAAAAAGGTGTTATTTTAGTTTATTTTTGTTTCGGAATATATCAGTAGCATAAAGAGTACAAAAAAAAATGTCCAAAAGTCATTTTTTGTCGAATCTGCCACAATACACAAACAAGGGAGAATTTGGACCAAACAAATTAATAAAATTCTCAAATTTAGTATACTAGTTTTAGGAGTCCTAATCGCACCCCAAATAAAATCTGAGCTCATTTGGAGATCGCTTTTTTTATAGTAATCAAGGTTGGGATTAAAACTTGTCGTAATAGATTATATTCATATTAGAAGGGAATTTCAGGTCAAATAAATTCAGAAAATTTTTCAAGTTTTATATACTAGGTTTTAAAGTTCTAATCACACCCATATAAAATTTAAGATCATTTGGAATTCGTTTGCGATAGGAACTAAATTCAAGATTGGAATTTGTCGTAACGGGTATAATTCGAGTCAATAATTCAAACTTGTCTTGACGCTATTATTTTTCAATTATGACAGTATAACAACACATAATTGATATATTTAGGTTTCATTTAAATTTTTTATATAACCTTTTCATCTTTTTTTCTTTCGCGTCTTCAAAAACGTTCATTTTTCATACAAATTCGCTTGTTACTCGTGAAATTATAATTGTAGTTTTGTCTCTGCTTGTTTTCATATTGTTCTTGCTTCTAGATTCATAAACACATATTTGAATACACTGTTAAGGTTGTTATATTTGATGTTGATTTCAGTCCCGTAAGAGTTGAAGAAAGGTGAGACAAAAGAAAAAAGGCGTAGCGAACATATTTGAATAAAAAACCTATATTTAAGTGAAACATGAGAAAAGTGTAATGAGAAAGTGGGTGAAAAATATATATTTCTTATCAACTAACCAATTTTCATATTCAAATATGTCGAAGGCAAGCAACAACATTGTACCATAGAGAGGAGAAGATGAAATTGTAACTTAGTTACGCATTATAAATCAGTGAATGGATCGGATGACCAGTGAATTTGAAGGGAGGTTGGAGAGGCATCATGTTAATGATCATGATAGAGTTAAAATTAGGCTTGAGCAAAGATAAATTAATGCTAGGATGGATGTGGGCAAGTTAAAATTAATATAGATGAGTTTGTGACTGATAATGCGAACATGAATGATGTGTCGGTAGGGCATGGGGAACATTTTGGATAACAACAGAATTGTCAGTTTGTAAGGGAAAGTTATGGTAATAATTTTGGCCAGAGAGATAATTATAGTTACCAGGACCATAATGAGGAGTTGGAGGAGATGATGCATATGGTTGTAAAGATGAAGAAACAACTTAAACGAAAAGGTATCATTTGATAAAGCCAACCATTAGGGCCTTCAAAACCTTGGAAACCCAATTGGAAGGCTAACACTAGGGGTGTTCCATCACATCAAAATGAGGAGGGTAAGGTCAAATACTTTAGAGAGAGAAAATATACCTCGGTCGTTGTTAAAGGTAACAACGTTACTCTTACTTCATGTAATCATGATATTAAATGCTTTTGTTCTCTAGGTTTTGATCATATTGTTTCACAATGTCCGCACATAAGAGTTATGGTTATGAAAGCTAAAAATAAAGTTGAGGCCGATAGGGAGGATGAAGAGGAGAAGATGCCACCATTAAAGGATGATGTTTGTGTTGAGTATCTAGTTAAGGGAGAGGCATTTATGGTGATGAGAGCACTAAATATGCATATCAAGGTGGATTATTTAGAAGGTTAGAGGGAGAACATATTCCACACAAAATATCATGTTCATAATAAGGTACATAGCTTAATTATAAATGGTAGTAGTTGCACTAATGGAGCTAGTACTAAATTGATGAGAAAGTTGAACTTGTGCACTACCAAACATCTCATACTTTATGAATTACAATGGTTGAATGATGGTGGTAAACTAAAAGTGAATAAGCAGGTTTTAGTTGTTTTTTCTATTAGTAAATATTGTGATGAGGGTTTATGAGATGTTGTGTCAATGCAAGTTAGTTACTTGTTTCTTGGTAGATCATGGTAGTATGATAGGAGAGATATGCATGGTGAAATGACAAATATGTATTCTTTTAAGATGAATGTAAGACCTATAACTCTTATATCTTTGACAAATTAGTTGCAATCTTAGTGCACATCAATTGAGTTTCGGCACAGAGTGAACCCAACGCAAACAAAGCCAACAATGACTTACAAAAAAGCATTTACTATAAGAACCCAAATGTCAATGTCTCTAACTAAATATAGGAATGAATAGGGAAATACCTTATTTTTATTTTATAGTTGTAATGTATTAACTTAAATGAACAAAGTACAAAAAGCAAATCAAAACACGCATGCAAGCATCAACAAGAAAGGGAAATATAGAATACTTGTTTAATATGCTAGCTAAAGAGGCCATAAATGAAGTATAGAAACGAGCAACAAACGAACAAATATAGTAGCCTAAAAGAAAGAGCAAAAGGTTAATAACTTTGAGAAGCAAATCTATTAATAAATATATTTAAAAGAATAACGCAGAGAATTTATAGAATATTTATAAGGAAAAGGCAATTGCAAGTTAGCAAAAAACATTGCAAGTATAATAAATAATTCCAACTTTTAAAACCATATAAAAAAAAGAATAAACTTTATTATAAATAAAGCTAAAAGATGTAGGGAAAACATTGTTTCCCCACACCTAGTAGCATTGTGGATTATAATAGTAATCCACAATGTTGGTTTTTTTTTTCTTTTCATTTGAACCTTTTTTTCCTTTAGTTATTGATTTATTTTTAACTTAGTCCTTCTATGATATGTTTATAGGGGTTTAGAATTGATAATTTATTTTAATTTGCTTTCTATATGGTTATGCAATATCAAAAAATATCTCAGCATCGAATTGATATCGGAAAAATATCTCAGCATCGTGGTATGGTCTATTTTTTAAAAAAAAATTAGTTATGTAAAAAATGATTTAAAAAAACTAGGTCAATAAACTTTGTGGAATCAATGACCCAATTTGCAAGTTTGGTGAGGTAATCCTGTTTGTCCCAGTTTGTTGGTTTAGTATGGTACTTTTTTCTAATTAAACTCGATTATATGATTGTTTATTTTTTTTATCATATATTAAAAAATAGTTTCAAAAAAAAATATGTTATTAAATTTTAGAAACTCTATAGGCCTATTGACGGGTATGACGAGTTTAACTTTTTTTTTTATATAAATTTATTTTTTTATTTTATTTTTTGATAATGGACTGATTGACAATTGAGTTTCTATGAGGTTATCATAGTCTTAAAAAATGTCTCGGTATTGGTTTGACGCTTGATTTTGCGTTCGTCTATTTTGTTATCATATAGTTAAATAAATAGTAGTTTAGAAAAAAAAACAAGTTATTAATCGCAATGGAGTCCATTACCTAGTTTGTGGGTTTGACATGTTGACCGAGTTACCCAATTTATAGGTTTAGTGAGTTTACCCATCAAACCTGATATGATTTATTTTTAGTTTCTGGTCTTTTAATATTTCTAATTGTTTTTTACTTCACTCTTATTCAATATTGGATTAGTTGAAAAATAAAATTAATGGTTAATTTTTTTTTCTACTTTCTACTTGGTTATCACGATATCAAATAATATTTTTTTAGGGTTGATGCTCGATTTTGAAAGCTTCTAATGTTATCATAAAATTAAATAAAAATAATTTACAAAAATAATAAAATTATTAAACATATTGAAATTCATAACCCAGGTCATATGATGACCAAGGTCGATCCAATGTGACATCATCTCAATATATATAAATAATTACTGTCTTAAAGTTTTTTTAAAAATTATGTAATATTTTTATCGGTTATTCAAGTTATCTTTGAACATATTAAATTAAATAATTCATTTTAAATTAGTTTCTATATAATGAATTCAAAATTTAAGCTAAATAAAAAGTCAGGTTTATAGATGAAAGTGCTTAATTGATTGGATTCTTCAAAGAGAATCACTCTTATTTAATTTTTACCCGTAAATCCAGTTTCTTATGCACTCCCTTCTCATTTAATTGGTGATTGGGTGAATAACGAAAGATTAAGTGCCAATAAGGTAAATGATATATATGTCAATATAATGATTCTTTGCTCTAATTTGTTACAATGGTGAGCAAAACATTTGATTGATTCTCTCTGTACGGTCATTGATTAGGATGGAATAAATACTTTGCACTTGACTTCATAGCTTGGATTCTTAACGCGTGGTATATATATCTTTTGTTCCTTCTTGGAGCCTTATAAGCTATACCTTGTTTGGATAGCGACTCTGAAGATAATGCATAAGAGAAGGAAAAAATTGTCCAAGTTAACTTGTTGGAGCCAGTGGTTGAACAGACTCGCGTTCCCGAAGCCAACAGTAATTGGCCATGCGATATTTTTGCAGACGGAGTCGTAACCATGGCTAACATTTTGCTTCAAGATTTGGAAAAGTTGACCATGTTCGAGGCTACCACTGAGCCTCGAGATTTCAAGAACTTCAACAAGACTGGCTAAAATTCTTGAAGATTTGACACAATCAATCAACGAAGAACTTTACGAACTTTATTACCTCAACATCAAGGAGAGAGTCCAAGAAATTTCACTTGGTTTCATAACTGATAAATACCTGCCATATCATGGTCGTGATGTTTTCTATTTATCAACGGTATTTTTGTTTTTTTGAAGATTTATTGGTTGATGAATAGTTGTTGCAAGTGGTTGATTCTTTGATATTTTGGTGCTTTATACATGAAGTCTTTTATATTTTTTAAAAATCAAAGTGAAGGAAGCAAATTTAGACCATTTATTTTAGTTTTAGAATCAGTTATTTGACTTCGTTTCGCTGGTGGTTGGATAATACTTTTTTTAAAAAAAAATATGCAACCTTTTTAAATGTATTTTTTACAACAAACATATTAACTATATATAAAAAAAGCTTATGCATATATTTAACTAAATAAATTAAGAATCTTTTGTGCCAATAAACGCCAAAAAAAAAAGCATTAACGTGCATCTATACGACTCACCTAGCTGCAAGGCGAGTAATTTTCTTTAATGCAATAAAATTAATGTGTAAATGTTATTAACGTATTTTTAATAGCAAGTAAAAAAAACTATGAATTAAAAAGTCGATATTTATATATAATATAATATAGTGAAGATCATATGCGTCAATAAAAATATATAAGATCTCAAGTTTATTTTTAAACTAGTACAAAAATAATATAATGTTGCAATTGCTACATTGACACACCATTTCCTTAGGCTTTGTATAATAATTTTTCAAAAACAATATAAAGAAAAGAAGAAAAATTACAAAAGAATGAAGATAAGAATAAAAAGAAGGATATAAATAGACCAAGTGTAGAGTGATAAATATTCTAAATCTAAAAAATAAAAAATAATATTTTTTTTCCAAAAAGAAGTGTAAAGAAAGAAAGGAAAAACTAAAAAAATATTACAATGAAGATAAGAAAAAACAAATGGTGATAAATAAGCCAAGTGTAAAATAATGAAAATTTCAAGTATAAAAAGAAAACAAATATAAGAAAAACTTGTTTCCTAAAAAAAATAAAAAATTGCAGATTTGCCACCGACATTATAAAACAATTGGAGAAAATTTCAATTATGCCATTTCTACATTTAAAAAAAACCATTTCCTTTAAGTGTAAGTTTGGCATAAACATGTTTTATTATTATTATTATTAGAAGCATGGTTTTTCAAATAAAAACTTATCATGGTATATAAAGAAATTTGTATCAAGAAACAAAAAAATAATGTTTTGATTATTGTTATGTGATTGTATGAAAAATAAAAGAATAAGTAGTTCTAGAAAATAATATAAAAATAAACAATTAAAAAACTAGAAATATATATTTTATTCTAATTGAATATTCATATGTAATTATTTTGAAAGGTTGCTAGTTTTATGTATAATCATAATAAAAAAATATTACAACTCAATTCTTATTTAAAATCATAAAATGATAGAATAATTTTTAAAATATATATTAATAGGATTTTATTTTAAGATATTAAAAAAATAAAAATAACATAGAAGATGAATGACTAAAGAATCAAGCACGGGTACGTGTAAGCCTAAAAGTCCAGACTCATGTACTTGGGCTTTGAAGCCTAGGTTATAATTTCCTTTTAAAAGGTGGCGTCGTCCACCTGTAATAATTTTCGATCATTGTAGATGGCCAAAAAACCAAGGTTAGATTTTTTGGATCATAAAAACCAAAAATTCTTAACAAAAAAAAACATGAAAGAAATACCTTATAGACATTTAAAACCTTATTTCGAACTACAAAACACAATTTAATTAGTACAAAGACTTAGAATTAAATCAAATCAGAAGTATTTTTCGAGCTCTAATCTTTTTTTCTTCAACATCATTGAAGGTATGAACCATCTCCATTAAGTTTCTTTCTTAAAGATGAATTCATAGACACCACAATCGAAGTTATTAGTGGCCATAATTTGGCCACCTGGAGCTTTCTCTCTTCTTTATATTTTTAAGTGACTTTCTCTTTTCTTTATCAATAGTTGGGGATTAAAATGTAAAATAAATATTTATTGAACCATCTCCATTAAGTTCCTCTCTTAAAGATGAATTCATAGACACCACAATCGAAGTTATTAGTGGCCATAATTTGACCACCTGGAGCTTTCTCTCTCCTTTATATTTTTAAGTGACTTTCTCTCTTCTTTATCAATAGTTGGGGATTAAAATGTAAAATAAATATTTATAACAGAAAAGTAAAAAAAAAACTATAAGGACCAAAGTATAAAATGTCATGCTATTTGAACATTAAAAATGAAAAACAGGTTTTTTATGTTAACATCGGTCCATGTTCTTTTAAGTTTTTTATAACTTAACCCTATAATTGTATTTGGTAATATCAATTTTTAATGTAATGTATTAACAATCTTTGCCACATCGTATATGCAATAACATGTAATGTGAAACAAAACTCAACACATAAACCATAAAAGCATAACTCAAAAGGACTAAAATAGAAAAAAAAATTAATGACTGGAGTGAAAATAATAAAAATCTTCAATTGGATATAAACAGTGAGGTGCAACTTAATATGAGAACATTATCTTCAAACAATATTGTGGGACTATCTTCACTGGTTAACAATCCATATTTTTCTATTATATGTTGGATAATTGACCTCAGCCATATACATTCTCAACTTGGTTTATGAATTGTAATAATTTCTGAATGATTTGATGAAGTAGTCATTAATGTTTGTTTGATGTATCTCCAAAAAATTACAGTGTCTCTATAGGTAAATAGATAACCTGTTTGTAATTTTTTTTTGTGGATCAGAGAGATAACCCGCATCTGCATGCCCAATCAATTTTGAATTTGATCCACTATAAAATAACTCTATTTTAGTTTTTCTGTGGAGATAGCGAAGTATATGTTTTATCCTATTCCAATGTCTTTTTGTGAGAGTGGAACTGTATCTTGCCAATAAATTGACTACAAAAGCTATATTTAGTCTTGTACAATTTACAAGTTACATGAGTGCTCTAATAGCACTAAGATATAGTACTTTTAGAACAAGAATTTCTTCATCCTCTTTTAACGGTCGAAAAGGATCTTTCTTCGCATCAAGTGAACAAACAACCATAAGTGTACTCAAAGGATGAGCATTGTCCATGTAAAAGTGCTTCAGGACCTTTTCTGTATATATTGATTGATGGATAAATATTCCATTTGATATAAATGTTCAATTTGTAAACCAAGATAAAAAATTTATCTTTCTAAGATCTTTCATCTCAAATTCATCTTTCAAATAAGTTGCAGCTTTTATGAGCTCTTTAGGAGTACCAAGAAGATTTAAATAATCAGCATATACAGTAACAATAGCAAATATAGATGTGGTTTTCTTAATATAAATGCACGGGCAAATCTCATTATTCTCAAACTCTTTTTTTAGGAGGTACTCATTAAAACAATTATATCACATTCAACCAAATTACTTCAACTCATAAAAATATTTTTGTAGTTTAATAGAATAAATACTTTTTGGTTTATCATAAAAGGCTTCAGGAATTTTGAATCCTTCAGGGATTTTCATGTGGATATCCTTATCTAATGATCCTCATAAATATTCTGTAACTACATCCATTAAACACATATGTAGAGTTTCTAAGACTAGTAAACCAATCAAAAATCTAAAAGTGATTGCATCCATAATTGAAGAATAAGTTTCCTCATAATCAATGTCAAGTTTTTGTGAGAAATCTTATGCAACAAGTCGTTTCTTGTATTGAACAATTTCAATATTCTCATTTCATTTTCTAATGAAAATTCACTTATATCCAACAAATATAACACCTTTAGGTGTATGAACTACAAGTTCAAATACTTCATGTTTTGCAAATGAGTTTAACTCTGTTTGGACTGCTTCTTTCCATATTGGTATTTCTATATCGATATTCTTCGATAGTTTGTGGTTCAATTTCATCATCATTGTTGGTGGTGCCAAAAGCAACCTTAAATACAAATACGTCATTTATGATAATTTTATTTTGATCCAAAATCTCTCTTGTATGAACATAGTTTATGAAGATCTTATTATTTCTAGATACTTGGATCTCTTTAGAAGATATCTCTTCAAGAGGTCTCTCTTTAAGAGGATCAATATTAGAAGATGATCTTGATACAATTTATTGTTTGTTTTATGGATGAGGAATCTTCAGGAGTGCAATCATCTATTTATTATAATTTTTGTTTTCTAAGATTTTTGTCCTTAACACCAACATGTCTTCTGCACTTCAAGTGTGGTATATATTTATTTTCTACTCTGTTGCCTTTTTTTCTTAAGAGATTTCAATTCCAGATGGAGCATTTACAGCTAGAATATGAGATTTAACCACCTTTTTACTATTAGTAAAAATTCTCACAATTGATTTGCAATATTTTGTAAATGAATTATCTTTTGAACTTCAAGTTCACATTAATCTGTCATTGGATCAAAATGAGATAACTTTAGGTTATTCTAAGTAATTTTCTGTTGTGCTTTAGGCACTAACTTTTCTTTCTCTAATAATGAAAAAATATTCTCATCAAAATGATAGTCTTCAAAACATGCCTTAACAACATCATCAGTTAAAGGCTCAAAGAGTCTAATAATAGATGGAGAATTAAAACCAACATAAATTTTTATTCTACATTATGGACCCATTTTAGTCCTTTATGAGGGTGTTATAGGCATATATACCACACAACCAAAAGTTCATATATGAAATATAATTATGGTATATCAAAAACAAGTTGTAAAGGAGAATATTTATGGTAATCACTTTGTCTAATTCTAACCAATGATATAGCATGTCCACAAACATATGTAGGGAATTTTGATTTCATAAGTAATGGTCTAGCAATTAATTGAAGGCGTTTTTATAAATGATTATGCTAAACCATTTTGAGTATGTACATGAGAAACAAGATGTTCAACAACAATTCCAATAAAAGTGCAAAAATTATCAAATGCTTGAGAAGTAAACTTACCAGTATTTTCCACTTGAATTTTCTTGATTGGATAATCAGGAAATTGTTGTAGTCTGATAATCTGTGTTATTAATCTAGCAAACATAATATTTTAGCTAGAAAATAAACAAATATGTGACCATTTACTTGATATGTCAATCAATACCATAAAATATCTAAAAGGTCCGCATGTTGGATGAATAAATCCACATACATCTCATTGAATTCTTTTAAGAAAAGATGGTGATTCTATAACAACCTATTTTATGGATATGATTTGGTAATTAATTTATCTTAAGAACATGTAGCAGATGGATTTTCACTTGGTAAAAAAATCTTCAGGTTCTTTAAAGGATGCCCATGTAAATTTTCAATAATTTGTCTCATCATTATTGATCTTAGATGTTCAAGTTGATCATGCCAAAGCACAAATATTTTTAGGTCGGAGCACTTCTAGTATATTTGTTTCGATAGATTTCATAATAGTATAATAAATTCCAGAAGAGAAAGCAAGTAATTTTTCAAGTACAAGCTTTTTGCCTGAAATATATGAAATAATCTATCACAACATTTGTTTCAATAGGTTTCATCTATTATTTCAATATGATAACTATTAGCACATATATCTTTAAAATTGAGTAAATTCCTTCTGGACTCATATGAATATAATGCATCTTTGATGTCCAATTTTGTGTTATTTAGTAACAAAATATTAGCTCTTTCGAAGCCTTTAATCATGTCTGTTGGACCTAATGTGTGTTTGGGTAGGACGTGTGGTGGCTTCTTTTCAAAAGTATAATCTTTTTAAAACACAAATCACACCTCATAAAAGCAAAAAATACATGTTTTTTTTTTAAAAAAAATCATCACACCTCCCACCCAAACACACACCTAATATTGTAGTGACATTAGCTTTGATTAATGTCAAATATTCAAAGTATTTCTTTTCCTTGAGAATTGTGTTCGTTGTTGCACTATTTGCCAGACATAAATCTTCATCATGAAAAGTCACGTCTCTATTCAAAATATAATTAAAGTTTATTATTTAACTTAAATAAAATTGAAATTGTTTATTGAAAAAACACTAAGATAAATATTCTAATACAAATGAAAAATATTAATCATCCCTAAGGATTTCACTACTAAGCATGTTATTTGTTTTATCTGAGTTTTCAAAGAAATCATAAACATCAAGATAAGTATTATGACCTTCAAAATCATCTTTATGAATAAAATTAGTTCATCTACATTTTGTTTTAGAGAGACTTGATATAAATTTGTAAGATGTTTTGACGTGTGACAAATATGAGACCAATAATCATGCATACCACACTCATGACACTTATCTTCAGATGCATACAAATTCTTTCCTCTCTTTTTGGGTTCTTTATATCTCCACTTTTGGTATTGTGGGTTGCCTTTTGAAGGATTATCTCTTCTCTTTTTTCATTTATTTTTTCCATATCTATATCCTTGGTTCTTTTTTGTCTTTTGGATCAAAGTTTCATTCACTTTAGGGAATGGTTTAGAACCTGTGGGATGAGATTGATGATTTTTCATCAAAAGCTCATTAGTTTTGTTCAGCCATAAGAAGACATAAAGTTAGTTCTGAGTTCCTCTTGAAATTACATTTTCTATATTGTTGCTATAGGACAATATTTGAGACATGAAAAGTAGATAATGTTTTCTTTGATATTTGGTCTTCTATGATATTCTCACCACACAATTTCAGTTGTAAGATAATTTTAAAAAGAGCAGAATTATATTCATTAACCGATTTAAAATCTTGTAACCTCAAGTACAATCAATCATGACGAATTTGATGAAGTATGGTAAAAAATTTTGTGGTCATAACTTTCCTTTAGATTTTGCCACAGAACAAGATGATATTTTATTGTGAGATAATCAACTTTTAATTCTTCATGGAAATGGTGGCGAATAAAAATCATTACTTTTGCTTGATACTACAAGGATGTGTTATTTTCTTTGATGGTGTCTCCAAGATTCATAGCTTCTATTTGAATTTCAGTATCAAGGATCCATGACAAATAATTATTCTCAGAGATATCAAGAACGATAAATTCAAGTTTTGTCAGATTTAATGTTATGTGTAAAAAAAAACTTATTAAATAAAATCATAAATATAAAAGAAAAAAAATAGTATTTTAAGACTGCTATTTATTTAGTTCTTTAAAAATACTAGTTATTCAAGAACTATATTTAATTTATTTAATTCTTTAGGAAATTACAATACTAGTTCTTAAAAACCTTTAAATCTTGAAGAATAAAAAAGAATTTTTTTTTATCAAAATAAGTCACAAAGCCAAATATATTTTATAAAATATGAACATTAATGAAAAAAAATATTGAAATTGATACAAGTTACATAATATAGAAGTTTATATGTTTTAAGATTTTAATATAAATTAATTAGAGTGAATATGCTAATAATGTGTTAAAAAAATAAAGAATAAGTAAGAATATATATATTTAGAATAAAACTTAAAGAAAAAATTTAAATATTTTTCAATATTTGGAATAAAAAAATATTAAATATATTAAAACACACTAAAAAAATTTAAATGTCATGAAAATCTAAAAGATTAAACCATTAGCCATAAGTCTAAAAAATTATAATTGATATTCATATGTAATTACAGATTTTATATAATAATAATAATAATAATAAGTGGGACCGACAAAAGAAAATGACCTGAAACGCCGTGAAGAAACAGGCCAGCCAAACAGCTTCACTCCTACACAAGAACACACGCTTCGGGGGAAATAAAAAATAAAATAAAATAAATCCCCAAAAAAAAAAACCGGCCTCTCTCTCTCTCTCTCTCTCTCTCTGTATTCTCTCGTCAACGTGTCCATCATCAAAAGCCCTAATATCTGAATTCGATCTTCCTCGATTTGATTTTCACAGGTCTGTTTCTATCATTATCTCTTATTGAATTGAGTTTGTTGTCGATCGATCGGTCTTGATTCTTGGAATTGGGGCTTGATTTGACATTCTAACGTTGAATTTTGTGTTTGCAATATAGTAGATCGCGAGGCAGACGGGCAGGCAGGGTTCTCAAACCTAACACAATCCACCATGTTTAACCGCTTATTTGGAAAACCTAAGCTGGAATCCAGTGCCCTTACTTCGTTAGACAAATTAAACGAGGTTATTTTCCTTTTATTTTTATGTTCTTTTTCCCCCGTAGTTTGATAGATTTCATTTGTTTAAAAAAAAATTAATTATTGTTGTGTACATGTTTTTATTATTATTATTTTGTTATTGTTTATGATTGATTCAACCAGGTTTACTATTTATGTGTTGATTGGATTTTTTATTTGTACTGTAAAAATATTCCCTTTTTTTTTCAACTAAGCTGTCAATGCTCTATATAGACACTTGAAATGCTCGAGAAAAAGGAGAAGGTTCTAGTTAAAAAGGCAGCGGCCGAAGTTGAAAAGGCTAAGGAATTCACTAGAGGGAAGAACAAAAGGGGTATGATAATGCTACATCATAGTAACCATTTATGTTTGGTTTGATCGTTTCCTTTAATTATTATTTTTTTCCTTTGTGTTATCCATTTTACTTTTACAATGCATATGCAAGTCTACTTGGTGGGCTACTGAAATTTGGCAGATATATGCTGCTGTTCTATATCTTTGCATTTTTATTGCTAAATAGATACTTCATCTGCTTTTTTTATCTGTCATTGTCCCCTCTTTGTTTTTTCACGGAACATCAAGAGACGAAGTTATCCAACTCTAGATTTCATATCTTCATTGATTTTCATGTTTCTGATATTCACTTTGGACATTGATATTTCTTTTAATTGTACTACTCAGATAATATTGTCTTGGAAAAAAACTCCTTTATTGAAATTCGTAACTCTACTGAGCAGTATTAGACTTTGACGTGCTTCTATGTTTTAGTATCGTGGATTCTTGAATCTGTGACTATGGATGTGGAGTATCATCTTGATACTGTAATCAAGTGAAGAACCATTGTTAATGATTTCCCCGTACAGACATCGATTACATGAATATATAACTTAAAAACAAATCCTTGTGCAGCATTATTTACAGAATTTGGGTTCTTTTCGGTCAAATACTGATTGATGATGCTTTTTTCCAGCTGCAATTCAATGTTTGAAGAGGAAGAGGCTGTATGAGCAGCAAATAGAACAACTTGGAAACTTTCAATTACGTATTCATGATCAGGTCAGCTGGTGTTCTTACTATTGCTTTTGTTTTCAACTGCATCTTAATAAATCTGTGTAGGTTGAATGGTAGAGCCTTAAATTTTGTGCTCTGGATGTCAATTTTACAGATGATAATGCTAGAAGGTGCAAAAGCTACTACGGAAACTGTAGATGCATTAAGAACTGGTGCATCTGCTATGAAGGCGATGCAGAAAGCAACGTATGTACCAATTATATCATTTAAACTTATTAGTGGAATCTTCACTCATGGTTTGCTTATTGTCTTTGGTTGCAATATTTTCACTTTCCTGGTTGCTGTGCCCAAATTGTAAATTTATAGTTCTTGTTTCACCCTGAAAATATTTACGATTCTCGTTCTCTTGTCCAATTTAAGTGTTTCTTTTTGAATGACTGTTAACAGGAAACACCATCTTTATTTGGCTTCAACTTGGTGTGCCATTCCATTTTATTTGCAGTTGTGATATTTGATTAATGAAGTTGTATGGTACATGTGATTAATATATGTGAAAATGATGGATTATAGGAATATTGATGATGTGGACAAGACAATGGATGAGATCAATGAGCAGACAGAGAACATGAAACAGATTCAAGAAGCATTATCAACCCCCATTGGTTCTGCAGCTGATTTTGATGAGGTCAGTGTCTTACAAGGAAAATTTTAATTCTCTCAACTCTAAACCCTGTTATGAGAGCATATCACTCCAAATTGCACACAAGTTTTCATCTGGCAGAGCATCTAAATAGTTGGACCTTTTCAGGATGAATTGGAGGCAGAACTTGAAGAACTGGAAGGAGCTGAATTGGAAGAACAGCTTCTTCAGCCAGCAACAACAGCTCCAGCGGCTCCAGTGCACGTCCCAGCTGGCAAGAAACCAGCTCCTAAAAAACGCACAGCTGAGGAAGAAGAACTTGCTGACTTGCAAGCTGAGATGGCACTCTGAGCAGGTATACTTTTTGTTTGCTCGTAAACTGTGATTTGATCCTTCTTTTCAGACATTATACACTACCTAGTAGTTGATGGCTAAACCATTAAGAAAAAGTACTGCAATTGGATGCACTGAACAAAACATGTTGGAAGTTATTCCGCTGAACAAAATAACACATGAATGCAGTTGAATATTGCTGCAGTGTGAGCAAGTACTTGTAGAGTTGATTTTCTTAGCTGGCTGTTGCAGGTACCATGTTCCAGAACAAAGAGATTATTTACTTTGCGTAAATTAAGTTTGTGCGTCCATCTTCTTCTTCAGAAGATTGTCCATCCTGTATTATGGAGTTTCTGCTGCTACTCCCACGCATCCAGTGTGCATCGAGGAGTGAATAGACAATGTATATAAAAGAGTTCCCCTTAAAATTTGTATCCTGACGTTTGAAGCTTTTTGGTTGTGTTTGGTATCACTTGTACTCGATAACATTTCTTTCTCAGCAAGGGGATTCTTTGACTAATTCTCTCTTATTATGTGTCACCAACTTGGTTACCTTCAATTATCGTTTAAAATATAGTGAATAAATGCATATAGTGTCCTTTTGGGTAGTATTTGGTATGTGGTATCAGAAAGTATTGGTTGGACCGGATAGGACTGGACAAATAACTGTCTAGACTGGTGTTTGGAGTGTCTTGACCTGTGTTTGGTGTGCTTTGGATTATATTAGACCAGATAATTTGCTCGATTTTCTGTTTGGTAGACACTAGACAAGACTTGATCGACTCGAGGTTTAAAGGAAGGATTGATCCGACTTGATCCGGTCAAAAATTCAATTTCACCAATGACTCGGTTACTCTAAAAATAAAACAAAGGTAAAAATTGTGATGGGGTTTTTTGATTTTTTTTTTCTTAAATTGGGTCAACCCGACTTAACATGGACCTTGTTTCAGGTTGATTTTTTAATTGAATTTTAAAACTATAATAATAATTATTTATATTTTTATCTTGACTTGGGTTAATGGTCAACTCAATCCATAACTAGAGTAGTGCCTCAGGTCGCTCCTTGAGTAGGACTTTAAAAGTATAATAATTATTTTTTTTATGCGGACTCAATCTGGCCTTCGACCTGAATCAACTCTCGAGTCAAGTTTTAAAATTATAATAGTAATTATTTTTATTTTTATATTGACTAATATCAATGATCAACTTGAATTGTGATCTGGGCTTAACCTTGAGTTAAGTTAATTTTGAAGTTTGGTTTTAAAACTATAACAATAATAATTTATATTATTATATTAACTCGAGTTAATAATCAACCTAACTTATCTCTCAATCCTAGTCTCAGACTAATTCTTAAATTATAATAATAAAAAATTTTATTTTTATATTAATTCAGGTCAATAATCAACTTGACCCGTTCTTAAATTGAATTTTAAGACTAATAATAATTATTTTTATTCTTACCATTGATCCAAGTCAATAATCAACTGGACCTATAACCTGAAACTTGTCTCGGGTCAAGTTTTAAAATTATAATAATTTTTTTTTATATTTACTATTGATTTAGTTGAATTAAATTAATCCTCATACAAAAAATTAAACAAATTTATCCTATTATTTTTAGTGAAACAAAAAATTTTCTATTAGAATAGTTTTGGATATAACAAAAATTAACTTTTATACTATCTAAAAATACATCAACCAACTCCAAAAAAATAATAATTTATCATGTCAAATCCATCGTTGTCTCTTATGGATTTATGAAAAGTGAGATCCATTTGGCATTGTTGAAACTCAGAAAGTAATGGTACCTTCTTGAACCTGTTCAATGTGACTATGGTTGGTGAATATCAAATAAAATAAAAATTTTTGAATTTTAATATTTTAAATAATTTTAATATACTAATATTAAAAATAAATTTTAAAAAATAAAAAAATATATTTAAATATATTTTAAAATAAAAAAATATTTTAAAAACCATCCACTAAGTCATAAAACACCCAGCAGCATATAAACTACTGTAACCATCTACAGCAATAGTTAATTTTTTCACCAGGTGCAACGAAAGCTTAATTATTGAGAAAGGATGTAACTGGATATTTCCAGGGGATGTGGCTAGAAATTATTTGTGAAGGTCTTTGAATCCCTAGATTTTTAGAGAGGTAAAAAATGGAGATGCAATCCCTGGAAGAAATTAGAAAAGAAAAACTTGTCGCCCAATGTTGAACTCATGATCAAGCGACTGGCAGTGCTGCATTTTTTTTTAATTTTCGTGTACTTATAAAGGTTCATTAATAAACTCTATGCCAAAGGAAAAGGAAAGTAACCACAGACAAACCACTTCAAGGGTAAAGAACAGGTAGCTCGAGCTAGCCTGCCTCAGACACCAGCGATCCGCATGCGGGGGTGGCAACTGATGTGGGCTTGATCAATGAGAGAATGATATAATAGCTATAAAAGCATTTTACCGTTTCATACACTCCAGTACAGAAAGAAGGAGATGGCCTATTCTCCAATTCCTTGTCCAAACAACATCTGCAACTGAAAATCCAGGAAGAAGGCATTCTGAGTAATTTCACTCAAGGGGCGCCTTCCAGCATCTGATCAGGAAAGGCGTCGACTGAAATAACTGGTAGAGGCTCCAAATAGTCAAATTCATCTGTTATTCCTGCCTGTTCATAGATTTGAAAGGAAAGATCTCAGTGACACAAAACCTATAAAAGTAGAGCCTGTGGACACATGCTACTTCAAAGTACTAAAAGAACCACAAGCTCAAAAACATGTAGACCAAGCATGTTAAAGAAGGGATGACCAAATCTAAGAAAACTTTCACATTTTGACAGGAAATTAACACATTGATTTTAGACAAACAAATCAAAGAACTCTCTTTATGTACAATCTGGGACAACCAGAAAATTAGACAAACAAATATACAAATGAAGGGCATTGGACCGTTTAAGTTCAAAACTATGAGTGCATGACTGTCATATGATAGTGTCACACCTAGGAGGCGTTTGGACCTACATAAAGGAGGAGCAAATACAGGTTTTTCTCATTTGTGGTATCGGAGGCAGCATCAGTTTGTGGTTCAAATGTTACAAAGGGGCACAATTGTTTAAACAGCAATATAAAATTATGAAACTTACCTCCTGATACATATTTTCAAGCTGCTCCTTGGCCTGAGGGAAATTGTTTGAACACCATTGTCGCAATGTGAAAATGTTATCTGTAAGGGGGTTTTTTTTTACCATGATAGATAAGATTCATTGGAGTTAAAATTTTCATGGAAACAGATCAAAGATAAATAATATGAAAAGGAAAATAAATAATGTGTAAATGGCAAAACCTGTCCATCTATTTGCTGCCACATGGGCAACTTCAATAGCTTCCTCTGCAATATTGAAATTAGGACCATCAATATGTCTTCAGGGATGATAAACTGATCAAGGAGTTAATTACTGTTGACTGAGCTATAAAAAGATGTTTTGGGACAGGATACAAGAGTTTGGAGATCAAACAAAGATGGAGATTTCTTTACTCATTGCTTGAACGGCAGCAGGATCATTGTCTGCATACTTCTCCATCTCCTCCTGATGAAATAGAAGTGTTGGAGAATTGGTGATCTGCTCATTTTACTAAATGTATAATAAAGGGTTAGGATAAACCTTCAGTTCGTTATACTTCATTTCGATGGTTTTCAGCTCAGCCAAAGCCTCTTCTCGTTCATCCTGGTAAAAAGGTTGAGAGACAGGCCAATTCAGCCCAACAGGAGTATCATCCAATCACAATAAGGAAAGGAACTTAGTAAACTCACAGATTCCTCGCGTCCTTTCTTTAATGCATCACACTGATCAACAAGTTCTGCATGCCGCTTCTTACTGCTTTGTAAATCAGAATCAAGTTTGCGGCACACAGTCCTCATCTATAAAAACAAAAGTTTTCATGTTAATGAACCGATTATAAAACCAAGTTTGTGAAATCCAGGCAAAGAAGTAGAACACATCAAAAACTTCACCTGATTTCCAGCACAGCTAGGAAGACTCCAAAAGTAGACCTGAAATTTCAAAATCACGAGCACCATTAAGTACCTGGACAATTCACATTTTGAAGTGTGAATCAGGAAAAGCATACTCACAGAAGTCCCGATCTTGTCTTTGGAAGCAAGGTCATCATCCACTAAACTCTGGACAACATCTTTCACGGACTGGCTAATCACACCTTTCTTGGGACCCAATTTCTCAAGTTCCTTTAGCTGGAGTTATGAGAATGCGTCAGCAAGTTTCCAAATCAAAGAGGGCAAGGAGGACATTAGCACCTTGAGCATGAGATTTCAAAGAGCAAGCAATTAACAACATAACACTCACGAGGAAAAAGTCTTGTGAATCATAAAAGATCTGAAGAATCTTCTCGCGCTTCTCTTCCAAAGAAAGACCTCGCTTCTTGGACTACAGCATCACAGAGCGCATTATACCGAAGAAGAAGAAATCGATTAAGTTATGAATAAATTACATTCAGCTAGACATTTCATCGAGCAACTTAAGTTTGTTACCAAACCGCAGCAGTTGATGCAGCAAGAAAGAAAAACAATTAAACGAAGAACAAAAAAGGATTGGTGATTCAATCATTTTATTGACAAGATCTACCACAACTACATCAAACAAAAAAAATCATAGAGAGATAAAATGATTATTTAATTACCATCGGAATTAGCCTTTTGCTTTGCTGCTGATAATCGATTATTCAGCTCTGCTGATTGCTAAACCTTTCTCTCTCCGAAACACTAAACACACCACACAGCGGAGTGTGGAGGAGCCACGATGCTAGATCAAGGCGTCTGTTTTGGCGGGAAATTCTGCTGCCTGAAATTACTCTATTGTCCAACTCCACTTTTTGTTATTCCTATTCCAGCAACATGAACTCCTTTCTTTCTTTCTTTTTTTCAAATAGATACTAGTTTTTTTTCCGCCAGATGCTTCAAAGTATTTTTCAAAATTAATTTTCATTTAATTTTATTATAATTAATATATATATATATAAATACTTAAATTCTTAAAAAAATATATTCTCTAAATGTGATTCTTTTTTTATTATTAACGTATTTTTTAATAAAAAACTAGAAGTCATTGAAATAAATATTTATAAAAATTTCAATTATTTTAACTAACAAGGAAAAATATGTGTCTTCAATTATTTTTTTTTCATCGCGACAAACACATGTTTTTTTTTTATAAGAATCATTGTCTTTTTTTTATATAAGAAAATATCTAGATGGTAAAAGCAAGTTTCAATTAAAAAAAAAATCACAATTCAAAAGAAATTAAATAACAATTAATATGATAAAATTATGTAAAACATTAACAAAAATATAGATACTTCTTTCATTTAATATTCATCAATATATTATATTTTATATCAGGTTCATATCAAATAATTCAAAAAACAATTGTTAATATTATCATTAAAAAATTATAATCTTATACGACAACTATGGTAAAATTAGTTAATATAATTTAATATTTTAATTATAATGAATTTTATTCAAGATTGATTAAAAATAATAAAAAATAATACTAAAATAGGTCAAGCGCCAAACCTGCCCTAAAAAAAACATAGACATGTATAGGCCTGTAATGTCAAGCTCTCATCCTTTATTCTTTTATTTTTATTTTTTATTTATTTAAACAGATGACACTTGGTTTGGATGAGTCATCATCTAATTGAATTTTGATCACTTATTCTGTTTTTCTGGATTAAAAATATATATTACAATTTATTTTCAATTAAAAACACATAAAACAACTCATAATAACTTAATTAAACTTATTTTAACCTTAAAACATCATCAAAAACTGGTATAAATACCAAAACAATATACCAAATAAAAACTTTTTTTGAGTTTTAATCTACTTTTTTATGACAAAATAAAATTTTTAAATCACCTTTATGAAATTCTATTATTTAAGGCCAACTTATTAGTAATATGATTAGCTTTTATGTGGTTGGAATATTGTCGAATGATCCTTTTATATCTCTTCTTCTATTTTTTTATTAAAATATAATAAAAATAAAATTTATAATTTAAATTTAAATAAAAAATTACAAAGATTAAATAAACTTAAATTTAACCTTCAAAGATCAAATTAGAGTTTTCTAAGAAATTTTAATGGTGGGCTTTGTGGGTTTATTTTGATCCTATTTTTTTCCTTTAATTTTTTTTATTTGTCACTTTAAAATTTTTCTCGTAGAATTATTCTTTGATTTGAGTTAATAATTTTCAAAGACACTGTGTGTACACGAATGTATAAACGAGAAGTAAATAGTAACACAAAAAATGATACTAACATAAATGAAAGGCTAATTTTTTTAAAAAAATAAAAAAACTAAAGTTTCAGGCAGTGTTAAAGAAATAGTAAACACTATCTTAATATTGAGAAATTAAAAATGTATTAAAATAATATTTTTTATTTTAAAAAAATTATTTTTGATATTAGCGCATTAAAATGATTTACAAACACCAAAAAAATATTAATTTGAAGTAAAGAAAAAAATAAAAAAAAATTCAAAAACACTTTTAAAATACAAAAACAAATAAAATAAAATAGCATTCTGTTTTAGTGTTGTAGCTATAATGAGCATATTTTGTTGTTAATCTATATTGAATCAAATGCAAATATTTCCACAAAATTAGATCAATTATTTAAATTATAAATAAATTACTACAACATAACTAGTAAATGTAAAATAGTTTGTAACACCTTGTTAGAGTATCAATTTTTTTAATCTAAAACAATATAAAGAAGTAATTATCCTTTTACCTTTCATCATTTAATTTCTAAAGCTTTACTTGAGAAGTAAGATAGTTTTTGTACGTGATCAATTTGTCATTTTTTATTTGTTTTGGGGTAGTATTGTCTTTTTATTTTTTATATAATAGTGCAATTACCGTATTGCCCTTAAAGAGTAAACAATTAGAACCTTTGGTTCGGGGATCATATGATAATTTTAATTTTATCATGAACAGTTGAATTACGCAGGTGCCCTTACTATGTAAATTTGTTAGCCTTGCTTCAGGGGTTTGATTATCATTTTCTAATGGGTTTTTGTTATTGTTATTTAGCCCTGTGATTATTTTTTTATATAATTTTATGAATAGTTAAATTACTCCATTGCCTTACCATTCAAATTTTTGTATCCTTGACATTAAGGGCTTAATTATAATTTCATAAAGGTTTTTTTTTATATTGCTGTTTAGTTATAGAGGCATTTTCAGTTTTGTGCACATTAAAAAAAGGTTGTCGACATGCGTCAGCCGCTCTATTGTCTTCAGGTAGTGTGTGCAGTTGACAACAATAGTTGAAATCAAGCTTTTGCCATATCATTTGATGGTCTCGACATTCTCTTCCTCCTAGGATGGTGTGTATATAGTAGTGAGGTCTGGTGTGATACTAATTGTCTTTTTTTTTTCTTTTTCATCGGATTGCGTGCTGGTTATGCAAAAAATTATACAAGCCCTTCAATTTCTTTTTTCCTTTGATGCAAACATTCTTCTCTTAATTGCAATTGTTTTATTTACATTAATTGTTTCTAATTGAATTTTATTTTCAATTTCATTTTTAATAAGTGATACCTTAACCTAACAGCTAAAACTCTATTTTTATAAAATAAAAAAGGTATAGCATGATAAAAACTTGTTGATATTGTTTTGTTTTTTTTTTTTAAATAAGCATTTACGCGCACATATATATGTAAAAAGAAAAAAACATAATTTTATGAAATAAAAATAATATTAACGGGAAGCTAATAAAAACAAAATGCATGGATGAATAATAACTTACTCTCGAACATGAATTTTTACTGGCTGATAAGATACCAGCCTTGCCATTTTCTTTTCGAGGAATCTTTACGGTTGAAACCACTTTTCCTTCTTCCCTTTTATTGACAAGGTGAAAGAGTGTTCTTCGCTGGGATTTAACCATAGAGAGCTCATTTGCCTTCGTATTATCCCATAATAAACTGAGAGCCATTGTGTACCTTAAGGGGATAAACATTGAGACATTTGGCTGGGAGAGCTTCATGCTCCATTACATTGCAGGAGTTATAGTTTTTAGACCTGACTTGGTTTAAAGTTCGGGTTCTAGGTTTTGACCGGGTTATCTGGATCAATTTTTTTAAAAAAAATTAAAAAGACGTCGTTTTAATAAAAAAAAACACAAAAGTTAACGGGTTACAATCGAGTCACACTAGGTTTTTTCTTCAACCTGATCTGATTTCAATCTTGAATCAGATGGGTTTCTGGTCGACCTATCAAGTCGGGCTGAATTAAAAAGAAAAGAAAAGAAAAGAAAAGAAAAGAGATAAGGAGAATGATTAAAACCAAAACCCACACTCAAAAATCAGTTACTTGGCTCACCATAATAATTTAAGCCCCACGTCTCCATCTGCCATGCTGGAAGACACACCAATATACAACATCCACGTAGATTGGTAGGTTTGGGGTGCCTGATGAACCATACGTTTGAAAGTGTAATAATAATTATTTTTTATTTAAAAATATATTATTTTTCAGAGTCTTTATGACTGATCTTTGTCAACATTGATGACTGTGTTCTCCTACATTGATAGCCCATTTGACTAATCATTGTGATGTGTAGAGAACTTGCATATGGGGTTGATGGGTCAAAATGATGATTTAGTTAGCGTGAAAGTACAATTTTCCTGATGGATAAAAATTCTATTAGCAATTAAAAATAAATTTTGAATTAAATAAAATTCAAAATAAAATAAAAATAAAATTAATTTTTTTGTACTTATGTTAAATGAAGAAAGAAAATTAATTTAAAAAACTACACGAGCCCATCAATATTATAAACAAAACAACAAATTCATCACAATCCTTAATAAATAAATATATAATCTTACATGTCATAAAAGCAATAACAAAATATGAAAACATAAACATAATAATCACAATATAATTAACTACAATATCTATTAACATAAAGAAATTAAGAAACAAAATTGGAGGGAGTTTTATTTATCAATGGAATTACTAATAAAAATAATTATCTTTTCTCTTTATAACGAAAGAATTTTTTATTGATTTTCAAAATTAAAAATAAATTTTAAAATATATTAGATAAAATTACAGATAAAAACTATTTTTTAATCTTCATCTAAAAGTCCACGAGTAATTAGTGATAGAGCCATTCTTGTTGATATTAGGGAGCTTCTTTCAAGGAATTGGGAGGCATACATTTCTCCTGTGCTCATCAATGATAGTATCCTTTCCACAGCCAATCCATCTGTAATTAGCGACAGAGAGTTTTCACTGCTGATTGTATCCGTAATTAGCGACACAAATTGTTTCGTCACTAATCTTTGTCAGTAAAAACTACTTTTCTTGTAGTGCGTGGTTTCTTGTATCTTTCAAGAGCATGGATTCAATGGTGGTTGTCTATAATATATTATATACAGCAGTTTTAAAAGTGTGGTTATAATTATTTTTTAAAATAGTTTTTGTTTAAAAATATATTAAAATAATATTTTTTTATTTTTAAAAAATTATTTTTAATATTAAAATATTAAAATAATCTAAAAATACTAAAAAAATATTAATTTAAAGCAAATAAAAAAATAAAAAGATTTTATTAATATTATCATAAAAAACTATAATCTTATACGACACCTATGATAAAATTAGTTAATATAATTCAATATTTTACTTATAATGAATTTTATTTAAAATTGATTAAAAAAATAAAAAGTAATACTAAAAAAGATCAAGCGTTAAACCTACACAAAAAATAACATAGACATGCCCGGGCTTGCAATGTCAAGCCCTCATCCTTTACCTTTTTATTTTTACTTTTTAAATATTTAAATAGATGACACTTGGTTTGCGGTAGATGATGAGACATGCGTGTTTGATGATGTGGTTGTGGTTGTTTTTTAAAGTGATTTTCACTCAGAAAAGTATGCTAATAATATTTTTTTATTTTTAAAAATTATTTTTGAAATCAAGACATCAAAATGATTTGAAAACATCAAAAACATATTAATTTAAAGCAAAAAAAATTCAAATTTTTTTAAAAATGCTTTTCAACCACAATGCCAAACGCCTTGGACACCTTATTTTGTTTTGATTAAAAATATATATTTCGACTTATTTTCACTTAAAACCATATAAAACAAATTATAATAAGCTAATTAAACTTGTTTTAACCTTAAAACATAGTTAAAAAACAAGTATGAGTACCAAATAAAAAAAATTGAGTTTTAATCTACTTTTTTATGATAAGATGAAAATTTCATGAAATTCTATTTTTAAGACGAACCTATTAATACTATGATTAGCTTTTATATGGTTAGAATATTGTCGAACGACTCCTTTTATCTCTTTTCTTCTATTATTTTTTTGACAACTTTCACTCTCATTGCACAACACTAAAGTTACGAGGCATTGTTAAAGAAATAGTGTTGTCCACATTTCACTGTGACTCCTGCTGTAGCTGTAATGAGCATATTTTGTTTCTTAATCTATATTGAATCAAATGCAAAGATTTCCTCACAATCAGATCAATTATTTAAATTATAAATAAATTACTACAACATAACTAGTAAATGTAAAATAGTTTGTAACAACTTATAATTGTTAGAATATCAAAAAAATTTAATCTAAAACAATATAAAGAAGTAATTTCCTACAGACAAACAATTTAAACAATATTAAATAAAATATTAAACTGCTTGGGTTTTTCATTGTAGTTCATCCATAGGACAATATGTCTAGAACTATAGTGAAATTATCCCTTTACCTTTCATCCTTTAACTTCTAAAGTTTTGCTTGAGAAGTAAGATAGTTTTGTATATGATCAATTTGTTATTTTTTATTTGTTTTCGGATAGCACCGTCTTTTTATTTTTTTTAATAATAGTGAAATTACTATATTGCCCTTAGAGAGTAAATAATTAGAAGTTTTGGTTCGGGGGCCATATGGTAATTTTAATTTTATCATGAACAGGTTGAATTACGCAGTATCCTTACTATGCAAATTTGTTAGCCTTGGTTTCGGGGCTTGATTGTCATTTTTAATGGGTTTTTTTGTTATTGTTATTTAGCCCTAGGAGCATTTTTTTATATATATAATTTCATGAACAGTTAAATTACTCCATTGCCTTGCCATTCAAATTTTTTTAGCCTTAACTTTAAGGGTTTAATTGTAATTTCATAAATATATTTTTTTGTTATTGTTGTTTAGTCATAGAGGTATTTTCAGTTTTGTGCACATAAAAACAAGGCGGCCAACATGCGTCGGTAGCTCCGTTGTCTTGGCGTGTCGTGACTAACAACAATAGTTGAAATCAAGCTTTTGCCATATCATTTGATGGTTTCAACATTCTCTTCCTTCCTGGGTGGTGTATATATATATAGTAGTGAGTTCTGGTGTGATACCAATTGTCTTTTTGTTTTTTCTTTTTCATCGGATTGCGTACTGGTCATGCAAACAATTATACAAGCCAATTTTTTTTCTTTTGATGCAGACATTCTTTTCTTAATTACAATTGTTTTATTTACATTAATTATTTCTAATTGAATTTTATTTTCAATTTCATTTTACCTAACAGCTAAAACCCTATTTTTATAAAATAAAAAAAGCATGGCATGATAAAAACTTGTTGACATTGTTTTTTTTTTTAAATAAGCATTTACGTGCGCATATATATATGTAAAAAGAAAAAAGCATAATTTTATGAAATAAAAATAATATTAATGGGAAGCTAATAAAAACAAAATGCATGGATGAATAATAACTTACTCTCGAACATGAATTTTTATTGGCTGATAAGATACCAGCCTTGCCATTTTCTTTTCGAGGAATCTTTACGATTGAAACCACTTTTCCTTCTTCCCTTTTATTGACAAGGTGAAAGAGTGTTCTTCGCTGGGATTTAACCATAGAGAGCTCATTTGCCTTCGTATTATCCCATAATAAACTGAGAGCCATTGTGTGTCTTAAGGGGATAAACATTGAGACATTTGGCTGGGAGAGCTTCATGCTCCATTACATTGCAGGAGGCATAGTTTTTAGACTGACTTGGTTTAAGGTTCGGGTTCTAAGTTTTGACCGGGTTGTCTGGATCAATTTTTTTAAAAAAATTAAAAGGACGTCGTTTTAATAAAAAAAAAACACAAAAATTAACGGGTTGCAATCGAGTCACACTAGGTTTTTTCTTCAACCTGATCTGATTTCAATCTTGAATCAGATGGGTTTCTGGTCGACCTATCAAGTCAGGCTGAATTAAAAAAAAAAAGAAAAAGAAAAGAAAAGAAAAGAAAAGAAAAGAAAAGAAAAGAGATAAGGAGAATGATTAAAACCAAAACCCACACTCAAAAATCAGTTACTTGGCTCACCATAATAATTTAAGCCCCACGTCTCTATCTGCCATGCTGGAAGACACACCAATATACAACATCCACGTAGATTGGTAGGTTTGGGGTGCCTGATGAACCATACGTTTGAAAGTGTAATAATAATTATTTTTTATTTAAAAATATATTATTTTTCAGAGTCTTTATGACTGATCTTTGTCAACATTGATGACTGTGTTCTCCTACATTGATAGCCCATTTGACTAATCATTGTGATGTGTAGAGAACTTGCATATGGGGTTGATGGGTCAAAATGATGATTTAGTTAGCGTGAAAGTACAATTTTCCTGATGGATTTTTTTTAAAAATTAAAAATTCTATTAGCAATTAAAAATAAATTTTGAATTAAATAAAATTCAAAATAAAATAAAAATAAAATTTTAAATAAAATTAATTGTTTTTGTACTTATGTTAAATGAAGAAAGAAAATTAATTTCAAAAACTACACGAGCCCATCAATATTATAAACAAAACAACAAATTCATCACAATCCTTCATAAATAAATAAATATATAATCTTACATGTCATAAAAGCAATAACAAAATTTGAAAACAATCAATGAAAACATAAACATACTACTCACAATATAAAAACAATACAATTAACTATAAAGAAATTAAAAAACAAAATTGGAGGGAATTTTATTTATCGATGGAATCACTAATAAAAATAATTATCTTTTCTCTTTATAACAAAAGAATTTTTTATTGATTTTCAAAATTAAAAATAAAATTTTAAAATATATTCGATAAAATTACATATAAAAATTATTTTTTAATCCTCCAATACAAGTCCATGAGTTTTTAGTGATAGAGCCATTCTTTCCATAGCCAATCCATGTTTCTTGTAACTTTCAAGAGCATAGATTTAAGTTAGGTTGTTATAAGCCTGTTTTGAAAGTGTAGTTATAATTATTTTTAAAATAGTTTTTATTTAAAAATATATTAAAATGATAAATTTTTTATTTTTTTAAATTATTTTTGATATCAGTGTATCAAAATGATCTAAACATACTAAAAAAATTATTAATTTAAAACAAAGAAAAAAATTAAAAAAAATTTAATTTTTTTTTAAAATATTTTTAAAACACAAAAACAAATAGGATTATTTCACATTGTATGGGGGTTGGTGAAATCATATGGATTATAAATTTTATGAGTTTTGTAGAAGCGGAAAGGTTATGAGTGTATAATTCTAAATCATTTATTTAGAGTTTGTGTATCTCTCAAAATCATTATAAATAACAATTTAATTATGATTATTTTTATTTTAATGAAATCTTACCTTTTGAGAATAAATAGGAAAAATCGAATATTTTAATGAGGGATTATCAAACTTATATAAAATTATTTAAATTTCAAATACCAAACATTTAATTTAATCAAGCAAATATTTGGAGGTGTTTCCCCTTTTCAATATCTCTTGTTTTGTTTACGGTGAAAAAGCAAGCATGCCTGATTCACTGTTAAGCTATTCTTTGCCCCCTTGCTCAGCTAACAAATTATATTTCCACACTTGTTCAAACATAGAGGCTTAGATCTCAAAAACATCTGTCCCCCCCTTCCCAGGCCCCACCACTATATATATATATATATATATATATATATATATAGCTATCTCCACACTTCTTGGTCATTGATGGCCCACCTAGGGAAAACTGTAAAAGAATGTTTACCGTTTCTTTTATTATTAAGATGAATTTTTAAATTAATTTGTATATATCTCAATTAATTTTATAAATTTTAAAATTAATAACTATATAAATCTTATTTTTAATTAACTCATAGGTATCCTCTTGACTTCATACTGATTTACTTAGTACCATGGTGATTTTATTTGATGTGAAATTACTTGCATATAAATAAAGAAATCCTTGCGTACGTGCTCTACTAAAATCAGTGGTTATATATATATATATATATATATATATATATATATATATATATAAAGAAGGAAAAGATGTATTTTAATTTAAAATATAATTATTTAATTAACAGTTATAATATTTCAAATTTATATAAACTTTTCATTACAAAAAAAACATTTTTTCTTTGTTTTCTCTTCTTATTTTTTGGAAATTTAGAGAATTTAATTGTATTTTGGGAATTTTTTTCTTATTTTTTTTAAATTTAAATAATTTAGTTATATTCTAGAAATATTATTTCTCTATAAAACAAATAAACACATTAAAAAATAATATTTCCACACAATCAAAATCATCTCTTTATTTATTTCCATTCTCAAACAACTTTTTGCTTCAATAATATACTCAAATGTAAAGTGGAGCAAACAATCCCGATGCATTATGCCCATCAATATCAGCCTGCCTTTCTCATGATGTACAATTAATCCACGTCATTGTTCACCATCTAAGCTTTTCCGTGAAATACTGCAACGAAATTATTTAAATATATAAGATTAACGCTACCAACAAAGTTAAGAAATTTAGAAAACTAGCTCGAGAAGGAAAAAAACTCACCTTCTTGATCAGAGATTGATAGTATGGCTTGACTTCATCAACATCGACAAGAACTTTGCTCTTGCTGTAAAGGTCATATTTGCTGCAAATCATTCACAACGTCCGAGAAGTTAAGATTGGATAATGCCATAAGCGGATATATATATTTGAAAGGAAAGAAATGAGAATCAATGCAAAGCGGTGAATCAAATCAAGCATATATACTTGAATATGTTGAGCCACTTCAAATCCTCCTCATCTTCCTTGTTCATCAGATGCTTATATGCTCCTGCCTTGTGTAAAGCTACATCGCGCAAGAAATCCTTACGTTAATTAATGGATTCATCAGATCAGTATACTGGTTGCATGAAACATGAACAGGGAAGGAAGATCATGGCACTTACGATAGAGGGAGTGATATCGGATAATGAACAACGCAGCGTGTGGTAAAGTGGTTCCATTTTCCTTGGCCACCTAATATTTAAATATTAATAATTAGAAGAGAGATCAGGAACAAAGGCAGCCGCCATTGTTTTGGTACTTGAAAACGTCTCATAATACTTAAGGTTTTGTAGGCGTTTGAAAGGGAAAAGCACATACCAAGTACATGTAGTCATCGTGCCCCCATGAGATCACCACATTGTCCAGCCCGCAGCCTTCCTTGTAAATTCCATTCTTTGTGCTGTACGCAGGATTCTTGAAATCAGGGTTGTCCGTGAAATACTGCACCAAGAAATAAAAAGGTTGAGCAGTGTCTAACTGGATTGTTTACAGCTTCAATTACTATATGCGCTAAGATTTCCGGAAATGTTCAGGAAGCAGAAATACCTTGTGATGAACGTTGGATTCGTCGAATGCACAGCCAAGAGGGAATGTATCTCCTGAAACATAAATCTTAAATTGAGCATTCAAGGAAGTGTTAATTAAAAAATAAAACCAGTTGTTCATATATATGGCCAAAACACGATGCTCACCAACAACAGCCCATTGAGGGAGCTGTCCAAACTGAGGAAGAAGAAGAACCTTTCCAAGATCTGAGACCACTCCAAGAAAGAATTATTAAAGATAAAAAACCACTTCGATTAGCACAGATCAGGAATTTTGGGAAGGGTATATATACCGTGGATAAGAGCAGTCAAGTGCAACCAATCCTCATTGGGATAGTCTTTCCTGATGGCTTCAGCTGATTGCAGCAAGTGTTGAATTTGAGGTTCATCTAGGTCCGGATCGCTATCATCTACTACATCATTCAGGAGCTCACAGCATTCCCAGATGCTCATAACAGCCTTGTCAAGCTTCCCATACTCTTCTCGCATCTTCATCACCTGGATCAATTAATTCATTTGCATGACGTCAAATCCAAACCTCGTATGTTATACCTTTTACCACTAGTACTCCATGTTTTTAAAAATCTCCTTACATAATCGTATGATTGGTTAATGTGTTGCTGTCGGTAGAATTCCTCCACAGTCTTTTGCCTTTCACTCTCTGCATTATAATCCCTGCAGCATATTTGTCGTCACCATTAATTGCATATATAATTAGAGAGAGAGAGAGAGAAGAGCACTTCCTTTCTTTTAACAAGATTGAGAAAAATAGGAGAAACCTGAAGGAGTTGCCAAATGAATTGATCTCTGGCGCATCGAATGCTTCAGTTTTATGTGGAACCACAAACCCACCATCTAATACCAACTCCTTGGCATCATAATCGTCTATATGGCCCTCTGCTTGTAATCACACCACAATAATATAAATAAATATTTCTGAAACACTTCTAAATTCAAGCAAGCCAACAATAAATTCAAGGAAAAGAAGAAGAAGAAGCAAGAATTGTTTGGTACCGCTTAGCTCAGGTTGGGGAATGAGGATAGTCATGTTGCCGCCGAATGATTAGCAAAGAACCAGAAAGAAGAAAGGAAAAAAACAAATTGAATAGAAATGAAAAGCAGAGAATAGAAGGAAGAAGGATATGCCTGAACTCAAGGAATTGGAATTGAATGTGACACAGGTGATTGCTGCTGGAGGGGCTTTTATAGCACCACCAGGTGTCCTTGCCTGAGAATTGGAAGATTTGGAGTCCTCAATTGAAAATCTACCTAACTCAGTCTTCTTAAAATCCGAGAGAAGCGGTCCAAGATAGTTCAAGCCTATCACAAAATGAATTTCACATCCCCTTCGTGCGCGTGTTTTTAACAATAACAACATCATCATGGCTTTATCAAATATATTTGTTATTAATGAGGTATTTGTGGTGATTTCTTTTTGTTTTCTCATTCTCTATTGTTTTGCTATAGTCTTTTACCAAAACTAGAATGTTGCATAACACTCATAAAATATTTTGTTGGTGTTCAAATACTAATTCTATCAGAAAATTTATTAATAGTAATTTAATATTATAATTTAATATGAGTTTTTTTTAATAGTGATATGAAAGTACCTTATATGGTAACACAAGTGAGCATATCTTTGGTTGAATTCAATGTGATGTATCAAATCGATGATTTTTTTTTAATAAATGTGGGTGTTACTAGTTGCTCGTGCACTTCGACTAATCTCATGGGCGCAAAGTTAATGACCATATAAGTCTCCGTGGGCCCGAGGTTTGTGGGACTCAATGATGATCATCTTTAGGGAGTAAATCTAGAGCCTACCCAATTTGAAGTTACATCCTTCGGGGGTTAAACTCGATGATGTTTCTTGTTTAATATGAATGAGGTATATTGGTTATGTTTGTGAATTTTCTAATTGTTTCTTATATCTAATCATGACCATATTTTTTCATACCTCTAATTATCAAGTTTATATTTAATAATAAATTCCATGAATCTTCTTGACTTTTCTTTATTTTCTTCTAATCTTTGTATATTGTTTTTAATTTTGTAAACAAACACTCCACAATCTTTAGCTTTACCGACATAATTTTTCATTGGTATTTGCACTACTATTCCGTTGGTAAAAAAATTACCAATGAAATCACCGACGGCAAGTCTCCGTCGGTGAATATTTTGTTGGTAATTTTTTATATGTCGGTAAGTCCGTTAGTAATAAAAAAATATTATTACCGATGGATTAACGCAGAAAAAAGCGAGACAAAAAAAATATTTCATTAATGCTCGGTAATTCCCCTCAAACAAAACCGTATATAATTCCGTCCGTAATTATTTTAATTTTTTTTTAAAAAAATATATTTTACAAAAATATAAAATAATTAAATTAATATTAATCAACACTCTATAATACTCAAAATGCTTGGAAAAAAGAAGAAGAAAATCAACTCAAAAAAAATTTGCAACAAATAAATAACATGAAAAAATAAATTCAAAAAATTCATATGAAAAAAATTTAAAAATATTATAAATAAATCAACTAAAAATTGATCTCATAAAAAAATCCTACAATAACATTCATACAATTATTAAGAACAAAAACAATTAAAAATAAAATAAAATAAAAAATATAGTGAAAAAAACAACGAAAAAGGAAGAAATTTTTTTCTTTACCTTAATGTAGTTGCAAGTAAAGTTAAGAAGATAAAAAAAAACAAATTTGTAAAGTATACTAATTAAAAAAAAATGAGAAGAAAAAATAAGAAAGGAGAAGAAGACATACTCCGAAGCATGGAAGAGAAGAAAGGAGTTGAGGAGAGAAGAGAAGAGAAGAAAAGGAAGAAGAAGAAGACATACACGAGCATGGAGAAGAAGAGAAGGAGTTGAGGAGAGAAGAGGAGAAGAAGAAGAAGAAAGCAGACCGGTCTCGCTTGTGAAATTAAGGATTCTAAACTTTTTATTGGGGCGTTTTACCGATGGATAATTAAATATTAATATTTTTAATCATTCCGTGGGTGATTCTGTATGTAATATTTAATTTAAATTTTGAATTTAATCAAAAATTTTCGTAATCACCAAATATCACCGACGACTTTTCAATCCGTGTGATTCCGTCTCGTAATATTTAATTTAAATTTTTCAAAAAACGGCCAAAATAACACCGATGACTTTTCAACTGCGTTCGAGGTGATTTTGTCCAGAAAGAACGATTGCAACAAGGTGCAATTGGAAAGTGAATAGTTCCCTGAACTCTCATAAAATACCTACCGAAAGTTCCTTCGGTAATTCTCTTTGTAATTAACATGATGAATAGTGTTGACGGTTTACCAATGATTTTATCAATGAAATTACCGAAGGTAAAACTCGGTAATTACCAACAAAAAAATATTTACCTTGGTATTTCCGCTTTGTATTTATCGATTTTTTGGTAGTGAAAGAAACATACATGGCAACCCTTAAACTTAATTAATGCTTCATTTTTTATATAAATAAATGGAACAAAAAGAACCTATTTTATTTTATATTTTTTACAAGCAACATAACATGACTAGCTAACAACATAACAATTTTATATTTTTTACAAGCAACATAACATGACTAGCTAACAACATAACAAGATTGTTCAACTATCCATCACTTTTTTAATGGAAAACGCAGCATTTTTACTACCACAAAAGAAAATAGCTAATTAAGACTTGTGTTCTGAGCTGTAAATATCTGTTTTGATAAATCTTCTGAGTTTGGCTGTGCATGCCTCCATGTTTCCTCTCAAACTTTGCTTATTTGCATGCAAGGATAAGAGTTTGTAGTAAATACAACGAGGGCTCGAAACCTAAAACTATATAATAATAGGGGCAATTTGGTGGCTAATCCCTGAGTCAGCTTTGCGTGGATATCATATCTTATTTCGCTATGCACAGCTCCGTTTCAGGGCCCACTGACGCAGCATCTAGTCATGCCACAACAAGAGCCCTTTGACTTTAAAAAAATACCCCGGTTTTTTTTATAATTGTTCTGGTGGATGTTGCTTGAGATCAACGGCTGACCTGCGAGCAACCCGGATCGAACCACCCCTCGACGCGCAGTAGAGGGAGTAGGGGGGGGGGGGGGGGTATGGAGCAGACTGTCCAGATTGAGCCACGTCATCAAACCATTTGTTTGTCATGTAACGCAGCGGTAACTTTTTCTTGGAATTGTCTTGTTGGCTGGAATATGCAAGTTGCTAACCTTAGGGGGCGTCAGCCCGGCAGATATGTCTGTCATAAAATATAGCAGTCAGCTGGGTAATTAAGTGATATCCACATTTTGCCTCCACTATTTATTAATTTATTTATTTTATTAATATGGATATACAAACTAGTTTATATATATTTTAATTAATTCTATAAATTTTAAAATTAATAATTATATAAGTGTTTAATAGTATTTGAACTTATAATCATTAAAAAAAAATTAAAATTGAATGACCCCTGAGATTACGGATTATTTATCTTTTATAGCATATGGAGCACGGAATTTATTAGGAAGGACATGTGCAATTGCGTCAACACGTTTTTTTTTATTCAGTGTTGAAATCATAATAATAAATTCGAAATCTGTACAGCTTGCATGTCACCGTACCGACTTTAATTCTTGAAAGTAGCCAATTAAAAAGGAAAACGGCCTAAAAGTTAAAAATCACAATTCACAAGCATGGATGATGATTGCAGGCAATTGATGAGCAATATTCTCATAGGTCTGCCACACCGCACAAAGTACCAGCACCCGCAAGCATCCAGTAGTAAAGAAGATGTAACAAATAAAAAATTAAAACAAAAATGTAGCTTTTTGTTGGTGGACCGTGGCCAATCAATCTCGCGGTAAATGTTATAAGCAAAGCACCGAATAGTGGTGGTCACTCTATATGCATGGCGTATGGTTCACTTTCCAATATAAAATCTCGTCGAGCGTTCTGCATCAGCAAGGTAGTCAAGATGTACAATTAGCAGCCGTTCGATTTTCGATCACATGATGTGAAGTGCATGTAGAGAACTAGAGATACGAAGCCTCGTAGCCATGCAGATCCAGCTCGTCTATCCATTACTGAATGTTTCACACACACACACACACACACACACACACACACACACACACACACACACACACACACACACACACACACACACACACACCATGTCTTGAGTTCCATGCATGTTTGTGTTCGAGAATATACAATAATTCATTAGATTTTAATCAACCAATGGTTTAATTTTTGAGATTGGAATGGTTTTTTTTAAGATAATATTAAATATTTAAAGATCAAAATGAGGAATTCATATCTTATTACCCTATTTAAGTTAAACACGAGATAATGAAATAAAATATTATAATTATTCAATCAATTTCATTTAATAACTTAAATTTTTAGAATGATATTATTATTTTATAATATTTAACAACTCTTATTGGAGTCTTCAATCCAACCCAATTAACTAAAGATCCATATGTTTCAATTTAATAAAACTTTAATAGTCCATTCTTTTTTTATATTACTAAGTTACTTACAAAGCCTAAATGTATAGACTTGCTTGACATAAAAAGAAAACAATTCAAGAAAGATAACATGAACAACTAATTTTTATAATTATATCAAATACAGCACCACTCAAAACTTTAATTAAAAATTTTTATTACTTGATTTTTTTCAAGTAGTCTATATTTTAAGAAAGCTTAAAACAATCTTGAATAAATCTAAAAGCCGACCAAAAAAACTAAGAAATTTGAAAATACAACAAAAATCAATAAAATTCCTAATCAAACTAGGAAATTGAAAATAAAGATGAAAAATAACAAAACTAGCCTGGATAACACCATATAGACCTAATTTGGAGGTCTCTACCGAAATCTCGAGTTGGTTACAACCAGTCGACCCTTTTATTTAAAACCGAGTCTTGGCAAGTCTCTGGCAAAATTAAGCACCATTTAACAGTTGAATTGAAAATTATAGAAGCTTTTATTAAGCCAATCATGCTACATAGCTTGAGACTTTTTCTTGGGCTTAGCCAATTATCCATCGGTCCATCAATTTTCCTTCAAGAGACTATCCACTGTAGTCCCGTTATGTGAAGATCCGTAACTAGCTTAGCATAACCACAAACATTGGCCTTTTGTGTTGAAAAGAACTCATTCTTAAGTTCTAGCCATCTAGCGATTATGCTATCATTATTGTTGACCATTAAAAACGGTGATTATTCTGCACCCTTATCCTTCAATACCCCTCTTTCACATTAACACTAAATAGTTAGAGAAACTCAAATAAAATAGGTTCAAGAATCAATTTTAAAAACACTCTCAATCTTTACCAGAGCCATTTATAGTCTCAAATGGCTTGTTCCCACACCCATATCCTTTTTGACGTGTGCCCCATTCTCCAACGTACTCATTCTCTTCCCTCTTATAAACTAGGTTAAAAACAATAAATTATTACCCTTTCTTGGTTCAACCTATAAACGACCTTTCCTTTTTTTTAATATGCTAACACCACTTGCGATTTCTTTTTATATTGAGGATGTACATGTTATGTTACCTATCATGAAAGATATTTATGTCATATTTCCATGTCTCTTGATGATAAATGAGATGCATTCATATAAATCACATTACACCAAACACCTATCAAAATATCTCTTGTCTATGTGATCACTAACAAGACAACTTTTACCCATGATTACCTTTAGAAGTAAGTAAGCTATTTTGGATGACTAAATTAGCATCATCATCACCTTGTTAAACCTTCTCATGACCACACTGAATCATCATAAATAGGATCACTTTATCTCCGCTTATTAGGTTACTTTTAACAATAAACTCTTTCACTTGATAACTCTGCCAGCTTAAAACACTTAGAAAATGGATGCCTTGCTCACGCTTACTCGAACACCTGCTTAAAATTTAAAGCCAAATTTAGATATTTGACCTAAAGTCTTTTCGGTAAACTAATGTTATAAATTTACAATTTTTATTTCCTAGTGCGCTTCCCGTATTATTCTAGCTAGATCGAAAGCCATCTTTGTTAGTTACCTAAGTGACCTATTATTTATTGGCAACTTGTTGCTTTACACCATAAATCAAAGCCCACTAATAGTTTTCTAAAACTATCCACAAAAGACTACAAACATACATCATATCCTAAAAGGATTCTTATAATTTGCTTAGGTACATAAAAAAACAACTTCTTTTCAGATTTTTAACAAATCATTTCTAGCCACCCGATTGGTATAAATCATAAGCATATTCATCAACGATCCTCTTTATCTTGTCTCTATGTATGAAGTTGTTGGTACAAAGTTTAAGTGTACTTGAAAAAAAGAAGAACATTAATCTTCATCATTTTCCAATTACCAGGTTTCACTTACTCCATCTTTCTCGATACCTCATGCATTGCCCCCACCCATACTAGAACTTTACCCACTTTAATTTAATGGGCGATTATCTTCATTCTTATTAGCTGCAGGATTTCCTTATACTAAAATAACCTATTTAATTAATTCAACCAATTAATAAACTCATTTGCATCCAAGGGATTCTTGCAAACTCAAAAAGCTTTATTTGAACTTAAATCTCGGTATACATATTCCCCAAGAGGGTGTCTCCTCGACTCTTGTTTTTAATATAAGTTTTTAAATATGGTCATAGATTTGTAATCACTCTCTCCCCCTCATGTTCATCCATGTTCCTTACCTCCAGTAACTAATGGGTTAATATTGTCATCTATCTCTACCATATCTCCCATCTCTAGTTTATAAATGTCCATTTTTCAGGGAGAAACTTTCTCTCCCCTTTTTATATAAGCATGTCTTATTTGCGATCTTTTCTAGGCATGGTTATTTAACGACGCTAACATGACTAAGCAATAGTGATCGTTACAGATCACATTGTCAAGCCTAATATAGATAAAAACAACGAGAAGAAAAGACAACAAAAACAAGCGTAGTATAATTATATTAAATAGGGTCTCCACTAAAAATCTAATTCAAAAAATCTTATTATTTGAAATTTTTCTTTAAGTAGTGCCCTCTCCGAAAAGGTTTACAACTTTTTAAATAAACTTAAAAATCAACCTAAACAAAGCTAGAAAATCTAAAAACGAAGGAAAAAAAGCGATAAAGATCCAAAATAAACTAGAAAATCATGAAAAAAATATAAGAGAATAGAATTATAAAACTAGCTTGAACATCACCAGTGAGGCCTAATTTGGAGGTTTTGTGACCTCACTGGATTATAAGCGGGCTTGACCCACTCTTAGTGGTGCGATTTATCTAAAGGTCTATAACTCATTAAATAAACCTAATAACTAACCTAAACAAACTAGGAAATTCAAAAATAAAATGAAAAAGGTAATAAAATTCAAACAAACTAGGAAATTTAGGGGAAAAAATAAAAGGTAAAATAATAAAACTAGCTCGAACCACACTTTACTTATGCTTAATTTGAAGGTCTGAAGCTTCCGGTTGATTACGTTGAGCCAACTCTCTCATAAAACTAAACTGTATAGAATCTTTTAGTAAAATTAGAAGTATGATCGATAAGCCCGGATCAAAAGTTATCCAACTTTTTTTTATTAGGCTCAGACTCAACATAACCTAGGCCTTTTCTTGGGCTTAGCCCCATCCTATCGGTTTATAAATACCCCTGCCCGGCTATCCATGTAACTTGATTATGGTAAATCCATAAGCGATTAATTATAACCACCTATATCACTTGCTTTGCACTATGTCCAAATAAAAATACAACAAGGCATCTATATTTCTTGTTTTAAAAAAAATAGCTTTCTTAGCATTATGGTTTCTTTTCATTTATAGTTGAATGATTTCCATGATTCCATCTCAATTCCTAGTCTTGTTTTTTGAGAATTTATGATCACCAATCTTTTAACAAGTGGATAACTAATAATCCAGCAATAACGGGGTTAATTCTCTACCCATTCTCTTTACTTTGTTTCCCTTTTCATAAAAGCTAAGTAGTGAGTGTCTCTCTTGCTCTCTCTATCCCACTTTTATTCTCCATTCTTTCTCTTTAATTTCTCACTCTTTCCTTGCCCTCTCTCTTCTTTCCTCTGCATGTTTGCTATGTCTTAGTCAATTCTTAAAATTTTATATATTCTACAATTATACATATTACTTGAATCAATAGTATAAATACTTCAATGCTAAGATAACTTGCTTTTACATACATTAATTGGTGTAAGCAAGACACACATTCATGTCTCAAATAGAGCTTATAACACACCATGTTGCATCTTATATCACATTACTATTGGTGCTTGGGATGACAATTTAATCTAAACTTGATGGATACTAACCCAAATGGGTGGGTTTTTTTTTTAAAATATTAACCTTACGTGAGGTTAGAAAGATATTGTTTGGATCAAGATATTTATCGAACTAGGTGTGGTTCCTAGCATTATTGATCGATAGCCTTATAATGTGATAATAATAAAGTCTTTGCACAAGCAAAGAGAACTAGAGGTCTCATCAATAATCTAAAAATATACTTAGACAATTCTATTTGATTAGGGGATCATAAAAATAAAATATGTCAAAGATAGAGTGAGTACCTTCTAAAGAGAATCTTATAGACCCTCTTACTAACCACTACTCTACGTAAAAACATTATCATCCAAGAAAACTATGATATTTGATACATAGTGATTAACTTTAGTGCAAATGGAAGATTGTTAGTGTATATGTCCTTTAACCAACTAGTTGGTTACACGTGACATTGATTTTGTTCATGTAAACATATTTAATTCATAATAAAAGCTTTATTTATCTTTTATATTCATCTAAAATTTTATTAATGAATCTAGAGTAAAGATAAAGTTTTAGGGACAAAAATGTCTTGCAAAGAAAATTATAAAGTTGTTATAATTATAGGATTGTTATTGCATCAAAGCATTATTCATAAATATTCTTGGTCAATGCTCTATTAAAAGTGGATGTTAATTAGAGTTATTAAGACATATATAACTTATGTTTTTCTTTTTATAAAAGCAAGGAATTATTCTCATAACGTGAGGTATTAGGGATACTTATAACTAATATATAGGTGCTTGATAGATGACATGTACACTAAACTAACTTCATGAGAATCTCATATGAAAAGATCCACATGTGTCCATGAAAAGGCTTACATGATTGATCCTTATACTTAAGATCACTAAGTTATCTTATATAAGGAATGTTATGCTTTGATCGTGTTACATGTTTTCTTGATCAAGAGTAACAAATAAACATATATTGGGTATAACATAAACTATATGAAGGTATTTGAGTAATCAAAAGAGGATTTTTCACACTAGGTGAATTAGAGAAAATATTATATTTGTTCTCAAATAGTATTGATTGTAAATCCTTGCATAAAATGGAATGAAATTTGAAAAGAGTTTCAAATTTTATTCAAATAATCAATGATTATGGTGTTAAAAACATACATGATTTGATAGGATAGACACACTCTATGCTATAATGTTTAAATTGGAACATTATTAATGAAGAGATAATAATTACACTAAAAAACTAGTCAACTGAAATATTAAGTTAAACCACTAATGACTTTCCTAATATTTAAGGGGATCATGGAAAGGTTGAAAGACATTGTACTTGATTTTCAAATATAAATCAATCAATTATTGAATTAATAATAAATTAATTTGTTTAATTTGTTTAATCTTATTTTATTTAGGATTGTGATTTATATTATGGTCAATTTTCTAAGGAACCTAATGAGTTACACATATAAGAATCACTGGTCAAGAAATTAAAATGAGATGATTAATCAAGTGTGACTTGATTGTAAAATAACTTTTTAAAAATTAAGGACTAGAATATCATTTATATTGGAAATTATAATTATAGACCTAGAAAAATCAAGAAAAGACTTGATTGAATAAATTTATAAAATTATCCTGAAATGATATATGTGATATTATTCAATGAGAAAATTGACATTTTTCTATTTATAAGGTTTCCATATTTCCCTAGTAAATAAAATATTATATCTTTTATTTTATGAACAAGATACTAAGAAAATAGCCTTAGAACACTCGAAAAACGAGAAAGAAAAGAACTAGTATTAAATGACATAGGAGTCCTTTTATCCTAAAAAGGGTTTAAGAGATTTCTCTAGCCGTAGTTTGAGTGAATTAAGGTTGGGGTCAAACACTTGGATGACTTGTGGTTTGTAACAACCCAACATTGAAGCAATTATTAAAAGCAAAAAAATAAAATAAAACATATAATCTTTAGGTTATCTTTGTATAAATACTAAAAATCCTAGATTATCTAACGTGAATCTGGGACACCCAAAAAAAATTTTAACTCACCATTTTCACTAGATATATATGTTTCAGAAACTTAACACATATATGGTTCAATATTAAAGTAATACTAGAAGAAAAGTTATGCGTCTTTTTTATATATATATATATATATATATATATATATATATATATATATATCTTTGTGTACACATGTGTGTGTATAGATTTATTTATTTTGATTTTTGTGTTTTTCTAGATTGATTTCTAGAAAATTATAGAAGGATATTTATTGTATCATTTATTGAGATTTTATAATGACTTTGAATTTTAAAAATATTTAATTTTATCCCATTGAATTATATATGTTTTGGAAAGAAAATGACTCGATAATTAAAAAAAAATTATTATATTTTTTTAATGGAAATTAAATTGAATCTTGCACTCTCTCCATATCAATACAAAAACCTTTGAGACATCAATATCTAATTCGACATAAAGTGAGACCGACCAAATTTTCTTTACAAAAGATAGTTTGTCTAATCTATATCTCGAGCATGATCTAATCATTTTCTTCTTTAATTTATTATCTACCCTTGGGCTTTATTTTATAGCATTATCTCTTTTTTTTTCTCCAAACAATTAGGATAACACCAAAAATATAGAAAAAAAATTAGATTGTAGAGATATGCTTCAAAAATATTTACCCTGCATAACATTTAAGCGATCATGAAGTTATAATTCGTTGAAAGCAGAATGAAAACTAAAAAAAATAACCTTGGACCCAAGAGATTTTAAGAAATTACTGCTCATTTATAATATATGGGGAATTTTTAGGCATGTCAAATCTTTTTATTCATTTTTATATCCTACTTTGTGAGTTGTCAACAAAATAACAAAATTGAGCCCAAAGCACAATTTCAACTTTATAGTTAAATTTGTAAGAAGGAATAAGAAGTGTCACCGGTAAAAATAAAACAAAAATAATCATAAATAAATGAGCATGGGTGCTTGGAAAAATAATAAAATAAAATTGCTAATTATTATTATTTTAGCAAATAACATATCAATTTTGATAGTTATTTTTAATTTTAATTTCAAATACAAAAGGCTAGTAGATCGCTAGCTTCATCATTAACCAAACAATTCCTTGGGAGCTTTTTTTATTTGAAAGTAAAATTAATATATTTTATATCACTCTTGTAAACCTAAAATCACATATCCCACATATCATATACAATGTATATAAAGATCATGGAGCCTTTGACATGTTAAGCAAGATTAAATATCTTCAACTAAATTTTTGTCAATTAAAGAGTATTTTAATCGATTTGATTTGATAAATCACACAAATCCCATGCACTTCACATCAACATAATAAAAAAACAAATCACAAGATTGATCAATGCAATTCACGAAAATATAAGTGAAGAATTAAAAACAAAAAGATTAGGGGTTTAATTACCAAAAAAAAAAATAGGACCGAGGGTTATAGAAAGAGAATAAGAATTAGGGACCAAACAACACAAAAAGAAGTAAAAATCATCAGATTATTTAGTCTTGGTTTATTAAAGAAACCTAAAATCCTTTTTAAAAAAGTATCTTAACTCACAAATCATTTAGTCTTGATTTTTTTATTGTAGCATGTGAGTAAGTTTATTATGGATTATAATAGTAAAAGGATGATTTTGGCCTTCACTCCAAAAAAATCATTAAGCCTTGTATGAGGGGTAGAATAATCTTTTTGTAATGTTCAAAAAGTCATTAATGAATTAGATGGGGAAAGAAGGTCTTTACACATTTGTTTAGAATGGCTCTAGGGGGCTTTATAGTTTTTTCTTCCTTTTAAATTGTAAAATTACTAATCTAACCTTGGTTACAAGAAAAAGAAAAGGAATAATTTTTTAAAAATTAAATTACTTCATTGCCCTTCAAATTTTAAAAACTTTATCCTTCGGTATGAGGTACACTTTAGTCTTTTAAATTTAATTATTTTTTCATTCTCACATTCCGTAGGGGTGTGAATAGTGGTCATAGGCTTTAGACGGCGCATACAGCATCATCTGGTAGCCAAAAGCCTATTCTTGGCGAAGCGACCATAGCGTCTTAGTGACCCCTCCATGCCTAAGTGGCTTGTGTGGTCTAATTGTTTATGGTTTAGTGTGTGTGGCTTTTTCCCCTCTCTCATTGATTTTCATGTTAGTTTTCCAAACTTTCAAAACAACCTTTCAATTTTATTTTATTTTATATCTTTATTCGTTTGATTACTATTTTTT